>OX438863.1:5342500-6592500 GCA_949315895.1 Anania crocealis
TAAAAAAAAATATAGACAAGTAAGACGATTAATATCTTCTTAAGACTTAATATATCCACGTGGTACTTTTATAAAGTGGACTGTTACAAAGATCCAGTTATGAAATGAGTTATCGATAACGGGAAACAGGTACCTACTATCAATGTTGATAGCGGTGACGTACTCTGAAACTTAAAATATTTTGATTTTCATCATCATTCATGATTTATGTAGGATCGGGGAAATGAATAAAATACACGTCTTCACTCATTTAGGTTTATCGTCTTAACAAGTCTTTACATTTTTACATCTAAAATCATAAGTACAAAATAAAATAATAGGGGTTTAAAGCATGAAATTGCCGATTTGTATCGAAAATCAAAATTGTTTATATTTTGATTTTTAACGAATTTATTTAATCAAAATAGTTACCATTAATATCTATACATTGCTGCCATCTAATAGGAAGGTCATTTATGCCTTTGTGATAGAACTCTGAGGATCTAGACTGCACAAACTGTGTGAAAGCATTTTGTACTGCCTCCTGGGAAGAAAACTTCTTGTCACGCCAATAATTGTCCAAATCACGAAAAAAATGGTAGTCCGTTGGAGCAAGGTCTGGCGAATACGGAGGATGTCGAATGGTTTCTAATTGCAGTTCCTGAAGGGTCAAAACGGTTTCTCGTGCTGTATGAGGTCTCGCGTTGTCATGAAGCAATAATGGTGAAGATTGATTCATGAGTCGGGGCTGTTTTACTGCTAGTTTTGCCAACATTGTTCGGAGTTCGGCACAATAGACATCTGCCGTTATTGATTGACCAGATCGGAGAAAACTATAGTGAATAACACCATGCTGAGACCACCAAACAGTTACCATTACCTTTTTATTGGTAAGTTTTGCTTTAGGACACTGTTGTGGCGTTTGGCCTGGGGTCAGCCATTACATTTTTCTTTTAGGGTTATCATAAAGAATCCACTTTTCATCACATGTCACAATTCGATTTAATATTCCTTCATTTCTGTACCGATTCAACAAGGCAACATAAGTTTCAACACGCGTTTCTTTCTGCACATCAGTCAAATCATGAGGCACCCATTTTTCGTATTTTTTTATTTTATTGATTTGACGCAAATGAGTCAATATTGTGGGTAAGGTTACGTTAAACCATGCCGCTAATTCCTGGGTAGTTTGACTAGGATCGGCTTCCACCATCTCTCTTAATTCATCGTTAATCACCTGTGGGCGGTCTTCCTCGTGGCTCGTTCTTCAAGTCGAAGTTTCCATCACGAAAGCGTTTAAACCAAAATCGCACGGTGCGTTCATTAGCAGATCCCTCTCCAAACGCAACATTGATATTGCGGGCTGTTTCTGCCGCGTTACTTCCGCGTCGGAACTCGTATTCAAAAATCACTCGAATTTTCGCAGTATCCATCTTTCTTGTCTAAGTTAAATAACAAAAACAATTGAAAGTCGATATTCAAATGTTTCACATTTTTTAAAAGAAGAACATCATAGAAACCATGTGTAAAAAGTTTCATTCGAAAACCTCAAACCATGAAGATTCTATGTAAATTCAAAGAAACCAAACCAATTACAATAAAACGGCAAATTCATATTTTAACCCCTAATATTAGGGGTTAAAGTATGAAATTGCCGTTATGTATGGACGAAATCGAGAAGTCATTTTTCCATACTAACAATTTTTTAGTTTTTTTAAAAACGCCTGAACCGTTTTCGATGCAATTAAAGGTGAAAGTTAGATGGTTATAAAGCTACGCATTATAGTATTTAAATTTCTGAAAATCAAAGTATATAATACAAATATACTTAATTGAAGCAAGAAGGTCAGCTGACACATTGTAAGGGGTCTTTTCAACGACTTCCTTTGAAGTAATAGGCACTAGTATTGCATTTTTTTTTTAGTCAAAAGTTACTTTATTTAGCTTTTGATACAATACAAAAAGAATTACGCAATAATATGACTATACTTAAGAGCTATTAACAAAATAAAAAGTGGGAAAATAATCGGCAATTTCATACTTTAAGCCCTATTATTAAACACGTCTTTCTCCATTTGCCGCGATCCTCCAAGTCTGCTGCCTTTTTCATTGTTCTCATTTTAAAATCATTACTCTTGTTCGTTCTTTCATTCTTTATTCAAATCATCGTTCAGTAATCAATCGGTTATGCTTGCATCTTCATTCACATACTGCTCCCTCGTTTTATTTATTTATTTATTTACACTTATTACAAGTACAAAATGGCGGACGTAACGCTAAAAGCATTCTCTATCAGTCAACCATTGGGCCAAACAGAAATATCACGGGCGGTGCATAGAAGAAAAAAGAAAATAGAAGAACCATATACCAAAGATAATATAACACTCGTCTGGAGGATGCCATAACTCTTTATTGCTTTCATATATGTAGTAGGCGAATTAAAAACAAAAAGTTATGGAACTATGGAATTGGCTCAAAAGTCACATGATTCCAGGTATTTAATGAAATACTATGATTTGAAACTTAGGAATCCCGAAATATATGAATACCTATCTGTAGACTTTCTTAGTAAATGGACATACCTCACATAACCTAACTTTCGACTACAAAACATTCAATATTTCTATTACCCCATTGAAAATCTGTGAAATTGAAACACATGAAATTTAGATCCAAGAATCTAGTAAAAAAAAAAGTTTAAAAAGGCTTTGAGGAGCCACTTCTCTGAATAAGTTTTTCTTACTTCTCTAAAGATCTTCACTGACATGTTTGATGTGTACAATCATACTATGTGTAAGTTGTTATATATATATGTATTACTATGATATTATATAAATAGTTCAATTCCTGATGTAACAGGCACTATTATTAAGAATATCAGTTGACAATTACAGTTAATTGTCATTTGTCATTTGTCATTCACTCCAATTTACTCACATTTCGTTTCGTACCATAGATAAGAATAAGTACTAAAGTACGTACGTACCTACATAGAGTACATTTTAACATGTTTCGCACTCGTGCGCAAGTTAATGTGTTTTGTATTTTTCTCACTGCTCTGCTGAAGTGCTCTGTTTACTACCCCTATCTCCTATAGATAGAAAAGGAACCTAGATCTTGTTCAGTTAAAGTACCGAAGTGGAATTTTTTAGTAAAATAATACGTGATATAGGTTATAAAATAAAATAAGTTCATTGCTTGATTTAAGTAACTTTCCTATTGCAGAATGTTGTCAAAATAGAGCTTATGAATCTTTTCAATATGCTTTAATTTATGGCCAATTCCCAGCCTTGTAACGTCAGGCCCGAGATTTTATGGGAAACGGGTTTGTCCATTACGGTTTTCACAATTTTTCCTTTATCTGTGCTATAATACGTTGCTTCGAACCAAATTTCAAGATTCTGAGTTCGCGGGAAGTACCCTGTAGGTTTTGATTTCCTTGCGACTGCCGAAAGGTTGTGGCATAAACGGCTGTGTCTTTTGATTGCGTTGGCTATAGTACCTAGCTAGATTTTTTCGAAGCTCCAGAGGTAGAGATATTTGATATAAATTCCAGCTTGATACTTCCACGCGTTCCTGAGAAAAAAGGTCATGACAGACAGATTTGTATCAAATCCACTTAAATTTTTTTTTTTTTTTAATTTTGAATAGGAATGACTATACTAAATAAAATAGCTGCCCAAATTTGGTAGCATTTATAGCTTCCTACATACAATATCCTTTTATTGACTAAAATGAATGAAAATTGTAAAAATACAATGCAAAATACATGAATATTGTGGATTCAATGATATCTCTCTTGACGATAACGATACAAATAAACGAATGCATGATAAAAATATTATGATAACGTATTTTTAGCGATTAGTGTACCTGCTTAGCTCATCAGCTCATAATTATTTGATGCAAAACGTACCACTGCGCCAAGTCACCGCGCACCGTAAATATTTTCAAATAGTAGTAATTTATTATACTTTATTACACGTAACACACATGTTGATTCATTTGATTTTTTCTGTACTTTAGTAAATTCTGATTAGAAAGTGGACTTGAGATCTCGTTCTATTAATGCGACGAACTAAAATCTCTTTCCTCGTATGTGATATTGCAATGATAATTATTAACTACAATTATTATTAGCCTCGAAGAATTCAATTCTTTCTATGAGTAGGTATTATAACATACCATACATGGAAAAATTAAAAAAACCGTTTCCAAAACTGTCCCGACCGAATCGTACCCTTGTGTAGTAAGTGGACCAGCAACTGGGTCATTCATTGTAAACAAAGTAAAGTGCTAGCAATGTATTGATACATTGAGATTCGTTTTTGTATATCAAGTATTTCGTTATTGTATTTCGGAATTAATTTTATTAACTGAAGTTTAAATGGTAATGATAGGCATAGGTATAGTTCCTAAAGAAGCACTATGCCACTATCAGCATAAGAAAGTATTGCATACAATCATGATCTCCTTTAGTGATTGAAATACCTACTATATCGATAATACTGAATCAAAACAACTTTGAATTGTTGTTTTCAAACATATGTTTTTACTTTACATAGAATTTTTTTTAAAGCCATCGTCATAGTTTATGCAATGTCGGTATACTAGGTACTATAGGTTTGGACACATTCGCGACAGTACCGTTTCTCACAAACCAAATGTCTCCATTCCTTTTCACCGTACTACTTTGTTTCTAACCAATTTTTTTGGGATCCCCGTAAATATCAAACCAGTATCTTGTTTTGAGAAAAAAATATTTTCGTCTTCTACATGATTTAAAATTTTAAAATGCAGTCGTCATTTGTTGTTCAAAATACCATTCATACAGTTTTTTTTAAAGAACGTGATAGTTTTTCTAACATTGACATGTCTAAGTCAACAACGCAAAGTGAATGCATCAGCAATGGCATCAGAGCCTTCGTTATAAAGTCAAACATAAAAATACATAATTTAGAATTTAGAAATAATCTGAATTTTATAACTTAATACTCGAACACTTTTACTAACGTTGGTATGTGATGCTACGATTCGCCGATGGACCGATTTGTCACTGACTTCCTTAACATTATTTTAACACCTATCATGTTTTTATTCCAGGAAGCACTAAAGAAAAAACAGCAGCCCCCGACAACGACGCCATCGCCCGTGTCGGCGCCCTTCGTGCCCGCTGCGCCCACGCCGCTCGCGGCCGCGGCGCCCACCGTGCCCACTCTGCCCGCCCAGTTGCAGGCGCACACAGACGTGAGGCCATAATTCTCTTATAACTTATTCAACTTTCATGATTCGATCATTCATAATAATATTTACTTTATTAGGCAAAATCTTATCAAATCACATTAAAAGGAAGGTAAATGAAAATCCGACTACAAACAACAATTTGTGTTTCGAACCAAAAGGTTACCTACAACCTTTTATGATCCGTTTTTGCCCGTCTGTCTGACATCGTCTTGTTTTCAGGTACGAAACGAAAACGGTATAATGTTAAAATGAATCCCAAGCCCTGAAATCGACTTTAGAGCTGTGATGATATCAAACACCTAAGTCTACCCAATCAAAACATATGGCCGTTTCCATACATTCGCTAAGGGAATCAGATGCTTTAGTTAGGGTACTTATCGTTGACTTAGAACCATGATTGACCAGTAGCAATTTTATCATAATCGTAAATTTTAATTATTATTAATTTTAAACCGTTTTAACCATCTATCTGCCCGTCATGTCAAAATTCCATACCTTAAAAACGCGTGGAGGTATCTAGTTTGATTTATATGAAGTCTTCAGACTAAACTGCAATAATAAAATGTCTAAGACAACGCAATCAGAATGATACGGCCGTTTTGACCGCATATATGAAGTAGATATTTATGCCGACAAAACTTAATAAAAACATGGCACATAATGGTTTTACAACAACCATTATTTAATGAAATCGACACCATCATACGTGCCAAGTGACCTTACAAAGTTTAATAGCACCACCCTCTTTCTTTATATGGGTGTCTATAGGTGCGATTAAAAAAGTACTGCCAAAAAATACGGCCATCAGCGTCTGCTATCCACTATTGAACAATAATTGTGATCGCCAAAAGCACAGGTATTAAACATGCCTAGGTTAAAGCCTAAGCACTGTAAAGGTGTCATTGATTAGATGTAAACACCGATATTTTTAATTAGGGTTGTTTCTTATATACTTGTGTCTTAGAAAATATTATTTTGTTGGTATGCATAATTTGTAACTTGATAATATTTGTAATATACCTACGTATACATGTTGTGTGTAATTCTCTGCACCTTTTTACCCACGTAATATTTTCCGCTCCAAAAATTACCTGCTTTCGATAGAGGGGTAATTTATGTGAAGAAATCGATATCAGCATATTATATTTTAGTTTAAAACACTAAATTTAAATTTGGTATTGCATTTATTGATGTTATTGCTTGAATACATTCCTACATTCTGTAGCTTGTCGTGGGTGCTTGAGATGTGTGCGTGTCTAGATTTCGATGATACATTAGTGTTATCATATTAAGCATACCTACAGATTCTTATGCACGAACTGCACGACCAATATACATTAGAAAATGCACGTCTGAAATAGCTCAACATGCAATAATCGTTTAACCGCTCCACGTCATTGCGTCTGTCAGTATTACTGTAGGTACCATAGAACGAGAGTCACGTTATTCATGAGTGTGCGGCTTTGAAGATTGAATAAGGTCACTTCCGAGTCCAACGTGGTCAGCAAAGGCACTGCCGGGTTTCCATATGGTTGGCGGAAACTCGACTACGGACGTGACAGTCTTTTAATACCATAATATCTCGCAATGTGTCACACTAGCTTACATAAAGGCATTTAATTACATTGAATAAATATTTAGTGTTTTATTATACCGTGAGCCATGATTGGTATAAATAATTGGTTCAACTTACAAGCGAAAATATAGTTTGTCACATTTTTCGCGCTTTTGGTGTGCTGACAAAGAGTACCTTTGTTATCTGTTCAGAACTACGATTAGGACAGCTGGTGATCTTTTGGATTGCAGTCAGTTGACGTAATAATTTGATTTCGACTAGCTGTAACACGCGAAAGAGACGTGTGGGTAGGTAGGGACCGCTCTGGCATAGCTACATAATATCAGTGACATAGGCGCTGCTATTCACGACATACGTGCTAAAGCTACTTGTTTATACTACTTCATAGCAAGCAATTTTATTGCTTGTGCAGGATAATTAAATGGAATGGTATGAAAATAAACTACTTTTAAACTTTCAAACTTTCACGTTGCATGATTATTTAAAAATGTGTAACGGGATTTAAAACTCGTACATACTTAATTTTATTGCCGGACATTTTCGTGTTACACCATTTATAAATTAAGATCGGCTGAACAAATTTTGATGATCTATAATTTGTGATAACAAATATCGTCCAGCCAGAGCATAAAACCAGCACAAAAATAATGGTTTTTCTCTAATTTTTTTAATACAACACCATTTTTGATGACCTGAAAACCAAATCAAAACACTGATTATTTTGCGAACATACGAATTTCCCGAGGTCAGTTAGTTTAGTATTAAATAGAGTCAATAAATTATGTCGCATACGTATTTGGTGAAGTCTGTTTATCCAAACATGTCCTATTTAGTAAACAAACAATACGTCTTATTGACCTAATCACACGTTAGAGTTCTTTTTCCACTGAAAATTACTGATATTTATCAATTTATCACAAGATTTTACACAAAATCGAAAATTCACTGGCACAGGTAATTAATGAAATGACTATTTGACATTTTGTTAATTTCATTGTTTTTGGATTTTAGTGTTAGGATAGGTAAACAAATGTTATCGTTGCAAATATAAATACAGGTGTATTGAAACCTGTCATGAGAATTTGCTACTCGTATGTAACACCAAAAATAGTATTTACAGTCACCTAGCAGGGTAACGAGACCATTTATATTTCTTGAACATTTTTACGACTACCATCTTGCCACAGAATTCGAGAAAAACTTTCCAGACCCAGGCCAATTTAGAAAAGATCGTTGCCTTAATTGACCTGACCGGGAATAAAACCTGAATCCCATAGGCATGGAGCGTGGCTCTTAGCAGCTGTGTCACCGAGGTCGTCATATTAAAAGTATTGTAACTGAATATAACGTTATTTTTCACTCATTCATTAAACATTCGTTCGCTGTTATTTTCCATTGGATTTTATTTACTACTTTATTTAATAGTTACCAACTTTATTAATTCTCTATAGTCTTACTAAATAAGACTGGTTAGGATAAGCAGACTTTAGAGAGAACTTAATAAGGAGGAAGAAAGGATAAAGATATTTTTGTTAGATTTTATTCTAATCTTATATAATATGTTATATCTACTAATAAAATATCTCACAGTCAGTTTATAACTCTCCCAGTTAGTTTCTTGCTAGTTATTTAGCAGCCTGAACTTTAAGACTTACCTCTATTTTTTATTAACAAACCTTACCTCTTCTTCACCTCAACGGTAGCAGTATTTCTAGTCATTGTCCAACGGTGGTTATTTCCCCAGAGGTAATCACTTAAACAGTAACAACGAGACTCCACATCTCGGATCGTGGTGTTGCTTATCCAGACTAGGAGGAAGACGGGACAAAACTTTACGAGAAATTTATGATGAAGTTCAAGCAATCCACGTATTGATAATAAAGACTTATTCATTAAAAAAAATACATAATTGGGGGCAACAAATTAGAAACTTTTCATGTATACTTTATCTATGGACAAGAAATAAGAAAACTTTGAAATACGAATGTATGTCAAGATGACATTTTGTACACAACAATCAAACTGCAAAAAATAATATTTCTATACAGTTTACTATTATCAAATACGTTTTTATTATGTTACCTATTAAAATGTAACATTTTTAATCCCTTTTGTCTCCAAGTCTACACTTAGAGATGGGGGGCTTATTTATATCGTAACAAATGGTAAGTACGCAGTTCGTTGGGTCTCATTTGTGGGGTTATTTATAATATTTTTAGCTGTGGTAATATATTGTCATTCCCATGGACTGACTTTTTATTTCCAGTCAAGATGACCAACCTGAAAGCAATAAAAAATCTTTATAATGGAAAATGACCCTAGTAAAAAAGAGTCTAAAGGTAAACGGATACTGAAGAAAGCAATACGGCGGAACAGCAAGTCTAACAACAACAGCCAAAGCTCTGCCATGGAGCAAGGCATCGGCGTGTCGCGCTCGAAGAGTTTCGAAAACAAACGTCTATCAATCGAAATAAACGACGGCACCCCGCTGCCGATGCCGGACGGGACCAAGGAGAAAGTCGAGCGCGACATGCCGCAAAAGTCGAAAATAGACGAGAAGCTATTTCCAAGCCAAGACGGCCTCTCGGGTGAGGTGAAATTAAAGAAGGTTGTGGAAATACAGGAAAGCCGCAATGAGATATTTTGCGAAACGGCTACTGCGTCCAAAAACAGTGCTAAACCCCGAAGCTCTCCAAGGCTCGAGAAAAGAATCGACCGCATTTCTGAAATAGATCCGAATAAAAAAAGTCTGAAGAGGGTTCGTTTTATAACTGATTTCGTATCTTTGTATCAAGTGATTCAGTTTATGAGTTGATGGATTACACGCTATCACGATAGCTTCACGTGTCCTTGCAATGCGCTGTATACTCTGTACTGATATATTCCTATCGTTTGTTAATACACCTACTAAGTATTAATAATTTTAATGAATCTACTCGTTAGAATTACGTTCGTACCGTAACTACTACTAGTATCATCAAACTATTTAGATAATCTTTTTGTTTTACCAACAATAAATATAAACCTCATATTACAAATTCAAATATTACAAATTCAAGTGTCGTTCTAAAGTGATGGTTTATAAATGATTGTTAAATTTGATCTATTAAAATGATTCCTAAATCAGATATCCATTCAAACTCGTTTAGCTTTTGCACAGTTGTTACTTCATCAAGTTTGTCGTATTATTTTTGTATGCTGACACCTGTCTCATGAAAGTTAATGGTGCAATTTCAGAAATTAGAAGAAGACAGTGGAGCAGGCACAAGTGGCACGAGCACCGGCACCTCAGACACAGACGCCGACGATAAAGACCCCAGCAAGGACAAAAAGAAAAAGAACAGGTGTGCCGTCTGCCGCAAGAAGGTTGGACTTACAGGTGAGGCATTGCTTAAAATACTTTCTTATGTTAGACTTTAGTTTATTGGCTAAAGTTTTACCACGTCTCCATTCTTTGCCTACTCTGAGACTTCCTGTCTTAGAGTAGGCATCAATAACAATACATACTTCTACTCTACTCTAGACATAGACCTAGGCTGGACTTATTAATGTAATTGAGGAGACACTTGCAACGTGAGCAATACTGTTGTTTTTACATTGCGCATTTACAGAATGTTATATTTAACAGCTTTTAGTTCAACTTAGATTGTCTAATTTATGTGAATTATGATAACTTGACCTTAACTACTATTAACTTGATTAGGCTAAAATTATTTAGTTATATGACGAAACAAATATTTAGTGAAATAACTCAAGTCGAGCTAATAGGACTAAACGTTAATTAGTAGCAGCGTCTCAGTCATTAATGCACGCTCGTGATACTAGCTTAATAGCATTGTGTTATCTCTTATCGTCATTACTGTGAAGCAGCAATTTTATCAGTAAAGGTCAAATTATAACCGACTCGCCTTTCGCCCGTAGCTCTAGCAGCCTGAACTACACTTTAGATAGGTAGATAATACTTTATTGCACAAAACAAAGGTAGAATAAATTACATTGAGACACATCCGTACAATAGGCGGTCTTATTGCTAAAAGCAATCTCTACCAGACAACCTTTGGGTAGAAAAGGAAAACTTATTTTTAGTGGAGTAGGGGTGACGTGGTGCAGATTAGTTAGATTGTGTATCAAACGTAATACAAATAAATATACTTAAATCTAATATCGCGCGTGCGGAAACTTGTGCCTAACAGTGTGATACCAAATAGCCTATGTTACGTCTAATACCTCCATGAATATGTGTTTTTGTTTGAATCAAGATTTAGTTATATTTATAGATTTAAGGAATTCAGGAAACTATAGTAAAAGACTACAATTTTGCTTATTATTTGTTTTTTTAAATGTATTTACAAAATGACGCTACCCTTATAAAAACTGTCTAAAATCATGTAGGTCCAGTTATCCGCAAAAAAGTGAAGGTTATTAAGTGGGCGCATTTTAACCGTGGTTGTGTGGTTGGGCAGGGTTCGAGTGCCGCTGCGGAGGGCTGTTCTGCGCCGTGCACCGGTACAGCGACAAGCACGAGTGCTCGTTCGACTACCGGGAGCTGGGCGCGCAGGAGATCCGCCGCAACAACCCCGTCGTCGTCTCGCAGAAGATACACAAGATATGAGCTGCGGCCTAGGCACCTCACCGCACTGCGCATTACATACCTTTATGATTTACTCTAAATAAACATCCGATCGAGTTTGTGTCTCTCATTTACGTCAAGATTTGATTTGATTTGACTGATGACATCGGTGGCGTGTCATCGGCCTCGCTAGCCACCTAGACAGACTCCGGGCTCCGATCGCAGCTTCTTCTGATAAAGTATCTGATTATAAAAATTTTAATTGATTTTAAAAATAACTATGTATCGAATTAGAAACGCAAACTCGATCTGTACCATATTTAGATTTATTTGTGGCGAGTGTTTACTTTTAAATTTTTATTAAAAGTTGTAGATATGTTCGTTTCGGGTAGGAATTTCTGGATTAATTTTTCGAGGTTATAAGTAGAGTTTTGAATATGTCCATTCACCTCCATTGTAAATATTAGATATAATTAATTATAGAAACAAATCCTATATATTGTAAAAAAATAAAACTCCAAAAAAAGCTACATTGTTACGATTCCAAGGAGAGCATAGCGTGCTTAACATAATCGAGATAACAATTGTAAGCTGAAGCTCAAGGAGCGGGGCGGCCCCCGCACTCTCCGTGGTGTTGCTAGTTGTGTCCGCAGGATCCGCCGCTCGTGACTTGTGTTGTGTAACATTGTGATACGCGGGGACTTTTAACGTGCGCGTTACTGTGCTAGACAACGATTGGTCCCGGCCTGCGCCCGGACTATGAATAGACATCTGCAAATTGTTAGTACTGTAATTTTGGTTCGGGAAGTCGTCGCTTTCTTATTTGTCTAACATTCGGCATAAGTGACCTAGTGTTTAGCGAGATTGTGGTGTGTATCGGCATAAGGCGAGCGCGCGCGGAGGTGCGGCTCGCTGCGGCCGGCGGCGGACGTGTGCCTGGTTGACTGCGGCCCCGCATGCGGCCCGCTGCGGCCCGCTGCGGCCCGCTGCGCCCGCGCGCGACCAGGCGTGCGTCCGCCGCCGACCGTCGCCTCCGCACCTGCCTCGCTCCGCTCTTTGTGTGAAAATTTAAACATAGTTATACATATTATAAGTAGTCGACACTTTATATTATTACACATTATATAAGTAGGAAAGAATTATTTAGCTTTTTCTTTTAATCACAATATTATTCAAAATTGTAAGTTGTATTATGTAACTAATTCATTTTAATGGTGAAGTTGATACAGTAATACCATGTATTGGTTCAATCGTTGTCGCAGTAAACTAATTGATTGGTTGGACTTAATTATTTAATGACTTTTGTTGTATATTTTGTTAGGTCATTGATTAATTTTGGTCTTTTGCTTGAACATAATCAGATAGATGATGTTAATAATGAATGATTTTTCTTCTATCTTGCTGTTTTAATTTAGTTATTCTTCTATTAAAGTCATTAAATTTTCAGGAACATACAAACGTCGTTTTAGTTTTTACTAACTTATTATCCCAAATAACACTACATACACCATTAAGAATTTGTTATATCCAAATGACATAAAAAGTTATGGCCGTGAGTGTTGCGCTATCTTCTGAAAAGACTTAAAAGCATAGCTTAAAGAGATATCTTAGGATTTGTAGTATACGAAAAAAAAATTGCAAAAGTGGCTCCTCAATGCTAAAGTATTTATTTAATATATTACACAGCATATTTAGTCATATCCCAGAAAAGTGTGCACATTTTTGGAAGGGAATTTTGAGAAAATTAAATGCACATTTTGAGAAGTGCCCCTTGTGAGAAGGCGTATTCCTCTGTGGCCGGACCACAATTAACCTTTACTTTGCCAACCAACCCGTGCCGGGTTAAAGTTGTGTTGACTGCCAGGCGCCCGCTGCGGGCTCACGGACTGACTCTCTTTATAACATGAAATAAGCGTTATTTACTATACCTGTCTTCGTTATTCGTAATGTTTAGCTAGCAATAGTCATGCCTCGCCACCCTCATTCATTCAGTTACGACGCCAGTGACATAGGTGTGTCACGCGTGTTTTATGGTGCACTGTCAGTTTCAGAAGGGTAACAGCAAGGTAACAGTAAGTACGAGGGCGGGTCAATAAGTCCGTGACTTTTTGAATTTCTGACCTCTTTACTGAAAAAGCAACACTACTCCTGTCAACAAGTATCTGTCAGTTGATTCCTATCAAAATTTGAACTTGCTGCGTCAGTTAGTTTGTGTTTGACAGCTATTTTTATCAGACTACCCAGTAATTTGAGGAAAAAATGGAAAAAAGTGAATTTCGTGTGCTTATTAAGCATTATTTTTTGCGAAAAAAAACCATTACCGAGACCAAGGCTAAGCTTGATAAATACTATGGGGACTCTGAACCATCGATTTCAATGGTAAAAAAGTGGTTTACTGAATTTCGTTGTGGCCGTAAAAGCACTGAAGATGCCGAACGTCCTGGACGCCCAGTTGAGGTCTCTACACCCGAAACAATCGAAAAAATTCACGATATGGTGTTGGCCGACCGAAGATTGAAAGTGCAAGAGATTGTGGAAGCCGTAGAGATCTCCCATGGCTCAGTGGTTTCAGTGGTGGCATGGGTGCCGCGTTTGCTCACAGTCGACCATAAACGCAATCGTGTAACAACTTCACAGGAAGGTTTGGCGTTGTTTAATCGCAATATGGAGGAGTTTTTGCGCCGTTTTGTAACCGTGGACGAAACATGGATCCATCACAACACACCAGAGACCAAACAACAGTCAAAACAGTGGGTTTCTTAGGGTGAATCGGCGCCAAAGAAGGCCAAGGTGGGTTTGTCAGCCAATAAAGTTATGGCGATTGTTTTTTGGGATGCACGTGGGATAATCCACATTGACTACCTTCAAAAGGGAAGAACAATCAATGGGGAATATTATGTCAACTTATTGGACCGCTTCAATGACGATTTGAAAAAAAACCGACCTCATTTGGCCAAGAAAAAAGTTCTTTCCCACCAAGACAATGCAAGGGTGCACACATGTGCAGTTGCCATGGCAAAAATCCATGAATTGGGCTATGAATTGCTCCCTCATCCACCCTATCCTCCAGATTTGGCTCCGAGTGACTACTTTTTGTTCCCAAACCTGAAGAAATGGCTTGGTGGAAAAAGATTTGACTCCAATGATGAAGTCATCTCGCAAACAAAGGCCTATTTTGAGGACCTCGACAAAACATATTTTTTGGAAGGGATAAAAAAATTGGAGAAGCGTTGGACAAAGTGTATAGAGCTCAAGGGAGACTACGTTGAAAAATAAAATGATTTGTTTATCAAAAAATCTGTGTTTTATTCCAAAAGTCACGGACTTATTGACCCGCCCTGGTATTACGCGGCCGCTTTTAATAGTCTTGTAAACTTGGTCGGTTTATCACGGCTTTGCGCATCGTAATGGTTTCTTATTATATCTTCATAATTAAAAGGTATATTTTTCTGCAGTTTTGCAGGTGGATGACTGAAAGAACACTAACTATTGGTATATCTGAATTCTTGCCAATCCATATCAAAATCGTTCAATCTAAGGTCAAAATTCGTCATAATTAAGCATCTCTTTATTAGGCTAACGAGACATTATCCGTTGCAGGCAATCAAGAGCTATGCATCACTGTCAATAATTCATCTCTATGACTCCTATTTACAGTGCTAGGGCCGATTATAGTTTATTTGATTTTATTTTGTATCTTCTAACCGGTGCATTTTTTTAAATTCTGTTTTTGCTTACATTACGCACAAATTCATTAAATCGTGTGTAAAAAATATGAAGTATGTGCGTTATACCATTCTTGTTTTATAGAAACTACGCAAACGTTACTCCAGCGGCATTTTGAATAATTTCAAAACCTTGAGGCGCCAAAATTTAAGATAAACATGCACATTTACACCAGCTCCCCACAAAGTGTGCGTTCGCCCAGCAAAAAGTAACGCCTATTCGAAAATTGGATGATGCAGATAATTAGTGCCTTATATCGTGTAAATGTGCCCGAAATTTTATATTTGTGCGTCCAACAGCTTCAGAATTATTTAAGAAAAATGGATTCTGCTGCACGAACGTTCGCCCAGCAAAACTTTTTTTAATTTATGCGTCTAGCTGTATATTAAATATGCAAAAAGGTAGCTTATGTACGAGTGTAAATGTGCCGTAAAAGCCAAATTTGTGCCTCTTAAGATGTCAGACTTATTTAGTTTTTTGCTGGGCGAACGTTTCGGTAATTGCTGTATATCGGAAACGGTTGAATTATTTTTACAAAAAAATAAAACAATTAACAATTTTATTTCATATCCCTCATATAAACTATTTTACAACTTAAAAATTCTGTATGCATCTGTACTATTTCAATATCGTTACGCCATCAAGTGAGGAAGGATAGGTCGATGTATCGTGCGGCCGCTTTTTAATGTTCACTACAATTTGGTCGGATAATCTACCAAAAATATTACGAATGGTTTTTTATCGTTATTGTCTAAAGTAATGGGCATACATACATGATTTTTTGCATACGTATTCTTAAAACAGCGCACATATTATTGTAGAAGCGTGTAATAAGCCAGCTCACAGAAAACTAGTGTTTTCGTATTCTAAGTTATTTCACTCAAGATAACCTCAAAACAAAGACAAAATCGTTAAGAACTCTGCAATGATATGTAGTAGGCCGGCGAAACTTTACATGATCATGTGAATATATAATAGGTATCACTCGGCACTAACGCGAAGTCCTTGGTCTTGTTCGTTCGAGAGCCAGAGCATTTTTCTATTTTTTTGGGAAATAAAAGAATAGATCCTCAACCATGCTAGTCATGTTAATGAAAATTGCGGCACAAATATGCACAAATTTACTGTATCTGTATACAAAAAATCACGAGTGTGCGTCCAACCGTTTCCGATATACAGCAATTACCGAAACATTCGCCCAGCAAAAAACTAAATAAGTCTGACATCTTAAGAGGCACAAATTTGGCTTTTACGGCACATTTACACTCGTACATAAGCTACCTTTTTGCATATTTAATATACAGCTAGACGCATAAATTAAAAAAAGTTTTGCTGGGCGAACGTTCGTGCAGCAGAATCCATTTTTTTTTAATAATTCTGAAGCTGTTGGACGCACAAATATAAAATTTCGGGCACATTTACACGATATAAGGCACTAATTATCTGCATCATCCAATTTTGGCGTTACTTTTTGCTGGGCGAACGCACACCCCCACAAACCCCAGCTCTCTCTCTTCCCAATACGTCCAATCTCAGTACTCCACGCCGTAGGCCTGTCTTGGAACAGTTGTGCGAGATGAAAATATTTGCGATATGTTAATGTAACTAGGTGAGATTTGATATTCTACAGCCGAAACACCCTAAAGTAAATTACAGCAATCATTCAAATATTTCTGTTTAATTTTAGGAAGCGAAAATGACGACAGTGACGATGAAGGAGGCTTTACAAACATTCCTCGTGCCGTGAGGATGTATTGCGATGCAGATGAAAATGACGAGGAACAAATAAACACACAGCCTGTATTTATGTGGCCTCCTCAACAACCAACACCAAGTGTCGAAGAAGCTTCAAATTATGAAAATCCACCATCGCCGCCGCCATCATCAGAAGAGTCTCAGTTGGGCCCAACAAATTTGTTCCAATTTGATTGGAGACCTCTCCCAATGCCGCCTGTTTCACCAGAGAGCAGAAGGGAGGTTTTCTATGAAAATGTGGGCTCCACAATTACGCCGGCAGACCCGTACGAGGCCTTCATTGCGATCTGGAGCTCCTCCATCATAAATCACATTGTGATAGAAACAAATAAATATGCCGAGCAACTCCTCATCCGGCAGTTAGAAACTGACTCACTCGGCGACAACAGTCGCATAGCCTCATGGTCGCCAATTGACGCCGACGAGTTACTAACTTTTTTTGCCTTATTGATGACAATGGGCATCGTCCAAAGAAATGTTATCTCCGATTTCTGGAAAAAAGAAAAAGATGTGTTTGCAACACCATATTTTGCGGCTCATATGTCAAGGAATAGGTTCCAGCTTATATTTCGCTGCCTTCATTTTAATGACAACGATGGACTGGATAAAAGATCATCTCCAGCTGCGGCGAAAATTTACAAGCTTGAACCTATTATTAGACACCTAAATAACACTTTTAGCCAAATTTATACAGTGGACCGTAACATTTCTTTGGACGAGTCACTAACATTGTGGAAGGGTTGGTTGTCCATCAAACAGTATATCCCAAACAAAGCAGCTAAAGTAGGAATCAAATCCTACGAAATATGCGAGTCGAAGACTGGCTATTTGTACAAGTTTGAGATGCACGCTAAAAAATCTGAAGTACCAGTCTCCGACTCTCCTATTTCCCGATTTATTCCGTGCCTTGTCCTAAGACTGTTGCAAGGTTTACAAGAAAAAGGCTACACTGTCTGGATGGACAACTTCTATAATTCGCCGGCACTGGCCAGAACCTTAAAAACCATGGGGTTCGATTGCGCTGGCACTCTAAGAACGAACCTTTCTTTGGTGCCAGTGGAAATGAATAAATAAAAAATGGGCAAATCCCATTGAAAAATGGGGAAATGGTAGTGTGCACGAGTGGCGACGTCGACATTTTTGTATGGCACGATACCCGTAAAGTGGCATTTCTTTCCACCTATCATGGGATGGCAGTTCACCATTGCGCCATTGAAAATAAAACAAAGCCGATTCTCGTTCGCGACTATAATGTTTCGATGGGGAGCATAGATAAAAAGGATCAAATTTTATCTGCGTACCCCATTGAAAGAAAACGGCTTATGGCTTGGTACAAGAAACTATTTCTCAGATTGCTCAATATATCCATACTTAATGCAAGTATCATACTAAATTCATCTCTCCGAAAAGAAAATAAGGCCATTTAAGTTAAAAAAGATTTTCGCCGGAAATTGGTGTTATCATTGCTCGAACGGCACAACCGTCGAGAGCTGATCTCATCTAACGTAGATAACAGCATTCGTTTTTTGCAATCCAAAGCCGTAGCTCATTTTACAGTCTCATATGAGACCCACGAAAACAGCAATGAAAGGCTAAGACGTGCATGTGTCGTGTGCAAAAAACGAGTGCGCACTCACTGCCCACAATGTAAGGTGGCTTTGTGCCTTGCACCTTGTGCGCAACAATACCACACACGGTATAAAATAAGTTTAAGAACTAAAACCCGACCACTAAAATAATCACGCTCTTTTTCAGTAGTCTGGTTTTAGTTTGTAAGCTTATTTTTATTTTAACTGTTTTTGGTTTATTTTTATGTTGTGTAGGTACTTAAGTACTCACCTAAGTGTACTTTTTGTGACTTTCTTTTTTGTTGTTTATTATTTTCAACTTCCGTTATTAAATAACCATTTTTAAACTCATAATAAACATCGTGCAATTTGAACCACCTGTAATACGAAGCCCAAGGACCATTATGTATAACAACATGGCAGTGTTATTTATTTTTTAATTAATTTTTTTTTTTATTTTAAAATTTTTATACAGACTTTTCATTTTGTAACACGCGCTGTGACGCGCTCAGACGTATTGTTTTGCTGCGGCGTGGTCTCGGTTGAATGGACCTTACACAGCTACATCTCTGTGCGGCACAGCGTGTTTCAAAATAAATAGCTAAACCGATATTTAATACTTGAAAATTATGTTCAAAAAATTAAAATAACACTGCCAAGATGTTATACATAATGGTTACATAACGTGGGCTTCGTTTTACAGGTGGTTCAAATTGCACGATGTATACTGATAATAGTTATTGGTACTTTATTTTTCGCATTGTCAAATAGCCTATTATTTCAGTCACCACCTCTCGTCTGTGAGATGGCGGAAATCTGCCAAAAAAATAACTAAGGCGCGTCTGTGAGCTGTCTGTGAAATGGCAGAATTCCGCCATCAAGAGACGTGCGTATTTCGCGACAAAACTCGAAGCGTGACAACTGCTATCGCTTTAAACGAACGCTCGAGTAGTTTTACCATAGAATTGGCTTCACAGTGCACTTTCTTAGTACAAGCGCGTAGTGAAAAAAAAAGCAATATTGTTCATATAAAAATGTTGCCGTTTTGAGCGTAACTTTGCGAGACAATTGCTGATTTTTGATTAACCTTTAGTGTTTTATAGCAGATTTCTTGATAAAACAATGTTTTATTTTTGTTTTATTGGATCATTGTAATCAAACAATAGTTTATATTTTTTTTTTACTAAAATTAAAAAAAATGTAGGCAACTTATATTTTGGTGCAGTACCTATATCAGCTTTAATGTAATATTTTAGTTGCAATAAATTACAAAAACTATTTCAGAATAATAAATAACGCAAGGATGTTTTACTTCTTAATAGAAACTGTTTTATTTAGTTGTTATTAACTTAGAGTCAAGGATGGACCCCTGTCTGTGAGGGTGGCAGATTTCTGCCTCACAGATGGGACGTATAGGAAAATGATACGTCACAGGTCAGTGGTTAAGAACCCTAGACCTACGTGATGATTACACTTATGCGCTTTTACAAAAGGCATGCATTCTAAACATGTGCGTGTGGATTGAGTGTTCTTTTTCAAAAGTTTACGAAATTCACGAATGTTTTAGGAAAAAATTGTGCAAATTCAATGGGGAAGATCAAAAATTTGTGACAAGTAAAGATAAAAAGTTACGAAAATAAGCGACCAATAGGAGCAAAAAGCATCAGTGAAAAAGGTTGCAAAAACGGGAAAATTATTCATATTAAGAGGAAACACCACGGCCGTTTTTCCATACAAACGTAGTCCCCCGTTTCCTCCCTGGGTAATGCCAGTAGAGCAATAATTTTTATCATAAAAATCTATGGCCACTATTAGCATGTTTCTATGTTTTCTGTTTTTTTCATAAATTAATTAATAAAAAAGATATGAGCACTCAAAAATCGAAAAAATTGATATTCATGGTCACCCTAAAAGTTTTTTTTATGGAAATATGAAAAAGTTTTACACACACACACTTTCACAAAAACAGAAGATGTGTCAACTTTCTGTGAATTTTTTTTCACAATTTCTGATGTAGTCTCGGTTTGCAATTTGCATCCAAGTACGGGTTAACTTGATTACGCTAAAACATGGAACACTCACACGGCACATTACAATAAAAAGGTTTTTTTTTAATTACTCAAGAAATATTATATTTTATGTTAAGATTTTTGGGTCACTGGAATAGAGTAACAAATCAAGAATTTATGTAGCCAAAGTTTGAGATTTTAGGAACACTCCTTGTGCACAATGTGAGGATTGAGTGTTCTAAAGATATCATAATAAAATCTAAATAAACCGTTAGAAACATTTGCACAATAATTATTATCGTGAATATGCGTCACAAATTAGGCGCAATTATAGTCGTATCACAAATAATTAGATTCCATAGGTCTAGTACTTTTTGAGAAACGAGATAAGTACAGCATTTTTCTCAGGTTGGCGGTCTGAGAGTTCCAGTTAATTGACCGTAACTTTTTATCTTTGCTTGTCACAAATTTTTCATCTATTCAATTGGAGTTTTTGGCGGGAGTTCATGAGATACGTTTGGAGTCCGTTTATTTTATCGATTTTTTATTGTATAAAGTGATTTTTGTGTCGTAAAAGTCGTGCGAGTGAACAATATACAGTTCGGTGAAATAAGATGGTGTATGGGTCGTACCCAAGAAAAGTGGACCGTGAATTTTGCGCGGGAACGCGAACAGTTCACCTCTTTCTTGGGGACTTCTCTACATTCCTTCAATCTTTCGACTGTCTCCAAAAACTCCATCGAAGCATTAAAACGTCTAACATCAACGTTTTAATGAAAAATAAGACAATATTACTAAAGAATTGGCTGTATAGACAAGTATCCGAGGCCGTTAAACATACTAAAGAAAAAATCTATTCAATTTTTCTCAGGTTGGCGGTCTGAGTGTTCCAGTTAATTGACCGTAACTTTTTATCTTTGCTTGTCACAAATTTTTCATCTATTCAATTGAATTTGCTCATTTTTTTCCTAAAAAATTCGTAAATTTCGTAATATTTGGATAAACTTTTGAAAAAAAACAATCAATCCACACGCACATATTCTAAACACATGTAGGATTGAACGAAAATTTCTGCAAACTGACCAAAAACACACATATTATATTGACCCCAATAAATAGTCTATTTGACTGGTTTTTGAAATCCATTTAATATTATTACTAGCGGTCCCGCGCGACTTCGTCCGCGTAAATTGGTTAAATTGGTTAAATTGGTTAATATGGTTAAATTGGTTAATTCAATTCAATTCAATTCAATTTATTCATTGCATCATGAAGTACATAAGATGTTATAAGAGCTTAGATCTATACATGAACCCTGCGAGGGTATTGCAACATTTTTGTATAACATGCATTATAAATTATAATGTATCACAAAATAAGTATTTAAGTATAAAAAAAAAATACATTCAATACATTTTCAAACATCTTTTAAATATTTACGATTATGTATTTAATATAATAATATCAACTGCAAATTAAAATTAAAATTAAATTGTATTATTTTAAAACTAAATTAGGTATTCAACTTATATTTAAATTCAAAGTAATTGAAACACATTTTCCATATTTACATTGGTTTATCGTTAAAAAATTCATTAATATTATAATAGCTTTTATTTATTACATATAATCTCAGGTGCTTTATAAAAGAGGGAATGGATTTGATTTCCTTTAAATAGTTTGGTAATTTATTATATATTTTTATTGCCATAGAATGTGGACCCGATGTAAATAATTTCAATTTTGAAAAAGGTCTCATAAGGGTATTAAAACACTGTACCGTAACTGGAAGCTTTATATTGAGATAGCATTTCCGTTTCCCGTCATTTGCCTACCCTTTTTAGTACGTAGTTTCCGGCTAAGTGGCGCCACCTGGCGGTCGTGTGCTTTTGAAGTTTCTTAAAATTTGCGGCACACCATTTTGCTCATTGGCGTTTAGTTTACCGTCGTAACAACACCTTCACTGCAAGCCCTGTCTCGGTGATCGTTAAAATTCAGTGATATTATAATTCTCAGAGCAGAATTTTATTATAACCAAGTGAGTTTTTATACAAACTAGTACACAAATCTGGTAAGTCCTACCCTCATTATTTTAAAATGTTATGTATTTTATTTCAAGGAATTTTATTTTCAGTTTCCAATAGCAATTTTATTGCTTAAAACAACATGTTTTTAATAAAACATGAAATATCTTGCTTAAATATTCGTGTGACTTAAATAATGAATTTAACGGTTTTGCCGTTCGGATTAAAGTCATGATGTAATACGTAAAAGTGAATGGTGTCTTTTCCGTTTAGCATTGAGTGGTTTGTTTGGCTCGGCTGGCAGCTCCTCGAGCTCCTCTTTAGCCGGTTAACGAGATGAACGGCACCTCGGGTGCCGTCATAAAATAAATACGCTTAATAAATGTATCTTTATTGTAATCAAATTAATGCTAAATTGCTTGACGAAATGGGCGAATTGCCTTTCTTTACATTTAAATTATAAAACAGTGCCTTTAGAATCCCGTGTTAGTGTTAAATTTTATGAAATGGGTAAAATTGGCAAACAAGTGCCTCAAAATAGCATACCTACACACCGCTAATGATCAGTATTGATATAAGATCTCTGAGGTCAGTGGAGCCCCTTTTTTGATCAACAGATTACTAAGTATACAGATTTTTTGAATTCACGCAACCTATTCATTAAAATGGAAGAAATTTACCAAAATATTACGTAAGTCCGTATTGATAAACGCGAGTTTCAGTCGTAAATTTATTTCAATTAAACAGACGTTAATTTTAACAATTTGTACACGAAGGTAAAAGAAATATTCACAAATAAAATCGGATTCTAATAAAGTGCAATTAGTTTGTGGCCACCGGGCAGCATTTACAGAGATTCGACGAGATTTCAGTATAAGTTAGAGATCCACTTATTAAAGCCTGCATAACTTTACAAACCCGTCTTATTTAGTGTAGACCCACATTCCACTCAAATGCATTCTGGAGAAAACAGATGGCATTCGTAAAGCTTTTTGACCTCAAAAGGGCAAAAAATCCACACAGCTAAGAACAATCAATCAAAGCGCTGTCTCTCGTGTGGACGAGGCATAAAAAATTTAGAAGTCTCATAGCCTATGCTATCAATTATTCAACCTTGCGGAATGCCTACTTACAATATACATATCGTGCTCTGCATGCAAGCCTATGCCTCTAATTATTCACCCTCGCGGGGTGCCTACCTATTAACAACTACCCTCCAAAGGGTATTTGATATACAAATCGGGCTCTGCCATGCAAGCATATGCCTCTAATTATCCACTCTCGCGGGGTGCCTACTTATTTATTAACTACCCTCCAAAGGGTAGTTGATATACAAATCGGGCTCTGCCATGCAAGCATATGCCTCTAATTATCCACCCTCGCGGGGTGCCTACTTATTTATTAACTACCCTCCTAAGGGTAGTTGGTATACAAATCGGGCTCTGCCATGCAAGCCTATACCTTTAATTATCCACCCTCGCGGGGTGCCTACTTACTTATCAACTACCCTCCTAAGGTAAGTACTGCCAAAGCAAAAATGAAGGTTAATTCTATAGCCAGGGCTCGAGGAGGTTCAAGCAATGACTTGAAATCGGGCTCTGCCATGCAAGCCTCTAATTATCCACCCTCGCGGGGTGCCTTATTATTTATCAACTATCCTCCTAAGGTAAGTTATGCCAAAGCAAAATTGCTAGAAGTTAATTCTATAACCAGGGCCCTAGCGGCCCGATCAAAGAGGTTCAAGCAATGACTTAAATTCGGGCTCTGCCATGTAAGCCTATGCCTTTTAATTATCCACCCTAGCGGGTGCCTACTTTGCACGAACTACCCTCGAAAAGTGATAAACCTGCTAAAGCAACATTGCTAGAGGTTCATTTCATAATCAGGGCTCGCGGCTAGATCAAAGAGATTCAAGCAATGACTTAAAATTAGGCTTTTTCATGCAAGCGATACGCCTAAAATTATCCACCCTTGCGGGGCTACCTCGCCTGCTTTGTACCAGCTACCCTCAAAAAGGAATGGACCTGCTTTTGCAACATGGCCAGATGTTCATTTCATAAAAAAGGGCTCGCGGCTCGATTAAAGTACCCGAGGTCGTTTTAATACTCCAAGAGGTATTAAAAAAGTTGACTTGAAAGAATTATAGTATCGCATTCCTTTGTGTCAAAAGTCTCAACTTGTGAACTCGAATGTAGTCATGCAGTTGGTTTTTATCCCTGTATAAGGCCAAATCGAATATTTCATGTCAGAACCCTTCTTAGTGTACTTGACACTTACTGTTACATCTAAATGCTCGCGAGCATATAAAAGTTATGGTTCAAACATTGCAGAAGTTGGGATGGCAAGTGAATTTAGAAATATCGGTTTTTTGTCCCCAAAAAAGTATTATTAACTATATAATGAAAAATGGAATAATGTGAAAACATGAACGAATAGAAAAACTGCAACAAAGAAATCAATCAAGTAAAATAATAATTACAAAGATGAATTGAAATCATTGAAACTTGAACACAAATTGAAATATGAACGAATTTCGTCATTTTTGTCGTGCCGCATTGTCACATAAATCATAGATAGTTGATAAGATTCCAGCCCCTAGTGGTGGTTATCGAACAACTGAAGTAGTAGATCGACAGTTGCATTGCCCTTCCTAGGGGCGTTTTTTGACTACGGATGCTTTAGACCAAGCAGGTTTGCGCTTAAACCTAGACTTGATTTCAATAATTATATTTCGAATTTTGAACTTACTAGTTCCATTAAATTCCACATATTCGGCAAATAGGCACTGCCGACTGCAAAGTCCGAACCGACTAGTACACTGTACAGATCTCGTGATTATAAAACGGGAATGTCCAATAATAGACCTATTTGCCTCCAAAGCTGCTCACATTGTCAGCAATCACTTGACCCTGGATTTGACTTGGACCTGGATCAAGCTCTTTTCCAATTCATTTTACCCATCATTACTTAGGTACCTTGAATTCAATGATTGAGGCCTTTTCCATGCAGTAGGATGATTATAGGCCGTAACTAGGAATACAGTTTGACGCAATTGTAGCATTTAAGCATGCCAAATACGTAAGGTTTAGAAATCGAGGGTCAAGAGTTAAACTGTTTAACTTAAAAGGTATTGCGATAGCGGGAAGTTAAATTATTTAAAAAAAAGGTTGACATTGCATCCGTAAAGAAATGCTACCAATACTAAATGCTCTTCAGAGCCACATTCACTACTACATCACAGTTTGATTCTTAGTGTGACAAAATAATAACAGGTGTACCTACATCTTCGCAAAGGGAAAGTACGAAATCTTTATTTCTAATGAAAATATCATACGTTAGATCGGCATCGAATGCATTTCAGGATACATTGGCGATGCGTTCGGTTCTTCATGGTGCGAACCCATTACTTGGGTCTTCCTACAAACATTTCTAATATCCAGGGTGCTCTCACTCAACTAAATCTTTTAACATGGTTGTTTTTGCCATGATGGGAGAAAGTGTTCTGGCGTGTCAGAGACTGAGCACTTGCAGCACCACTTACCTTAGTAACCTCCAGATACATTTCCTCGATGGAAAAAAGGAAATCTGGGGGTTGGTGAGGCGGTGGAAGGCTAGACCTCTAAAGAAAAGCTTTTACTTAAAAGTTCTTGGTGAGTCTATTTTATAAATTTGTCAAGTAACTTAGAATTGTTGTTGTTCAAGGACAATTTCAATAATAATAAAGATTAAAAGCCTTACTTTTCTGCAATTGGCGCAATTCTTATCAGGCTTACATTTAATATGTGCATTATCACATAATACAATACTTTTACACATAAATTAGCTGTCTGAAAAAAATGCGATTCTGAACCATGAACAGTGAAGAACTCATGTTCTAGTAAAACATATTCTTAAATTAATTGCTTTTACAAAAAATAAAAAACCCCAAACCGTATGGGATGTCAGTGTACTTATAAATTTATAACCGACACAAGAATGTTTCAATCATTACATCAAATAGCAATTTTAATACTTATTTGTTCAGGAAGATGCATTCATAACCTGACCTTAGAATATACCCTACCTAAAGTACCTACCTAACCATAATACAAAAACTTTACCGTATGGCCTGAATTTGGTTCTACAACCGATAGCAATACATAGGTACTGACAGACTGTCTACAGATAAATTTTGAATATAAATAATAAAAATGTAAGCCTCCTGTCTCGGTGATTAAAATTATAATATTTACTATTAGTTAAAACATCGCTGAGTGATAGATAAAAAACGATTTTAAATTATTCAATATTTTCATCAGTTGAGGTACAGTACCTACGTCACGTAGGTACCTTACTGTTATAGCAGGAACTGTAAAAACGTTTCTTGATTACACAGCTACCCCAGATAGCGTAAGATCTGCGTAGCTTCCAAGAACTGGTTAGAAAATCACCCCATCGACGAAGTTCTAGCTCATGGGAATTGGTAATCAGCTAAAACATCACAACAATCCTATATGTGTGAAATTAAATCAAGTATTGATAAACTTTTACACAACTAATGCGATTGCTAGAAGAATTTCCTAGAAAGCTTTTTGGTTTGAATTTTTACCTTTTCATAGTTATATTACATGTTAATTTTTATTGTTACTCCTGTGTAACACACGGAAAAGAATATTGTCTTACTTAAAATAAAAAGTATTCAATATCATAAATACTTTTTTATTTTTAAATCTGTCACATTGGCGTTACGCTAAGGCGTTATAATATTAAGTGGCGTCACCAGGCGATAACAAACAGATCTCAATATAAAGCTTCCAGTTACGGTACAGTGTTTTAATAGCAGCGTTTTACCCTGAAATAAAACGCATATTAAAATACTTACCTCACTGGAAGCTTTCACTTTATTTCTGCCTGGTGCAATTGAGCCAATGAGCAAAATGGTGTGCCGCAAATTTTAAGAAACTTCAAAAGCACACGACCGCCAGGTGGCGCCACTTAGCCGGAAACTACGTACTAAAAAGGGTAGGCAAATGACGGGAAACGGAAATGCTATCTCAATATAAAGCTTCCAGTGAGGTAAGTATTTTAATATGCGTTTTATTTCAGGGTAAAACGCTGCTATTAGCACCTCGGTTGTGTCTCTTCGGGTGTAAACATTCTACGAGAGAGTACAGGTTAAGGTTTTTCTTCACAAATTTGCAGGATTCGTTGATGTAAATACACGTTAGTGTCAGTATAAAATTACTTTTAAAGTGAGGTCTACAGGTCTCCATCTGGTCAATGTTGGCTAGTATTCGTATGCATTTTTTTTTGCTGCACAAATATGTCTTGGAGGTCGGTACAATTTCCCCACAAGATTATACCGTAAGAAAGCCTGGAGTGAGCGTAAGCATAGTAAGATGAAAGAGCTGTCCTTAGGTTAGTGACTTTTTTTAAATTATATAAGGCGTATATAAATGAAGAGAGTTTTTGAGACAGTTTTTGAATATGTGATTTCCAATTTAGGTTTGTGTCGATATTAATGCCCAGTAATGTGGCCGAATTTACATGTTCCAAAGATACGTTTTTGTATTTGTAGTTGATATAGAGTGGTTCCTTTTGATATGGTCTGAATTGAATTAACTTTGTTTTTTTTAAATTGAGCGTTAGATTATGGCTATCAAGATAATTTGTAATTTTATCTAAAGTGTCAGTTAATTTGTTTTCTATTTCTAAAATGTCTGAACATGGTATCATGATTGAAATATCATCAGCAAATAAGATGCAATCGTCGTGTAATGTGGCTATAATACTATTTATATATATTAAAAACAAAATGCATCCGAGAACGCTTCCCTGCGGTATAGAGCCGTTTATTGATACTTGATCTGAACGAATACTTTGAATATGGCCTGTTTTAAACTCTGTGTAATCAATTTCAGTAAACTGTCTACGGTTTTCGAGATAGGATTTAAACCAATCCAAGGAGCTTCCTCTTATGCCTGCATTTGATAATTTTTGG
Source organism: Anania crocealis (assembly GCA_949315895.1). Classification (NCBI taxonomy): domain Eukaryota; kingdom Metazoa; phylum Arthropoda; class Insecta; order Lepidoptera; family Crambidae; genus Anania; species Anania crocealis. The sequence continues at coordinate 5,370,932 of OX438863.1, forward strand.
AGCAGAATATCATATCTTACCCGATCATATGCCTTACTCATGTCCAGCAGTTAACCAACAGAGTACTGTTTCGTGTTTATTGCGTCAAGAATTTTCTGGATAAACTTATAAACAGCCAAAGTTGTCGATCGGTTTCTGCGAAAACCATACTGATTATCATTAAAAACATTATATTTTTCAAAAAATTTGTATATTCTATTGCTCATTGCTGTTTCAAATATTTTTGCTGAAGTAGGAAGTAGTGAAATTGGACGGTAATTATTAGGGTCGGTTTTATCTCCGCTTTTGTATATGGGCTTTACCAAAGCAATCTTCAGAGCGTTTGGGACCATTCCTTCTGTAAAGGATTGATTTATTAAACACGATGGATATGGGATGGTCAGTTCCTTCGCACATTTTTTATTAGTTTTGGTGAGATTTCATCGATTCCATGGCTATTTTTATTTTTTAATTTAGTTATGATTGTGTATACTTCTTGAGGCTCAATCGGTTGCAAAAACAAGGAATTTTCAATTATTTCTGCCTGAATTCTAGTTTGCTGTTTTAAATTTACCTGTGAGTTACTGATAGAAGAAAAGAAAGTATTGAATGTATTTGCGATTGTATTTGGATTTTCTATGAGCACACTGTTTATTTTCAATTTAATATTTTGTTTTTTATAACTTTGCCTTTTGCTTGTTTCATCCCTGATTATTTGCCACATAGTTTTAATACTATTTGCTGATTCTTGAAATCGCTCTATGTTTTTAATTTTTTACATTTTTGAATTGCTCTTTTTAATATTTTTGTGTACTTTTTGTAGTGATTTAGAAGTATTTTACTTTTAGATGTTAATATTCTTAGTAATCTTTTGTTACGGCAGGATACTTTTAATCCTGGTGTTAGATAGGTCTTTTTTGGGTATATTTTTATTGATTTTTTCGGCATACATTTATCAAGGGCTAATTGCAGAATCTCAATAAAATTATCATAATTTTGATTGACGTTATTATTTCTAGAAATAATTTCTTCCCAGTTGATTTTACTGATTTCTTTTTTAAATTTACTTATGGCGTCTTGGTTACACTGTCGTTTATACATAACAAAATAAGGAGGCATAAGGAACGAAAATGGAATGTTTAATTCTACTCCCCTATGGTCAGAGAAACCTAGTTCTTGTACTGTTACTCTTATATCTTTTTTATTAATATTTGTGAAGATTAAATCTAGACATGTAGCGCTGTTTTTAGTAATTCTTGTGGCCTCTTTGACTAATTGATGAAAATTGTAAGTTAGCATTAAGTTTCAAAGGGACCTTTTTAATTTTCCTTGTTTTAGAAAGTCGACGTTGAAATCCCCTCCTATAATTATATGTTAAATTGGTTAAATTGGTTAATATGGTTAAATTGGTTTAATTGGTTAAATTGGTTAAATTGGTTAAATTGGTTAAATTGGTTAAATTGGTTAATATGGTTAAATTGGTTAAATTGGTTAAATTGGTTAAATTGGTTAAATATTATTTCACTTTACCTTTTTGCTATCGTCTGAACCAACCGTGGTAGGGGCAAGAAAAAGATGGCGCGTAACCGAAAAATGTGACTCTGAAAATGTGACGCTGTGACGCGCAACCGAAAACTTTTTCATGACGGTCCGAAAACTTTTTCGTGACGGTAAATTTTTTCCAACGCCGATAAAGAAGTTTCACTTCAATAATTTAAAAAGTTATTTACAGGTATTGATATAACCTTGAATATGAAGTTGTTTATTTGGATAAGGATTAATACCAAGGTACGAATAATGTAACCAACTTTGTAGCGTCCTTAATCTTACATAAAAAAAGATTTATAGTGGCGTATCTGTTATAGTTAGACATATAGTATCGCGGATTTCATTGTAGATAATGATGTCCTCTATAAAACTGTAGTACATTATTTTGCTCTATTGTCAATAGTTTTCGCAGCGTTCGCAATTTAATGATTTTCCTTTCACACCTCCGGTTACATAATCGAATTTTCATACGGATCCCTTACTTTTTGATAATGTAATATAGCCTATGTCCATCGCAGATAAAGCAGGATTCTTATGGTGAAAGAATTTTTCAAATCGGTCCAGTAGTTTCGGAGCCTATTCGATGCAAATAAACAAACAAACAAACAAATCTTTCCTCTTTATTATATTACTAGCGACCCGCCCCGGCTTCGCACGGGTGCAATGCTGATACTAAATACACTACAGAAAAACTGTGAACGTTGTATATAAAAACATAGCGGCCCGCTCCGGCTTCGCACGGGTATAAAATATATAGCCTATGTGATTAAAATCGATCCAGTAGTTTTGATTTATTCATTACTGCCCGTGGCCCGCACGCGTTAAATTTGGAGAAATCCCCCTTTTCCTATACCATGAAGATTTCCTGCTATCTTTGGAATATCTAAATTCATACACTACATTTTTTCTTATTTACTTTTTACATTTTTAATAACTATTTATTTTATTTTTACAACATATTACAGAATGTCTTTATAAACAACGTTCACAGCTTTCTTGTCATTAAACAATACAAACATGTTTTCTCTGGAGGTCACTCTTGAAAGAGCGACATACAGTTGTCCATGTGAAAAACAGTCAACGCTCAAATCTAAGCCTGCAACGTTGAAGGTTTGACCCTGCCATTTATTAATGGTCATTGCAAAAGATGTCTTTACCGGAAACTGTAAACGTTTAAATTGGAAGGGTAAATCCGATGGTATCAGAGGGACTCGGGGAATCAATACATCTTCTCCGGTACCACATCCTGTGAGTATTGTGCACTCTATTATGAAAGTTTTCATAATTTATATTTTAAAACTACTATCATACTATCTGATCTGTCTATTGGGCAAAGCCAATTGACGAGGCTGAAAACTGAGACAGGTAGCATCATTGCGTCAACCTGAAATCCTGAGGGAGATTGAGAGTTTCTATGGACAGTTATACTCCATGAAAACACCTGTTGAAAGCAAGGCTAAAGACCCTAGAGCCAAGCATACCCGACACTATTCTGAAGATATCCCGGACGTCAGCCTGTGCGAGATTAGAATGGCTCTCAAGCAGCTTAAAAACAACAAGGCGGCGGGTGATGACGGAATCACAACAGAGCTCCTTAGAGCGGGCGGTAAGCCGATACTTAAGGTCCTCCAGAAGCTCTTTAATTCTGTCATCCTCGAGGGCAAAACGCCAAAGGCATGGGGCAGAGGCGATGTGATGCTGTTCTTCAAGAAGGGTGACAAAACTCTCTTGAAGAACTACAGACCCATTTCGCTTCTGAGCCATATCTATAAGTTGTTTTCGAGAGTCATTACGAATCGTCTCACTCGCAGGTTCGACGACTTCCAACCTCCCGAACAAGCCGGGTTCCGAAAAGGCTATAGTACCATAGACCACATTCATACGCTGCGGCAAGTTATACAGAAGACCGAAGAGTATAACTTGCCACTTTGCTTAGCGTTCGTGGACTATGAGAAAGCCTTTGATTCGATTGAGACATGGGCAGTGCTGCAGTCTCTCCAAAGGTGCCAAATAGACTACAGGTACATCGAGGTACTAAAGTACTTATACCAAAACGCCACCATGTCGGTCCGATTACAGAACCAGAGCTCTAATCCGATCCAACTACAGCGAGGTGTGAGACAGGGAGACGTTATTTCTCCGAAACTGTTCACAGCTGCGTTGGAGGATATTTTCAAGCTTCTGGACTGGAAAGGACACGGCATCAACATCAATGGCGAATACCTAACACACCTGCGATTTGCCGATGATGTAGTTCTTATGGCTGAGACCTTGGAAGACCTGAAAATTATGCTCGAAGATCTCAGTAATGCTTCTCAAAGAGTGGGTCTTAGGATGAACATGGACAAGACGAAAATCATGTTAAATGCCCATGTTGCACCCGCTCCAGTTAACGTTGGGAACATTGCACTCGAAGTTGTTGACCACTATGTTTACCTGGGACAGATAGTCCAGTTAGGTAAGTCCAACTTCGAGAAAGAGATCTCTCGTCGAATCCAGCTCGGATGGGCAGCGTTCGGGAAGCTCCGGCATATTTTCGCGTCCGAAATACCTCAGTGTCTCAAGACGAAAGTCTTTGACCAGTGTGTGTTGCCAGTAATGACCTATGGGAGTGAGACGTGGTCGTTTACTATGGGTCTCATAAGAAGGCTCAAGATCACCCAGCGAGCAATGGAGAGAGCGATGCTTGGTATTTCCCTACTCGATCGAATCAGAAATGATGAGATCCGCAGGAGAACTAAAACAACCGACATCGCTCGAAGGATTGCATCGTTGAAGTGGCAGTGGGCGGGACACATAGCGCGGAGAACCGATGGCCGTTGGGGCGGAAAGGTTCTCGAATGGCGACCACGTACCGGACGACGTTCCGTGGGCAGGCCCCCCACAAGGTGGACCGACGATCTGATCAAGGTCGCGGGAAGCCGCTGGATGCGGACAGCACAGGACCGATCGTTGTGGAGATCCTTGGGGGAGGCCTATGCCCAGCAGTGGGCGTCGTTCGGCTGATATGATGATGATGATGATCATACTATTATTTATCGTAACTTACTTATAATTACTGATACGTTGTCGCGCTGAAAAGCACGTTTTTATAATAAACGCGTCCGATCGCTGCTAAATTCAAAGTGCTATAGGGAAAACCGATTTTTTTTTTTTTTTTGTAAAGGACCTATGCTGTGGCAGAAGGCCGTTACAGCTTCACCGGGCGGGTTTTAGGCGAGTGCGGAAGGCACTCAGCCCAAAAGCGGCCTGCTAGCGGGTACCTCGAGCGCGAGGCGAGTCCTAGGCTTCGCTACGCGCAAGGGCCCCGTACTAGCGGCGCGATCGGACCGTTGGGAAAACCGCGGCTTCAGACGCGCTATTTATAGGCACGCTCTTGCCGCACCGGGCGGCCGGCCGGTACCGCCGCAAACGCTACGATCTTCGAAAATATTCACTTAAATCATACGGTGTAAAGGGCCATATAGATCTATATTAAATGAACAATGTATTCAAGGTATTTAATTGGTTAAGGATTAATGCTGTATTGGTTAAAATCGCTTCGAAAATTAGCCATTATTTGTCGTAAAAAGTAAATGACAAAAAAAAGTTATTGTGGGTTATCCATAAGAGATAGACATATATCATCACGGACTTTTCTGTAGACCTTTTCAATGTGTACAATACTTAGTACATTATTTTGATAAAACTCGTAGGGTTCAGCCTGCGTTTGCAATGTAAGCGGAAAAAATGTAATTATTTACGACATCACATTAAAAACCTTAAAAATAACAGTACTTCTCCACTATTTAATGGATGTTATTATACATATAAACCTTCCTCTTGAATCATTCTATCTATTAAAAAAAACCGCATCAAAATCCGTTGCGTAGTTTCAAAGATTTAAGCATACAAAGGGACATAGGGACAGAGATAGCGACTTTGTTTTATACTATGTAGTGATAGTGATACTATGTAGTGAAGTAGAGGTTGAATAACCCAGTAAAAGTAGTTTTTTTTAAATTCTGGTACATATTAGAACTTCTGATGTATTTTTTGGTTTCTTGGGCTATATTTTATTTATCTTATTTGTGTTGTTTGTTGCATATTTTTTTAACCTCGACATGTCAACGCTAATAAATATTTATTTGTTAGGTCGATCTTTCTGTTATTATATTAAAATGTATGACAGATGTTATGGGATGTGTTTGTATTTGGCATATGTGTGTAACTATTTGGTTTCATTTGGCATACAGTATGCTAAATTTGTATCTGCTCATAATTAATGTGAAAATGGCTTTGTTATTTTATGTGAAGGTATTTCTACAAGCCAAACATTTTATTGTTATGGAAGTATGCCATATTTTTAATGCTTTTAACATGATATGTTTTGCTTTGCCTGTTATTAACATGCATTTGTTATGTGCTTTATTGTGTGATTGTAACTTTATAGCTTTATTATGGTACAGTTATAATTTAATAGAGCATATTATTGTAAATAATAAGTTCAAAAATAGGTTAGCCTGCTGTGGCTGTGTATTAACAAAGCATAAATTATCTAGATATATAAAGTTTCTAGTTAAAATAGACTATCTAGAATTATCTACTCCAAAATGCAGTGTGGTAATATATTTGAGTATGGTAGTGTGATTTTAAAGCATACTTATGTACTACCACCACCATGCCATTATTTCTTACACCTTATTTATAATTCTATTTTCTATATACATAGCACATTTGAGGCACCTGACTATACTAAAACAATATCTATGTAATTCTAAATTTATTCTGATTTCCTATGCATTTGTGTTCAAATTTATCAAAAATAAACACCTGACGATTGGATTGTTAACCCTGGTTCTTTGGGTACTTGTCATGAAGAATTTGTTGTGGCCTTGGAAAGTCGATCAGTTGATATCATGGCAATAAATGAGACGTGGCTTAGAATGGGCGAAGAAAAGCGTGCGCCATCTCCATCTGGCTACAGGTTACGCCATATTCCGCGTCCCCCAGGCGCGCGTGAACGCGGGGGAGGTGTTGGTTTTTATGTACGAAACGATATCGTTGCTCGACAAATAAAACACCCTTATACTGGCACCGTTGAACAAATGTGGTTGAGTGTCACATTGAGTGGGTCGAAGCTTGCCATAGGAACGGCCTATCGTCCGCCGTGGTTAGGTGTGGACACTTTTATCGATGCACTGACGGAAACAATTAGCACATTGTCAACGTTCGATCATGTTATTCTGGTGGGGGATTTCAATATTAATTTACTTTCCGCCAATGACCTTAATACTAAAAAGTTAACTGCATTCTTACAATATTCAAATTTAACACAATATGTTACTGAACCTACTCATTTCACAGATCATTCTGAAACTCTAATAGATCTTATTTGCAGTTCTACCAAGATATACAATGTATCTGTTGATTATATCCCCGATTTAAGTAAACATGCTTTTGTCTCCTTCAAGTTACGTGTTAACAAACCTAAACCACCTGCGAAATGGATATGTTATAGACCACTTAAGGATATCCATTTGGATAATTTTAACAATCTTGTAAATGGCATTTCGTGGGAAAAATTGGTCGATGGAGATGTGAACAAGTCTATTTTGGCGTTTAATGCATATGTATTGTACATTTTTGATATGTTTGCTCCCATTAAGCGGTCCCACATCAAGAAGCAAAGTTTCCCCTGGATAACCCCTACTGTCAAGCAGATGATAAATCTTCGGGACGAAGCCCATACCAAATGCCGTCTTACAAAACAAGATTCCGATGTCAAATATTACAAGGAACTAAAGTCTATCGTAAATAAGGCCTTTTTTTACTGAAAAGGCAGCATTTTCCCGACAAAATATTAATCAACAGTCCAAAAATTCAAAACTATTGTGGGAAAATATGAAAAGGTATTTTGTCGATTTCAAAAATAAACAAGCGTCAATACCATCTCATATTAGAAACCCTAATATTATAAATAGTCATTTCCTCGATATTCCTAATAGTGATAACGTTAGCATATCAGATTTGACTTATTTCGAGTATCATAGGTTCAATTATTCTTCATCGTTTAGCCTGCATACAGTTGATGAGTCATACATCTTAAAAACAATTGCAAATATTTCAAGTAATGCTTTAAGGTTTGGATGGAATCACCCGCGACATGATACTATTGACATTGCCACGGACACTTAAAGCTATAACGTCGCTGATAAATATGTCAATTCAAACTGGCATTTTCACTGTTATCTGGAAGGAGGCTCTTGTCAAACCAATTCCCAAAAAGACAACCCCTAGTGAACTTGAAGATCTTAGACCTATTAGTATTCTTCCTTTTTTATCAAAAATTATTGAAAAAGTCGTATGTCAGCAGTTAACAGCTTATTTGAATGCAAACAATATGTTGCCCCAAAAACAATCGGGATTCAGGTCTGGCCATAGCACAGCTTCGGCCTTGTTGGAAGTTGTTGATGACATCTTGACAGCACAAGATAAAGGTAATGGTGCAATCCTAGCTCTTCTGGACTTCTCTCGTGCGTTTGATACCTTAAATCACAATTTGTTACTATCCAAACTATCTTTTTATGGTTTCGATTGTACCACGTTAAAGTGGTTTGCCAGCTACCTTTGTGGGCGATCACAGCGAGTGGAGATAGTTGGCGAAGATGGGACTAAATCATATTCAGATTCTTCTCCCCTGAGTCGAGGTGTTCCACAGGGTTCGATACTGGGTCCGATTTTATTTCTGTTGTACAGTGCAGATGTAATTACTTGTATCGAAAACTGTAACTACCACTTGTATGCGGATGATTTGCAGATTTACTTATCTTTCAAACTTAACGAAACATTAAATGCCGTGGAAAAAATCAATGCCGACTTACAGTCAATTGCGAGATGGACCGGAAAAAATTGTTTGGTTCTAAACCCTCTTAAATCTAAGTTCTTAGTTCTTGGTTCCACCTTTCAGATAAACAGCATAAATTAATTCAATCCTACAGTCAAGATAGGCGATCTGTGTATCGAACGAGCGACGGAAGCCCGTAATCTAGGGGTCCTTATGGATGATAGGTTGCGGTTTCATAATCATGTCCTAGAAACGGTGAAAAATTGCTACTATAGACTTAGGTTACTGTATCAAGTTAGAAACTTCTTAGATGTTGATATAAGAATAGAATAGAAAGATATAAACTTTGTGAAACTCTTATACTTTCTAAGCTTAACTATGCTGATACAGTAATAGGTGAGTGTCTCTTTGGTTACACGAAGAAGATAATTCAGCGTGTCCAAAATTCGTGTGCACGATTTTGTTTTGCCATTCCTCATAGGGCCCATGTCAGTCCGTTTCTTAATCAAAGTAATCTTATTAATATGCAGTCGCGACGCTCACTTCATTATGCCTGTCTTCTATTTGGATTGGTACAATCAAAATCACCTTTATATTTATATAATAAGTTGTTGCTCTCTAATCGAATTAGAACTGCGACTCGTCTTGGTTGTCCAACTCACAGAACAGCTGCATTTCGTGGGAGCTTTCGTTACTCCGCGACGAAATGTTGGAACAATATGCCGCCACCCTTAAGAATATGTATCACACTGTGCACTTTTAAAATCAAATACAAATATTATTTTTTAAATTTACAAAAACAAAGTTAAGCCAGATACATTGATTAAAGAAATCATTAGTCACAGCAGGTAGAACATATTGCTTATAAAAGATAAGTCGAAATATATTTTATACATTTTTTCCTGTAATATTTAAAAATGTTACGGATTGTTTACGCTCTTTACTTAATTTACTTAAATTATAATATGTTTGTTTCCATTTGCTGCGCGTGGCAGTTTCCTCTAGAATCTAGGTATCTGCGGAAGACCAGCGTTGTGGTATCCTTTAAGCCGCGACATATGCTAAGTAGATACCTATTTAGTACCATGTGCTATAGTGTTATTATTTTATAATTATTGCAAAATTTTGTTGTGGTACTGAATAAATTTATTTCTATTCTATTCTATTCTATTCTATTCTATTCTATTTGCTGAAAAATATCAAAATGAAAATTGAAAATTGAAATAGCGCGCCAAAACGCTATTTTGTCAATATGGCGCTGCAATGGGGTCGGTGACATCACCTGCCTGTCTTGTGATCTGTAGCACATAATCATCTATATACATTTGTTGCAAACAAATAACGAAAGTACGATTGGATCTATATTTTAACAGTGACTTATGTAATATAATGAGTTTCAAATGGTATGCAGTTCCAAAATGTATAAATACTTCTATAAAAACTTCGGAAAACTATTTTAAAGTGTTCAAAAGAAAGTCTAAGTGTGCCGAATGTAGTTGCAACTATTTCGGAGGGATCATAATAACATAGCGAATAGTACAAATATTTTCTTCTGTGAGGATCATTTTGATGTTACTCGTAGTAAACATAATATTTATAACTTTTAATAATTAGGAATGTAAATATTTTGTTATTGGTTTGAGGTTATAATACCTCTTATGTTTTTAACAGAATGCCCCTTGCAACTCACTTCGAATTTTTCCGATGTTTTCATAATATTAGCTAAAAATTGTAGCTACAGTCTTATGATTTCAATAAACATTACACTTAAAAATCCCGAATAACTAGTTTGTTTGTTACAGATTTTATATGAATGGGCAGGTTACTGCTTTCTGCTTTACAAAATCGTTGTCCATAGTAAAATTTATTGAGAGATTTGTAAAATATTGAAAATAAATCACACAAAAACAATGGATACTATTATTATAGGAAAATATTATCAAAACATTTTGAAAAGCTATTAAAACACAAGTAGGCAAACGAAGTTATCAAGCAGGTGTCGTCATCATAAACCCGACCAATCAGGAGCGTTTCGTGTCACGTGATAATCGTTTAAATAAATGCATTTTTATTATTTTTAACTTCCGTTACTAAATAACCATTTTTAAACTCATAATATAAGCTGATAATAGTAATTCGCACTTTATTTTTCGCATTGTCAAATAGCCTATTAAAATTATATGTTACTCACTTGGCTTCGGCCTGACATTTAACTAGGCTGTATATGTTTTGTTGTCATCGCCTACAGAAATGACTTTATGTTCTGCCACCAGTTGGCGCCTCTTGTTATACTTTAAAAAGAGGCTGACAATAGTGACCGAGTTTCTTGCGCTGCTTCTTCTCGGCACTAGCCCAGACTTGTCCCGAAGCAGTGGTAGGTTTAAATTGGGACGTGTAAAAGCGCCTCCTGGGGCCTATTTGCAGAAATAAAACTGATTTTAACTGATTTTTAACTGATTTTTAACTGATTTTAACTGATTTTAACTTCCTTTCCTAGGTTTGTTCTACTAACTGTGCAAGTTGTCCGCATTGTTCTTAATAAAATAATTAAATGAAAAAGAAGTCTTGTCTATTTATAATTCGAATAATATAACCTTTTTACGTGAGATTATGACGAGTGGTTATGTCAATTTATGACGAAGGAAATCTGACAGCTACTGACATTTAGAATTTATAGTTTATCTTTTTTTTTCGTCTAACGCCATCTTGTATGCCTAAATGAGAGGGATTATAAATAGGTTGTTTTTATTTTTGAGCCGCTAAACTATACGTTATATACAGTTATTCGTATTTTTCCCATAGTCAGTAGATTTTTCTTGATTTTTTAGAATACTGTAAAATGTCTGGGCCTGTTACGGGACATCGCCTTTATAATTTTATTTAATAATTTCTTAATTAATAAATAAAGTAATTATTAATAATAAATAAATAAATAAAATAATTTATGGAATTTATTTTATAATATTTAATAATTTATGAATAAAAAGTAAGCCATATATTAATAAATTTATAATAAATATTATAAAATATTATTATTAAGTATAAAAAAATTAATTAACAAATTAATTAATAAATAAATTATTAATTTAGTAAATATTATTATTAAGTAATTAAGTTAACAATAAGTAATTATTATTATTAAATAAATAAATATATTTATTAAAGACATTAATAAATAAATTAAATAATTTATTTATTTATTATTAATTAATAAATCAATTAAGTAATTAATATAACAGTAAACCTGTATCATACACACAAAGATGCAGTTTGAGGTTTTAGGGTTGGCAAGATATTTTTAAAATGAATTGGACCACGGAACTCTCAAAAGGTGGTGTGATCCAACTATTTTTAAAGTTGGACAAATTCCCCTAGTAGACCCATGGTCCAACCAGTTGGTCAGAGCAGTTGGAACATTTATGGTTAACCGTCCATTAAGACGTTAAAATTCGATTATTAGAATTTTTGTGGGTTAAAAATTTTTAAATACAAACAGTAGGTATAATACAATAAGTTTTCGTTTATTAGTTGTTTGTCAACAAATAGTTTACAATTTGATGGTGAAAGTATAAACACCCAAAAATAATGTCACAATCATCTCTTTGAGGTATTAATCCTAAATTTATTTATTTAATACAGTGGTCTTTAGTGCAAAGAGAGCATTCAAATAATACATGCAAAACATATATTTAACATTATATCTTTTAATTTGTTACATGAATTGACCAATCACAATGCCCTAAATCTCCGCTCCGCTTCAGTGGAAACATTGTTATTGTTCAATTCATGCACCGCTATGCATTCGTGGAAACGCAGCCTTACTAGGGGTTACTAGTATAAACTTGATATTTAATAGATGTACAGCATTATGCTACTTATTAGTTTTTACATTTGCATCTATGACTAGAATTTTCTAAATTGCGATCTATAGTAATTAAAATATTAAGAGACGTGTTGTAGTGAAGCCAACAGAAATAAGATTTGCAAGAAGTTTATATACAAAAGTTAAAAATAAATTATTTGTAAGTACTTGCTATTAAGTTAGGTAATTAAGGGCCCTCGCCCACGGCGACTTTTTGTAGCGATGCAGTAGTCGATTACAGTAGCGATTCTGTCGCGCGTTGGCATCGATACAGTCGCAATGCGCAATGCGGTCGCTAGCTATGTGCCCTCGCCCACATAAACACGATTCAGTCGTGATGCAAACGCGATACTGTCGCGCTTCTGTCGCGATGCAAATTCCTCGCCCCGTTCTCTCCCCGATGTCGTCCGACACGGTCGCGCGTCCACATCGATACAGTCGCGATGCTGTAGCGCGTTAGTAGCGCGTTGGCATCACTTTTGTAGTGCGTTGTAGATGCGACTAACGCGCGTTAGTAACGATGCTGTCGCTCGCTTACGAAACGCGCGACAGAAGCGCTACAAAAAGTCGCCGTGGGCGACGGCCCTAGGTAGATTTACTTGAGTAGGTAATATTATTACGTAAGTAGCAGAATCCAACATCTACAGTACCTCTAGCTCAAAAAACTATCGACTTCGAATCGTTTGCGTATCGAAAGCAAACGACACAAAGTTCGTGCTTTGTTTTGTAGTTCTCGTTTTGACCGCGCGAGCGCTGTTTAAGTTTCATACTAAATATTTCGATGGCGATACGAACACGCAAACGATTCGAATTCGATAGTTTTTTGTGCTAGACCCACAGTAAACACGTTACTAAATACTTAGTTGTTTATGGCCATATATTTCCGATTGAAAGTATACGGATCAGGTGTCTCCGCCTAGCATGTAATTTCTCGCAATTTATGAAAATATAGGTATTTCAACAAATATTTTAAGTAAAAAGGTAAGTACGAACGAATGGTCGGCGAAGCACGTCAATTACATTGTGTTCTGTAGGTACGTAACTTCATGTAGCTTCAATGCCGAGAATCAATTCAGGCCTTAGCTTTGACATTTCAAGTGTTAGTGCAGTCTTATATGTTAAGATACTGCGATGCGTAGTACTTTGACTCTTCGTACGTCGAGTTCTACACCCCGGCTACGAGGCGAATCCAATTGCGAACGCTCGCCACCTTGGAGAACACCACTATATTTCCGTTGCGGCACTCCAAAGCGTCTTTCTGTACCCAGGAGGCCACGCCTACCAACTTGCCGCTGCCGCTCACCAACCCGCTGCCACTATCACCCTGAATGGAAACGTTTTTGATTAATATATTTTTTTAGAAAGCATACAGCGACATTTTAAAAATGATAATTAAGTTTATTTATAGATATGTTTTACACATAGGTACGAATAGCAAAAAAAAACTTATTAGTGTACTAGGCTGAATACAAAAGAAAAAAGTTAGTTTGAATGGATGTTAGCTACTCAAGAGGACTACTAGAGCTAGCCTCTAATTAATTTAATTTAATTACTTCTAAATAAAATCAATTCTCAAAAAACTAGAACAGCATCATTTAGCAAAATCAGTTAAGAGTGATTTAATAAATGAAATAAATATGACATATTATTATGAAATATACCTATCCCTGGTATTTGGTAAGTATGAGTTAATCAGCTGTTTCCCGCGATTTCTTACGCGTGGGGAATCTATCCTATGGGAACCTTACTTTAATACCAGGATAAATAGTAGATGATGTGCTATTCCTGCCTAAAGTTAAAAATGATTTAATTTTATTACTTCTAAACAAAATCAATTCTCAAAAAACTAGAACAGTATCATTTTAGAAAATTACCTCTAGTATTTATTGAATCACAGTAAACTTTTCATTTAGTTGAAATGGTCGCTAACGCCAGAAGCGGCCGCTTTTAGCAAGAATGTGCAATACAAAAGAATGCCATAATGAAAAGCAGTTAAGAGTGATTCAATAAATACTAGAGGTAATTTTCTAAAATGATACTGTTCTAGTTTTTTGAGAATTGATTTTGTTTAGAAGTAATAAAATTAAATCATTTTTAACTTTAGGCAGGAATAGCACATTATCTACTATTTATCCTGGTATTAAAGTAAGGTTCCCATAGGATAGATTCCCCACGCGTAAGAAATCGCGGGAAACAGCTGATTAACTCATACTTATGATAAATACCGTGTAACTTTCAATCAACATTAATAACATGTTATTTGTTATGCTGGTTTCTTGTCACCCACTTATTAGAATGGCGATTTAGAGCAAACTCGATCAAAATCATCGAACACGTAAACTCGAATTAGAATTCCACTGATGCAGCGTCAGTGACAACTTTAAGAAACAAGTTCGGTGCCATACAAATTTACATTCCATAAGTTGGTCGAGTGAAAATCGGGATAGGTCGAGTTTAATTTGTAATTCATCATGAGTAAATTATCTAGTCTAATACTCACGTTACAGGCGGAGTCGAAGTTAGGCGCGTATCCCTTTGCGCAAATCATGTCTTTTGAGTTGAACTGTTCCAGTATTTGGCATGTCTTGTTATTTTGGGTCTGTAGGTGCATCGCATGCATCTCTGAACGCATGAATCCCTGTAAATATTTTATGTTTAGTAAATAAAACTTTTTACACAATAATTTTTTTACCGGCAATAAACTAAATTGGATCAATTAAGTTTTTTCCCTGGTATTTGAACCCTGCACCTCAGACTTGGCACCACCTTGAAGTCGTAGCTTATTTATTATTTGGCTAATTGATAACCTTCCAGAAAATTTTCTCGTCACGTTTAATTTTATGTTTCCCAAATAGGATTATTTAATATAAGAATCTTAAAATTATTTCTTAAAGTAATTGTGTGGTTTTTGGAACCTTATTATTCTTACTTTTAGCAAAGAAAATGTTGTTAAATTTCCAAAAAAACAACACTTCTTATTTTATTTTTTTCCAAAAGTTAATTTCCTACTAAAGATTATTAAGAGGAAACACAAGGGCCGTTTTTCCATACAAACGTAGTCCCCTGTTTTCTCCCTGGATAAAGCCAGTAGAGCAATAATTTTTGTTACAAAAATCTATGGCCACTATTAGCATGTCTATATGTTTTCTTTTTTTTCATAAATTAATGAATAAAAAAGATATGAGCCCTCAAAAATCGAAAAAATTCGCCAGATTTTCCGCTGTGTTCAAACATCCAGAAAAAAAATTTAGCAAAATTTTAGAAAAAAAAGAAAACATACGAACACGGCCAAAGCCTTTCTTTAATTTGTAATGAAAAAAGTATTTAAATCGGTCTAGTTTTGGAAAAGTAATCGGGGGACTACGAAACGTTGATTTGGTGTGCTTTTAGTAGGTATTTTCGGTCCAAGAAGTAGTTTTCTTTATATAAATAGATTTTACAAATACCTATTTTTCAATTCTCTCGCCCGAAGTGTTTCCTCTTAACTCCAGTGAGGGTTTAACTTGTGCAACCAATACACCAAATTCGATGGTTTAATACGTTTAATACCAAAGCAATTTTATCAATCGGCAATTAATTAAACCGTAGGGATGGGAGCAGTTCCCGTTTGTAACTTTTCGAGGTCCAATTAAAAACCGAGTTCTACTCCAAATTGGGAACAAGTTAGTTATTTTTCCAAAAAAAGGCCGATGAAATAATGTTAACCGGATCGAAACCATGGTGATCAAATAACATCAATATTCTCATTATTTTGCTTAACCGTAACGTGAGTCACGGCTCCATAAATTTTGATTTCGTTATGAACTCGTCATTCTTTTCATTTACTTATGGCTAAGCGATATTTTTGTTGAGTAACAAGTTATTAGTGCGAATTGCTGATGATGTAGCTATAAGTAATATCATCATCATTATTATATTACAAATTACAATATCCTTACAAATAAACCTGCGACTTACCAGTTCAGTTATTTATAATACCCAACTACTTAGCGCTAATTTATAAAGTTGAATCGTAGGTATCGTTTGTGGAACGTGCATTTGGCCATATTTCCTCATAACATCTCGTTAATATTAAACACACACTAGTGCCTGGTGTGCGCCAGTTCATTTCCTCGTATATGTTATTATTCTGCTTCTTGTACACATTAGTCATCAGACTATATGGGATTGCCACAATCCTACCTACCTAGGTCGAATGCTGATAAATAACTTGCCGAATGCAGAACTCACTTAATTTTAAATTTGAGCGCAGTACAGCGACATTGAGAAACGTCGAAGCATTACTTATCTGTCTATAAGGTCGACATCATTTTAATCATCACCAGCCCATTTCAGTCCTCTTCTCGACACAGGCCCTCTCTATAAGGAATATTTTGTCATAATCGATTTGATCACAGTTTGGTCAACGGTGAAGGGAAGACGCAGCGTCTTCTAACAGTACCTACCTACTCCTTTAGTGGCCTCTTAAGACACGCACAGAATGGGTGGTGCTATTCTTTTAACGTGCCGGCCACCACACCTCAAAACATAGTTTTCAAATGCAAATTCAAAATGTTTATTGCTTACTAAGTGTGTTATATTGGTGTAATAGTACTTACAATTACCATATTAATGTAATAGGTACTTATTTGAAGTGTATGATTTGACATTTAGTTATAGTGGTTAGCCCTCCCTGGGTTACACGGACAGTCAAGGTAAGCGCTAACGCGTGACCTAGGGCTATCCTAAACCTACGCCTGGGTTCCAAGTCCCAGCCACCACGCCAAAACACAGCAATGGTCGGCCATCTTTGAAAGTTTCCTACAAATTCTATAGTATTTGGCAAAACAAAATTCGTGTCTACAAGTATGCTTTAGTTTAAAAGCTGCAGTTATCACTGCATCGTGAAACCATCGTTAAGTATACACTCTTCTTTGTCATCCGATTTTATTTGGAAAGGCACTGATCCGTGTGAACGTTTTTTTTTTCATTCTGTTTGCATTTGAAGTGTTTATTTGACAGTTTCTTTGATTTACGGCCGGTCTAACTAATTTATATTAATTTAATTAAAGTACAAAAGCGTCATTAAAAGCCGACGAGACTTACCCCATGATGATCGGTGCCGTATCCTGCGTACCCGACGTACGTGCCGGGCGCAAGTTTCTTCTGCTCCTCTAGAGGAACCGCCGCTAACTTCACTCCATCAAGCTCCAGTGCCTCCTCTAACTCAGCTAACATGAAGTCCCACCTTGCTGCTACCTGTAACACCAGTAAGTTATAAATAAGTGTACCAAGTTTTAGTAAAGGATTTCAGCGAAAGGGATTTTAGCTTTGATATAAATAACACCGGCCAAGTGCGTGTGCCCCGCCCCTTCTCCTGCCGGCTAAGCTGTTTTAGCAACAGTAGGCACCTGGAGGCGAACACATTGCAACAGTAAGTTGAAAGGAAAACTATCAAACCTAAGTAGTCGGCCAACATATAAAGAGTACCTCCCTAGTAAGAGGAGAAAACTTTATACAAGTTCCATTGCAAAGTTAGATAATATAGTAAAATACATAAACGGTAGATATTGGTAGTAAATATTAATAACAAACCATTCAAATTATGATGCAACAAAATCATGTAAGTTGACATTTGCGACGTGTAAATCATGTGGAAATACGGAACCCTGCACAGCGCGTTGCCCAACACGCACTTGACAGATTTTTGGATTGATGTGTAAAGTTGCAGTTGTGGTATTTTTATTATCATCAACCAAAGACATACTAATTTAATGCTGATAAGTAAACGTTGCTCTTGAAAATAATGAAGTTTACTATTTGCCTTCGATTTTAGGCTTTGGCTTTGACTGTCATTTTGTCCCAACCGACTTCTTCCTTACCTGTCAAATCCAAATCCTAATCAACTTTATAATAATACGAACTGGGACTAACTCGTCCGTAAATACGAATACTCGTATATAATTTAGGTGCAATCTTTGAGGATTCTCGTGTGTTGGCCATTATTTAAAATATTGCGTGTAAAACAGAGTTACTTCTCTAGAATTTTTATCATCTTTATTTAACTTTATAACATATAAATTACATATAAAAAAAATCTTTATAAAAAATAAACACATTTAAAATTATAAAAAATAGTTCCCAACCGGCATCGAGATCAGGGTCCAAGCTACCGGTGGTTAAGGCTCCAGAGACAGAAACCTCCTCATAATGCGGGCCGTGTCCAAGAGTACCTACTGCCTTCTGTATCCTACTCTTGACCTAGGCGCGTAACGTTAGCCTCTTGAGGTGTTTATCGAGCTTCTTAGCTAACAGTCCGTGGGCAGAGACGACTATCGGTACAATGACAGCAGAATCGACGGGCCACATGTCGACAACCTCATGAGCTAAGTCACGATATTTACATTCTTTATCTTTTTCAGCCTTTAAGAGGTTGCCGTCAGCGGCACGGCGATGTCGACTATCATTGCATGGCGATCTTGACGATCTATCTCCACAATGTCAGGCTTGTTGGCTACAATTTTCTGTGTTGATAGATCGGTCCCAGTACAATGTGACACGACTGTTTTTGAGAACTGGCTCAGGCACGTATTGGTAAGTAAGGGACCTCCGACGAAACGAGGTTGTATTTCAGAGCAAGTTGCTGGTTGCAAGTACTCGTCGTTAGCGAGACGCGAACAACCGGAAATGATATGCCTGAGGGATTCACCTGGACAGTGACATGCTCTACAAATGTCAACTGTGGGACAGTTGACATGACGAAATCACTACCTCGTCCATAATTGCACAAACAAACCCTTCGGTTTCCCCGAACAAGTCTCCGAAGCGTAGCCAGGCTACAGAAGCAGGAAGGTCTATATCAGGGCCGTGAAGGGCCCGATAGAACCTTCCGTGGAGCTCTTTGCTCTGCCATACCTCCTTGTGGTCATTTTCGAATTTATTATTATTTGTACGAATACTTACTGTGTTTAAATTAGCTAACCTGTTCGATGCCGTACTTTTCTGCGTTGAGCCAGTATGGACCCACGGAGAATTTCGGGTGAATGTACAGCTTCTTAACTTTCTTGGTGATACCGGAGCCGTCGTCCGAATTGTTGGTGCCAGCTAGCACGTAGCGCCCGCCAGTAAATAGTGTGCTGGAATAAACAACACAAAATTATCTAAAACAATCTGATCGTTTATTTTTAAGCTATTGCATATCTTCTATCGCGGGCCTTGAGCGCGGGGACCGAATCCAGAAATTCCGTAACGAAAAAACCTCACGCTCCCCACTTCGACCGGCACAGCGGTGATACGGCTGTTCGACGAGGTGCGTGCGGTTTGACGAGGCGTTTGCCATTCGACGAAGTGGGTGCCGTTCGACGAAGTGGGTGCCGTTCGACGAAGTGGGTGCCGTTCGACGAAGTGGATGCCGTTCGACGAAGTGGGTGCCGTTCGACGAAGTGGGTGCCGTTCGACAAAGTGGGTGCCGTTCGACGAGGCAGGTGCCGTTCGACAAGTTGGGTGCTGTTCGACGAGAGATGTTTTTTATTTGTTTGTTTGTTTGTTTGTTTGTTTATTTATTTATTTATTTATTTATTTATGAATTACGCAATAATATGACTATACTTAGGAGCTATAAACAAAATAAAAAGTTGGAAAATAATCGGCAATTTCATACCTTAACCCCTATTATAATTGCATAAGTTGATAAAAAATGCTATGCAATAGCTTTACCGTGGCAATCTCCGAGTGCCTAACGTCTTTTTTTTTTCAAAAATGCTACAAGTCTTGTTTAATATAACGACGTCTTAAGGTTATTGTTGTTGTAACGTTAAACGTTTTTGATAATGTATTTAATACATCACATCACATCACATTCATTGTTCTGATCGCAATTTGAGTATCTATTTAAAGCACTCGTATTTTGGAAATACACACATACATAATATATTCAAAACATTGAGGATCGACCTAAGTGGCGTGGAATTTAGAGGCCAATGTCCAGCAGTGGACTGCGATAGGCTGATGATGATACAAAACATGAGCATTCTTTACTCCTTCTTTTTAAATGTGCCACTCTTCTACTACGAGTACCTACGCGTAATTATCGCAATAAGTTACAAAAGTTTTACTTTATAAAAAATGGTAGTACCTACAAATAGGCTTATCTACTTTGGGCGATGACGATACATTGGTATAAGTAGTTACAAACATACGTAGGTAAAATGCATACCTATTCAGCGGGAGCACGTTCGTACCTAAAGCAAGCAACAAGCTTGAGGACGAGATAACTAACAAACATAGTTAATATTTATTTATTTATTTATTGAGATTACCAACAACTGTTACATTATATCTTGGGTATTAAAGATAACAATTATAGTATCTGCTAAATGTACAGTCAATTATAGGTGATCAAAGCTTGCCCAATAAATTAGAAAATAGATCTTAAAAATTAAGTTTTAGAGTATTAGTGAATAAAGTTAGTAACATATTACAATAAAAAAAAAAACAGGCGATGAGTATATGACTAGGTGACTGTTTTCTTTACAATCAAACAACCGGAAACATAGAACTAGTGAAAATTAAGAAAAATTTTAACCTCCTTTCGGAAGGTGGCTAAAGAGCTAGCAAAGACGTCGAGGCTATTACTGTGTTCATTGTATAGTCGACAAACACGGGATAACGGAGAGTTTCTCCCATAAACTGTACGTCTTGTGGGGGTAAACAAAGGCTTAATTGGGTTTCGTGGTGGTCGACGTGGGACTTTGAGCTTGATCTGTTGCGACAGCGAAGGGCAGTCGATTCCATTGCCAATCAACTTGTGCAGGAATACAAGATCCAATAACTCAAAACGCTTGGTCTGCTCAGTCATATTTAATTTGTTCAGCCGTTCTGCATAGCTGATGTTTCGGTTGTGTAGGCCAACTGTGAATGACAGGTGACGTACAAACCGTTTTTGTATTCGCTCAATTTTGAGTGAGTGGTTAGAGAAATGGGGGCGCCATACCGTGCTACAGTATTCTAGTATACTCCTTACCAAGCTATTATAAAGAATTTTCTTGGTTTTATGGCTGCGAAATACCTTTGAGTTCCTGATAACAAAACCCATCATCTTGTAGGCCCTCTTTGTCACATTGTCTATGTGTGGCACAAAGGTAAGTTTCGTGTCCAAGACTACACCAAGGTCTTTTACAAGATCAACTTCCTTAACAGGTATACCGTTGATTCTGTAAACAGATTTAATCACAGACAGTTTACGCGTAAATTTAATATGGGAGCATTTTTTAACATTAAGGTCCAATCCGTTTTCACCACACCAGACACTCAATACATTTATATCCTCTTGCAACAGAGTGACGTCTTGGCGTGTCTCAATCACTTGACTCAGTTTCAAATCGTTCGCAAACAAGGAAGAGAAGGAATGCCTGAAATTGTCTGGTAAGTCATTTATGAACATGTTAAACAAAATTGGACCCAAATGCGAGCCTTGAGGCACCCCGGACGTTATGGGGTGTATGGATGACTGGCTGCCATTTATGACCACATTAAAAGACCTGTTTGCTAGGTAAGATTTGAACCATTGTAGCAAGACTCCGTGAAAACCGTAGTGCTTCATTTTCAATAGTAGGACGCTGTGTGACACCTTATCAAAAGCCTTGCTAAAGTCTGTATAGATTGTATCAATCTGTTTTTTAGCATCCATAGCTTTGATGAGTTGTTCACTGAACTCTACAAGATTTGTGCATGTTGACATTGCTCGAACAAAACCATGCTGGCGCTCTGATAGAAATCCTTTAAAAAAGTCCTGTAGTCGTGGGCAAATTAAAGATTCCAAGACCTTGGCAACTACTGGAAGTATGGAAATTGGCCTGTAATTTCTCACATCATGGTGGTCGTCATTCTTGTATACAGGTACCACTTTCGCTAGCTTCCACCTTAGTGGAAACCTACCAGTTTCCAGGGACTTGTTATAAATCAGAAGAAGAGGATCAGTGAGAGCGTCCGCACACTTGGCGAATAATATTGGTGGAATGTTATCTGATCCCGCGCCTTTAGAGATATCTAAACTTTCCAACTTTTTCAGGAGTTCAACACGTTCTATTTGTAATATTGAATAACAGTCTCCTTGGATATCTTCATCTGGCCTTGGACCGCTTACAGGATCGCGACAGTAAACTGATGAAAAATAGGAAGCAAATAGATTGCAGATGTCATCTGCATTTGAGCACGTTGTCGAATCATCCCACATTAATGACGGGTACGTACTCGCACCTTTACGTATAGACTTTATGTAGGACCAGAATGATTTTGGATGGTACTTGATATTCTCTTCGATGGTTTTAGTGTAATGGTTGTAGCATTCAGTTCAGTTGTTAGTTTTTTGCAGCGCTTGGAAAGTATTTTAAATGAGATCAAGTCAAGAGGATTTTTATATTTTTTATATCTTAGCCTGTATTTATTCTTTTCGTGTAATATCAAAGCATTCTGGTCATACAAGCATACACAGTTATAGCTGTGGTTATAGATCCGAATCCGTAAACTCTACAATGTTTCAATGTACAAACGTAATCAGTAGACGAAACAATTGAACTGTTTATTATTATTTTTGTATATTTATGTTTACTCCGTTAAGATTTCAGCTTTGTTTTAATCTTAGATACTTTTTCTGTTAAGTTGTTACTTGTTGAATTTATTTTACATCTGATTTAAGATGCAAGATGCAACTTAAATTGTACTTTCAAATAAACGCTTTGTTTACGTAAGTAGTGACTCATAAAGGATTTGAGTTCATGGCCACAGAACTTATATACAGTCAAGTAAATGGCATTACAAGCCGAAACCAGTCTTTCTTAATGTATACGAATACGAATTCCAAGACAGTAAAAATGTTGAAAATACCTAGGTATTTATTTTTTATTTAAATATTTTCTTGGAATGCAAATAATAAAAGATATCAATAATTTTGACTTGGCCATATTATTATTATGCACATGTTAACTTAAGGTGATTTTGGCTTGTAATACCGTTTACCTAACACTGTACTTAACGAGGTGGCAAAATTGCATCATCATAAAACCAAACATGCCTCCTCCTAAACTTTAATGTACAATTGGAAAAGACATCAATGGCACAATCAACGGGCTCCAAAACGAGATTTGAAAAAGACATCAACGACGTAGTCTTGCTACTACTCATCATCATCATCATCATCATCATCAGCCTATTGCAGTCCACTGCTGGACATAGGCATCTCCAAATGCACGCCATTTAGGTCGATCCTCGGCTTCTCGCATCCAGCTCCTGCCTCCTCCTACTACTCATACTAAACATTATTTCGATGGATGATTACATTTTATTCTTATTGTATTTAAAATACACGGGATAAAATAATATTAATATTTTAATCCGGTTCTTGGTTGTATGTTCCTTTATGCAACTGAATAAGTTGACTACAGGTAAATTTTACAGAGATTAACCTGTAAAAGAAAAATTACAGTAAAATATTGCATTTTTGAACTACGGGAACGAATGGACTCAGCTAGTCATTGTCAAAGAGGCAACAATTTACTGCATTGTGGAGCTACTACATGATATTGGAATTCGGCGTTTTGTGTTGAGTATAATGACTTTGGTTTGGTATCTATTTATTGTCAATCGAATAAAAATCCGTTTAGGTAGACTTGTAGACATATAGGCCATACATAATAGGTAGTTAGAATACAAAATATGGTTAATTAATACGAAACGAATACCTACAGGGCATAATTTACTCAACCATTATAAATGGCGAGCCAAAACAAAACTAATTAGGTAGGTAACTAGTCCTGGCAAAATACAGTTACGACCTGCATGTACGTAGGTACACGCCCGCTCACAGTAGTGTGAAGGTTTATCTTTATTAATTTGACAGTGGAATATCTGAAGTTCTCTACTGAAGCACCTAGTTAATTTTGTTAAGTTAGTGAAAGAAAGAAGTTGCAGCCCATCTTTCACTGGTACTTCTGCTTTAATCGTCTCTTACCACACCCATTGAAGAGAAAGGGTAGTACAATACGTTTAACGTGCCGTCACCACACGACACATAATAAATATAGATTATTCGAATTAAATTATTTGTTAAACTTGTTTAGTTATATATTTACACTTTTTTGTCTAAACAATATTGTACGTAACCTGCCAATAAAGTAGGCGGAACCGGTTATGGCTGCCTATGCCATACCGAATAGCCACAAATAATCAAGTCACGTTTCGTCAAAAGACGAGTTTATGACAATTATAAACTTGTTTGGTGTTTGCCATCTTGGGTCATTTGTAGCTTTTAGTCTTGAAGTTCGTCTTGCCATCAGACAAAAAAAGATCGTCATATATGTAGGTACTTGATAGGCACATTTCTTTGTAGTATCTGACAGAGGATCACAGAATTCTCAGATCTTTATTGAATGTTAATTATCTACTGAAGTTATAAAAGCCATCAAAGTCTAAATTAAACGAACATGACGCAGACAACGATTTCCAAATCGTTGTCTGCGTCATGTAGTACTAACACATATTGCGCTGTGGTATGCTTATGACCAGGAAACCCCAGTAGGCATTTTATTTACAAGTACTAGAATGCTAACATTTATGCTTGGTGACGCATGGACGCGTTGCTTTTGTGAATCATATTCCTTTTTCGATTGTATATGCGAACCTATCTGAGATGCGAACCAACAAAGACTATCATTCAACAAGTTTACGAGTGTCTACCGCGTGTATGTGTATACGATTTATTTGTATATAAATCTTGCAAAATTATATTTTCAAGCATGGCAGATAGGCAAAAAGCTAGTATGAATATGTATAAGAAAAGTTAAATACCAGTGTCCCGCCGTGAGGATCCATTTGGGGTGGATGATGGAGCCTCCGCAGGTGCCTCCGAAAAGTACGGCGTGGGGGTATCGCAAGTTCACGGGTGCCGAATCATTGCGGAACAGCGAAGGAATAGGAGGTGGCTCCGAGCTAGACTCGGGCTCCAAAGCGGCATCACTCGAAGGGTTCAAATTAAACAATGTGCTGTCTTTATTAAATGAAACACATATTTTATTGTTCACTTCGGCAGCACCCTCTTTCACTGAAGTAGTCGGGTCAGCAGCAGAAATGGTTTTCAATTCATTTGTGATTGTAACGTCTTGAAAATTCGTGGATGGAGTGTAATTGTTTAGATTGGCCGGGGTAGTGTCTTGCAAAATCTCAACGGCATTCACGCTGGGGTCGTTGGCAGATCTATATTCTGGAAATAGAAATAAATTACTTAATCCCTCGATCGTGAGTTATTCCAGACACAATTGAAATCAATTGTTATCGTGGCACCCGAGTGCCTCCTGAGGGTTGAGTGATTAGAATAACTGTTAATATACATTATTATATATATTTTATTTTGTTATCATATCAAGATTATGCTAATTTAGGCACTCCATCAGCCTGCGATTCAGCTTTAAATATATGCGCGGATGAGGGAAAATTGGAGTTGATGATAAACATAATTAATTAATGACCACTGGTCACGCGTTTCATAAGTACAATGATGTCAAGGGTTTTCTAGAAGGACACACTTATTTCATCTAATAATAGGGGTTAAAGTATGAAATTGCCGATTTGTACTGAAAATCAAAATTGTTTATTTTTTAATTTTTAACAAATTTATTAAATCAAAATAGTTACCATTATTATCTATACATTGCTGCCATCTAATAGGAAGGTTATTTATGCCTTTGTGATAGAACTCTGAGGATCTAGACTGCACAAACTGTGTGAAAGCATTTTGTACTGCGTCCTGGGAAGAAAACTTCTTGTCACGTAGATAATTGTCCAAATCACGAAAAAAATAGTAGTCCGTTGGAGCAAGGTCTGGCGAATACGGAGCATGCCGAATGGTTTCTAATTGCAGTTCCTGAAGGGTCAAAGCGGTTTCTCGTGCTGTATGAGGTCTCGCGTTGTCATGGAGCAATAATGGTGAAGATCGATTCATGAGTCGGGGCTGTTTTACTGCTAGTTTTGCCAACATTGTTCGGAGTTCGGCACAATAGACATCTGCCGTTATTGATTGACCAGATCGGAGAAAACTATAGTGAATAACACCATGCTGAGACCACCAAACAGTTACTATTTTTATTTGTAAGTTTTGCTTTAGGACACTGTTGTGGCGTTTGACCTGGGGTCAGCCATTGCATTTTTCTTTTACGGTTATATTAAATAATCCACTTTTCATCACATGTCAAAATTCGATTTAATATTCCTTCATTTCTGTACCGATTCAACAAGGCAACACAAGTTTCAACACGCGTTTCTTTCTGCACATCAGTCAAATCATGAGGCACCCATTTTTCGTATTTTTTTATTTTATTGATTTGACGCAAATAAGTCAATATTGTGGGTAAGGTTACGTTAAACCATGCCGCTAATTCCTGGGTAGTTTGACTAGGATCGGCTTCCACCATCTCTCTTAATTCATCGTTAATCACCTGTGTGGGCGGTCTTTCTCGTGGCTCGTTCTTCAAGTCGAAGTTTCCATCACGAAAGTGTTTAAACCAAAATCGCACGGTGCGTTCATTAGCAGATCCCTCTGCAAACGCAACATTGATATTGCGGGCTGTTTCTGCCGCGTTACTTCCGCGTCGGAACTCGTATTCAAAAATCACTCGAATTATCGCAGTATCCATCTTTCTTGTCTAAGTTAAATAACAAAAACAATTGAAAGTCGATATTCAAATGTTTCACATTTTATAAAAGAAGAACATCATAGAAACCATGTGAAAAAAGTTTCATTCAAAAACCTCAAACCATGAAGATTATATGTCAATTCAAAGAACCTATTACAATAAAACGGCAATTTCATATTTTAACCCATAATATGTATATGTATTTTAAAATTCGATAATTGGGACCAATGTCACAGTTTCCTTTGAAGAGCAGAAGTCTTGAAGTTACCTTATCTATAAAGAAGACTAGTTTAGTACCCATTCTAGTCAATCATAGGTGTGTTTTTGATTTTTGGGTAAGGATATATAAACGAGCAAGTATGTGAACCGATTTCTTATTACACATCGATTTATCGACGTCTTAAATACGAATTTATATTAAGTAAGATAGTGGGGTCATTAGATTTAATTGATGATGAAAAACTATTGCGATCAGACCTATTGAAATGCATTTAACAGGTCCGGTTTCTAATGACATCAATTAACTGCATTATAGCTCGTCGCTAGAAAAATAAATTGTGCTTATATCAGTAAAAAAGGGACGCTCGGCTACATGGGAAGTTCCGTCATTCTAGTTATTTAGGGAAACAACATAATTGGGTAATTTATGAGCAATATACAATACGCCAAATATTGTCATTGTGATGAAAATGATATCATAACAACTACAGGTATTATTTACAGGCATAATTACTGTACCTACTAATATATCAGTTTATCTGTTTTTAAGCGATAAATTTGTGGTCTCAATTACATTTCACTGGTATTTAGTAATTTAAGATAAGTTGGCGTCTGTTTTTCGAACCGATGATTAAGCGTTCAATGTTATTGATTAATTTAAAGTAGGTAGGTACTACAATGTAATGATGTAGTTTCATATTACATATACATATATCATCAGAACAGGAAAATACATGATTTGACTCTATTTCTGTTATTAATATCGGAGTTTGCTAAATGTTTGAATTGTGGTGCACTACATTATACCACTTATATGCTTATTTATAAATCAATCATATTTAATGTAAAACTATGTACATACTAAAAATATGGACTTTCGACCGCGATTGAATCTAGGTACGTTGCTGTTGCTATACCTACAGCCTTGCGTACATGGAATAAAGATAAATGCTACCGAACTGAAAACAACCCTAAATGTTATAGTAGGTGCATTTGGTTTTGAAGTTTTTCGGTCGCTGGTTATGTGATAAGTTGATAATTTTATATTTGTGTGCAAACATTAGGAAATACAAATCGAAAATTGGAAACATTCATAAACTTTTCTAAACTTAGTATCTTGTCTATCTTTTCTTTCCAGACTCCACTCACTGTGTTGTCGACAGTCACTACCTACTTATAAAATCAATGATAAAACTATACTATATTACTTTAATTTATTTTTGTGTACTTGATTTAGAAATATAATTTGTAATTACTTTAGTACTTAGGTAATAAAATTGAGTCTTTAGAGTTATTGGCTAATTTGTTAATCGTTGATTTGGTTAATTATTAGGAAACCAATAGGTATGCAACACAAAACAAGTACCTACGTAATTATTTATTTTTTAAACGTGTATTTGTTTTATTATAATTTAGGCACTTCACGATTTGTTAGGGTATTATGAACGATAGCGAAATATAATTATACATTACGTGCACATAATTAAAACATTTTAGCAAGAAGTCACGTCATTTGTTTTGTTATAAAATATTATTCACTTTATATATTTTTATTACATTTATAATTCGTCTTTTCTTTTTTTGGTAGTGTAAACTTGTATGTATGATTTAACTCACTTTTGGTTGTGAACGAGGTTTTTCTATTGAAAAAATCTGGGCGACAAGCAGCGCACGCGACGAGCGCGGCGAGCGCGACCACGGACACCTGCGCGCGGGCAAGCATGGCGTCTGTTTCCACGACCTGTCACGCAACCTAATATATATTATGATGCTCATTTGCCGCAAAGTCACTCAAGCAAACGTCATTATGGTGACGTAGCTACGATGGAGTCGATTTACACAGCGCTATTTATGTTTATATTTAATTTGTAAAATGTTGACTTGGCAATTTATTATGATAGGGATAGCGTTTTTTAAATACTTTTGTAGGAAGGCGCAATGGTAGATATCGCAAATATATTCAACATGAAAACTATTTTAAAATACAGTAATAATTGTGATAAATAAACATTAAAAGATGATTCATTTTTACATTTGAAGTGAAATTATAAATAAATATAAATTACCATATCTGGTCATCACCGGGCCCTCCGAAGTAGCCTAACTGAAACATAAAAAAGGAATTTTCAATTTTGTTTCAATGCTAAACGACACAATTGAAATAAGAATATATTTCGTAAACATAATTCTAATTCACACTCACAGTCAACCACGAAAGTGGTTTGTGAGGCATTTAATTTTGATGAATGTACATGATTGATAAATGAAAATAAACTTATTAAATATTTTATAATAATATACGATTGAGCTAGTTTTTCGAGGGCAGAAGAGCCTTGTTACTAAGTTTTTTATTGAAATGTAAGATTTATTAGTTTTATTGATTTAACGCGCTTATATTACATAGGTATATCAATTAGGTAGCTGTTGCCCGCGGCTTCTCTTCGGTAAGTAGCACTAACACATGTAATTACAAATTTTAATCTAAATATTTTAATTTATTTGCACGCTAACTGCGTAAATTATTTAACGTATCAATAAAGGTAAGATTTTTAGTAGGGGGAGTTCGAAGTACACCAAGTGTCTGTAATACGTAGTTCCTTTCAAATAAGTGAGTTAATAAAAATATTTTTGTTATTATTTTATTACGGAACCACACGTTAACCAACATTATTCATTAAAGTATAGTGCAGTGCATCACAATACAATCGTGGGTTTTTCCGGTTACGGAAACCTCCTCCCAGACAGAGGCCGCCTTCTGCGTCGCCAATGCGTCACGAACGACACATACCTACATACCTAGGCTTGGATTATTTAATAGCATGAGCTACCTATCCGTCTTTTTATTTTGGCTGCTGAATGTTTTGAATACTATCCGGACATTGGAATACCGTTAAAACACTATTCGGATAATACGGTTGCTTTAGATAGGTACTTTTATCTTATAGTTAAATACCATACCTACTTGAAAAAGTAGGTACCTACCATACAAAACTATATCATATATGATAGCTAAACTTGAAAAAAAAAACAAGCCTAGGTACTTTAACCTAATGAAACAAATGAATCATTATTATCAAAGTGCAGACTAAGGACGTTTTTTTAACTTGGATATTTAGATCGTTCTCTTTGTAAGTTAACCCAGTCCTGACTACTACTTCAAATACTTGCAAATCATACTGCGTCAAATTGACTATAATATCATCTGTAAAAATACCTGTTCCTTTTAACTAAGATAATGAATAGAGAAAGTAATCTTCTGCCAGTAATAGGTAGTATACGTACACTGTGGCAAGCAATAAAAAACCGGCCAAGTGCGAGTCGGACTCGCGCACTGAGGGTTCCGTGCCAAACTTTAACTGAATTAGGGGTCCAGTTACTTCCAATTAGCCAAAATACCACAATATTTCATTGACTGCAAAATTAACTTTGTTTTTATAGTGTTTGTATGAAGGACAAAGTTATATTTGCGGTTGTTAAAAATGTGCTATTTCTCAAAAACTACCGGTTTGATCTCGTTCAAACTAAGTTTTTGTTAAGATCTACATTATGTATTTTTTTCAAAATTTTCACTTCTTAGTTTAAAGGTTAGAGGGGGGGATTGGTTGGACTGATTTCCTCAATACGAGTGCTTTTGAATAGTTACTTACTTTGGGATAACAACAATGTATGTGATGTTGTCAACATTTTAATGGAGACTGGGGGCCCTCTATATCCACGGGGCCCTGGGCTGCAGCCCAAAAAGCCCTAGTTAGATCCGCCCCTGCGCACATCTCCCTAGTTCAACTGGAACTGATGGAAGAGGAGCTGTGAATCATAAGAAGTCAGATATTGTAGTTATACGAAGTTCAAGAAGAGAGTCAAAACTTCATAACTTTAGAGGAGCCATTCATTCCATTTTCATATCAGATACATATCAATCCATCCGATCCGATCCGTATATGTATGTACAACATACGTTCATCGCGTTATTAGTAAGCCCGTAGTATTGTAGTGGGTTTTTGGTCAAAAGGTAGTACTAGAGGCTAAACCTGTCTAGGTAACAACCTCTAAATGTTTAATCAATTTGTGTCCTAGTGGGTCAAAATTGACGTTATTCTTCTCGTGATTGTTTATCGCTTGCATCGAGGTCGGCTATCGACTCATTACGTCAGTGCACCCGTATTGATGCACATGCAATGTGCGCTTCCTTCATTAATTCAGCGCGTATCATGGGTCGGAAACAGTATATGACATTTATAACACCAGACAAGTACATTCCGAAGTGCTTTATACAGTTAGATTGAGTTTCCACTGAGCCGAGGGGCAAAGATATCAGCGAGCAGCGGGCATATATTTAATTAGCTGTTCGTGCACTAATGTTACCATTTCACATTTAAAAGTTAATGCGAGGTCTGTTTATCTATGATCATTTATTTTCAAGTGACCTATTCGTGAGTTACCTTATAATTGCGATCGCTAAGTAACCCGCCTGCTAGTCGTGTCGATTTTGGCAAAATCATTCTCATCTTTTGGAGAGATCTGATATCTAGCAGTGGATAGATTTAGGCTAAATGTGATTATAAAATGAATAACATTCTGATACAGTTTTTAATGTTTCCATTGCTTTGCTCTAGGTTTTTCTTTCGTATTGTCGTAACTGAAAACCTTACACAGATGGATAGCCAGTTAAATACTTACTTGTTTACCGAAGTAATCGGTGCCTCTCATCCATATTACTTACAGGTATAGGAAAAATGTGAAATTATAATTAAAACATTAAAAATACTTCTTTTAAAAGTCCGTAATCAATCATCGTGGTGATCACAAACCCGAGCAATGTTCGAAAATTCTAAGAGATCGAACCCAGGACCCAGAGACCTTGGCCCGGTACTCAAGCCACTAGTCCAACGGGGCGTTACTAAATTTAGTATTTAATGTTTATTATCTCAAAAGGATGCAGAATAGCCTTAACATCTCAAAATGGCTGGTGGGCAGTCATTAACATTATTCGCGGTTACAACTCAAGGTTGACCATTGGGTTTACCAACTTTTAATCTGTGACGTAAAACTTGATAGTTCGTGACGGACGATTTATCAATGGATCATTTAGCAAAAGCTGCTCAAACCTAATGATAAGATACCGATTTTATGTCAGATACAGTCACGCATGGTGTATGCATATATAAATAAGGTCGGGGAAATTTGCTTTTGTTTCGTTCAAAAATATGGTTTTAAAGAAGAAAAAATATGTTTAAAAGATATAACGCGAACATAACATAACATATTTTATTTGCCTGACGTTTCGACCGAGTTACATGGGCCTAATCCCGTTATAACTTTTAAATTGTTATGCAACGCGAAAGTTTAAAAGTAGTTAGAATAAGGTTCGTCTTCATTATTAAATCAGAAGAAATTATAAAACAAGTAAGAGAAAGAAATTTAATTTACGTTGGGTTCTAAAAAAACCTTTTCTATTCCAAATAATAAACGAAGTTTGAATCGGTGCTAAACAAACAATCATGGACAATAAATGACAATAATTATTATATTTTTTTTAATGTTTTAGTCAGAGTTTTCAAATTCGAATGTATTTATTGCTGCAATCAAGTAGGTAGTTTACAATCATGCATGACATTTGTGTTTGCTACAATACGAGTACAAGTACCGTGGCGTTAACCCTATGGTTATCATAACTTAAACTTAACTTTTTTGTTACCTACTAAAGTTTTGATTGTTAAAACTTTTAAACGGTAACATTTATTTAGTTTAATATTACTAAAGTAACGATAATTTAAATAACGATACCTTTTAAATTATCGATACCACAGGTGGTGCAAGTAACGCTATTATATTTTTAACGGTATTTCAAGCCCTGGTCACAGATAATATAATACTACCTGGTTAAAAGTCTTATATCGTATCCTTCCTGACGACGATTTGGATCAGCGGTAGTAAACGGTGCTTCTGAGCCATGGGTCGCGGGTTCGATCCTCGCACAGTACAAATATTTGTGTGTATGAACATGTCTGTTTGTACTGGTCTGGGTGTTTTCTATGTATTATAAGTATGTTTTTACAAAAAAAAGTATATAAGTAAGTTTATCGGTTCTCTAGTACCCCATACGACAGGGTACTTAATAGTAGCTTAATTTGGGACTAGATGGCTCTGTGTGGCCCAGTGAGGCATGTCTTAAATATTTATTTAATTTATCCTATTTTTCTACTTTTAAAGGTAGTATTATTTTTAAATTTTAACTGGACTAATATGCAATACCTAGGTACCTATTTAGCAGGGACCTAATCAGAGATAAGATTTTGGGGCGTAGTGGGCACCAATCACCTGTGTAGTTTAGTCGACCGAAAGGTAACTCACTAAATGAACGGCAGCCCATAAACTCTCACCGGTGGCTCCAAGTAGCTGTAACGCATGCAGCGGCCACGCCCCGGTCAACCACGTCGACTCGTGGGCTAGACCCGGTGAAGGGGGCCGGATGCTTTAGCACCGGCTTTGCGGATACCTCCCGCTCTATGCGTAGCGTCTGTCCCGGTAAAGATAGCACACCAACGCTGATAAGCAACCGGTAGTGGTAGACTAGGCGGGGCAGTGAAGCCTTGTGGAAGGCTTGGGGCGACGGCAGAGGTCAAAAGTGCTCGTCGGCCATCCGCTGCATCCACACCCTTCTCCAGTCGTAGCGGCTCTCCGTTCCACTGGGAGTAGAAGGGGAAGGACGAGAGAGTGCGTCTGTGCCAGCGCAATCACTTACGCACTTAAATATGTCACGCGCAACTGACTGCTTTAGATTACCGGACGTGATCAGGTCCTACGGCGATGGGCTGAGGTAGAGAGGTTGGGTTGTGGTGCACACCCAGCTTTGTCTGAAGCCTGCACGTATGGCGGCCTAAGGAGAGTGGTCGTTTCTGCACTGCATTTGGGACAACAGTGTGGATTGGGCAGCACCTTAGGTGACGAAGCAGCCCTATTTAGGGAGGCACTGCTTCCCCCGCTCAGCCGGGGAGGGGGCTAGAAAAGGTGCCCTAAAAAATGCTTGTCTCAGTCATTGGGGGAGTAGCAACCGCGGCTGCTTAAGCACCCCACACAACGCGGTAGACGCCACAGAAAAAATAGTATTAAAACATCAATCGTGACAATCGGCGCATGGAACGTGCGTACTTTAATGGACAACGACGGAAACCTCTGTCCGGAGCGTAAAACTGCTGTCGTTGCACGCGAACTTGGTCGCTACAATATAGATATAGCTGCGTTAAGCGAAACACGTCTACCTGACCAAGGCGAGCTCGAGGAAGTTGGCGGTGGCTATACATTTTACTGGAAGGGAAGACCCCAGGCTGAAAGAAGGTTAGCTGGCGTAGGATTTGCCATTAAATCCACTATTGCAAAAAACCTACCAGAATGTCCACAATTTATTTCGGACCGTATTATTACATTGCGACTTCACCTGCAAAATAATAACTTCCTTAATGTAATAAGCGTATATGCACCAACCATGAGTAACGAGGACAGTGTTAAAGATCAATTCTACGAAGAACTTTGCCAGTGCCTTAGCAATATACGTCTAAGCGAGCAGATACTGTTGCTTGGCGATTTTAACGCTAGGGTTGGCAGAGATGCAGAGTCGTGGCCGGGCGTGATTGGGAGTAATGGTGTGGGTAATATGAATAGTAACGGACAGTTACTGCTTACGCTCTGTGCCCAGTTTGGCCTCACTATTACTAACACTCTGTTTAGGCTTCGCGACAAATACAAAACTACCTGGATGCACCCGCGTTCCAAACATTGGCACCTCCTCGATTATGCCATAACCCGACGAAGAGACGTCTCTCAGGTGCTCATCACCCGCGTCATGCGCGGCGCACATTGCTGGTCAGACCACAGACTTCTGGTAACTAAATTGAGACTCCGTCTACGCGTTCCATATAGACCATGCAGGGTCAAACCAAAATCCCTCAATTTAGACCGATTAAATTGTACCGAGCTCCAAAGAGATTACCAAAAAAGACTGGCAGACACGCTAGATGCGTTTGACGCCCAGCAAGGTGACCTAATATCTAATTGGCAACGGATCTCGTCCTCTTTACTGACAGTGGCTACAGAAGTAATAGGACTTAAAAAACGTATAAATGAGGACTGGTTTGACCAAAATGATAGGATCCTGACTGAGGCATTCAAACAACATCGTTCACTTCTAAAGCGTACCGAACGTAATCGGGGTCTCTCTCAAGTCGAAAAAACTAGCGGCGCTTCCTTGAGAAGACTAACCAGGGATATGAAAGACAGATGGTGGCTTGAAAAAGCAGAAAAAATACAGACACGCACCAACTGGGCGCTTTTTATGAAGAAATGCGTAAGTTGATTGGTGTTTCTGTTAAAAAATAGCGTACCACTATAATCCCTGGATGGCTCTCAAGGAGTTACTGCTAAGCAGGATATACTCGATCGTTGGGCAGAACACTTTAACAACCTGCTTAATGTTGATCGCTTAGCAGATCTGGAGCATATAAGAAATATTCAGTCTCTTCCGCCTCATGATTCACTTGCTGAGCAACTGACACTAGATGAAGTAGTTCAAGCTATAAAACAACAAAAGAATAATAAAGCAGTTGGTGTCGATAACATCGCCGGAGAACTGCTTAAATATGGGGGGAAGCAACTTCATACTTATATCTGGCACATTTTCAGTCGCATTTGGAACGAGGAGATAGTACCACCTGAATTTAAGATATCCCGCATACAGACTCTGTATAAAAACAAAGGAGATCGTTCTGACTGCAACTCCTACCGGGGTATATCGCTTCTCTCCGTACCTGGGAAGATATTCGCCAGAGTTCTTCTCAACCGGCTCTTACCAGTCTCCGAGAATATATTGCCAGAAACCCAGTTTGGGTTTCGTCCTAATAGGGGGACATGCGAAGCCATTTTCTCTATACGGCAACTCCAGGAAAAAAGTCGAGAGCAAAACCAGCCTTTGTATATGTGTTTTGTGGACTTGGAGAAAGCATTTGACTGTGTACCGCGGGAAGCCCTTTGGACCTTACTGGCAAAATTGGGTTGCCCTGAAAAGTTTGTTCGAATGGTTCGTCTTCTTCATGACGAAATGACCTCCTGTGTGACCTACAATGGCGATCAGTCTGGGTTCTTTTCGGTCAGTTTGTGGTATGTAGATACCTTTTAACATATGTAAATACCTTACCATTTGTTTCTGGTTCATCTCATTAAATACATTCTCTTATTTTCATCATATAACTTATAATTTCTTGTAATTTTATTTGTTTACTAATTTTGACACTAATATTAAAATTTTCTTGTTATTTTGACAGACATCGTTACCACTGGCAACTACCTTGTCAAATGATATATATTTTTCAATTATGTTTTCATATAAATTTCGGTTAGGAGATATTGTATTTTGGCCAATTTTATATTAAACTTACCTTCTTTATGTAATTTTTATAACTGCTTATGTAAATATAGCTATAATTTTGAAATGTTTAAAAATAAATTATGGTTCCATCAATTTTGATATAAATAGACGTTTTTGTGTCAAGGAACGAGGACTTCTTCTTATTCTATTGTGGTGAACTAAATATTATTATTGGGAGAATTATCTTGGACACTCCTATTTATTCATTACTCCTGGACCCTGGTACGGTCACGTAGACCGCCGGGCCATCTCCATCATTTCGGCTTGATCAGGCAGATCACCGAACTACCTCACCTCCGCTGCGCAGCTGGATCCTGGCGTGGTCGACCGCCGGGCCACCTCTATTCATCAAACCACTAATTGGACTTTCACGTGTAAATTTAAGTTACGTATATATTTTATCATACTTTTAATTTTAATATATTTACTTTATATCTTGTCTTGTATTTTATTTAACTCTTAGGGAATAATTATAGGGAGGTAGGTTCCCATTAACTTCCCTCTTTCCAAATTTTCTTTTGTAGCGTAGCAGAACCTAGGTTTCTGAGGGTATTCCTCTTCAAGGGTACCCCAGATATTCTGTTACGTTATAAGTTGTGGTGTCAAGCAAGGCTGTGTGCTTGCACCTACACTGTTTGCACTTTATTTCTCTGTTGTTGTCAGTGAGGCACTCAAACAAGCTTCTGCTGGCATCCAAATACGTTTTCGGACTGATGGAAAACTTTTCAACCTGGCCAGATTGAAAGCTAGTACTAAGGTATCACATGCACTGATAACGGAGATTATGTATGCGGATGATCTGTGTTTTGTGACTAGCTCGCCACAAGAGTTGCAGAGCCTGATTACGAACCTTCAGGAAGTCTGTTGCCGCTTCGGTCTCAAAATAAGTGTAAAGAAGACTGAGGTTATGGCGATGGATTCTCTTGGACCTATAAAACCTGTCAAGGTATACATTGGCAATACTGAGCTGAAACAGGTGGATAAATTTAAATACTTGGGCAGCACAATCACATCTAACTGCGACGTTGATGCCGAAATAAATCATCGCATAGGCGCCGCATCAATCGCTTTCGGCAAATTACGAGCCAAGGTTCTGCACTCGCATGATTTGAAGCTCTCAACAAAAATCTCCGTGTACAAGGCCATAGTTCTCCCAAACCTATTGTACTCTTCGGAGACATGGATCCTTTACCGAAAACATATAAAAGCGCTGGACAGGTTTCATCAGAAGTGCTTACGAGACATCCTTAAAATCAAATGGTCGGATCGAGTTAGAAATACCGAAGTGCTCCGACGTGCGAAAGTCTACGGTATTGAAGCATACTTGATGCGGCGACAGCTCCGATGGTGTGGACACGTCTCACGAATGGATGATGTTAGGGTGGCTAAACGCATTTTCTTTTCTGAACTCCAGAACGGCAAGCGAAAACAAGGCGGCCAGTTCCTACGTTTTAAGGACGTTCAGAAAAGACACATGAAGAGGTGTAATATTGATTTCCAGAAATGGGAGCAAAATTCCAGTTGCCGCCCTGAGTGGAGGAGACTGGTAAATAACAAAGTCAATGACTTTGAAGAGCAGAGAAAATCCGAACTGGATGAAAAACGCGATGCTCTTAAGGCTAAATCACCAGCAGCCATCTTTTACAATTATGTCGGCGGTGTCCTTACGTGTTGCCAGTGCTCGCGCACGTTTTCTAAAAAGTCTGGATACAGTAGCCACCAAAGGGCACATGCGAGAGCTAACCATCCTAGCTCCAACCATACTAACAATTAGTAGCAGTCACCGTAGCCGGAGTCGGCTGGGGATTTGCCATAAAAATTATTAAATTACTAAAATGGCTAACAAAAAATAGGGGTTGGTGGTAAAAGGGTAAAAATTTAGGGTTGTATATATTTTATAAAATTTTAATATTTTACTACCCTACTCCTACCCTACCCCTACCCTACCCCTACCCCTACCCTACCCCTACCCTACCCCTACCCTACCCCTACCCTACCCTACCCCTACCCTACCCTACCCTACCCCTACCCTACCCCTACCCTACCCCTACCCTACCCCTACCCTACCACTACCCTACCCCTACCCTACCCATACCCTACCCCTACCCTACCCCTACCCTACCCCTACCCTACCCCTACCCTACCCCTACCCTACCCCTACCCTACCCCTACCCCTACCCTACCCCTACCCTACCCCTAACCTACCCTACCCTACCCCTAACCTACCCTACCCTACCCTACTTGTGAATCTAAACCATTCCCAGATCCCCTTGAACACACACAAAAAATTTCATCAAAATTGGTCCAGTCGTTTAGGAGGAGTTCAGTCACATACACACGCACACAAGAAATATATATATTAAGATAATCAGATAACAGCAAAATTATCGGAATGAATCAAACATTAATAAATAAATTCACATAGCTTGCGTTTTGATCAGGCAATGTTCTCAGTATTCTCAAAGTTCATTAAACAGGCTCTGACAGTTCTACACATTGAACACGCTTATTTTAGGCTATCTGTTCGACTTTTATTTTTGTCCCTGTGCTCGTAGTCGATTCTTGGTCATAGTTGCTTTTTACATTTGCTGGAAAGAAGAAAATTTAGCTGTCAGTGTCAGTCAAGAAGTGTCAAATCGGATCAAACTTATTTGTTGTTGTTTTCAAAAAGTATTTAATGTTAAGATTAAGTGAGTGTTGCGTTTAATCATTTTCAAATTATAATTAAAACAATATTTTGGCAAGTGGTAAGTGAATAATGTGTTATTACTTTTAGATGGTGTCCAAAACTTAATGGTATTCAAAATAGATTTATTTTTTATTATTGTTGTATAGTATAGGTAAACTAAGAAAACGAAGATGCTTAACTCAAGTTATTACAAAATGCGACAACCAGCAACATAAGTACCTAGATGCCTGCATTACTTAAGATCAAATAATTGGTATGAATGTAAAATTTCTTACCTTTATTTCCAGGGGAATTTCAGGGGAACCTTTTAATCCGGCATGGCACTTTAGGTCGTTACATAATTTTCTAAATGTTCTTTATATTGTTTCTTTAACGACAACGTTTTAACATGCGTTTCGCTATCTTTTTTGGCAATCGCGATCGAAACGAAGGCGAACACTGAAAGTGCTGCTTGTCTAAGCATTTGTATGGGATAACTACAAAAACAATTCGTTACTTTATGGTTTCGTTACGAATTAAAACATTGTCTACCAACTTGCGATAACGATGTCGATTGACCACGTGATTTAACGCGGCTTATGTCAATCCCATACATTTTAGTCTTATCTAACATCGTTATCGTTTTTAAATTGTTACTTTGTCTAAGCCCCCTGTATCGCTAACGACCTAACGACGCTATAGTTAGCGTCGTTAGCAATACAGTTCTTTCCAGTAACTTTAGTAAGTTTGATATTGAAAGGACATAATTTTTTTCGTGCCTTTTTTCAAAGCTGGCCAGCAAATTCATGCCAATGACTAGTTATAAAGATGCATATCTTTTTTGCAGGCTGGGACTTTGAAAAATGGCCTAATAATTTATGAAGCCTGAATGTTTTCCTTCACCAAACGCAACAATGCAGGCAGTACCTAGCTACGTAGGCAATAGTTACTTACAGATTTAAAAAAAATACGATTTTAGTTATTTCTCAAGAAGAAAATATAAAGACTAGACCTTTATCACAGTGTTTGTTGTCGTACACTCTAAAACGGCTAGGCCTAGTTTTATGAAAATTATTGTGTACACTTATGTTTGGTTGTTCCAAAAAATAGCTCTAGGCTATTTTATATCTCGAAGTAATAAACGATTTCCATGGAACAGTTTCAAATTCAAAATTCTATGTGGACAATATGTTTCATATAAAATTCTCGTGTAAGGCGTACGTGAATTTCCTAACACAAACATTAATAGATATTTAATAACAGTCATATTCTGTTAATAATTCAACATTTGCTTTTATAATCGTGTGTAATTTTTCCTTTTTTGATAAACGCGTCATTTCTATTTTAATGTACCCGATCACTGGAAGTTTTTGAATGTTATTTGTGAATGGAACTATAAGTAGGTGCTAGTGCAACTGTCATATTATAAAAATACATCAGTTTCTATTACATACACAGTTGCATAAAACAGTTAGTATCGACCGAGAATAGATCCCAATTTAGATAGTTAAGTACTGTTCAGGGATTTGTATTAGGTACGTTTTTAACGTCTTTGTTTATGAAAGCGTTCTTTGGCCTATTTACAATGTATTCTACTAATATATTTTTTAACATGATTGAAACAGTAAAGATTTTCTTAAATACAAAATTTTCGTTAGATCATTTTTCTTTATTTATTAAGCTATTGCATAGCTTCTATCGCGGGCCTTGAGCGTGGAGACCGAATCCAGAAATTCCGTAACGAAAATAACCTAACACCCACCACTCCGACCGGCACAGCGGTGATACTTTTTAGTTTTATAATTGCATAAGTTGATAAAAAATGCTATGCAATAGCTTTACCGCGGCAGTCTCCGAGTGCCACACGTCTTTTTTTTATTCTGCTTAGGTTACCCAGTTATTCAAAATTTAAAAACTTTAAAAATAGTTCTACTTTTTATTTGATTACGCATCTAGGACACCATATGCGCGTGTAAAGATTTGGTCTTATGGGAATAATCTTCGGATTAACTAAGCATTGTTAATTGTTATCTATTACCAGCCTATTACCCTAGCAAAAGAACAGTTATAACTTTTAGCACTTTAGCTGCTCAGTGGTAATTAGATATTATCCTCATTTTATCAATCTGTTGTATCCATTAACCAAACGTGCCACTGAGCTAAGCGGCTCTCCGTTTTAAGCTTCTACTTTAGGTATAAGAAGACAGGAAGGGACCAAATAAAAGATATACTATTTGAGTTCAAATTAAACTTTAATACTCTCTTCAACGTCTACTGATTGAAAATGATCAAGGATCGTACCCTAAATAGTACAAGAGTGCAGTAACAGTAACGAAATACTTCATAAAAAAGGTTAAACCAACATTAATACAAAACTTTGTTATATTGCTTTTGAATATCACTCTCTACATTCGCTGCCTTACGGCTAAGTTAATTTTACACTTTAACAGTAAAATTGCGATGCGAAAATGATAAATATGCACAAGCTAGTTCTGGAAATATTCTAAAAGTTTGACGCATGACACTAAACATAATAATATTGAGTACCTAACATTTACAAAACATTTTTCGGAAATAAATATCCTTTCATTGAATGTCACTGGGTAACACTGATTCTGATTGAAAACAAAGATTTATCATTAATTATACATCCTACTTTTATTTGAACTCTGCTTTGGCATCCATTTGTTTCTCAAAATAGTTTATTACTTAAATAGGTACGCCATCGCTCAGATGGACCGCGACTATCTTACCGGAGCGTGTACGCTAATAAATAAAACTACACTTTTATGTTCTTTTTTTTATTTGTTTTTTTCCCTCCTACTTGAAACTTTTTGATAAGAATCGGTGACAGAAAGTCATTACCTCTCAAGTCACTCTGGAATGTATTTAACTTAATTCAGGACTTAACTAGAACACGTCCAATCTGCGTGGCTATATAAGAAACTTCATGAAAAATAACAAAATTTGTATTTTATTTATAATACCAACAAAAATCTCGGAAACTTCATGCCATTCAATGAAAACATTATAAAAAGTGAACAATAATGTACTTAAATTCTTAACTTTGTTAAGATTTAAATAATATTTAGTTGAAAGATGTATATTCCGTCTAATAAATTATACATCTTAATTAAATGACAGCCCCCGAGTAGAGCTCTTCGCTTTACCTATTTATTTATTTTCATTGTAATTACTTTAGCAGTGTAAATAACGAATATTTAGGCAAGTCACAATTAATAGTGTTACCAAAAATACATTAAGTAGGTAATAGTTTTATCAACCAAGCACTTTGATCGCCTTATATAGCTGTTGTAGATTGTCTTTTCGAAATATAGGTAGCGACTTTAGTTGTAATCACACAGAAAAATAATGTATGTTCTATTGTAAATATTTGTTGTAGTAACTTTTCCAAAACATTCTTTTTCCAAAAATATATAAATTAAATTAATTCTGTTGGTTAGAAATTAGAAGTCACGTCGAGAACCTCGCTCACGACGCACCACACTTTCAAGTCTTATTACAAAATCTCTTAAAATACTATTCCGTTTACAATTATTTATTAATTAAAACAACAGACTTTTGACAAAAGTAGGCATACCTAGCCATCAAAAATATTCGATAAAAATAACAACTGTAAAATTGTATGTGATCGTTATCATCGAAAGTGAGTTACGCGACTACTTTTGTCAAACTTCTTAGCAAATTTCACCTATTTATTGCTTGTAACTTAACCAGCTACTCGAACTACGATTTAGTACTAATATTTTATTAATTATAAGTACATACTAATAATATATCGAGCAGCTAACAAGAGAGCCGTGTTCGCTCGTGTCGTCGCATCGTCGGAGCGACGGAAAGCAGGAAAGCGCACAACATCTATGATTTAATATAAAAAAATACGATTGATTGGTCACCTACATTATTCCACTAACAAGACAAATCAGGCATATATGTATAATAAAATTAACCACTGCTAGTTCTTCATAATTATTTTAATATTATTGTGATCTGTGGTTAAGACTTAAAATATACAATCCAAATAGCAACATGCACAGATGCACTATGTAAGTCAGCAGTCTCTACTACTGGGCACAAGAATTAGCGTGCTATTACTGCTTAAGCTAATGGCTTTAGCTTTGTGAATTAATTGACTTTATCAAAGCTAGTTACGATTTAGCCATAGTTTTTATTATTATTCATTATTTGGAAGTCTATTTTAAGACAACAAAACGTTATATTTCAGATGCATCAAATATGTTTCAATATTTAAGCAGATTGATGCTTCAATACTGAAATATAATAAGAAGTACCTATCATGTCTAAAATCAATATGTGTGACTAAGGTCAATTATATAAATGATACATCAGAATGATAGACGATAATATAGCCTTAATTTCGGGTACCTTTTATGTACTTTTCAGTTTTCAGATGCGAGGCGTTTTAATTTATAAATAGATAAGCAGACAGGAAGAGTAAGGTTAAATTAAGACTTGGATCTACTACGCGTAAATCTGCTAAATCAAGGCTTAGACTCACCATGATTTTTCGCAGGTGACAATTGACGAATAAATATGA
Organism: Anania crocealis; assembly: GCA_949315895.1. Classification (NCBI taxonomy): domain Eukaryota; kingdom Metazoa; phylum Arthropoda; class Insecta; order Lepidoptera; family Crambidae; genus Anania; species Anania crocealis. Next base: position 5,414,694 of record OX438863.1, read on the forward strand.
ATATAATGATTATTTTTTCTACGAACGAAATCAAATGTTCGTTCTACGTATGGGTATATTTTATTACTCTATTGTATTGTTTTTCTACCTAAAGGTACATTTCATTAACACCAAACCGCATAAAATTAAGAAAAACAAATCCTTAGCTAATGTTACCTTACTGTTACATGACCAAGCATTCATTATAAAGTGATTAAAGCACGATGATCACTAACTAGTAATTTGCTAAAATATGATTCTTTTATCGAATATTTGACTAAATATTGTAGATATTGGGATTGCTCGTAAAAATGATAACAATCATGATATTCGTATATGCTAATTTGTTTACAAGTTAAAACTAGCCGAACATACGCGTGTCTGTACACAGTGGCGCCCAGCGCCCTAGGGTGCCTACTCTACCTACACTCACACAGCCGATGACTTAACGTTATGTACCTGTGATTAATTACATAAATTGAGATTGTCTTATTCACGAGGGATATATAAGTGTTCTAAGCTACAAGGACAGACCGAAATAGGACGATATTATAATTAAAGTTTGAAGTAGGTAACAATGTTATTAACGCTATGCCTAATTTCAATAATTATACGAAGAGCATTAGAAGATGTCGTTTCGCGTTCAAGTAATCCGTTTTTAATTGAAAACTTACTATTAATTACTTATAATAATTATAACTCAACGCTAATTTATAACAACCTATTTATTGTTAAAATGTTTTTGAATATCGGATACATTATCATGAGCCATATCTACTACACAACGTTATCGCAGACCTATTGAGTTACTAATTGGTGTATAAATGGATTTGGATATTATGATTATTTTATGTGCAGTCATATGTATTGGTAAAATAACTATATTGACGAAAAATAATAATGTTAAATAGCGTGGCTGGCTGGATGGCTGACCGCCTTGGAATTTCCCATGTATCTTAAAAAGCAAAAGAATTATCTAAATACCAAATCATTTCTTATTCATACCCAGAACTTACTTTTTTTTTGCAATTTATTTTGCATCAATATACGCTGGTGAAACATTTCTATTGTGATGACAAGGTTATTTTATTAGTTTGACTCGTCAACATTTTCTAGTAATACAAAAACGTAGTTTTGACGTCCGACCATCTTTTACGTAAAAAGCATAGATTTAATTCAGCAGTATATTAAATCTATGGTAAAAAGTCATTAAATGCGAATACAACTGACATTTTGTTGGATAAAATTTGAAAATCGTTTTAATATACTATAAATTGTATACATTTTATTCTGCGAATCATAATCATTACATTTAACGGGGTTTTGCCAGATAGCATCACACAAATTATGCCATGGATAAACAATTATATTTCATATTATTTATGATCAAGCAAAATTCACAAATTACGAAAAGATGACGTGTAATTGAAGGCATAATGGTTCCAAAGCCCTTTAAAATTGATCAAGATCATCTCATCATCAGTATTTATAAGTGCTAAGGCAGCTTACCGCCAAGATTTTAAAGTGTTATTCTGTCATTAACATGACATTCTGTTATACTACCTTGCCTTAATCAGCGATTAAAGATAGGACACAGGTTTATGTCGGTTCTCTTGGTTTTTAGGTACAGGATAGGTTTTCGACCGAATTATTTTTAAGTAATATACCTACATGTTTAAGTATCGAATAAGTACCTATTGCAAAAATAACTGAGGAAACATAATTATATTATTATTTCATACTTTTCTCGTTCGTGTTAATGATATTTAATTTAAATTTGTTTGTAGTTATCGTAAGCAAATTAATTTTGGTTGACTGGCAAACACTTTGTTATATCTAACTGTTATTGATAAGTTAATTTAATATTGACTGCGCTGCGATATCGCTATTAGTTCTTAATTTTCACCCTAGTGCAAATTTTTGTATTCTTGGATATGTCATCCTAAAAAGTAAAGGTACTAATTATAACAAATTAACAAACTAATTATTCCAACTTTCGCCTAAAATATCGTACAATTGCTTATGAATTATGCTTATTAACAAAATATCTAATACCATTTTATTGCGAAAAAGAGGGTAAGTCCCGTGAGCGGAAATGACCAGCTTAACAAAATGTCATCAGCAGTGATACACTTTAAAAAAAATTACATGTCAACAAAATGCCCTAGTGGCTTTGCCTCGTCAGCTCATTAGGCACTCGAATTATTTTTTCAAGTTTCATTTTATCACCGGGCATGAAATTTTAGATAATAAATGTAAAATAGTCATTGCCTCTAACACGTTACATTGTTAAACGTCAGTTTTTGTCTTTTAAATAAAATTTTCAATTAAGTATTTACAGAAATTATTATTACTGCGAAGCTTACAATTACAATGGTGTTTTTATGAACATTCGACTGAATTCTGGCAGGCAATGTTATGAAACCGACTCATCCCCCGGCGGAACGTTTGTCCACGTCGCCGCGCAGTCTGAGAGACAGTACCAGAGGATGATTGACGAGCACACTTTTAGAGTTCCGTACATAAATGGTGCCAATAAGACCCAAATACTTAACCTTCGGTACCCGTGACAGACTCGTATCAAGGAGTTACTGTAGGCAGCTCTATCTCAACCGTAAAAGGTAGACAGATGAGATTATTACAGTGTATATATTTAAATTTCCGCAAAAATAACATACAAGTCTTCCTTTTTTCTATGCGTCAAACCTATTCGTTCGTCGTAATTAAATCTTTTAAGAACAAATTATTGAAATCGAAATATAAATTGTGAAATCAACTGAAATCCTATACGACGAAACGGACCCTTCGGGTGTGAGTCGATTCAACACTCAGCTGGTTTTATTCGTTACCTCAACATAGGTGTCTTTTCTGAAGATGTATTCAGTATGGATGTGTTGTAAGCGTGTTCAGAGGCCTTACTCCGCACGCAACATAATGTATGTATATTCGACTCCATCTGCCTCTATCACTCATAGCAATGTCTCAGAGTATCTGAAAGTTGCGTTGCGTAGTAGGACCTCAGGAGTGGATCTAGAGGAGCAGCGGCAGGGTGCGCAGGAGCGCGCGTGGCGGGGCGGTGGGGGGCGCCAGCAGGCGTCAGAGGTGGCGCAGCGGCGCGCGGCAGTCCACGCGGGACATCCACGCCAGGTCGCGGATCGTCACCTGGAATATAAAAACAATACCTAGTAAGGGCCTGTTTGAGGAAGTGCGATCTAAATTTTTGGGATGTTCATTCAATTGCGCCACCAAAAGGAAGGTATAGTTAAACTCGTGTTAAGGTCCTCTTAGCTCGGAACCAATTATGGATAGGTATTACTCGAGCGTATTAGATTTATTGTTTTTACATAATATTATCATGCGAAAGTGATTCGATAAAAATGAAGTAAACAATTTGGGTATTCATACTGTAAATGAATTCTATAGATTTCTTTAACATGGCACCTACTAGAATGTTAACCCGAAAACCATAAAAAGTTGTTTTCATGATTACACCAAATGATCAAGTCAAACTCAGAATAGGCATCTGGGCTAATATATTAATTAGGTGCTGATTGCACATAATTAGTACCAATCTGTGTGTGCCTAGCAGAACGTAATCGTTCTAATACTAATACGATGTAGTAAGAGAACTATAACAACAATGCTCTAGCGGTTCTGCTATTACCTATAATGGTTTGTGCCCTTCGTGTCTTCATTGCACACTCAAGCGGCACTAAGCCATAGGTTACTAAGATCTACCTGGTGCATAGAGTAGACCGCCAGGACCACCAGCACATGCATGATGTTGTGCGAGTTAAGGCAGCGGTCCACCGTTCCCGGGAACCACTTCTCGGGGATGTGAAGCGCGCCTATCACGCCACCACCCAGTGAGACAGCATCCTGAAAACGCAAGCAAAAATATTTTTGACTGATTTTTTTCGCATAAACAAGTGCCTATTGCTGCTAATATAAAATGACACAGCTGAGTTTTGCATAACTACTTTTAAAACTAATACAGAGAAGTTTCTGCTTAGAATGAGTAGATTCATCATCGTCTGGACATAGTCAGCCCCTCCCCTAACGGTCAGTCACGTGTCACCACCATACAACGGCTTCCTGACATTCCTGATCATCGGTCTACCTGGTAGTTGGCTAGCCATCGCGGTCGCTATTCCAAACCTATCAATCCCAACGGCCATCAGTTCTTCACTATGTGTCCAGGCCACTGCCACTTCAGCAATGACGCAATTCTTCATGCAAAGCGCTTTCTACGTTAAGGTTGCTTTGTGTGTGCTTTTATGATACCTATTTTTTATAAGGTATTACACTTTTCCCAAAATTACTACTTCAGTCGTAATTTGTAATCAGATCAAGAAGGCAGTGAACTTTACGGTTTCCTTGTCGTGTTAATACCATTGAACTATTCAATTTCTTACTATCTCTCTATTTAAGTATTTAAAAAAAGGAAGTTTTCAGGTTACTACTACTACGAGTAGTTATGTCATTTCAACTTTACAAAAGACTTGGTGATTCAATATGTAATATTGTAGTCGTGAGCTAATATTAATAAGCGTTAGATTACTAGGAAACACTCGCCACGAAGGGTTCCGTACCAAAAAGACAAAAAAAAAAAACGAGTTTGTTGTGTGGGAGCCCCCCCTTAAATATATCTTTTATTTTGTTTATAGTATTTGTTGTTATTGCGGCAACAGAAATACATAATTTGTGAAAATTTCAACTGTCTAGCTATTGCGGCTCTTGAGATACTGCCTGGTGACAGGCAGACGGACAGACAGCGAAGTCTTAGTAATAGGGTCCCGTTTTTACCCTTTGGTTACGGAACCTTAAAAAAACCGGCATAGTGCGAGTCGGACTTGCGTACCGAGGGTTCCGTACAAACCTGTAGGTATATAAGTAAAAGTTCACCCATCACGGCAGCTTAAAGGTATTATAGACCTGAGTATGTATTTGACATGAATTTCAATTTAATACCTCTACGCGTTCATGAGAAAATAGGTAGTAAGTTTAAAATAATAATTATTATTATTTTAAAAATTTTACGGTTTTCGTAATTTTTCCTTTAGCTGTGCTATAAGACGTTGCTTCGTATCAAATTTCAAGATTCTGAGTTCACGGGAGTTCTGAGTCAAAAATTTGGGAAAAGTTTCGGCATAAACGGCTGTATCTTTTGATTGCGTTGGCTTAGATGTTTGATTTTTTCATAGCTCCAAGGGTCAGTAGACCTGATTATATGATATGAATACCAGCTTGATACCTCCACGCGTTCCTGACAAAACGGGGTCTTGACAGACAGACAGGCGGATAGACGGACGGACAACAAAGTGATCCTAATTCCTATATGGTTCCATTTTTTCCTTTCGAAGTCGGGAACCCTAATAACTATAACTATACATGATTATCGTGTTAGATTTAATTACAGATAAGAATTGACAGTCTACACCACCCTGTTATTAAAATACAGTTCTATAAAACTGTTGCATCTTCTTTGAGATCATCAATGACAATGTACAACAATATAATAACTTAATTTTAAATAAGCTCTGATTTATATAGCGTTTAGGAAAGATTTAATTTTGTGTTAATGGCGGGAAGTATCTGAACTCCGTTATACAGGTTTAATCCTAGCATGGAGGACAGAGATTTCATTCTATTCTGTATTAGTCTTACTGCGTTATATGTATTGTATTCCACTATTTCTGTTCTATCTTTGTTATGAATAAAATAATAAAATAATAAAAATAATAATAATAGGAACATGCACGTCGTTATTCTAAGATTTAAGGATTAAAACATTTCGCATCATAATCATATACAATTATATCTTCTTTTCTTCTTATTATATAAAAGAAAGTCGTGTTTGTTACGTGAGAACGGCTGGACAGATTTTTATGATTTTGGTGTTTTTAGCTTGGTCTTCGTTAGGAATAGGATGCTAAGTATTAATACCGTTAAAAAGTTAACTTAAATTTTTAACGGTAAATTTCGTAAATTTTTCAGCCACGCCATATTTGATGACAATGACATTTAAGAAGTTCGCGGAGTTCGCTAGGATAAAATTGTAACTACCTTCTAAGTTTTAATATAGCAATGTACGAGACAAAAACAAATGTATTTTTTCTTTTGGTATAGCCTAGTACAAACATGACAAGTTAAAGCACTTAGAAAATGTCCGCCAAAAATTTTAAAATACAACCCCCTAAAAACACTTTTCTTACGCGGTGCGCATCACATTTATTTGTTACGATACATTTCATAAGTTTTTGATTTACCCTTCATACCTTAACAGGCTTAGGACCGTAAAAATTAGGGTTGTAACGACTAGTCGCCGACTAGTCGGCCATATTTGTAGTGGGCGACTAGTCGGCCTGTTTTTTTCTCGTATTAATACGTGGGTATGAAAATGTTTACAACTGGCCAGTTAGAAACATTGCTAATGAAAACTTTTTTTGAATTTCAATTTTAGAACTCTTTGGTAACCTAACAAATCAAATCTATAACTCTTGTTACACGTGAAAATGAACTTAACGCGAGAAAGTTTTCGATGATTTATTAATGATTTATTATACGAGTAACTTTCGTTGTGGGCTTACTCAACAACAAAGCTATGATAGGCTGCGATTAGCATTTCTTTATACAGCCCCATCTCATGCCACTATTTACAATTGGTTTAACGAGTTTAAGCATGGACGTAGCAATCTCAATGATGATCCGCGTGAGGGACGTCCTTTAACCACATGAGTAAATATATTCATATGCTTTAACAGCGACTACTGAAGATAACATCAGTGCTGTGCAACGCATGATAGAGGAAGATAAGAGAGTGACCTATCAGCAGATACGGGCAAGCCTAAGCATTGGTACGAGTCAAGTTCAAAAAATATTACACGAACATTTAGGCGTCAGGTAGCTTTGTACCCATACTTTAACCGACGACCAGAAACACCTTCGCATGGACTGGTGTCGCCAGATGTTAGATAAGTTCAACGGCGGTGACTCAAATGCTGTATTTGACATCGTCACAGGTGATAAAAGCTGGATATATTGCTACGAACCCGAAACCAAAAGACAATCAGCTCAGTGGGTGTTTCCTTTCGAGGATCGGCCAACTAAGGTAAAGAAAGGAAGAAGTCAAGAGAAAAAGATTATTGCCTCATTCTTTGGTCGGAGAGGTCATTTCGCGACAATTGTGCTAGAAGATGGAAGGACAGTTAATGCAGACTGATATGTCAATCGCTGTTTGCCTGTTGTCTTGGAAAAAATTCGACAGCAGCGCCCTCGAAGCAGGATTCTCCTTCACCACGACAATGCTTAAACGCACTTCGCAAAACGGACTGTTGAATATTGACCTGGCGCCCTGCGACTTTAATTTATTCCCAAGAACTAAAGATAAAATTCGAGGTATTCGCTTTACGAGCCCTGAAGATGCGGTGAAAGCGTACGAAAATGCCATAGAAGGGACCCCTAAGGAAGAATGGGCCCACTGCTTTTCTCAGTGGTTCCATCGAATGCGACGATGTGTAGAGAGGAACGGAGATTACTTCGAAAAATAATAAAAGTATTGGCAACTTTCTACATTCAGCCGTTTTTCATTTTCTAAACTTTTTCAGTGTTACCTAGGTATACCTAAAAATTGATGAAATTGAAATCTTAACTGTTATTATTTTTTATTAGAAATACAAAATCTATTTTACAATGTACTTTCAGTGCAATTTAGAACATTTTAGGAAATTAGGAACATTTGTTCGATACATTAACTAATTGGGCTTAGATCCAGACATTAAACAAGTAACAAAAAAAAAAGCAACTCACAAAATTGGCTATAATTTAAGCTTACAACTTACATATTGGAATACTACTCCTTGACCTAATAATAATGAATTAGATGATGATGATGATGTCCTCCCAGACGTATCCGTCGACGGCGACACCCTTAGCTGGTGTTAGCCTGGGCTCTTGCATGGGCGCGAGCGTGGCTTGCAAAGCCAAATTTGGTTTTGAAAGTCCTGTTGCAAGAGGCACAGTAGAGAGTCCCAGATTCATTGTACGTGTACTCATAGGAGGGCTTAGGCCGAGTCTTGCGGATTTGGCGTTTGGCGTCGAGATCTTCGAGCCGGGCTCGCTCATAATCTTCCAAACCCGACTTGACAGCAGTTCGCCATTCAATCCTCTGTGTGGCTAGCATTTAAGGTGGAAAACATCGAGACGTTTAATGTCTTTCCTGTACAGACACCAAGTCTCCGAGGCATAGAGCAGCAAAGGTAATATTATTGCTCTATAAACAGCCAGTTTTGTGTGAAGCTTTAGGTCGTGCGATTTCCAGACTTTTTGGCTCAGACCACCGAAGGCGGCAGCGGCTTTACCGATCCGTGCAGAGATTTCTGACTCAAGACGGTTGTCACTGCGCACTAGACTCCCAAGGTACCGAAAGGTTCCTACTTCATGCAGTGGCTTGCCATGCAGGTAAACAGAATTCTCATTCACAGATTTGCCTTTAGCAGGCTGTTTAAGAATCTGAGTCTTAGAAGCACTGATTACTAAGCCAAACTTGCGACAGGATTCGTCCAGACTGTCAAGGTAACTCTGCAGGTCGTCCAAATTGTCAGCCATAAGGCAAACATCATCGGCATAGAGAATTTCCGCCACCGGAACGGAGTATGCCTTGCGTTTTGCTCTAAAGCGTGTGAGGTCGAAGACGCTTTTATCCATACGGACATTTATGGAGATCTGATTATTACAGCGCTTAAGAGCATCACTCATTACTGCCGCGAAATAAATGGTGAAAAGGGTCGGGGCCATAACGCAGCCTTGTTTGACACCGCTAGTGACAGGGAACTGTTCTGTAAAGTCGTTCTCGTGACGTACGCGGGCTGTCATACCCTCATGAAACTGACGCATTAAATTGACAAACTTCACAGAACAACCATATTTCTCCAGAACAGCCCAGAGAGCAGTTCTAGGTATGCGGTCAAAGGCCTTCTCTAAGTCCACAAAACATAAATAGAGGTCACGGTGTTGTTCAAGACTTTTTTCTTGCATTTGCTTGACAACAAAAATGGCGTCAACCGTGCCCCTATTAGGTCGAAACCCACATTGAGTTTCGGGAAGGAAGCTCTCGGCTAGGGTACTTAGGCGTCTGTTCATAATATGCGCCAATATTTTCCCTGCCGTAGAGAGAAGGGATATGCCTCTGTAGGAGCTACAATCAGAGAGTTCTCCTTTGCCCTTATATAATTTGGTTATTGAAGCATCCTTCCAGTCTTGCGGCACAGTCTCAACGTCCCAAATCATTTTGATAAGGTCGAACAGCTTGGACCTGATGTTCGATCCACCATATTTGAAAACTTCAGAAGGAAGACTGTCCGAACCAGGTGATTTACCATTTTTTAACCGCTTTACGGCACCAATGAACTCTTCATACGACGGGGGGTCTTCCAAACTCGATTCAATGGGCAAGCTCTCAAGCGAGTCGATATAGGACAGATCTGCTCCTTCACTACCAGGATTCAGCACTTCATTGAAGTGTTCAGCCCAACGAAGGAGAACCTCTTCCGTATCTATCAATCGCCTAGATTTATCGCGCGTATAAACTGGAGCAATTTTCTTTGCCCGAGGACCGTAAACGGACTTCAGCCCCTCAAAAAACTTTGCAGTCTGTCCGCTATCAGCTAGCATCTGCAGTTCTTGGGCTTTCTGACTCCACCAACTATCCTTAAGTTCACGCATCTTACTTTTGAGATCCCGCTGCATAGATTTGCGCTGCCCCGCATCGATGACACCCTTCAAGGCAAGACGTGATCTCTCAACAAGCCGACGTATTTCCATATCAGAATCATCGAACCAGTCTTGGTTTTTCTTTGTTGGTTTACCTATGACCTGTTGAGAAACATCGCTAAGAGCTTTTGCGTAACAACGCCAGTTCTCATCTACCGAATTGTGGACATCGGTGCCGGGCATCGCAGCACCAAACTCCGAATCAAGTTTGTGCCGCATGTCTTTGTCGCACACCAATTTTGCAAAAGCAAGTCGAGCCGGGACCCCATGTTCTACTCTGCGCGGGGGCTTGTAGTTTAGCCTCATCCTGGATCTGATAAGGCGGTGGTCAGTCCAGCCCTGGGCACCACGCATTGCCCTTGTAATGAGTACATCCTTCAGGTCACGCCTTCGTACAATGATGTAATCAAGAAAATGCCAGTGCCCTGAGCGGGGGTGCATCCAGGATGTCTTGTATTTGTCAGGCAACCTAAAAAAATGTGTTCGAAATGCTGAGATCGAATTCAGAGCATAGGGTTAGCAGTGATAAGCCATTGGAGTTGCACTTGCCGACTCCATGCCTCCCCAACACATTCTTCCAGGCGATATGCTCTGTACCAACACGCGCATTGAAGTCACCGAGCAAAATCAGTTTGTCACAGGCTGGTATACGAAATAAAACTTCGCGAAGTTCTTCATAAAAAAATCAGCTTATCGTCATCAGATGTAGTCATGGTAGGTGCATATACGCTCACAAGATGTAGATATTTACTGGGCGCCATGTGAAGCCGCAGGGACATGATTCGATCGCTAATGCCTTTAGGGAGTTTAATTAAGGATCTGGCAATGCTGTTCCGGATCGCAAATCCAACGCCACTCGCGGCACGCTCACTTGCAGACTTACCCATCCAGTAATAAGTGTACCCACCTAGATCCTCACAGAGCTCACCGCTATCCACTAAATGTGTTTCACTGATTGCTGCTATATCAATGTTATAGCGGGACAATTCACGTGCAATGAGTGCAGTCTTTCTTTCAGGACACAAGTTGTTATCATTGTCCAATAACGTTCTTACATTCCACGCAGCCATATTAAGGGATTTATTCATGCTGTGTCTCTTTCGACCGCATTTAGTTGGTGCCAGATGACCGCGGTTAGCCGCCTTGGTTAGGATTGAGGCAAGCTTTGTTTAGGCCACCTTTTCTAGGCCCCTCCCCGGATTGGGGAGAGCAGTGCTATCCCTAAATAGGGCTGCTCTGTCGTCGGGTGAGCTGCCGAACCGGCCCTCCTGCCTCGAATGAGTTCCGAAACGACCATCACCACCCAACCGCCATACGTGCAGAGAACTAGCTAGAAACCGAACCCACCAGCTCAGTCCCCACCACCAGTCTCCATCGCCGCAGGACTTGCATTCATGGTCCAGGTTTTTCAGCCAGGGGTCATCGGCGCGGGAATATATTAAAGTGGGTGAGCATTTGCGCATACACAAACCCACTCTCTCGTCTTTAAGTACTAGTTACTAGTGGAGTGGAGAACGGCTACGACTAGTTAATACTCTAAGATGCAGTGACTGGCCGCAAGCCTCTCGGATCCCAACATGCGCCCTTCAGGCACGTCACAAGTGCCCTGCTACATCGCCAAGGTTGCCGGGGGCATCGCCATATCTGGCAGTTTCCGCCTTCCAAACCGATGCAGACTTGGTTTAAGGGCTAGGGGGGAACAGCCCAATAGATAGGGAAGAGGAGGGAAGAAGGGTAAGGGATACTACTGCCTCGGGAAAACAAAGGAGACAGGCAATAGCAGCTCGGGGAGCCGGGGTCGCGTACCCGTATACCTCTACAGACTCACCGGAGTAGTAAGTCAATAAGGGTATCCTTGACTGTAATTAGAACTTAGTACCAGATATAAAAATTTATAAAAAACTTCTTAATGTGACAACAGAAAGTAAAAATAAATAAAAATTCTACTACACTACAAACGAAGAATTAAGATGACAATCAGATAAAAGTAGGCACTTATCATAAAAAATGGCATTACAGTGTGATTAGAGCATGTTACTCTAATTATTATAACCTAAAGCAATAATCGGCTTGGCCGACTAGTCGGCCATTTCGTAGCCGACTAGTCGGCTAGTCGGCTAGTCGGCCAAAGTAATAGGCCCATCTCTAGTAAATTTGTTAACTATGTGGCGAAAAATATTTTCAGACGAAAACTTGAATTACATTTTTTATTTCATAAATAAGCTCTAAAAACGATACTGAAAGACTATAACATTTTTTTAAAGATGATTAAAAAGTCATCCTGTAATAAAAGAAAGTCGTGTTAGTTACACCACTTATATGTCGAGAACGGCTGGACCAAATAAATAACTACTTTGGTGATAGAACATTAAAGAAACGGTTACCATACCTATTGAATAGTTTGCCCGGGGATATACGACGGGAACAAGATAAAAATGTTTTTAAAAGTAAACTTAAAAAGTATTTTTCAGCTAACTTAGCTTAGTATGCAAGTTTTAATTTTATGTTAGAGACTCGTGAACCCACAGACAAACTATGTAAATAGTTTTGTGGGACAAATATTTTACTGTAAACGCTGATTGTCTAATAAATAAATAAATAAAAAATTTTGGTGGTTTTGGATTTGTCTTCGTCGGGAATAGAATAATAACTTTAAAATATCAAAATTTATGGGGACATGGTTAGAACAGGCCGGGAGATACGAAGTTCGCCAGGTCATTACTCGTATAATATAAAATTACTGTAGTTTTAAATTTTTTGAGGCTTTAAAGTTCCGTACCTGAAAGAGTTTCAACGTTTCTCTTACATTATCTGTGTTATTTTATATAACCTATGACTCAAAATACAAGAAGGATTTTTCTTACAATTATGTCATTATTATTATTTGCATTTAAGTCTATCGCAAATAACTGGTTTCTGTTATTAGTAAGAAATAATATGTGTGTGTTTTTAGTAAGTGCTCCGTTATCTCGTATGACGTAGGTATCATTAAAACAGTGAAACTGTTCATAAAGTTTTAAATCGTGTCTGTATACTTTATCGAAAGCAGAATTGCGTTGCGCATAATGCTAGGGAGACCAAAGATATATTATTAAGCGCAATGATATTTAAAAAGTAATAGATATGTTACATGCGCTCTCAATGTGCGTCCCTAAAACGTCACAATTGTGACGTCTTTTCAAATCCATGAAAGAGAAAGTAATCGTTCTTTTCACGAGTATGACAAGGACAAAATAAGAATTACGCATGTGTGCAGTTGTTCGCAAGCGGCACATATATTTCGATAGTTTTGTAAGGGCATAACCTATCTATACTTTTTAAATATCATTGATTAAGCGTTACAAACTCGATTTTTTTTAGTATGAATCTTTGAAAATTTATTATAGATATGGTTTTAACATTGTGATTTTTTATAAATTAATTCAAATATCCACTGGCCAAAAACGGTGCTAGGGTGGCCAAAAACGGTACTTCTACCCTACCAGATTTGGCTGGGCAGGGAGAGAAACAAGAGTAGTGAAGGTGAGTATGTGATGTACGTCGGAAAGGGGCCCCTTAAACCTACACCTGTGTCACAAGTCCCGGGAGCTACTCGGAGTTTCTCTTTCTGCCACACGATGGACCCGGCACCCGCACGATAAATCCATGGAACGCTAAGAAGTTTGCCTCATATCTCAACTATAGTGTTAGCGTTTTTATGTAAGCTTGGAATATTTTATTTTGATGACATCAAAAGAATTCCTGCTATTTGTTAAAGTATACTATTCTACAACGCGGTTGATAATGAAAACTAAAAGCAAAATTAAAAACAGTAATGTGAGGTAGTGTAGCTTGGTGTTGCTTTGAATTCATTGTAATAAACGCTCTGTATTATCAACTTCAAGGGATTGTTTTTATTATTGATACTTTTACAAAGTGTAACAAGGCTTTCCTAATAATGAAAATATACCTATATATAGGTACAAGTTTTGTGTTTAAATCTATGTGTCCTGCAAGGATGTTCTGTTTTTGTCAGGCCATGGCCGAAGCCCTATAATCCTGGGTGGTTGCTAGCCGCGCCGCGACCCTGTTAATATACAAACGCATATAATATGACCACCAGGTGTTATGAAGCTAATAAAGTCGAATCGCCATTTATTTTAAACAACATGATCCGTTGATTTTCGTATCACCTATCCCAATGACATTTAGAGTAAAAAGGTTTAATGTTTTTTATATGATATAATGAAACTGTTGTTTTTACTATCTACCTCCCAGTTTTGCCATCATTTCTCACCTTTTAAACCTTTATTAACCTTCCCTTGACCAGCCGTTCTCGTGTTTTAGCGAGACATAACGAATAGTAATTGATTTTTTATATAAATGTAAGTACCAGACCATGAAACAGCTGCTTTAAAACTTAAAATTTCATGTTATCTTCTTTACTCTTATCTAATTGTTATTTCTATTCCAATAATTCAGAATAAAAAGATTGAGAGCTTTCCCTTGACGTTTGGTTGCATTTTGACCAGTCAGCTTAATGATTCGTATCGACCGCGTGCTTAATTTATGACTGATTTAAAGAGACATTAATAACTTTGTAACGGAATGATATTTTCCAAAATATCATTTTTTGTATACATTTTATAGACCTATACTCTTTCCCATAGCCTCAGCTGCTCCATGCTCTGTTGCAGCATGTACATTACTACGACAGAAGTATATAAATATATGCAATAAGTTTCAGCACGCTAATATATAATTAAAATAAGTAAAAAAGAAAGGCTTTTAATCTGCGCAAATCCCTTCTTACGAGATCTTCAGTACGCCGCAGCCTGTACTCAGGCACATGTAGGATTTAATTAAAGTTTATACATGAAACGCCCGCCTGGTGAGAGCTTAATTTATTATTTGTGCTGGTGCCTAGTACACTCCCAAGGTACTCGTTTACTACACCAAGCTTTATACTGATTTTGGCACTAGAAACTTTTTTTTTTTAAATTCACTTAATGTCCACATTGAGGCGACGCGACATAGTCCTTAGAGTCAAGTTTTTCAATTGGACGACTAAACTATAAATATTTTTTATGCTTGTTTAAAGCTACTAAATATTTATAAACAAATTCGCTGAGTTTGATATCATTAAAGGATTTACTTAATTACTATGTTTTAATAACTACGGGAGCGCGGCGGCTCGTCAAGCCTTACTGTTGCGCGCTGGCGCTTAAGGATCTTATATTAGGCGCTGCTACCACAGATAATATAATAGCGCTAAGTAATAGGCGATCGATCCATAAATGCCGACCTACCAGGCTTTAAGTGAATTTTCGAAATTTTAGTTACAGTGTAGCAAAGCAAGGCAAAAGGAAAGCATAAAAACACAACTTCTCAGACAATAATAAAAACACGGTATGAATTTAGAAACGACTTGTAATAATTTTGGTTTAGTACTATGGTTTAAGGAAGATATGCATTACAATGTTATGAATGTTAGGGTTTTGGAAATGTTTCAATGCCAAAGTTATTTGTAATATGATGCATATACCTAACATTACTTGCCGTGGTATTCTCAGAAAACTATTATAAGTAATGATTACCTATAAAAAAAATTACCCGTTATTCACTAAACCATCGAATAAATTATTAAAACGGAAAAAACAACCTTTACCTTGAATTTAAGGAAATCCGTAGCACATGCGTTGTTTATACAATTTTTGAATTGTTTGTTTTTCTAAGTCTAAAACTGTTCGACTATGCATTGCTATTCCTCGACCCTCGTCTTGATTTTTGTTCAAAATCGTATTTTCGAAATAGTTTAAATCGTTTAACGTCATCGTAGATATTTAGTTACAATCTTGCTGTTATAATTTTAAAATATTGTCTGTATTTGATATTTTAATTTTGATAACTAGTACATAATAGCAACCAAGAGGCTTGCGTTTCGTTTCAATAACATTTTGTTCGTCTCACTCCAGGTTATTATATCAACAGGTATGATCCAGCGACATGCCTAACCGAAGCATAAATAATAAATAAGGTGTGTTCGGTAACTTGAACGAACTAAGGCATCGTGGGCCGCGGCTCCGGGGCGGTTACTTGGTGTTGGCGCCGCGCCAAGGCGCCATTGTCCCGCCCAGCCAGCATTCATTATTTCACCGAACAAAATAACGGTTATTGATGCCTATACTAATTAGAAAATGATATACTCTGATATAGTATCTAAAAATAGTAAGTAATTAGAAACATGCTCGGCCTGAGATTAAATAAATTCGAAGTAACACTGTCTGTCTGTTATGTTTTCACACCTAAACTACTGAACCGATTTTGATGAAATTTGGTTAAAGATAGATTAGAACTTAAGAAAGCACATAAACTATTTTCTATAGCACTGTAACGTATAGTTAACGCGGGCAGAGCAGGGGCTTAAAAAGCAAGTAGGTAGATATCTAATCTTAGTACTATTACTGAATTAAACAATATTAACATAGGTAATAAAATTTGATGAATGATGTCATTGCAACTGGTTTTTTAAGTTATGTTCATACTATGTGGCACTTATGGCACTAGTGACCGACATTTATCTGTGATCAAATAAAAGATAAATAAGAAATTGATATCTGGCTATAAAAGCTCTGTGCCATAGACCTTTAAAAGATGTGTTTTGTCTTTGATTGCTGGTGCTCAAGAAGTGTTTTTTCCAATAATTGACAAATGTCTATAGTGATTAATTGAGTGACTACTAAAGAAATGATTGATGATGACAAGAGATTAGAATGATTCTCTTTTCTTCGCTGCTTTAGCAAATGTTATCACGTAAGACTAAATTTGCGTTTATTAAGTTAATACGGCTGAGAAATAATATTATTAATTTAGGCAGTGCATGATATTAGAAAGTAAATAAATATTTATTGCATTATACACCTTTAACGAAACGTATCAAGTCTGTCAATCATGATTATCTGGCAGGTGTCCTTATTGGAAATAGTCAACTGATTTTAAAAATTATAATACACTTACCGTATTCATATCTAAATTAATTAATTTAAATAACATGTTATAAATACGCCTTTCCAAATGAACGTACGATCGGTCTGACGTGTCGATAATATTTAATGATATGTAAGTAAACATATCATTAAAATAAAATATGGAGTCTAATAAATAGTGGTAGTAATTTTCCTACTTCCAGCCAGCAATAAGACGTACTATAATTAACACCGCTACCAAAGGAAACTTTGTTCAAAAGCATACTTCCGTCAAGGTGTCTGTTAAAATTCAGTTTACATTTGAGGAAATCGTGTCAAACGATAAATCTCACCAGCGGAGTTCCGGAGAGGCGGGGTGAGGGAGGGATGTCGCTTCGCATTCCAAGCAGATTTAACGCAGATAAAGTCACGGATTTATAAGTGCCACTAAAGCATCGACATTCTAAGCCATGGACTCTTGAAACATAAACTTAAGCATTCGTTCATGACAAGAAAGCTTTATTATCTTTTAGTTTTAGTAGTAGTACAACTAAGATTAACCGACATCGCTCGGAGAATTGCGAAGCTGAAGTGGCAGTGGGCGGAACACATAGTAAGAAGAACCAATGGCCATTGGGGCGGAAAGGTTCTGTAATGGCGACCGCCCAACGGACGACTATCTGTAAGTAGGCCTTGGTGGACCGACGATTCGATCTGGTAAAGGTCGTGGGTAGCCGTTGGCTGCAGGTTGCGAGGGACCGATCGTTGTGGAGATCCTTGGGGAAGGCCTATGTCCATCGGTGGGCGTCATTTGACTGAGATATCAGATGATAATAATGATGTAGTAGTACAGAGTACTATTATTATATCTGTGGTAGAACTAGTTAAGTAGATGATGCTTTTTATCTGAAAAGTCGGAGGACCTGTTAGTAAACGAAATTGACTAGTAAAACCCGATTCACCGAGTGCCTTCTCTTCTCCAAGGGTCTCGCGATATGTATATCGCAATATTTTTGGCCTATCAGATTTACGTGCTAATAGTAGTACCTACCTACTTATAATAACCTATATTACGGGTCTATTGATTGATTGACTGCCTTATATTCGAAATCTTCATTATATTTATGGCAGGATACTGTTGTATTCATTTGGCTGGAAATAAGTCATTATTATTTTGTTTTTATACTATCTTCCTTCAGTCAGTAGGTATATTTACCCGACTATGGCCAAGCCAACAGGAAGGGTTATTTTAGCAGTCTATTATATGCATGCAGCTATTTATGTGGGGTCCATATTTGCGGTTAAACTACTAAGCCAATTTTGGTTAATGAGGTATCAATCAATCTAGTCCTTATTATAGTCCTTAATACGTAGCAAAGTCCACACTGTGATATAAAAAAAGATACATGGCGAATGCTATTTATTTATTTATTTATATAAGATTTATTGCCCAAACTAACAGTTATTGTACAAAAGATGGACTTAATGCAATGAGGCATTCTCTGCCAGCTACAAAAATATATTGAGGTACCTAGAAAACAAAATTGCAGTCATAACTAGTGGGGGGAGGGGGGGTTTACAATTAAAGAAGACAAAATACAGTATATACAGGACTGAATGACTTCTAAATCATGACAATTTCATAGTCGGGTTACAGTTTTTTAAACTATTTATTTCAGTAGAACAGGGTGATTATAACCAGTGTTGTATTAAGACTCCTATGTCCAAGCAATGTGGTTTTTCCCCTCAATAAGCAAAAATCAAACTAGAAATTAAAATGCGACTTTTCAATTTTACAGACCTTAATATTAAATGGGCGAAAACAGTTTTTTAATAAATTTTTTTTAACTTATCTGATTCTTTATAAAAAAAAAGATAAAGCAAAGCTTTCCAGCACCTTTCTTTTTACTATCGAGGAACTAGACACAAGAAACATTTTATTGTTTGGAGGTCAGTGGTGGCTCTTATGCGCCTAATGTGCTAGCATGTAATTTCAAACATTTCTTTTTTGATTTTTGTCCTCCACGACGTCATGCCCTCAGCAATAGTATACGGGCTAATCCAGCTATTATTATACTATAGACTAGTACCTGTAGGAAGACGTGCAAAATAGCATGCGGGTCGCCGCCGCCGAGGCGGGCTGCGCGCGCGCCGGCCAGCAGCAGCCGCATGCAGAAGGGCGCCGCGAAGCACAGCCGCCTCTCCCACGGCGACCACGCGCGCATCGCCTGCGCACACGACACAAAGGCGTCATACAGAATGCAGTAGTGCATGCACCACATCTGTATACAGATGCAAAATACAGAAGTGTATCACAAATACAATTATACGGATTTAAACTTTCATGGTCACTATCACTACAATTATTTGATTCAGGATTTATGTACCATGTACCTTGTTTATTATGAGTTACCGATATTTCGGCACTGTTGCAAGCGCCATGATCACGGGGGAACTCATAATAAATGAGGTACATGGTATAAATCCCGAATTAAATAACTCTACAAACAATAACTGATGTTTTTAACTGCTTAATCTAATTCTTACTTAGATATGCGAATATGTGGATGAATGTTTGTTACTCAATCACGACAAAACGGCTTAACGGATTTGGATACAATTCACATGGAGATTGACTAATAAGTAGCAATAGCAGGTTATATAGGATTTTTCCTAAAAAAATTTAAGTATAGCACCTGTGGGATTTATTCTCCACGAGTACGAACAAATCACCGAAGTGTTAATACGCGCAGCTAGTGATATAATAAATAAACTATGTAAAGCCCAATAAAAAAAAACAAAAAGAAACCTCGCCACACTGCGGAAAATTTCGGAACTAAGTTCTGCATGGACTACACTATGTATTACCGTATAAAAGATGCAGTGGCAATACCAATGCAGATTTTATACTCGTACATATATTTCTGGTCAAGCTATAGTTTATTTACCTTATATAGTCCGAGCAGACTGCCTAACGAATAGACGGCAAGCGCACCGTAACGCAGCAGCGCCGGCGCACAGTACACAGTCGCTGTCACCATCGGAATCGCACCTGCAACAAATATAACTTGTGGATAAAAAAAAGCATAACTTACTCCTTGTAATTTAAGTCACTTAGATTGTAGACATATTTTAAGGTTTTATTTAAATGGATATTAAGAGACTTATTCAAGGAATGACTAATAACCTTATTAGATTATAATCATCATAAAGTCATTTTATGGCTACCTCATCTCCTGTTCCTGTTTTGTTTGCTATTGTATTAAAATGTAATAGTTAATTATGAATATGAATACGAATCTATACTTTCCAATCGAATTACAAATAATACCACTTGTGATATTTAGTATTACAAAAAGTCACAAAATCGCAAAGTCTGTACCTCTAGCACAAAAAACTATCGACCTCGAATCGTTTGCGTATCAAAAGCAAACGAAACAAAGTTCGTGCTTTGTTTTGTAGTTCTCGTTTTGACCGCGCGAGCGCTGTTTAAGTTTTAATACTAAATATTTCGAAGGCGATACGAACACGCAAACGATTCGAATTCGATAGTTTTTTGTGCTAGACCCACAGGAGTTGGGTAATTTTTTATGAAATGTAAACAGGGTAACAGTCAGACATAGGAATTTGTTAAATTAGTTGCAGCTCCGTTTCATAACGTAAAATAGGCAGGGTTCAGTGGAAGTTGCGTTGAAATCTCAATTTATTACTGGCAAGGATGTGCTACTTGTAACTTGACAGTATATTTATTATTACACACACACACAACACAAACACAACCGTACGTGTTTTTTAAGTAACTAGTTTTATGTGTGATTTTGAATTCAAGATTGTATTTGTAAAGTCAGTCAAGTTGTGTCAGCAATCAGGAGTTAGGGGGCTGCGATGTACAGAAAGTAGCTACTCGTATGTTATGTAAAATAAGAATAAGCAGATACCTGAATTAGGTAGTGCCCTGAAGTACCTATATATGCTGATTATGATGTTGACGAAACATATAACATAGCTTTTAACCGAATTTTTAATACAGACTACATTTCTATAGTTAGTTGCTAATTCATCCTTTTTTATCTTTCCCACTATTCTCATTCCAGTAGGTACAATAGAAATACGATATTAATGACCCACCAACCCGCTTCTCAAACTATTCCCATCAATTTCACTTGTAATAAATCTTTCCTGTCAATCTCATAACGGTGAAGACTAGCGACCAAAAATAACGACCAAATGTATTACCCGTAGCTTACTTATACAGAGGTGCTATGGGTGCTATAGATAGACTAATGAAATTTTTACGTTTCCATCCATAGCAACATTTAATATTCTGTGTAAACATTTAAAGGCACAAATGGAGGTGGAGGAAAGGCGAAGAGTTAAGATTACATTTATTGTTATATTTTCATTTAATTTTTTATTAAATATTCGTCGAAGATATTATGTCTATCGAGAAAAAAATCCTTAAATATTTCTCACTATAGATTTATTCTATAGAAAAATAATTATTTTCTTTGGAACTTTTTAAACGCAAATCGCAAACGAAAATAACTCCTCGTAATAAATATATTAGGTACATAACTGCCCTGATATGGCAAAAGGCGGCTACTTGCAGTAAGTTGAAATGTCGTATAGCCGCCTTCTTCCCTATCAGGGCAGATAATTACTTTGTATTTGAATTTTATTTAGAACTTCCCGTAACGAAAATTTGAAACGAAGTCTATAAATAGGGCACTAGGTTACTGTAGCAAGTGATCTGGAGATACATAGTTTAAGACCCTAAAAATAATTCATTTAATGTATAGTACGAGTAACTATGAAGAGGGTAGTAGTTTTTTATATTTAGATGAAGTGTCGATACTTTTGGAGATAGTTTGGGACTCAGGAAAGGAATATAATATCAGCGTACTCATAGATGTAGATGACCTTTATAGGTCATGAAAATATACATTTAAACTTTGATAGCACTGAAAACTTTATAGATAATAATATATCAGATGCAGAGCTCCGGTAATGTTCACGTCATAAACGTGACAAGCCTCTGCAACACCCACGTGCCGATTGAATGTTAAATATAAGAACTCGATATACAATCTTATAAATTGGAAACCCAGTTTGATTGAGATCTTGCGCTGTTGCATAAAACATGAACCAATTCAATCAGCCAGCTGTTTGCTCGACTATATCAATTTAGACAAACAGATTTTCTACGGCATCTTTCGCTAAATTTTTACGTGATTTTCATAAGCTGTTGTAATCATCATCATCATCTTAGCCAAATGATTTCCACTGCTAGACATAGGCCTTCTCTAAGGATCTCCACAAGGATCGGCTCCGCGTCACCTTGCGGCTTCACTCGACCTTCACAAGACCGTCGGTCCACCGCGGGTGGGGCCTAGGCCCTAGGGCCTGCCTACGGATTGTCTCCCGGTACGCCCATAGCCACTTCAGCACAGCAATCAGTCAGTCTTAGTTCTCCTATGGATTTCCTTATTCTTATTGCCCGCTACGTGACCTTACGTCTCATATTAAGCGACCACGTTTCAGTTCAGTTATAAGTCATCACTGGCAAAACGCATGTTCAAAGCTATCTGAACTCTATCCATCTAACTCGAATTCGATGAGAGATCTCTTCCTCAAAGTTAGACTTACTCGTACCTACTGCTGGCAAAACTAACGACCTATTTGCGCTTATGTGTGAGCATTGCATTAATGAACGAACTTCTCTTAAACGTGTTGTAAAATATTCTCCTTGGGTTCCTTTTTTTAGCATTGTAGATTCAAACTCGTAAGGATTGAAATATTCATCAAAGAATTAGTAAGATGAAGTTACTTTTTACATTTTAAATCTTGTGCCAGTTTATTTTGCATGAATTTAGTTGATGATATAACTTGTTCACATAACTTTTCTTATTGCTAGAAGTAATCTCTCTCAGATTACCTACAGGAAGACAACAGTTGGAATTGTAATTTGGAATTAAAAGGGAAACGCGGGGATGGGTTAAATATCTGAATATTATACACAATATAGAGGTGCTTCTATTGCGCTTTTTAGTAGTTGCTTACATAAATATTGTAAGCAATATCCTATTCTTACTTAGAGATATACACGTATAATAAAATTAATTTATTGTGTAATAAAAATAAGTACCTACATGTTCTATCTATGTATATTATGAAATCTATCACATCACCAAAAATCGAGAAAAATACAGAATAAATTCAAGAAAGCTGAGATAATAATTTGAACAAGGTTTTAAATTGAAGATTTTAAAGTTTTGAGAGATGTTAGACTTTCGAATAAAAACAGCAAAGAATTATACAGACGGAAGTAAGTATTGCACATTGAAAGACAGCGAATAGGCATGAGCTTTAAAAGGAAATGCATGGTGAAATTAACTGAAAGCCTGAAAGGTTACATTTGGTGAGGTACGATAGCCTGCAAGATTGGAAAACTGTTTGGATGTTGGATAAAACGATGTAATAAAATAAAAACTGTGTGTGTGTGGTACCTTCGTTGTTTCTGGTTTCCAAAATACGAATGCTTTCAATAGTTATTCAAATTGGGATCAGAACAATGTATGTGATGTTGTCCACATTTATTATTATTATTTCTTGTTCTTTTGTTTATCTCAGCTCAAAGGCCGGTAATGTTTATGAAATCATTTACGGGCTGTGCCAAGTAAATGATCCCAGTTTTTATGCTAGGTTTGGTTCGTTTGTTCCGTTATAGCAGGAGCAGGCTCATCCTGAAGAAATCGTCTCACTATTCGACAGGTGTTTAAAATGGCTGCTTTTTGCATAGTGATGTAAGTGTGATGTGGTAAGTCCAGGAGTTTGATACTATGGTGTAAGTGTTTTGCTACTACTACTACGTTAGAAATCACAAGTGGTACAATGTATTACTATTATTATTATTATAAAAAAAAAGGTAATCGCTTAGTAGATAACGAAACCATAGGTAGCCAATAAAGCACCTAACGGTATACTCAGACGTGTTCCTGCTTCTTATAGAGTTATATATCCAAAGACAAAGAAAATATTTTAAAGAAATCCTTTGCGTTGTCTAAGTCTGCGGTGGTTCATTGAGTTACCAACTGCGTAAATGATTTAGCTAGCGGTCAAATCCGAACTCAATGCAGCCATTTGATCAACTTTATGCCAGGGTGGAGTTACGCGAACATGTCGGGTGCAGCCGCTCGCTCGACCGTGAGCACAATATATCGGCTCCGGGTAATTAGCTGCGTACTGGGCGGGGGTGGAGCGCTGTTTACTACATGTTTGATAAGGAAACGCACTAAAATGAATGTAATAATTTTCAACTAGACCTTTAAATGGGCTTAGCAAATATATATATTTTTAAAATTGTTTTCAGACCTTCTGACCGGGGGACATGTTTAGCATAAATAACCAGGCCCCCAATTTCGCTAATTTACAAATGGCTCAATAGAATCGCAATTGCATCGCAATTGTATATTTTGACACATTTAATATGGTAGTAATGTCAAAATATACAATTGCGATGCCATTGCGATTCTATTGAGCCATTTGTAAATTAGCAGAATTGGGGCCCAGATCGATAAGCCATCAGTTCGTCTCGAAAATTTTTGGTTAGTTAATCATTTAATCGGTTAGCGATCTTTGCCCTCGTTTATAAAACGTAGTGTATTTCTTATCATATGATCCGGGTGAAGAAAATTCGATATTATATATAAAAAATCGATATACCCCTTCTTAGTTGTTTATTCAAATTTTCTTCTCTAGTGAATCGATATACCCCTTCTTAGTTAATGCAATAAAAACACCCAGCCGAGTGGCAGTAAAATGCAAATAAAGAAGATAAGAGTTTACATCAATATTTGAGATTCTTCTTTAATACGGGAAGTTTAGGATACCCATCAAATAAAAAAAAAACATTGAAACAAGGCTACATATGCCAATATACATGTTAATTGATCATACATTAAAGATACATAGGATACATAGCTATGTGACGACTGAGGAACTTCCATTTTTTTCGTATGAATTTACAAGTCAGAATAATCCCTCGATCGTGAGTTATTCCAGACACAATTGAAATCAATTGTTATCGCGGCACGCGCGTGCCTCCTGGGGGTTGAGGGAATAAGAGCAATGTGTAATTTTTCAGTCAAGTTATATGAAAATCATATCAACAATTCTAAAAAAGCATCATGAATTGAATTAATACCGTAAATTGTTATGGTTAACAAGTAAAATGAATGATGCATGTCATCATTACTTCACCGGACAAAACA
This sequence comes from Anania crocealis, assembly GCA_949315895.1. Lineage (NCBI taxonomy): Eukaryota > Metazoa > Arthropoda > Insecta > Lepidoptera > Crambidae > Anania > Anania crocealis. Next base: position 5,439,658 of record OX438863.1, read on the forward strand.
TTAATTACGACTTAACTATATTTAAAAATCATTCAATTATTAATTAATATGTATATGAAAATTAATACAATACCTTATTTGTTGTACTTATTAATAATAGGGAAAATCCCAATAATATACACAATTATATTAAATCGGCAATAATGTTATACATACCTACCCACAATAACATTTATTACTAGTAGCTGTTGCCCGCAACTTCGAACGCGAGATATTTAAAATTTAAAGCTATCCCATGGAAACTATAATTTTTTTCCGGTAAAAAAAGAGACTGCGACTTAATTTCAGACCTACCAAATATACCTACACACAATGATATTTAAAAAGTAATAGATAATATGTTACATGCGCTCTCAATATGCGTCCCTAAAACGTCACAATTGTGACGTCTTTTCAAATCCATGAAAGAGAAAGTAATTGTTATTTGCACGAGTATGACAAGGACAAAATAAGAATTACGTATGTGTGGAGTTGTTCGCAAGCGGCACATATATTTCGATAGTTTTGTAAGGGCATAACCTATCTATACTTTTTAAATATCATTGCCTACACAAAAAAATCGGTCATGCCATTTCGGCGGAGTTCGATAACAAACACAAACAGAGATTTTCCTAATACGTTAGTAATATTTTGATTTTGTTGACAATTAATTTCAATCAGCAATATAAACACTCGAAGTTTCAATACAATTTATCAACTTATTTCAATGTTTCTTTGCAACTAATGCCTGTTGTGTTTGCCAATAAAAAGTAAAAAAAATTTTAGTTTTGTGATTTATGTAGAAAAATACCTTCCGGTCGGGTTGGTCTGAATTCCAAAATGTACTAGTCCAAACTATGCACGAATTTCAAAATAAACTTTTCCCAAAATGTCTGATTTTCTAAATGACTTAATTTTCGAATGACGGAAATTCGAAATGTCTGACACAAAAGGTACATTCAGATACATAAATAATGAAACATCTTCTCTAATCAAAATCTAGATATATCAGTGTGCCTATGATCACTGATATAGCTCCTTTGTACATAAAATTATAATGACAAATGTCATTTGAAAAATAAAACCACTATTCTAAAATTCAAAGACAATCAGAAAGGTACCTAGTGCGTGATGGACACAGGTACAACTTTTCTTGGACACAGGTACCTACAACTTAATAATAATAAATCAGGCTCTAGCATGTGGAGATGTAGGGTAAGTCCGGGGGAGTTGGCCGTAGTTTTTGTGAAAGGCTATAAAAATTAAACTAGTGGTATTTTTTCCAAAATATTTATTTGTGACCAGTCTTCAATCATTTAACTATAAAAGAACACAAAGCAATTAACATTTTCTAATCAAACAAAATTTTAAAAAAAACATAACAACAACTCTCGATTGGCCATCTCTCCCAAGATGTCCGGGAGAGATGGCCATGGTAGTGAGGGGATGATGACCAGTACTTTACTTTACAGTTTTCTTAATTTTCTGCTTCTCTTCTCTTCTCTTCTTTTGGCCACACTTTGAGCACATATTATTGTCGAACTCAGTACAGTTTTCATGAACCCAAAATGAACATGTGACACGTTGCAACCAGTCCTCAATAAGTTTGGTTTTTCCCTACACACAGCTGTCTTGATCATTTTATGTATCAATATCTGAATCACAAAGTATTGGCTATTCTTTATCCTTACTACTAATATCTTACGAACAGCCTTTCGCTTTTTAGCTACCAAAGTTTTATCAGTATTATTCTATATTTTTTGTTATTAAGTTTTCTTTTTTAAATTTTAACTTCTCTTTTTAACATTTTTTTGACGTTCTTTGGCTTTTCTTACCTCTTTGTGAGATTGAGATTATAAGAATACCAACTTGTTTTGCCCGTTTTCTTGTTTCAACAAGTTTCTTTGGTATTGGAGAAAGTTTTTTGGATTTGTGATGGTGGAATTCTTTATCAAGTTTTTCGTGGAATGCCGTAGGTTTTTGATACAGAATAGATAGTCATTTCCATATTTTTAACAGAATGAATTAATTAAGTGATTTTTCTGTTCAATTACCGCACGTTTTAACTGCTTAACTCTTGTAGACATTCGGTATCTGCAATAAAATGGTGAAAGATGAAACTAAACATCGGAGGCAAAATTAAGAATAAGGCCATCTTTACCGGATTACATGTGGCCATCTCTCCTTCATTGACTGGGAGAGATGGCCATATCAATATAAAATTGAACGACTACTCATTGAATATAATTTTGGGGTTATAATGCTACACAACGATCTTACCAAACATGGTAAAACATAATTGGTAATGGTTTGCATTAAAAATTTTTCACCACGAAGTAAGACGTGAACCCATTGAAAAATTGTTGTACTTTTAAAAAGGAATAAACTGGTTTTACTTACTTTTTGATTTGATTTTACTACCGAACTGTGCGTGCTGCTAGTGGCCTTCGCTAACAGAAGCGAACTAACTGTAAACTAACACAATTAAGCGGTTAGTTCCGAAAAAAATTGAACTGGTCATCTCTCCCGTACGGCCATCTCCCCCGGAATTACCCTATTACATCTCAGTCATTAGGAAGCGAATGCGCTAACTTTTTTTGAAATTGTTAAATTTTTTTGTAATTTGTAAAACTGTGCTATATGCAATTAAATTCCTTGTTTTAACTGAAAATATAATTCCTTAAATAAAAACTTGCAAGGGTTCAATTCCCTCCTCAGGCAGTCCAAACATTTATTCAAGGAATTCTTTTTTTAATTTACACAGGCTATTTATTTCTTTTAAGAACAGATCAAAAAAGTTTTAAAGGTTTAAAGTTTAAGTTTTCAAATAAAGTCTAACTGACTGTACATCAATTTGACAGTTTTATTTCCGTCGTTGAAAAAATAAGACATTTAGAAAATCAGACATTTTGGGAAAAGGTTATTTTGAAATTTGTGCATAGTGTGTACCAGTACATTTTGGAATTTAGACCAATCCGACCGGAAGGGAAAAATATTCTATCTATATGCGTTGGCCTTGTCTTTAAACCTAACCGTTTCCGATCAGTTTTGTTCACTACGCCCGCTGCCATAATGTGTTTAGGGTGATTAATGGCCGCCACATCGACGAGCCTCGTCACGCAGCATATTCAAGACCTTGGAAATTCGGAAGTGTTTCAGATTGAAAGCCTGTGCCTATGCTTGGAAATTACTTCGATTTATTTTCGCGCTAGAGCAGCTTAACAGTCTCGCATTTCCAAAGGTATAAAGTATAATATTTTCTATATTCGACAAAAATTAAAATTCCTATCATTTGCGACGAAAATAAAGCTCAGATATGAAAGAATGAACTCAGTGCTGCTTCATTTTCTGTAACTACAGATTTGTGGAAAAAACTAAGGACATGTTTGCTATACGCCGATTATAATCGGCATATTTTACCGAATAGTCATCGACTACTCACCGACGACTACTCTAGTATAAGCCCCAAAATAATTAACTCTAGCTCTGTGTATGTACATACTAAAATCGCGACAGCTAAATGCATTTACGAGTCATATTTCTTTGGAAAACTTCTTGAACCTGAAATATGACTAAGGGCCGATTTTTCAAACCTCAGATAAAACTTATCAGACTGAAGAAGTATAAAACGACCGATTTTTAAATGTCATTTACAAAAACATCTTTCTTTGCACATGCTCATATTTTTTTGCTAATGGATAAACGGATAAAGTTTAGGTAATCAAAACCATTAGCCTAGGCTCAAGAATAAACTAAGGTAAAGCCGTTTAAACTTATTTTCATACTCTAGGCTTCCAATTATTACAGAGCAAATGACAGGTATGTTTTGGGGGCAGCGCAGTTTTTTCTTTCGTATAATGTGACATGATTACATAGGGCTTTCGGGAATCAGGATGTGGATTTCATCATTTTGTTATAGAGTTGGTTCCAGATAGCCGAAGATGTTTAAGTCGAACATGAAGCCAGAAGTGTGCCGTAGGGTGATTGTAGGGTTTCACTAGAGCGCTATTCAAAATGAAAGATTTCTATACGAATGTTGTAACTATAATGTTATTTATTTACCGATTTGTTTTTATAAGAACAAATTTCTGTACAGCACCTTTGCGTCCTTGGACGTGCCCCCACAGCTCTGCCCTATTGTTTAGCTGATTGCTTTCATATTGATCACTGATTATCACGAGCCTTTGCTGATAAGACACATTATTATGGTTTCGGTGATTTATTGGTTAGCTTATACATGCATTAGGGAGAGTATCAAAGCATTCATTATAAATTGCTGCGAGTAATAAAGCTCCTTTCTAAAATATCATGTTTGGGCTTCTTAATAATTTCCATCGTAAAATGAGGGATCGGCTTCCTTCAGCGTTATTGCTATAGTGTACCTTAGAATCCAGTATCTCATATTCTTAATATAATTTATGTACATGCATTAACAATAAAAACAAAAGTATTTATTTTCTCCACAATCTAGTTCGTAATAACTAATTTTAAACTTACATATCTTTAGTACATATTGCTTAGCCACAAATGAGGTAATGTCATCTGTGGTATAATAAATTAATGTGACCTGTTGTATCAGAAATAATCTTTACAAGCGTGGTGATTATGCCTGTACCCATCATTGCTATGGCAACTTGAATTTAATGATGGAGGCTTTTGCCCTGCGGTGGGATAATTATAAGCAGTTAATTTTTACAGCATTCACAGATCAGGTGCCAAATTTATAAATATTATGAATTTTTACTCCTTTTTAACTAGGAGTACAACAAAGTTGAAGTTTGGCACTATTTGCCCCTTTTTAATTGGATGTGCAGATTATTTGGCACCGATCCGATTATTTAATTTTAACAAGCTCTAGGTATTCATGACGCGTAAGCTATTACCCAGTTTGTTTTTCTGTTGTTCTAGGTCCAGTAAACAAACTTTAAAGTTAGTTGAAATATCGAAGTCGATCATATACCTAATTCTGCGCTAAGTTAGTGTACCGAATCGAAATGCATGTTCTAGTTTAGTGTATCGATTTTAAACAAGCTGCACTTAAATGTCAAGGGCCTTGTGTCTTGAAATATCCATTGGTGTTAGTTACTAAATTAACCTATTGTTAGAGTAGGATAGAATTCATAGCTTAAACTACATACAACTACAATATCATCTACAAATGTAGAACCGTATCAAACTTGAATGAAGTTTAAACGTGATTTGTACTTTTGGATTTCTACTGATTCTGAAATGTCAAAAAAACAAGCCTCGTGGCCTGTATTTACGAATTATCTGGAGACAGAAGCCGGGACCAAATCAAAAAGATTGTTTCTTATATTAGCCGAACCCAACCGATCGAACCCGGCACCCTTGCGGAATATGTGTACCACCGCACTACTGTTCTACGGTTGGTACTCTGACGTCTACTGACATGACGGATGACCCTGTTGTTGTAGCTGAGTCTTCTGACTTCTTCTATTATTATTATTACCAAAGAAAAAATACAATATTAATTGTATTTAATTAAAAAATTGTATTTAATTAAAGATTTTTGTTAAGGAATATTTCAAATTCACACTTTACTACATTTCACTCGCCCAATTGAATATAAACACCTTCAAATTCATTAACTTTGAAATGTCTGTAAATATGCAGGTTTTCTATATACGGCTAAACGGTACCGTACGTTAAAATACCTATTCTTTTTGATTCCTCTTTGACAGTATTTGTATATCCTTACCTTACTGTGAAAGCTAAAGGGGAAGGCGTTGAAATTGTGGCCATTTACAAACGTACGAACCACAAGAGCCCTCCGCTGGAGAGGAGGGAGCAGTAAGAAATCAGAAGTGGTTCGATGGGCCTCCAATAAAGCGCGATGACCTCTCGAAAACCTCTTCCGGCATCCTTCTCAATTCCACAACCATTAAATCACGAATAACATAAAAGAAATCTCATATTTAGCTAAAAAGCAGAATAAGCCTTGCAAACGTATTTGAATACGTAAGAAACTGGGTCAAGGCGGGCAGCAAACCGTTTTTAGCAGGTATGGTCCGGTGCAAACTTGATATTTACACCCTCAAGTCTATGCAACAAGGCCGTAGAGGCACCATAGTTTATATTTGAATGCACCGCTTCGTGTAGTGTAGTGGCAGATTACAGGCCCTCCGCTAGCTGTTTCGTCGCCCGCGTGCAATACCGATTATGCCGCCCTAGAATAAGTTACTAGGAATTGATCAAAAAAAATATTACTAATGCAGATTTCTCATAGTGGTGGAAAAAAAGAAAACAACTTAATTTATTTTAATCAAATAAGTTCTCATATTTATCCGCCTGCGCCAGGAGGGCTATGTTTTTTAAAACTTTTTTGAGAGTTGAGAATGTATGAATCACGGTATGAATGTAGTATCGTTAGATAGGTATTTACTGTAAGAATGATAATGTGTATATCTAAATAAATAACTTATGCAATTATATAACTAAAAAGTATCACCGCTGTGCCGGTCGGAGTGGGGGGTGCTAGGTTATTTTCGTTACGGAATTTCTGGATTCGGTCTCCACGCTCAAGGCCCGCGATAGAAGCTATGCAATAGCTTAATTTTATAATTTTATGTATTTTCTAATTTTGACTTTTGTAATTAAGTTTTTCTGGTATTTTGGCAGATATGGTTACCATAGGCAACCATACTGTCAAAATCCTTATTTTCTTCTAAATTCTTTTAAATTTCGGAAATTCAAAATTGTTCGATCGTGCCTCGCCCCGGTTAGGTTATTTTCGTTACGGAATTTCTGGATTCGGTCTCCACGCTCAAGGCCACGATAGAAGCTATGCAATAGCTTAATAAAAACAAAATTGCGGATTATTGGGGCCAAATTCAAATGTTTGGCACGCTTTGCGGCCTGAACGGTGTGCGGCATAGGCTATAAAAAATCCGTTGTGGAAACGAGAAAAATTTGGAGGGCGCTTCTCTCCAAGTCTATGGAACACACGGGTGTGGCGTTGGCACTTGACTTGGCACCGCTCTATTCACCGTGATTCACCAAAAGAAGATATTTCGGGAACTGGCGAATCGATGGAGAACGAGCGATACTGATATCAGTAGTAAAAAAAGCTCACACCTCTTCGCTTCGCTGACGATATTGTTCTGTTCGCCAACACTTCTGCAGAACTCATGCTCAAACAACTGAGCGCAGCAAGCCTTAAGGTCTTTTTATGATCAATTCAAAAACCAAAATTATGATCAATTCCACTAAGAACACCATAACATTCCGTGTATGGGATGGATATGCAATATGTTGACGAGTACATTAACTTGGGCTAGATACTCGTAGTTTCCTTCGAAAATAGGCAAGACAAAGAAGCCGCATCAAAAATGCCTAGAAAAGTTTCTGGTCCATGAAAACCTACATAAAAACTCGTCGACACTTGCATCCTGCCCATTCTTACATGCAAGGCGCAGACCTGGTCATTGACTAAAAGTCAGAAGTCCAAACCTAATTTAAGGTCTACAAAGGGCTATGGAGCGGAGCATATTAGGTGTAAAAAAAACATAAACGTTGAAAAAAAATGGATAGAATCCGGAACATCAAAATCCGCTCAAAAACCGGGGTTGCAGATGTTGGTGAAAAAATAGCGAAGCTAAAATGGGAGTGGGCGAAACATGTCTGTAGAATGCACCCCGATAGGTGGGCTCAAATCGCAACACGATGGGTACCTAAAGATGGCTATCGCCGAAGACCCAAGACCAAGAAACGGTGGTGTGACGATTTGGTATGGCTGACGGGGGAATGGGAGTCGTTGGCGATGGATAGACATCAGTGGTGGAATTTAGGGGTGACCTTTTCCCAGCAGTAGAATGAAATAGCTTGATTAAAAAAAACACACTAGACAAGCCTAAATATACCGAAACTCCGAAACCCACCTCAAAAGAACTATTGACAAAGTAATGCAATGTATTGTGCCATCGTCGTTACTGTTTTTCTATAATTATAGGATAGTTAGATTTTTTTTCTACAAGTACTTATGTATCTACCTAATAGGTATATCAACTGAGAAGGAAGCACGTAGGGAATTCCTCTAACTTCGCCAGTCCTGCTTTTTATAGAATAACAGACTATGTTTGGTAAGTATTGAAGTATTGCCAGTATTGCATCATTGTTTTAACGCGTGCCGGTAGATGGCAGCGTTAACGTCATTTTGTCAGATTTTTCTCTAAGCGACAACATTCTGCACAACGAAGGTGCTGCCAACTTGCATCGCTAATTCGAATCTATCTATTCTACTTGTCATTTACAAAATTTAACAAACTGTAATTGAACAGAAGTTTCGACATATTTTGCCCACGCTGACGATAAATTATTGATAGACCACTTTACCATAGAAGCTGAAAACGCTGAAGTTTAGGGCGGCATAATTAGGGGGCGGCAAAATTGGCCCAAAAAATTATAATTAGAGCAGTAAAAACAAAGCTTTGTTTTTCTTAGCTTAAAAATGTACCGAAAAAGTTGTAAAAAAAAAAGGAATTAACGTTATTGTGAACAGAGTATCTAATTTTAGAGGTCAGTAGGGGCGGCAAATGTGTAAATCCTGCACTGACAAGAACCCATATTATACAACTTGTATTAAATTCAAAAATAATATGTTTGAAGAGATAATTTTATAAATACATAATGACAGATTTGGTAAGTTTCCTTTACTGTCACCATATTATCTCTTTCGTTGTTTAGTGCTGCCACAATTATAATTTTTGGTAATATTATTGTTTGCCACCTATAGTTGCATGTTTCCTTTTCCCTATGCTTCAGATGGGGTGGGTATTATGACTTGAATTACGTGATAAGTCGCTCGATTTGCCGCCCCCCTGGACGTGCCGCCCGCGTGCGGTGCACGCGTTGCACGCCCGCTTACGGCGGGCCTGGCAGATTATTATCAAAATGGTCGCTTCCGCAACTGCAATTGTGTATACGGTATGAAATTTTAACCACTTTACAAAATTTTTTAGGCGTTCTGTATCGCTATTAGATACAGAAATTATTTATTATTATATAGATCCCATTTATTTAGTAAAAAATGTAAATCAAGTTTTCACCCAAAAATGTTTTTCGCAATATAGTTTAAAATTTTTACACTTTTAGGCCTGTTTAGGTATAAAGGGAAAATTAAAAACTTATGATTAGTATTGTAATGAATAAATGTGATGTGCATTGCGTAAAAAAAGTATTGCTAGGCGGCCGTATCAAAATTTTTAGATTTTTGGCGCACATTTTCTAAGTGCTTTATCTTGACATTTTTGTACTGGGCTATACCAAAAGAAAAAATACGTCATTTGTTTTTTGTCTCGTAGATTGCTATATAAAAATTTGGAAGATGGTTAAAATTTCAGCCGGAATAAGTGTATAATAATAAAGTGTACAAAACACCTCAAACTTTCCTGCTGAATATTTATCATTAACACAATACTTGACATGGATATTTACGAAACACATAAGTAGGTACCTATACTATGTAATTAGTATGAGTTTTTCCTTACATTTCAATTCATTGTTTGGACCGAGGCCATGGTGTTAATAATCAGTACCCATGTCTATTGTTTCATTTGGCTCAGCATTTTATTTACCTAACTAACTGTAACTGTAAATATATCTAAGACTAGTTGTTGCCCGCGACTTCGTACGCGTCAATTTCTGTTATTATTATCGCGACTATTTTGGCAACATTTTTCACTCATGCTTCGCTCCTATTGGTTGCAGCGTGATGTTATATAGCCTAAAGCCTTCCTCGATAAATGGACTCTCCAACACAAAAATAATATTTCAATTCGAACCCGCACTTCCTGAGATTAGCGCGTTCAAACAAACAAACTCTTCAGCTTTATAATATTAATAATAATAATAATATTATAATTATATAATAATATATATTAGTATAGATTAAAATAATAGTAGAGGATCACACATGTAAGATGATTTCTGAACCACATTTATGGTGAGGTATGGTATTTCGAATAACTCAAAAATATGTAAGTAATTACAATATACCGTCTTCGGTATTAACAGATATGTAGAAACACGAAATTAGTTGTATATGTCTATATACGAGGGAATAATATTTTAGGACGCAAAAGTGCCATGTTTGATGTTTCCAAAAATAAACACGTAATTGTGAACGACCGCGCGCCATTACTATAAGGCTGTGACTATAGGCGCGGCGTTGCGAGACGTGATAACACGCCCGCCTCGCCTCTTAAGGGGCTGGTTAATAAATTCTCATTTAAAATAAAAACCTTATAACCAAAACTTCAGGCAACTATTATGACTAATATTGCAATTAAAATTAAAATTGGTCTGTTACGTTTCACGCCTAAACTACTAGTAGTTTTTTTCAATCGATCTAGATCGATTTTGTTGAAATTAATTTTATAACCCACTGCTAGCCAAAAGAACACAACCTACGAGTATGTATAATGATAATAATAATAACCTCGCAGGGCAGCTTGTGGCGAGCTGTTGGGCATTAGCGACCACACGGACCTGTTTGCTCCCGGGAGTATCCCTGTTCCACACCTCTGGCTTGCCTTCATTGTTCGGCCGGAGTGAACTCTGACGAGGAATATATCTCCCACCTCTTGCTTGCCTTCATTGGCCGGCTTGAGTGGAGAGTCGCTAGAGCAGAAATGCTCGGAGGAAGGAAGTATTGCAGTAAGATGCTTGTAGGGATCTTGAACGGATTACCGAGATTGTCCTGAGAGCCGTGTAATACCTCTCCACTCCTCAAGCACCTCAGGCTATGTTGCTCCCTTGTTGCTACGTCACTATGTGCTAGCGGCCGTTTCCGGGGGCCCATTAAACGAGTGTGCGAGTCACCCCCTGCCATTTTATTCGTGTCAGTAACATAGGTCAGGCAGGGGCCATAGTCCTTCCATAGTCCCAGTTACCCAGTCCACTAGCACCCAAACCCATAGCCCAGTATCCTTTGAAACCACATTCTACAATAGTCCTGCACTGACCGGGGGTTGTCCTTGAACGCATTTATATAGTGCGTACAGGAATAATCGTCGGTCGGTGTCACATCACATCGTAAAGATAAATGTTGTCTAACGGGCCTCTGCGAGTTAGCTTCAGCCCCTCGTACGCCTTCCAATGTCCAGGACTCCATAGTCCCGTGATCGGAAACAGACCAACATAATAATAATAATAAATTTATATCCGTAAAATGCAGTTTACATTAAATAGTATTTGATCGAGGACACCTTTTAAGCAAATGTCTTGCCTGTGTTAGGTGCCCTCGCTCTTCCATAGCTGCTTATATAATAATTAGCTAACTTACTCTAACAATAAATTTAAACAAAAGTCTGTGTGTGTGTGTGGTGATTGCGTGCTCATTTACTCAATGTGCATTAGTAAAGCCTCCGTATCCTCATAACTCAGAGACATGAGAAGTTGGATATTTTCTTCTTACAATCATGAAGTGTTTTATCGTATATACCTACAAGTTTTTTTAACTTTATTATATAGGAAGGCTGAACGACTATTATATTGTTTTCTACCAAAAGCAGTTCTAGTTGAAATAGCTGGGACAACATTTTTTATCCGTCTACTTCTGTTTTTGTTAGGGAAATAAGAGGTGGTTTTATGTTTCCTTAATATGGTACTTAGAATGTACAGTTTCCTAACTGACATTATTTTACTGAGGTCATATAGGGAGTAAGATGAAAATCTTCTGCGTTTAAATAGCATAGCCTTCAGTAGAGCTCGTTGAGCGCGTTCCAACTCAATAATTTTCGTTTTACCCGCTCCTCCCCATACGAGAATAGGTCAATAGTGATTGTGCTAATAAGACATAGATCTTTTTGAGAGTATTCCTCGAATATCCGTGTTCCATCCCCCACCCTCCCGGCACCACATGCCTCAGGGTCTTAAATATCCAGATTACTTTTCTCACTCTAGAAGAGACAAGTTCTATATGTGGATGCCAGGAAAGCCGCTGGTCAATCACGACTCCCAGGTATTTAGTTTTATCAATTCTGTCTATTGCAGGGCATGTATAAGTTATTATGATTGAATTACCATTACATTTTAGTATTAAATCATATAAACAATATGATTATCATAACATTACAAAGTTCTGAAAATTAGGGAGACTTGTTAATGTGTTTAGCAGTTGTGATTGTATATTAGCGTTCAGCAGCTGTACCTACGCAATCTGGCCTCTGGTTGTTGATTTATCTTTTAACTTTGAAATAAATACTCAATAACCATAGGTAACTCACAATATTGTATTTAGGTGTTTTAGGGTCTGCACAAGTTTCACAGTCTAAGACACACACTGTCTACGACTAATACCTACGAATATTTGAAAAAAAATGCTTATCTGACAGCCGGTTTTACCGGCGGGAAAAGTAATAGAACAACATATTTCCTTATCCTACTGATGATTTGGTCTACAAATAATTTTGGTGTTCTAAGTATAAAAGCATTTTAAATAAAACGAAAATTGTTTCAAGTTGTAAATACTCGGTCTGTGATTGAAAATATTGCGTTGTGTTAAGAAATCTTAATGTTATTCTCTGAAGTATTTTTGGCCTAATTATAAATGAGACGTTGACTACTTACTTTTTTTCTTAGTTTATGCAAAAACCCTTTTTTTAGTTTTACATCCAAGGAATGTAAAACATGTGAAATAAACTCTACAATATGCAAAGTATTGAATATCAATATATCCAGGTTGATGTTTAGGTTTTAATAAAAACAAATTTTTTACCAAGCTTGTACAGAACTATACAGGAAGATGATGATAATTTAAAAGTAGTTCTGTACAATCTAACTGTAGCAATAATACAATGTGGATAAAAGTTACATACGCAAGTCGATTGATTTGCATGTCCGAATATGTTCTGTATACTTTACCGACATTGAAAACAATTATCATTACCATGTTATTGTTCACAGAATAAAAATATCTTGATTTTTTCGTAAAAACCTTTTCAATAATGTGTTCCAGCTTTACATTGTAAAAGAGGGTCGGCATCGGTTATATTGCGAATATATCCAATTAAACTGTGGACTCTGTAGGCATGTATGTTTATCCTTTAATTTCAACCATATAGGAACAAGTACTTTTTATTATTATCAAATTTACTGAGTAAAATTAATTGTAAAGTAAGTATACGTGGTTCATGGGGCTAAAATAAAACAAGGAAAAGTTATTGTATTATAGAATTTATGTATGAAAATTCTGAAACGGTGTAGGTATTATGCTATAATAAAAAGGATAATCAATTAACTGTAGATTCTACGCCAATATACATATAAAACTTAAAAACAAACAAATAAGCTAAGAGTAGTTACTACTTATTTATGAAAGTATGGTTGTTTTCTCAGAATCCTTTCTGCGTTGTAGGTTTTATGCCTACTATACTTTGTTTATTAATGCGTAAAACAACAAAAAAACTTCCCTTGTGTGTGTCGTAAGAGGCAAAGTAGCAATGATATGTGTTAAAATATGAAATTGCCGTTTTGTATGGACGAAATCGAGAAAAGTCATTTTTCCATACTAACAATTTTTTAGTTTTTTTAAAAACGCCTGAACCGTTTTCGATGCAATTGAAGGTGAAAGTTAGATGGTTATAAAGCTACACATTATAGTATTTAAATTTGTGAAAATCAAAGTATGTAGTACAAACATACTTAATTGAAGCAAGAAGGTCAGCTGACGCATTGTAAGGGGTCTTTTCAACGACTTCCTTTGAAGTAATAGGCACTAGTATTGCATTTTTTTTAGTCAAAAGTTACTTTATTTAGTTTTTGATACAATACAAAAAGAATTACGCAATAATATGACTATACTTAAGAGCTATAAACAAAATAAAAAGTGGGAAAATAATAGGCAATTTCATACTTTAACCCCTATTATTATATTAAAACGAAGCTCATGTCATAAGCGCGTGCGTTACGTCAAGGCTCTTTGACAATGCGAAAAATAAAGTGCAAATTACTATTATTAGCTTATATTATGAGTTTAAAATGGTTATTTAGTAACGGAAGTTAAAAATAATAAACGATTTATTTATAAATCCAGAAATAAAAATGCAGTTATTTAAACGTTTCTCACGTGACACGAAACGCTCCTGATTGGTCGGGTTTATGATGACGTCACCTGCTTGATAACTTCGTTTGCCTACTTGTGTTTTAGCTTTTCAAAATGTTTTGATAATATTTTCCTATAATAATAGTATCCATTGTTTTTGTGTGATTTATTTCCAATATTTTACAAATCCGGTCAATTTCTTTTACTTTGTTTGGACAACGATTTTGTAAAGCAGAAAGCAGTAACCTGCCCATTCATTTAAAATCTGTAATAAACAAACTAGTTAGTCGGGATCTTTAGTGTAATGTTTATTGAAATCATAAAACTGTAGCTACAATTTATAGCTAATATTATGAAAACATCGGAAATATTTGAAGTGAGTTGCAAGAGGCATTCTGTTAAAAACATCAGAGGATTTATAACCTCAAAGCAATAACAAAATATTTACATTCCTAATTATTAGAAATTATAAATATTATGTTTACTTACATCGAAATGGTCCTCACAGAAGAAAACATTTGTTCTGTTCGCTATGTTATTATGATCCAAAATAGTTGCAACCACTTTCGACACACTTAGACTTTCTTTTGAACACTTACAAATAGTTTTCCGAAGTTTTTATAGAATTATTTATACATTTTGGAACTGCATATCATTTAAAACTCATTTTATTACATAAGTCACTGTTAAAATATAGATCAAATCGCACTTTCGTTATTTGTTTGCAACAAATGTATGTAGATGATTATGTGCTACAGATCACAAGACAGGCAGGTGATGTCACCGACCCCATTGCAGCGCCATATTGACAAAATAGCGTTTTGGCGCGCTATTTCAATTTTCAATTTTCATTTTGATATATTTCAGCAAATATGTACCAGAATTTAAAAAAACTGCTTATACTGGGTTCTTCAACCTCCACTTAATAATATAAAATGGATTTCAAAAACCAGTCAAATAGCCTATTGTACATAGCCTGCGTCGAGCGCAATCACGAGCGGTAATCGTTAAAAATTGTAGCCATCTCTTTCATTTGCTTCTTTCTTTCTTTCATTTCTCTTTCATTTGTATCTTTTGTTCTGCTTATCAGTGAAACTTGTTAATTTGTGCAGTTTTGGATTGCTCGGAACAGATTTAATACACGAATTCTATGAACGTAACATATCTATACTTTAAAATATAATTGGGCAGTAGCGTTTTTTTTGTACCACTGGCCAAACTGCGATCGCCAACCCACCTGCCAAGCTTGGCGATTACTGTAAAAATCATCCTTTTTAAGAGGCCTGTGTCCAGCATGGTGTGTTAGTTTAGTGTAGGTACAAACAAATACAGGAATGTAAGACGAGACCACAATCGGGCTCCATTTAAGTGGCTGATGTAGGCTGTTGATGATGAAACAAAAAATCCATTGCTTTTTGTGTACCGGACTTATACCTATAAACTAAACACACTGTTGATGAAAATTATAGCTATACAATAGCCGAGACAACTTTAGTATATTGTATATTTAGCTGATTATAGCTAAGATTTGAATACCAAACAAATGTTTGTGGTGTGCGAGCGATTAATACGTTTCAGTGATGATAATGCACTGAAATAATTGTATTTTTATTCCTTTTTATCACAATATTATCCTTATGATCCGTCAAACATAATTCAAAATAAGAAAAAAATATCAGCAATGACCAAAGATTTTTTCTTGGCAATGACTGTTTTTTTCGTCTAAAATGCCAGCTCATTAAATAGACAGATTAAGTTGCTACTAATATAACTAACTAACACTACCTCTGGCTTTTATTTGTAATCATAAGAGGCTTTCCCGAGGCAAACCTTATCAGAAAACCCGGTGCAACGGAACGAGTTGTAATTAAGTTAATGTCTCTCAGCGGCGCGTGCGTCAACTAGTGTATTTAGAGATTTTGATCGGATTCAGGCTCTGTTCCAAAGCTCGCGATAAAATGGTAGGCAATTAGTGTTATCTGGATTTTATATTTAAAGTAAGACAGTCGCTTTACGATTGAATATTTATTTGACCGCGCACATATTCTTTGCTAATCTTTTTGACGTATATTTTAGATATAACTTTAACCGTGATTTGCAAAAGCCTTTATATGCCTACATGTGTTTCAGTCGTCAGCTATACAGGGTTATTACCCTTTGAAAATGTAGCACTGAGCCTTTGACAGAATTACATAGGTAGGGTTAGTTTCATAAAAATATTAAAATGTACTATTGCATTTTTTTTCACATAAAAATCAATCCTAAAAAGGGGCTCTGTGTAACCATATCGTTATGTTTGTATGCTCGAGGTGAAGTTTTGGTTGCACGAATAGAAACGTCGTGTAATGTGATCGCCCACTTATGATTCTTAACGTCGAGAAGGTAAATATTTATTGCTTGTGTACAGTATTTGTAAAGTAAGTAAAGTAACAGCCTATAATCTTCCCACTGCAAGGCAAAGGCCTCCATCATTGAATTCAAGTTACCACAGCAAAGCCTGATTTGTTTTAGCAAAATAACTTTTTTTGAATGTATACCGAGAAGAATATTATGCCAACATATTACAAGTGTCAAATAGTAATTCATGTTACCTTTGTTTTGTGCAATAAAAGTATTATCTATCTATTTAAGTATCTACACCACCATTATACATAAAAATTTAAAAACCTTAAAACTTTGATCTTTTAAACTTTTTGATCTTATAATAAATCTAATAATACTTATAGTTTTATTTTGTTGAGGGCACCAAACATTTTTTTCTAAAATGAGTACCATTCCTCAGGTAAGTTATCTAATGTAACAGTAGGACACAAGCCTCCAATTAAACCACATTTTCTTTAAGAGTATAAAAGTGTCGACCGTACGTCGTACCTCGGAAATGTTCACCCTCCCTCTGATGTTTTGAATATAACCACGCCGCGCGAGTCCGAGTGTTTTTGCATGCAAATGTTTGAGACGCAGGTTTTTAATTGAAATATATCTTTGCGGTAAAGTTTTTATAATTAAAAACTGACTTTAAATTTACCAGTGACCTTCTCGGTGGTTAAGATTTAAAATATTAATGTTTTCATATATTATAAACAGGCAATATTTGTGAAATGAGAGGCGAAAAGGTTTAACCAATTATTAAATTTTATTAGATGGTAAAATATAAATTAATTCCAAACTGCTTCCTTATCTTTCGCCATACTTTGCTTATGAACAACTTATCCCGAATTAGGAAGATAAGCCAAAAAGGCTAAGCTTCTTTCTAAGTAATCATCTTCTTTATTCCCTTTGGGTACTCATAATTTGAATTACATGATTAATGTTATCTAATATATTCACAAAACCTTAACAATTTTGTTAATCCGTAATCAAGTGACTGTTAAATTAGGCAAATTGAGCAAAATTTAATCTTGAAAATTGCAGTTTCCACAGAGTTCCGAGATTTATGAAAGGAAAAGACTCAACAAAAAGCAGTTTCAGTCAAATGGTGTAACATTACAAAATTTGTAGCGTTGTAAGCTTATGGAAATTGTGTTTATGTACTCGTATGTACTTTGATAATATAACACGAGTTGTATTAGTTTTATTACGCTGTCTATAATAACATCCAAAATAGTTAAGTCACCAAAAGCACTAACCTATAGTTGAATATGTATCTTTACTTAATTTTAAGTGAATAACTATTTAAACATGAAATTTTTTATCACATGATATCATTTTTGAAGTTTAAATACTGATATTATAATTGCAAAGAAATCGCATAAATATCATATAAATGATTTAAACTTCTTTTCAAATATATTACAAATTGACTGAGATGTTATCTGATATACTTTATAACTAAAATGGTAGAGTTAAGAGATCCTTTTACCTTAATTATGATCGGCGATTGAAGAGCATGCTCAAGTAGGTATCTCTTCAATTTGTATAAAATCAAAACCTTTACCCTCATTATGAGACCATGCCAAATAGATGGCAGAGAGCTTCTTAAGTACCGTCCACTTAATAAAGATTGTTCACATTGCCTATTAATTACACAAGCCATTCCTTATAAACTAACTAATATATTTAAAATTAAATTATTAACGTAATGTCATAAGTAATATTTAGATCGATCTGTGAAATTTATTCCATTTAAGGATATAAAATCAAATAGGCACCAAACATATTATTATTACATTTAGAAAATAGGTAGCGCATGTATATTAATACCAGCTGTTCCCCGCGACTTCGTACGCGTCAATTTCTGTTTTTGTGATCGCGATCATTTTTGCAACATTTTTCACTGATGCTTTGCTCCTATTGATCGCAGCGTGATGTTATATAGCCTAAGGCCTTCTTCGATAAATAGACTATCTAAAACAAAAATAATTTTTCAATTCGAACCTGTACTTCCAGAGATTAGCGCGTTCAAACAACAAACAAACTCTTCAGCTTTATAATATTAGTATAGATAATATACCTTAAATTGTCTATAAAACTTCGTGAAGATAACAACGTAATGGCCAGATACTGAGAAATTCGTTGAATACTGTCAAATAAGATTATCTAACACATGAACGGGTTACGGTTTTTTTTAACAATAGTGACTTGGTTATCATTTGAATAGACTATTACGCGTGTTTTAGACGCCAGTTGAATTATGCCGTCGTTAGCACAAGTGAGTTCATTCAATTAGTGGGCCAGGCCCAAAGACCCGCGACTGAGGCTTCTTAATAAGGTGACCCAGTTCGGGCCGGCCTGCTGACATTTGTTCTGTGCTCGATGCTGGATGCCTCGGCTAAATTTAGCAGTTTTCAGATCAATACAAGGTCTAAGGCAAAAACTGCTTTGATGAAAACATAGTTACTTTTAAGAGCAATGAACGAATCGGACATAAAACCTCACTAATAAAATAGCATTTGTAAACTTGGGAATGCTCATCCATGGAGTAACGTTACAAAATGTAAAAGTCTGTCTGACTGACTGTATGTTGCCACATCACCTTATAGTTTAGGTAGTGTAAATATATTAGGAACATGTAAAGAAACTGGTGTATTGAAACTAATAATGCAATGCATAAAATGATTCAGGCAAAATTAGCATTGAAACATATGGACTATTATATAACCATAACCCTCGACAAAAGTAAGGAAACGTCTATGACAAACCTTTTTGTTTGTTAACAACTTAACGCCTAGCCTTAACTAATGTAATGAACAAGGTTTGAGTTTGTGTTTGGTGTTTGGTTCGGTAAATGTTAGTTTTGTGCCGACTTTTTTGTTGTTGCTTACCCTACCCACTAAACCTACTAGCTACTCGTACTTTTGTGAGTCACAACAATAATAATTTTGGTATTCTCTATTAATGTAGTCTTGAAAGATTTTAACCTTTACTCTGAGAAGAGTAATAAACCCTGAAAACAACAACTAAACCTCAATAAATTGAAGTTTCTGTTATTTGTTGAATCGAGGCATTTGTAGCGACAATCATTAACGGTCACTGATCGTTACCGTAACCTTATTTATGTACCTGATTAACTGGGAGTTGAGACATTGGTTTTGCGTTCATTTAACTAACAAGGGTACCTACTGTTTTAGCCAAATTGTAATCAATACATATGAGCGTATAGCATACAACCATCTTGTATTGGGAAGACAGTTGGTTGGTAAACCAATTTAGCCTATTGTTTGATTTACATAATAATAACTATTTATGGATTTTTATTACAAAAAACTTTGGTAGTGTCAAAATAATCTTATTTTATTTTTTTCAAACCTATAGAACGTGTCAGCGTCTGCCATATTATCACATTACACGTGTCAATTGACAAATATGGAACGACGAATTTAAGTGAAAAATAGTAATAAAGTCAAAATTACTGAATATATGATAATAATTTACTTGATGAATATTTCTATTATTATTAAGGACCAGTGATCTCCAGTGATAATATCCATGGGGTCAAAACTTTATCTGACCATTCGGCGATTGGACAAAATTATTAATATAAATCAGTTTAAATTGCTAAAAGCGCTAAGACATTAGAACTATTGCTACATTAGAAGTAATTTAATAGGGTGGTTATTTATTCTTATATTATCTAATTTTCCGCGCATTTTTCTTTTTTTTTCTTTTATAAGAAACCTATTGTCAGGCAATAACAAACAAAACAAAAAAAGAATAAGCGAAATCGTTCTAGCCGTTCACGCGTGATGCCGTGACCAAAGTAAACAGGGATTCATTTTTGTACATATAGAAGATGTAACATAAAATGTTTATTTTAAGCAAGTAGTGATCAAGAAGTAGTTATAATAAATTTAAACGGAAGGGTGTGGGCCTAAGTCCCACTTAAGGCAGTGGACTTTTTTATTTTTATTCAAGGCTTATATTGTATCGTTTTAGCAATAATCGCTGCTTATAGGTTATGTTATTATGACAGTTTACAAAGCAGTTGAAATATAGAAACTAGTACATATAACGCCATATTTTGTCGCAGAACCGATGAGCGTAGGAGTAAACGAATAGTTCTCGAATGGAGACCACGTCTCGGCAAACTTAGTGTAGGACGCCCCCCTGCCAGATGGACCGATGACCTGAAGATGGTCGCTGGTAGTGGCTAGATGAGGAAAGCGGGGGATCGTGCACTGTGGCGTGCCCTTGGGGAGGCCTACGTCCAGCAGTGGACTGCAATAGACTGATTGATTGACATATAACGCTAGCTTTGTGGTTCTCCTACATCGGTTTCAACGATGGAGACTCTATTTCCAATTATCTCTTACACGGCTCGGTAGACCAACTTTGGCCCTAAACACCTTTTGCGACATGGCAATAAGGTTGACCTAAATAGTACTAAAGTACAAGTGGCTCTATTGCGCGGATTTTGCATCTAGCCGAGGATGCAAGTAAATATTTTAAGACATGCCTCACTGGGCCACACAGAGCCATCTAGTCCCAAATTAAGCTACTATTAAGTACCCTGTCGTATGGGGTACTAGACAACCGATAAACTTACATATATACTTTTTTTTTTGTAAATATATACTTATAATATATAGAAAACACCCAGACCAGTACAAACAGACATGTTCATGCACACAAAATATTTGTACTGTGCGGGGATCGAACCCGCGACCCATGGCTCAGAAGCAGCGTTTACTACCGCTGATCCAAACGGTCGTCAAGCAACTCCTGCATATCCACACAACAAATAGAGGAAGAGCTTCCATGATTTTTCATTATTTTTCTACGAGCGACTACGAATATGTTCTGCTACGAATATTGCTACGAATTGTCTCTACATCTCCAATTACACAAAATCTAAAAAGAATTATAACTGCCTACGTATTGTAAAGCTATAATTTAGCTTGAAAATACGTCTTCATCAAACGTTTATTATATTTAAATGGAAAACTGAATGAGACATTCAACAATTTGTAAAACTGACAGTCCATGGAATGCAATAGTTGGTATAGCTTTTAAAAGTTTTCTGATAACAAACACACAACAAATAACGGAAAGTTAAATGGACTGGCAGTAGTAAAAGTGGAGGCCGCTCCGCACGCGATGGACTTTGCAAACCAGTAGTTTGAATACGTCAGCAGTTTCTATTTTTAAAAAGAAAATTACATTGTGGTTGTTCTTATTAACTATTGTTGCATAACATTTTCAATCTAAATATATAAAAATGAAAACTGATTTAATGACTGACTGACTGACTGACTGACAGACATATCAACGCACAGCCCAAACTACTGGGATTTTAAATCTGAAAATTTTCACCGTGCTTCCTTTTATAGTGTAGGTGAGCACTAAGAAAGGAATTTTGGAAATTCCGCCTCTAAGGGGGTAAAAAGGGCCCCATAAGTTTGTATGAAACTCCGTCAGTTTTGAAGCTAAGTCGATGAAAATTGGTATCCAGCTACCTGATTAAAAATTAAGAATGACGTCTTTCAGGATTTTTGAAAATTTAATCTTTAAGTGGATAAAAAATGGGGGCAAAGTTTGTTCGGTTCCGCGTCATATCCATACTCTTTACATATTTGTACTCTCTGACTTTACTTAGTTTGTTATGACATTCAATGTGTCAATAAGAAAATAAATAGGTAATTTCTTACAAACAGAATGGTATTATTTTAGAATTTAATAATTGGCGCCGAAATGGATGAATTAACTGAATTAAAACGTGTAGAACTTTAATTAAAGGCTGCATTACAAAATTCGGCAGCCAGGTACAAAACCTACGAGAAATTTCTGATTATGAATTAAAATTAGTGAGTGATCAGCTGGTGAAGTGACAAATGAACAAATTTACCAAGAATAGTTTGGAAGAGATACGACTACAAATAATATTACTGATGACCCACAATTGGAAACTGAGATTGAAGGAAAAAATAACCTTCAGGGTATTACAGCACAGCTTAAACTAAAACTGCAGAGTTTGAATTCGATAGCACGAAACAATTCCATGTATACAGAAGGTACTGAGGAGCAAAGGTCGGTCACAAACAAATCTTAGGACATCTAAATTGAACTCGGTACCATTAGACAAGGACGAAACATTCAAAAACATAATTAAACGGTTAGATACGTACTTAAAACTGAACAGATGTGATGATATCGATACAAGGAAATACACGTCAATCATACATCTTTGAGCCCAGAATTACATCAGAAAACGTATTATATTATATTTTTGTGCTCCACGGGATCCTTGTGAGTTAGAATTTGAAGAGTTGGATAAAATTCAGTTAGTAAATTATCAACAACTCAAAATTGGACAGATTACTAGAAGATTTAACAATGGTGTTTGACGGAACTCTTATTTGAATATCAAACTAGAAAGCTCAATTAGTGCTTCAAGAAAATGTGACCCCAATTTTCATCTAGCCGCGACGTATTCCATATGCCCTGAAGGACAAAGTTGACGAAGAAATAAGGAGGCTATGTAACGAAAAGACAAAACTTGAAAATTCCTATTGGATGTCTTATCTATATGTATATTGGTACATATTCAGAAAATAAATATCGGTACTTACCATAAGAATGGTATTGTTTAGAACTTAATCATTTTTAGGGTTCCGTACCCAAAGGGTAAAAACGGAACCCTATTACTAAGACTTCGCTGTCTGTCCGTCTGTCCGTCTGCCTGTCACCAGGCTGTATCTCAAGAGCCGCGATAGCTAGACAGTTGAAACCTTCACAAATTATGTATTTTTGCTACCGCAATAACAACAAATACTAAAAACAAAATAAAACAAATATTGAAGGGACAAAAAAAATCCCATACAACAAACGCGATTTTTTTGTCCTTTTTTGTTCGATATTAATAATAGCAACAGGTAGGCACTTGAAATATTCACAAAACACTCAGTTATATTTCTAACTTTAATAATCAATAATTAAATTAATATTTAAGGGAGGTCCCCACACAAAAAAATCAATTTTTTGCTTATTTTCGCTTGATATCAATAAATGGTAACAGGTAGGCACTACATTAACTAAATTAATGTAGGTACCTAATGTTGTTTTCGTAGTCAATGGTACGGAACCCTTCGTGCGCGAGTCCGACTTGCACTTGGCCGATTTTTGTTTATACGGTAGAGACAAATATTGGGAAATCGAAAAAAGTGTATAGAATTACACTGTTGTTATAATATTATCAACTATATTAAGCAGTACAAAAATAATTCCTAAACTGGGTATAGACCCGTATCTCAGGCAGGAAAAGGTAACAAGTGTGTTGCAACAACACTAAGCAGCTGACTGTTGGATTAAATCAATATAGACTGGTAGACCATTTGACAAGCTTCAATTTAGAAGATATTAATTTGATAAACTTCCATTAAGTAACGATTTATTTTTTCTAGGTCGCACCGCTTTTGGGGGCCTGGCAAATTTTGTTTAGTGAAACTGCCTTTCTAACGCATCCAAATTATCTTTTTATTTAATATCCTCCATATTTAAAAAAATACACTTTTAAAACATGAAAATAAAACGTTGAAAAAAAAATCACCTCACTTAATAATTCCGTGTTGTTTAACTTAGGAATAGCTACCACCACGCACCCACTAATGACCAAGCAGCAGTAATTAATGATATTTTGCTGACATCATTTGAAGCTGAAGAAATATAAAAATTTATAGACACAGTGGTCAGTACAGTCGAATCAGTTCTCTATCCTGTCAAGTTTCTGAACACTTTTTATCCTACTGATCATCCTCTACCATTCATGCCTCGAACCCACATCCCACATGAAAGTTTTGTGAAACTACGTCAGCTTTTTGGTATAAATTTTGTTATGTTGTTTATAAGAAATTTTTTATAATTAAATATTTGAGGGGGTGAAAAACGGTTGAAAATTTTGTGGTTAATTATTTGTGTTTAACATCATATTGAGGTACTTGAAACTTCGTTTATCGATCATGAAGGGAGAATGACATAGGACTGGCTTTTTCAGAGCTCTACACCGATGCTGGTACTACACCGGTCTTCTATGCAAACGTAGTATGCAAGCAAATTGTCTTTGTAAAATCGCCTTTTTAACGCTTATGGATCGAGAAAAATGGTAACCTTCTTGGTTGGAAATTAAGAATGTGGTTTTTTACACAGGGCCACTTCTTCCAGGGCTCTACGCCAGCGTTGATCATATTCGAATAAAGCCTTGCTAGCTGCTATGAATGGTTTGTTGTACTGCAGCGTTGACAGTTTTGAAAGTTTCAAATGATATTGTACTTCAGATTTCATGTAAATGCAAACAGATGTGGTGCGAGCTCGCTTGGACCACGGTTCGCTAGAAGAACTAACACCGGATCCCTAAACAGTTTAAATCGGCCCCTTTCATCCAACTATTGTATCAACGGGCCCGGGTAAGTCGGCAACGACGTATCGGCTCCCACTTAGTGTCCACCACCACCTCGCCCGAGATGGGCACCTTCGGCACCGTAGGCAAAGGAAGTGGAGGAAAAGAGTGGAGGAGAGGGAGGTGAGTCGTGACGAAAACTTTGTAACCGATCAAAACCCACGCGTGCGAAGCCGCGGGCATCAGCTAGTCATCAATAAAACAACTTGCTCATTGCCCCCAAAAAAAGTAGGAAGTCCACTATCCAACTACCTGTATACATTATACTTAAACAGCATGTTTAAGAATTTTGATA
The DNA here is from genome assembly GCA_949315895.1 of Anania crocealis. Classification (NCBI taxonomy): domain Eukaryota; kingdom Metazoa; phylum Arthropoda; class Insecta; order Lepidoptera; family Crambidae; genus Anania; species Anania crocealis. Next base: position 5,464,822 of record OX438863.1, read on the forward strand.
ATAAAACTACTACGATAGCTTTTATGTACAGAGTCCTGCACTTAGAACTTCTAAGGTCCTGCACATCAAACTTTACATTTTCGCTGCAAAATCGTACATATGCTATCGCCATAAGATAACCCAGCCTTATATCTTGGCATCTGTACCAAGTAGAAATGTCATCATCATCATCATTATCATCTCAGCCTGTCAAACAATGAAATGACTGTATCGTACGGCTCCAGAGATCGAGATGATGTTATTTTTCTTTTGACGTACCTATATATTATGGTTCCAGAGATGTGTCGTTGTCCGGGGCGCGGTCGCAATGCCAGATCCTCTCCTCCTCCGCTCGGTTTTTCTTACTATGTGTGTCCCGCCCACTGACACGTTACGTTGCTCCGCAATTCTAGGTGCGATGCCAGTCGTTTTAGTTCACCTACGAATTTCCTCATATCTGACTCTATTACGAAGAGAAATACCAAGCATTGCTCTCTCATTGCCCGTTGTAAACCTTAAGCCTCCTTCATCATCGTCATCCAAAGTATCCAAACGACACCTGCTGCTGAACGTAGCCTTCTATGATTCCAGAACGCTACCCATCCGAGTTGGATTCGAGAGAAATCTCTCTCTGGTTAACAACTTCGACTGTAGTTTTCTCAATATGAACTGGATAAAAATGTAAGGATTTAGAAGTTTATAGATCGCACTGGTGGCTACATACTTTTTGGGAAACATATTAATTACGAAACTTTTTAATATTATGTAATCAAGTTTCACATGTAATAGCGCCTCATGGTCTACTTGCTCAGTATGACTTTGCATAGTAGAGCTGGTTACTAGCAGTAAAAGATCCTGGAGTGTTGCCAAATACTCTAGCACATATCCAGTTACTCCCTGATTTAAGGTCGAGTGTGCTGTTCGCGGAAATAAGCCCTACAGGGGCGATTAACTTTACTGTCGTAAAAGTGCTAATTTTAAATACATATTTTGAATTGAGGAAGGATTTATTATAAAGAAAGTGGAAAATATATTTATATTCCAGTAACGATTTTACAACTTACTATCAGGTTAGTCGGCAATTCTAGTAATATTGATTTGTCTGATAACTAATTAGTCGGCTTAAATAAGTTGTTTTAATGTTGTTTTAATCGGTGTAATGATTTAATAACGACTCTACGATGCACACTCATTTAACGTGAATGTTTAAGCTAGAAAAACTTATATTAATAAAAATTTTGCTGCAATTTTCCTCATTTAGCTAATGAAGATCTTAACTTCTAAGTTATATGTCACAGCTTGGGGCTGAAGTTACGTAAGGCTGCAGAGACTGCAACGGCTATAACAGAGACGGGCCCGCACACTGCAAACTGCAACTTACACAGGGTTACATCATAAGCTAAGGTCGGCCTTGGACTATTTAGTGGTGGCTTTTAAAATTATTTTTATGTTCACAGTGTTACATTATATTGTATTGCGTATCTGCAGAAAACCCAAAAAAATTTTATCAACTTACAATTCTTATCAACAAAATTACTTTACAAAGAATCCAAATAAACACATATGAATCCAATATCAGAAAGCGCTGTTCATATTATAATCTAAGACTTCCATTATTGCGATTGCTTTGTTGAGCCTTTCAGCCGTTTCGTATTCTGTTTCCATAACACGCTTCTTAGTCCATTCATTTCTGATTCGGCATTTTCACTGAGCCTTTTTTTCGGCTCAAAAGCGTAGAATAAATTTATATTTCTATTAATTTTCTACCAAAGCGAGCTAAGGTATCTCGTATCACGACCTGAACATTAACGTGTGTGATATGTGTTTACTTTGGATGCGTAAAAAAAATATGCATTTCTACATTATGACTCTGTTGTAGTACTTAATCTAGTATTAGGAAATTAATTTGTTGCTATCAGAACTATTAGAAAGCCATAATTTTAAACTTAAACCTAGCTGTTTTTTAAAAACAGTTAATATTAAGAAGGAGGTGGGGGACTGCTACCAGCCCCGCGCCGGGAACGCTAGCACCGGTCGTGACATTGCACTTGACCCGGCACGAGCCGTTTTACGAGGCCTTTCTTTCAGTGTTCCGTAAAAAATTTAGAAGCAGCCATTGTCATTACAGAGCGGTAGTTTAAAAGATTTTTCGATCCACATAAAACATCTTTTTCTAGTTGGGAGACCAGTTCATAAAACTCGCTTCTCCTAATAAGAGATTTAACTTGTTTGTCACTTTCATTATTTAAAAATACAAACTTAAATTTTCGGAAAATATGTAGTTACTAACGACGGTAAGCAAACCCATTACAGAAAACTGCATCTAACTCGATCAAACCGTCCTGAAGAAAAAACTGCAGTGACGCCTGGCGGATTAATACTATAATACCTATTTATGAACCATCGCCGATAAATTACAAATCCACTGCAGAAAACTGCATGTCAATCAGTCAAGCCGCTCTGGAGATAGATACTCGTAATATTTTATTTTTTATTTTTTATAATTTTTAATTATTTTATAAAGCCTTTTCTACAGTACAATGTTGCACTGACTCCCGAGCTAGTATAACTGTGTTTCAGGAGTCAGTTTTTTTCCCTTAAATATGACTATACAAAAGGTTAATGTTAACAATCAAAATTAAATACGTTTTTTTTATTTTTACTACCTTGGAATGTGCGTAAGTGTGTGTGTGTGTGTGTGTGTGTGTGTGTGTGTGTGTGTGTGTGTGTGTGTGTGTGTGTGTGTGTGTGTGTGTGTGTGTGTGGGTGTGTGTGTGTGGGTGGGTGGGTGTGGGTGTGGGTGGGTGCGTGTGTGTGTATGTGTAAGTGTGTTTATATGTTAAATATATAGATTCTGATTGATAAATAGATATTTAATGTACTAATTGTCTACATCATAAGATATTCTGTACTGTTATAGTCGAATAGCTTAAGCCATTCCTTGATCTTAGCTTTTATTTGGTGGTTACTGCAAGATAGGAACATACGTTTGAATACAAAAACATATACAACCTCTCACCCCAAACGCATATACCTTCTCTATACCTCATTTTCATTTTATTGACCCAAACCGTATACAGTAGCTTTTTGGAAGCCTTATCAAAACGTTTTCTGTTCCCAACGCAAACAAAATATTTTAAAATTGCCTTACACCTATGATAAGACGGCCAGGAGGCCAATTTTAATTATTATTAATTTTTCTTTTGAAATTTAATAAAGTTATTTAGGTAACTATTATACTCTTTTTCATGTCTGCAACTCCACTGCCCATAATAGAAATAGATGAATTATTGTTAACATTTTTTAGGTTAAATATTTAACCGACAAAAACACTAAAAGTGTTAAATCAAGTTGAAAAAGTACCGTAAAATGGGGTGAATAGGGATACAGAGGGATCAATAGGGATGAAGATGATGAACAAATTTGAAGCGGAAAAACTACCATTACATTACCGATAATCGTCAGATTTTTTTAGATTTTTAAAGTAGAAAAGTGAATTTTTAAACTGGTGGTACTGTTTCGACGTGAAGATGGTCACATGTCAGAAAAAAATCATCTGAAATTCGTCGTTCAGAAGCGCGAGATTTTGTTCCTCAAAAAACTTTGAAAAAAAGCAGGTAAAAGTGAGTTATATTAAATTAATAGTGCTGAGTAATAAAGTTAGTGTGTTCTCTATCCAAATCAAGTAAGTTATTACGATTTTATTGTTTAATTTTAGTTTAAATGGGAAATTAAAAAGTGCCGGTAAATTTCGCAAAAAATGAGGGCAATAGGGATGCCTACAGTATTTCAACGGGATGTTTGAAGGGTGAATCGGGATAGAGTCCCAGAAACTAGGTACGTACTTGTATGAAAAGGGACAATAAAGCATGGATAAGGACAGGGTTGTCACTCACCAATATCGCTAGTATCTGTCTATAATAATTAGATTATTTCTTTATTACTTAATGGTGGGTGGTCTAGTTAGGCTTATTCATTATTTACTTAGGGACTTTTGCTTTTTGTAGGTATGCCACAAATTATATGAATATATAAACCCGTAGAGAAGAAATTAAAGAAAAGAAAAACCCGAAATCTGTAGAGGTATAATGTATGTTACATTCTTACTACATGTTACTGAACAATATTATTTAGGAGTTTGTGACAACCCTGACCATATTTCTCTATTGTTCTCAATGCCGTCCCTATAAACCCCTATACGTGTATGAATAGGGATTGCTTATATTTTATGTATTTACACAAACTGAGCTGACCATCAATGATTTTCGCATACAATTTCCCATTATACAAGTTAAGACTAAACTTTTAATGTAGAAAACTAAAAGTTATTAATACATAATTCATAAGAAAGGGGCACTCAAAGTTAAAAACTATCCCCATTCACCCCATTTTACGGTAGATAAAACGTTGATTTATATACGATGCATTTTCAAGCACCTGGAAAACATATTGGCAGTGTTACTTTCATTTTTTTACCAAACATTTTTTTTACAAAAATATTAAATATCGGTTCAGGTATTTATTTTGAAACACGCTGTGACGCGCACAGATGTAGATGTGTAAGCAGTGTAAGTTCCATTCAACCGAGATTCCGCCGCAGCAAAATAATAAGTATGTGCGCGTCATAGCGTGTTACAAAATTAAAAGTCTGAATCATAATTTAACATTTTTTTTTAAATATTTTTAATCTAAAAATAAATAACACTGTCATGATGTTATACATAATGGTCGAATAACGTGGGCTTCATTTTCCAGGTGGTTCAAAAAGCACGGTGTATCTGTAGTCATGTAGTATGCGTGACATGTCATTAGCCATGATATTTGCAGGTAATTCCTTTCTACATCTCGCATTTAGGTTAAATATTTAACCGACAAAAAACACAGTGTAAAATCAAGTTGGAATAATAGGTAAAACGTTGATTTTATATAATGTAGTTTAGTTAACGTTTACTTACTTGTACTTACTTTGAATTATATCTATAATTTCGTAGTTGACACCATTCAATACAATTTAAAGACACAATCTCTTTAAAATTTTACCTTCTTTTTGTTAAATTATATGTTTAATTGCCTTTGACGTCCTTGTTCACTATTGACCACTGAACAGGTGAACACTATGGCAGAATAGCGTTGCGAAAGATCATAAAAAGTGTGCCAACTGATTGAAGTGTTACCTACGTCCTACCCAATCATAAGGAGTCAAGTATCTTGAACCGGTTCAGAACAAAAACATTCAGTTTTTACTACCTTTGGCAACTGAAAACTCTCGAGGCCTATCCAACAAATATATGTTTCATCAACAGCCATTTACTATGGCCATAGTACCAGCAACCCTTGCCAGAGAGTTAAACGACTTAGGCACAAAGCCAAATGGATTCTCTATAACTTTTTGATTTTACTGCTGTTTTCAAAAGTTCGAAAAAAATTGTGATGCAACTGCTTAAACTCAATTAGGTAAAGTTTCACATTACATCAAATCAGAACTTTCAATTTATGCCAGCAAACATTGAGCCATCTAGTTGCGTTAAATCACTTAATTCAAGGAATATCAAAGTAGATATTCGGAACTTTTAAAATAACCTAGAATGTCATGACGAAACAGCGAAGTTTTTATGAATATTGTATATTGTTTGATGTCGCAATTAACTTAAAGATTTTCCAGTTGGTAGCTGTATATAATTACATACTAATATTTCAAATTATGAAGTTTGGATGGATTTTTGTAACTCAATCAAGCTACAACAGCAGATCAGATCTATATGCAATGTGGTGTAAGATTATAGGTGACCGACGATCTCTTTGTTAGAGAGGCGTATACATCGGTTTCCAAGGTATCACCTGTTCCCAGGTCCTCATTTCATTCCCAAACAACTGTTTGGGAATGAAATAATATTTAATAACAGTATAGAAAAAATATTTTTTGTATGATGTCCCGTTGAATTGACGTCCGCGTTACGAGCGAATGTCACCAGTTGGGACGAAAAGAATGGATTACCTCCCTTGTGACGTCAACGATTAATGGATTCAAATCCATACAAATGAAATAAGACAGAACGTGACTGGTGGAATCTTTGTGATTTTTTGTAGGAATGAAAATATGCAAGCGAGTAAACTTCATTTCTAGTTTTTTTAGTTTTTTTAGTTTAGACACCTATACAATCATTTTAAGTCATGTTTGTTATGGTGATAAGTGCGATACATTTTAAGATATCGTTAAATTTGTTTCTTTTCGTATTTTGGTCTTTAATCAATCCTAAGAAAACTGCCTATCAACGCAAAGAGCTAAAAAAATTTAATAAATAGTTATTGCTCAAATTTAAATTTAACATGCCACGATAAAGAAATAAAAAAAAAACTTTACCCGCTATAAAAAAACTATCTGCCCTATTGGTATGCAAACTTTTCAAAAATGCTCTGATTTATGGCCTTTAATTTGACATATCATTTGTGCATTGTACGATAACCACCAGCGCTACTAAACAAAGCTAGTTCTAGGAAGCGAATATTTAGTTAGACGTAATTGTAACAAAAGATTAAAGAGGCAGAGATGTAAGTTTTCCTTGCATTCGATAACATTTTCTTAGTCATTATTAGTTCTGTTTGAGCTGCTTATTCGTGTTGACATTAGTTCTGTGCTAGAGTGCCTTTACTTTCGTCGTTTTGGACGTTTTCAGTAAACAATTCTGGGGCCTAACTCCGCAACACAATGTCCGTATATTCGAATCTAACTGTCCCTATCACTCGTACCGATGTCTTAAAGTATCTGAAAGAGACAGATATAATATATATTATCCGTAAATACGAGTTTCGTGTTACAGAGTAAGGTATCTTAGGTATCGGAGGTTATGTAGCATCATAAGTGGTGCATATTGTTAGAGGGTACCCTGTTCATTAGCCGAGCGTTAGTCCCTGAACGTTATTAAACGTGCCTTAGCCAAATTAATTTGATGTAGCTGGTTACTGGATAAATGGATTGTGTTATGACAATGTGCTCGATATTGTTAGTGACCTCAATGTAACAAAATGGTTACATTATTTGGTATCGTACTAATATGTTGTTATAACACGAATATAAGACATGTACATAGTGTAATTTATTTTTAAAATGTGGCAACTTAATTATTTAAAAAAAAACATTAGATGCTACATAAAAAGTATCGCGCTTCCGAAACAATTTCGATGTAAACAAAACCCATTGTTTGAACACTGTGATATTTAGTCTTAATTTTTTTTAAAAAACAGTATTATTGTATGAATCCTTTTTTCGGAAATGTATGCATGTACTTCACAAATATCCACCGTCAATCTTCGGAAGACTTTACCTCAACTTATTTTTGGAACAAGAAATTCTCAGTGTTTTTCTTTCTCACATCGTAAGTGATAAATATTTTTATGTTTCTTCCGAGCAACTATCTCCAGCCTACTTTTTATCTACGCTCTTATAACTTACGTCACAGAATATCCCTTGTGGTTTTGATTTCATTGATTTAGAAGTACATATATTTCCGTTAGTTGTCAGTTCTCTGGTGCGTGCCTCGTAGCTGCTGTATCGCCATACAATTTTATTTGAATTATGATAAGAATAATTTTTGCTGAACTACACACGTAGAATTTAGAAATCAAGAATTTGTTAAGCTATTTTTTAGCTTTAACTACCAGCAAATTTTTCTACCAAGATAATTAATATCAGTTTTTAAATACACATCCTTAAGTGTATTTTTTCACCACAAAAATTGACTTTCTAGTAATTGATACAATATGATATGGACAAAAACTATCAAAACCTATGTGAGACTGGAGTCTAATTAGACCACCACACACCAGGTCAGTCCTAGATATTTCAGTATGGGATTGTGTGTGTGTGTGTTTGTTTGTTTCGTATCTGGGTGTGTAATATTATTAAAAGCGGAATTCTGATTAAAAAGTTAAAAGTTCTACTCCTGTTAACAACTAAGCGAACTTATCCTGAATATTTATTAATACTTGAAGATTACCAGGAAAATGAACATTTATGACATTAAAATTAATTTTGGCTATATTGTATTAGAAAAAATAGACAAAAGTGGTTTAGTATTTTTTACTTTTTCTAAGTTTGGGATTATCAGAATTAATACCGAACGAGTTTAAACAAGCTAATAATGATTTCAGTATAATTCAGAATATCCTTTATTTATAAATAATTTAATAGCATATTTAGGCCTTCGCCATTGAATTCAAGTTAAGTTAAATGCGGGTTTTAGATTAAAAGCTCGAGCAATATACGAAAATTCGAAACTTTTTGTTGCCTGATCCGGGGCTCGAAGCCAGGATCCCGAGATTTTGGCCCCGTATTTAAACCACTAGACCAACGGAACGTTTTTAGTTTGATAACTCCATTTCTGATTTTATCTTCCTTCGATAATCGGAAAAGCTCAACGTTTGCTTGACGGAAGTTGGGTCCCAAACTTTAGAGATTTATTAAACCAAAACTACGTACATCTACAAATTAAGAAGTTATTAATAATTTTGATCAGGTAAGTGGCACTTCGTTATTGGCTTTATTTGTAAAAATACCAACGATTTCTTGAATAAAATTTTCTATTGATAGGGATTAATATGAACCCTATACTTTTGAAAAGAAGGAGGAAATGGGAAATTTGCTTTAAAGGAGTATTTTACAAAACAATTATTATAACTTACTGTAATGTTACCTAAGTAATGTTCACAGATGTTGTAGTAAAGTGAGAATACATCTTGGATACTTATATGGGTATTGTAAATTAGATTAGAGAGCGTTGTCCTGAGTGATTAAGTTACACGTGAGCCAGGCTTAGGGTTTCCAACCTTAGTTTATACTAGTTAACGGCCGGTTTCAATAACCTATCTATCTTCAGTTTTGGCATATCGGAGATAGGAAACAGTTTCTATCTCTATTTTTGCCGACCAGAGAAACAAAGACAAAAGTTGTTTTCTATCTCCGATATGCCAAAACTGAAACTGAAAAGATAGGTTATTGGATATGGCCGTAAGTTAATTTACTAACTTTACTCCTACTAATAAAGTAATTGTTGGTGAAACTAACTCTGTAATCATTTGATTATTTATTGCATTTTTAATCACCGAAAATATTTTATCAGGCAAATACGACACGCACGTCAATATAATTAGGTTTACGATCTCCTGCAGGCCATTAAGGCAATAACTAAATTAGTTGCCATTTGACCCAAACTCAAATTAATTAAGTATTTTACTACTAATTTTGTTTGTGTACCTCAAAAGCCATAGCCATCGCAAGGAAAGAAATGTTCTAGGAGCATATATTTGTTATTATTCCCATTAAAATTTTCATCGTATAAGGTTATGGGCCGTTGATTTTTAAGATATTCATGAAAGATATGTTGCTGAAAAAGAAGCACGTAAAGATATTATTTTATTTTGTATGTATGAGGAAATGTATATGAACGTAAATGGTCATTACACCAGTCATGCTTTTGTAGCGTATATTTTTTGTACAAAATATATTATGTGATTGATAAACTAAGTTACCAATAACTCGGAGAATACTCACATGCAGGTATTACTCAATTTAGCTTCGTGTGTAGTGGAATAAATGTGTTTAGTAAATAGAAACAAAAATGGGTTTTTGCTACGGCGTCGCTATAGTATCTATGGTGGCACGTGTCGTAGCACATTAGCTTGCTTCCAACAGCAGTCCCCTAATTCGCGTAACCAAATCGTATCACAATCGTAATTGAACGACAGGTTTTTGACAGTTCTAGTATGGGCTAAATGTCAAAATCGTCCAATTCAATCACGATCGAACTGCGATTCGGTTACGCGAATTAGGCCCCTGGAGGACATTATTATGTTGTATAGTATATTAGGTACTTTAATCTAGGTACCCCGTTTATTAGTTCCCAGCAACAGAATATTTAATTTTCCGATACAAGTTCTGTAACAGGTTCTAGGTAGGATATATGATAATAAATTATTCAAATCTGATACACGAGTGCAGCGAATGCATATTAATATTTAGATGACGCATACGGCATTGTAGTTACTATTTAATTTTGTTTTATACAAGAAAAACAAAAAACGAATCTACTATGTATAGTCCAGTTTGAGATGAGCTTATTAGATGATTAAATCAAAATACCTAATACAAATTAAATTAATTAAGGGTTAAAGGTCTAAGAAAAAACATATAAATGAAAAGTAATTCATATTAAGGAGCAGAATCTATGTAAGTCGCTATAAAAGTTAAATTTACACGGTGCATGCAGAATAGAAAAGCACGACAACACATTGTTTGTCAGTCTCGACAAGTACATACATACTATATATAAGTACATAATCAAACAAATTAGAACGTACTTTACTAGTCTTGAAAATTACGAAGATTAATCATCAATGATAAACGACTGCGTGTCAAATAATGACAATATATTATTCAGGCGCTCAGAAAGGGTCGCATAGTATGGCTGCTAAATTATTCTGCTAAACGTTTAACCTAAAAGCAACAATTGTTTATTAACATTAAAAACTTTCAATCCGTATATATGTTACCGGCAATCTGTATAATACGGTATTCTATACAATACCTAGGCAATGTATAGAATACCTGAAAAGTTAAGGTAATGTATGAAAAATTTTTCATTTTACACATTGCCTGGGCATTCTATACAATACCCAATACGCTCCCGGCAATGTGTGTTATAGACGATAGCAGGGAAGGGAGAGACAAACCAGAAGTAGTACAATCTAGTTCAGAATCAAAATCAACCTCTTGAGGTTCAACACGAACAAAGCCCCGTCACCGAAAATTCTGAGATCGGTAATTAAGTTTTAAATCTTAGAAATGTGTTCCATTAACAGGATGATACACGACTTTACGAAGTGCCAAGATTCTTGGTGACCTTGTAAATATCTTCCTTCTGATGTACATAGACAATCCTCAAATTATTAATTTCGTATCAAGACGTGAACAATCATTGGATTCCCAGCTCTTGTGCTGTATTTGTACCGAGGAGTCAACAAAATATGTATGTTCATTCGTGTAGAACATGCAGTAAACCCATCCATGCTATTTGTGTTGCTCGGAAGAACGATCACCACATCCAATAAATCGAAATTTTCCTGTTTCTAACTAAAGGTTGTCTGGTAGAGATTGCTTTTAGCAATAAGACTACCTTATTGTATAGATGTGTCAAATTGTTATTTATATGTTACCTTTATTTTGTGCAATAAAAGTAGGTATAATCAATCAATCAATCAATGATATTTAAGAAGGTTGTGGTTCTACAGTCCTTTGCCCTTTATGCGAGAAAAACACCTTAATAGTGGAGAACCGCATCCGTTCTAAAAAAAAATAAACATTTAAAATAATTATTTTTGTAAAAATAAATATATTTTTTACTTAATTATTGTTCATTCATTTTTACATACCTAGTAATTGTTTTGTTGCGTAAATTATTTACCTGATTACTTTAGCTAACTAGAAAAAAAAATGTTAATAATAATTAGATTGTGATTTTACAATAAATACCTGTCTTTGCATTAAGATTGTTTTTAATGACTACTAACTAATTGATAATTGTTTATTTTTAATTAAGTGGAATTAAAGTAAATATTATTCTTGTCTATCATTTTCCTACCACCTACTTACTTACTTACATAACATTGATAAATACAGGCCCAAATATAGTTATTTTACACATTGTCAGTGGATCAGCAGGTCATCCATACATTGCTTAGGCGCCCTAGGTATTTTATACATTACCTAGGCATTGTATATAATACCTAGGGTTATACAGATTGCCGGTAACATAAATACTATTTGTATTCATCTATAAATTTACGGTGTTTGGATTTTAATTAGACATATAAGTATCAAAATAGTACTTAAATAATAATGTAAAAATTATATAAAAAGCTATAGGAAATACTGTTCAAACATAGCACAAACATTCGGGTACAAACATAGCGCAGTTGTACTACGTAGGTATAGACAAGCAAACATTTATTTGCGTAGATATAGACAATTGTATTAAGAATTAGCCGAAACAAAATTAGCCGAGTATCTTATTGAAGATGAATCACTCATTTAATATTTTGTAATACCAACTAAGATTAATTAATTTATTTAAAAAATAGTAGGTAAGCTTCGTACCTAACAATACTATTTAAATGTGAATAAGTGTGTGTGTGTGATGATAGTTGTGTTTTCTTTGTGTACTGTGTGATTTCGACGGTGAATGCATATTTAACCTACATCTAAGCATTGTTCTCATGTAAGTGACCTAGTTACTAAGTCTTAGTGAGAATAAAGATCCTTAAACCCAAACCCAGAATATAAATAGGTATTCACGGAAAATAGGCATTTCTTTTCCTTTCATCGTTCGATTCAACCCTGCTGTATCCGAAATTGTAATGAAATTTCCATAATAATACATTATTTTCAGATATACTTTTATATATATGGAAAGGATAGATTCTACTGTAAACGTTGTCCAAGTCTAGAATCTTAAAACTTCCTTCACAACCGATATTATAAAGAAATGGTTTGTAATCCGCCTCCTGAACAGCTTTCTGTCTCCTGAGAAATGACTTGGTTAGGCCGTCTTTGCTTAACTAATTTAACTTTAGTAATCAGTCAAGTGTTTTCTCAAACAACTGAACTTAAAAGTAAGCTAAGTGGAAAAAGGAGCACTGCTTGTTTACTTTTCATTCCCTGTCTTGACACCGCAAGTCCCTAGAAAATTAAACTGCTCAGAATATCTGATTCCACTCCTTGATGCAAAAAGTAACAACGTTTACATAATTCACTTTACGTAGCTTTTGTTTTACAAAGTGTAGATAAGTTCAAAAGTGCTTAGATACATGGAATGCGTGTATATAGTGCTAACTATATATTAAAATTAGGACGCAGTATTAAGAACAAAAACAGATCTATATTAAACTTTAAACATGTAGGTACTTTTATATTTTCGTCTCGTTTTTTAGTATATAAAAATCTCGTTTTTGCTATCGACCCTCTAAAACAGATCCAAATTTTCATTTGCATAACATTTTTTATGTATTTTTGCTAGTTTTGAGAATCGGTCGTGGGCAATTTTTTATGCCGAAGAAATTTACGTTTCTTATTAAGTTTTAGAACTCATATACATATAATCAATGATTTAGGAACGGACAAACATATAAATAGGACACATTATAAACTTTCATTGTTACGTAATACAGAAAAATAAGTTATTTTATCACTACAGCACTAGAACTACTGTGTTGTAGTTAAAAAATACTTCATTTCCTATAACGTCGCTGTAGTTCTAACACCACGTAAGTCATTTTAAGAACTTCTCAGTAGAGATAAAAAACCTTTTTGAATAATTTCCGACCGCAGCTGACAGGACCCCTCAATGTATGGAGCTAGGCTGATAGTGACTTTCGTGCTGTTCCTTTTCCGTAATTCCAAAGGTTTTTGGTCGTATCTTGAATCTGATTGGGCGAAAAGACGCGTCTTTCGATTCACTAGCGAACAGCATCAAAATGTAAAAACCGCCAAAAATGAGTTACGTGGTGTTAGAACTTCAGTGACAATAAGTGTTCATTGTGACTCGAAGCAAAAGTTCTCTGATTTTGTGTTATACATCCGATTATTACTAGAAAACAATCTAAGGTTAATGGATTAAAGAAGCTTATGAAGCCCTTAGTAACTAGTGTACACTGACCTATGCTCTGACTGACCCAGATGCCCAGCATGTCCAGCTGCAGCAGCCGGTGGTACAGGGCCTCGCCGTGCGTGTGGTTCATAAACAGGTGGTACAGGAAGGAGCCGCACCAGGGCGCCATCGCGCCCAGCAGGTGGCACAGCGACAGGAACCACGAGCCGCCGCCGCCCCACGGCAGCAGGCCCGGCAGCACCATCATCATATACACTAGCGACACACCTGCAAAAGACAAACTTAGTTGACCAACAATCAAGATCTGGCAAGTAAATCATACTAAAATTATAAATGCGAAAGTTTCTCTAATAATAATAATTTCTCAGTTTGGTATAGCTGTCGCAGTCAACTAGCTTAATCAGGAATTTAGTTAACAGCCTAGGCCGTTCACTAAATCCCAGCATCCAATTAAACAGCTGAACAATAACCAACCAATTAATTGACCGCAACGTTTAACCAGATGACTGAACGTTGTGTAGTCAAGTAGTTAAATTAGGTATTCTTTGAGATCCTCAAATTAATAACACTAATTTACTATGCCTAATTTTGACAATAACGCTAAACAGAGTAAACTTGTAATGAAACGCATATGAGCTGTGCTAATATTATAAAGCTGAAGAGTTTGTTTGTTTATTTGTTTGTTGAACGCGCTAATCTTAAGAAGTGCTGGTTCTAATTGAAAAAATATTTTTGTGTTGGATAGTCCATTTATCGAGGAAGGCTTATATAACGTCACGCTACGAGAACAGCTAGTTAGTAATACCTAACCTTGACGTTGAAGTTCATATTCCGTTAATTTCGACTTAAATTTCTAGTAAAAACTCGTATTATTTTCCAAAAAATAATACACTCCTGTTCTACATACAGTAATAAACTGTACTAAATTTGAGTATCTTATCTGAGTCTTGGTCAGTCATAATATGGTCATAATGAACGGCCTAGGCGTCAAATTGGCTGGCTAATTTAACCAGATGGCTGCGACATAGCTATAAGGTGAATATTAAATTTGCAGTGATCGTTAAGGAGAGCAATACAACCGCTTACGCGATATAGAGGGATCTACCATGCGTGGATTTCACTTAAGACAAAGCCGCTGGCGGTTCGCTTCTAATTAATTCCAATCATTACGGCCACATTAAACTACGGTAATGTATTTTATATCCAGTGGCGCGCAACGTTGACTACCAACGCCATGGTTTGATCCGACCACAGCTCACGCCAACTGGAATGAAGCCCGATTGTCGTCTCGTCTTATAGGTCGGCTTTTTTGCATCCTACCCTAACACATCTTTCGTATGGGATTGACAGTCTCTACCCTGAGGCTTATATTCAGCCATGTCAGAAAGTCGTTAGTGAGGCGAGCCTTTACTGAGGCAATATTTGCCTGCTTGTAACAAGTCCTCAGAATGGAATTTCCGTCTAAGGATTTCAAAGGTCTGATGTTAATCGCCTAAGGTGTAATTACATGAATAACATAGAACACGGAAAGCTTAATACCCCAAACAAGGAAAAGTAATTAAGGGAAAATTCATAAGTTATATTGCTTTATTATTGAAATCATTTAACGTCTGTTAGTTGAAGCGCAGATACTTAAGATATTAAGAAAAATTAAGATAAATAAAAAAGCTACATAAGCCGCGCGTTTTTTCTTTAGCGTGCGCCAAAATAAGGCAGCCAAACTTTCTTATTATGGCCGAAAGATACATTTCAATAAAAATACTGCTTAAATATTGGCGACCATTTGGATCAGCGGTAGTAAATGCTGCTTCTGAGCCATAATATGGGTCGCGGGTTCGATCCCCGCACAGTAAAAATATTATTTGTGTGCATGAACATGTCTGTTTGTACTGGTCTGGGTGTTTTCTATGTATTATAAGTATGTATTTACAATTATATAAGTAAGTTTATCGATTGTCTATTACCCCATACGACAGGGTACTTAATAGTAGCTTAATTTGGGACTAGATGGCTCTGTGTGGCCCAGCGAGGCATGTCTTAAATATTTATCGTCTTAAATATTTATCTATACTACTAATATTTTAAAGCTGAAGAGTTTGTTTGTTTGAACGCGCTAATCTCAGGAACTACTGGTTCGAATTAAAAAAATCTTTTTGTGTTGGATAGTCCATTTATCGAGGAAGGCTTTAGGCTATAAAACATCACGCTGCGACCAATAGGAGCGAAGCATCAGTGAAAATGTTGCAAAAATAATCGCGATCATAATACCAGAAATTGACGCGGACGAAGTCGCGGGCAACAGCTAGTTATTTATAATATTTAATGTGCGTTGTTGCGGATTTTGTAGGTAATGTTTTGTAAAGGGCAAAAATTATCTTTAAAAGTAGGAATTTTTCATAGTGATGTTTTCTGATCAACTAGAAAGTTCAAATGATAGGTACCTACTGCTTGTATGTAAACTGTCGTATATATTATATGGACTGTGAAAATAAATATAAAAAAGGTTACTAAAGTTATAAACTATTAGGTAACTAACTCTAGCACAAAACTATGATTATTAATAAAAACTGGAATGAAGACGGTGTTTTATAAAGTTAAGCATTATAAAGTTATATTTATTTTAAAGTTAATCATGACAAAGTCTGGGTATAAGATATATTTGGGTCGCATACAAATATGGCGTGGAAGTAGAACGAATCCAGATAAATTAAGGAGGATTTTTAGACAGACAGGAGCCTTGCAAGCTCGCGACAGTGATATACAATCAGAAAACAAGACGAAACGTCTATTAAAGCTCAGAATAAAATGTAAACGCAAAATAATGTATCAGACTAAGCCACGTAATAATATCAGGATGGTACAAGAACGAAGATCATGATAGAGTTAACTGTTAAGTAGGTAACTATAGCTTTGAGCATCATTAGTATCATTGAGTCTAAAAATTATGTACCTACTTATTTAGACTATTTCATGAATTAGTTATTTCGAGGCTTCACCCAGGTCCTAACCAATGGATTGAGTTTCACAACACACATAAGTAATCTATACTAATATTATAAAGCTGAAGAGTTTGTTTGTTTGTTTGTTTGAACGCGCCAATCTCAGGAAGTACTGATTTGAATTGAAAAAATATTTTTGTGTTGGATAGTCCATTTATCGAGGAAGGCTTTAGTTAGGCTATATAACATCACGCTGCGACCAATAGGAGCGAAACATGCAAAAATGTTGCAAAAATAATCGCGATCATAATAACAGAAATTGACGCGGATGAAGTCGCGGGCAACAGCTAGTTTATAATAAGCGCTATTGCACAAAAGCAATTGAAATTAAACACTAAATGATTTAAATTGTCTTGTGTCTAAGCCAGTGGTTCAAATTTGTGAAAAGCGGAAAATCCAAAAAGTAAAGTTTCACGATCGTCTGCTGTGAGTGTTGTGTCAAGCTGGGGCGAGTAAATGGTGAGTTTGTGAACAGTGGTACCAGTGTCTAGTGCAATAAAAGACTGACATCAGTCCTTCCTTGATCATGGCGCTTGCAAATATAGAAGAAGAAAAAAATGAGTTGCATGGTTGAAAGCTAAATAAAATACTGACGTATGCGTAAATGAAGTTACATAAACAAAAAAACGGCACTTCTATGAAAAACACTATATCTTATTTGTTCTTCGCATCTTTTGTTTTTGCAGTTCTAGCGAAACAAGGGTATTCTTCAATATCTAATATCTTTCATCACATTTTCGAAGGAACGTCTAAGATATTGACACGAAAAATCAATACGCGCATGCAGGCGACAGTGATGTATGAGTTCAGGGGTTACTTTGTTCGCAATCGTCTTTTTATTTGCTATTATTAGATTAAACTGCCTAATTTCTCATTTATATACAGTTACTTGATATCACGTCTTTTTTCCAAGTGTCTTTCCAACTTTCCATACATAACTGACGAGGAGTAACGACGAAATAAAACTACACCAATTAATATGTACGATACTTAAAAATATTAAATATTAATAATACTTAACGCAAATACTTTTATAATTTTATTTGATTCATTTGATATTGTTTAATAATTGAATAATTAAATTTGTTTCGTTACTATTTGCTTTTTCTTATTGACCTTTTAATCCTTGCGACAATCGATTTAAACGACTAATTGGAAAGTTGTTCTAAGATGACGACGTTCTTCAAGATTTTTTTTATTTATGGGTATAGACAAATACAGAAAATTTAAATGCTTTAATATAGGTAGAAAGTTCACGAAGTTCATGTGTAGAGTGCACCCATACATGGCCACAGGGGTTTACCGTCTCTGTCACGAGCTCACTCATTGGCTGCATGCCGTGCTAAAGACAGCAAAGCTCCAAAGAATATACAGTCATCGACTTGCAAAAACCCCCTCTGGAATTCTGGAAAAGAGGAGGAAAGAAAGAAGTATGCGATCAAAGCGTACCCAAATATATTATCGCCAAAGTAATTTTTTTGTGAAGTTTAACAGGTTCTCTATTCAATTAACAAAAACAAGAGAGATAATATGTTAATCTATTCATCTAAAAATAGTCAAGCACCAAAAAAAGTTTACAATAAAGCTCTAACTTTCAGCGGCCTAAAAGAATAGGCATTCCTTTATAAAAATTAATCACCGAAATGTGATATACACGCTTAACTGTGTTAGAAATATCTACATGAAAGTATTTAAAGGTCAACAAGACCATTTGTTTGCATTATCTTCACTGGTAAACTATAGCCAGCAAATAAAGATAATCTAGATACTTAGTTTTCTATAAAATTAATATGCATGTCATGTAAGCTTCCAAAACAAAAAAAGCTGATAGTGAAAACTCTCAGAGTCCATTATGTAATTCGAAAGAACTTATTATGCTACTATATTAGTACAGAAGGAGGGCGACGCAGATAGCGACTTTGTTATATTGTATTTAGAAATCACAAACGCTAACGGTAGCCTTTTTTCTAATTAAAGTGATCTATAAGCTAAATAACTATAAGTGAACCCAAAATAGCGCACATTAAAGTAAAGTAAATTATAATTAACAATTTTGTTCTTATTTCTTCACATTGTCTCAAGTATGTTCTTGTTTCAAAACTTTTTGAGAGGTATTGTAAAATATCGAGCTGGCTCATTCTAAAGTATGAGATTTCTCATTTTGCCGTAGAATCTTTCCCTAGAAAAGAGAAATTTAATAAAACGTAATATAAAATAAAATTTTAGGGTTTTAAAATAAACATTTTAGAGTTTTTTTTTAAATAATATGTTTTTATACCTAGCACGTTAACAAAACAATATTTTAAATAGAATGTCATCGATTTGACAACTTCCGTGGTGGAGTGGCGAAAGTGGGTGCCCTTCGGTTCGCCTAAAATTTAAACAGTTGTTTTCGCACTTATAGTTTCGCCTAAAAATTGGAAGCCCTAATTTTAGTATCTCTAATATCGAATGCACTAAAATGCATTAGCATTTTCATCTTTTGGCATTCTGAAAATTACACTACTATGTATTGAAAGTCCAATTTCATTTTAAAACCGACCCCAAGCAGTCTTGTCTGCCCTACCCCTAGAGTGTAATTTAAAAGCGCGTAGGCTTGGAGGGGCGAGGCGGCCCGCGGGCTGAGGAGCAGGAGGCTGTAAGCGAGGCGGAAGCTGCGGTGCTGAGCGTAAGCCATCTGCGACGATTAGCACGCGTGGGACCGCCGGAGCACCGCAGCGCCGAAGCCGTCATGGAAGTCCGATTGTTTGGATGCATGCATTATTGCATGCATGCCTGCTTGTTTGTTTGCGTGCATGCAAACAAACAAGCAGGCATGCATGCAATAATGCATTGCAAAATTTTAACTTTTTAACATTCTGCGAATAAAAATTTGAAACTGTAAATGGTAGGGATTAGGATATGTTCGGCTTAATGTCGTATTTGACAGACCTTGCTAACTACCTACTTCGCAACCATGCATGCATGGCTTGCAAAATATTGACAAACTTTTTAACATTCTGCGAATAAAAATTTGAAACTGTAAATGGTAGGGATTAGGATATATTTATGTTCGGCTAAATGTCGTATTTGGGAAATTATCAACGGCAATATAAAGTAAGGCGTATTAAAAATAGGCTAAACAAGATAATAAAAAGTGAAAATGTGCAAAAAAAAATTAAGCTAAAAGTTTGTGTCCCAATGACAATTAGAATTACAAACAATTTGGCATTCCGATATATACCCGGCCAAAGTACACACTTGTTTTTCAAGGTATTGCCTGCTCCGAGGTCCCGGGTTCGACTCCCGAATATTTAATTTAAAAAATCAAAATTAGCTAGGATCTGGGTGTTTGCTTTAAATAGTTATTAACTTTTGGTCAGATAATGTATGTAATGTTGTCCTCATTTTTTACTTTTATTGTTCAGAACTTTAGTTGTGATCATTAAAGATCCACTAAAAATCAGCGTCGCAGTATGCCTTCGGCTGTTGCGACTAATGCTGAGTGGGGGCCTTTTTGGCACATTCACTGTTATTATATTTTGTAAATTTAATCTTTTTTCGAAATGCCAAATAAACATATATTCTATTCTCGTAGGCCTTGTATTTAATAAAAATTAATCAAAATCAGTTAAAATCAGTTTTATTTCTGCAAATAGGCCCCAGGAGGCGCTTTTACACGTCCCAATATTTAAACCTACCACTGCTTCGGGACAAGTCTGGGCTAGTGCCGAGAAGAAGCAGCGCAAGAAACTCGGTCACTATTGTCAGCCAATCAGGCATCATAAGACCAGGAAAATAGTTACATTGACAAACATGCTTCCGTTTAATCAGCATAATGGTCAACTTCTGTTGCTCGTAATCCGTCATTATTAATATCGTGATGAGGACGGGTCTTGACGGTATGAGAAATTTGGGCACAAAGGGTCTAAAGTTTAACAAGAATAGAGAGGCTACAAAACTATCGGTATGTATATTAAGGCAGCTTTCTTGTAACGTACTCGCCGTATTAAAATTTAAGTACATATTCCGAAACAATAACCCAAATGCTACTGTATTGACTATGAAAGTTAAATTCTAAACATTATGTTTGCAATAAGTCAAACACAAACATAATAGGCTTCATACGCTCGCTATGCAAACTGGATTAGGACGAGTTGTGAGCAATTTGTGTTTATAATCCGAAGCAGGCAATTAATTGGGACACAGCGGCTTATTGCAAAGGAAATTGCCAAATTACGGACCAGCTGCCACTGCAGCTAGAGAGGTGTGTGATCGATGTTCAGACTTATCGGCAAAAATAATATAGTACACGAAAGTCGACAAAGTCGTGCCAACTTATGATGGATCAGCGGTTAAACAATAAAGTAGAGTAAATTTTGGGTAATTGTTATCAATATTGGAGCTTTTTTTACTATATTTTTGCAATGAACGATGTCTATGTGAAACTCGTATCTTGTACCTATTCACATTGTAAAAATAATATGCCAGTTTGATATCTTTTCCAGTTTCAGCTGCTATTTTACGAAATAATGTATGATGGTTAAAATACAGCGACAATTAAGTTTTCAATACAGCAAAGCTGTTTGTTTGTTTTGTATTAAAGACAGCTGAAATGTGAAAAAATATATCGCCGAAACTCTACCACAATTCTGTTGTTTGCTAGAAGGCTTATAATACCCATGCAATATAGGCATGCGAAGACTCGCCCACCGATGGTTCCGTTCAAATTTGTAGGTAGTCATATACATAATATAGTACATAAATCTAGGCTAGCAGTTTTTCCTAATTTGTTAATAAAAATTGTAGTTATGCTACACATTGTTACGTTAATGGCCGTGAATGGACGTTTAATTTTTCGTTAACTTTGACGTTTTATTTTTTTAGTGCTGCGAGGGACTATACCTGATTATATGGTTTAATTGAAATACGATACCTCCACTCGTTCCCGAGATTTACTTACGGTCCCCACAGACAGACGGACGAACGGAGGGACAATAAAATACTCCTATAAGGACGGTACCCTAAAAATACAAACACTTATCAGCCTGCCGCCTGCTGCATTAGCAGCCTGATGATGCTGGCCAGTTTGGTTCATCATCAATGTATAATAATAATTATTTTTATCGATACAATTTTAGTCCTCAATAATCATGGAGCATCTCTAGAACCCTAACTGGACATAAGCTTGAGCGACGGACGGAGATGATCAAATTTTACAGAGCAGATACCACACGACACACTGCTGCTTCGTCAAACCATGTTACATAATTATTCCAATTCTGTCCGCTTGAGATATGGGATGATAAAGTGTAGTAAAATAAGATTATTCGGAGCGCACTCCGGGAGAGACAGATTATGTCTTAGAATTAACAAATTTTGCCATCTTATTTTTGGGGTACTTGTTGTATTGTACATAATCAAGTTACTATATGGGTGGTGGGTCAATGATGGGTGCAGGCATAATCAATGATGGGTGCAGGCATAATCAATGATGGGTGCAGGCATAATCACCACGCGTGCCACGTGCGATTATAAACCCGCAACCCGCGGGTCGGTGAATAAAAACCCGAGCAATGTACGGAAATTCGAAACTCTTGTTGCTCGAGCCGGGGATCGAACTCAGAACCCTGAGATCTTGGCCCGGTATTGAAACCACTAACCTGCTCGTTTTTTAGAGGCCGACATCCAGAGTGACGTAAAGTACGAGTAATTTAAATCAAACTTTATTTTCAGAGAGAACAAAGGTGAACTCTGGAACCTACGTCCATACTCCAAAAACAGTATCTGATATAGAAAACATTACTACATAAACGGTTGTTCCACAGAAAACCTTATGTACTAGGGACATGCATAAATACTCATAACTTATGTCAGCGACAGTGGCTCCGCACCGCCTTCATAAAGGAAAATTTTGAATTGGATTTTCTGATTTTGGAGGGCAGTTCATTCCAGTATCATACAGCTGTTAGAGAGATAAAGTTGAACAGACAGGTAGGTAGGTAATATAAACTACAGATATATTCTCCAAATACAATACTGATTTCTTTGAAGATAATTTTAAACGGTTCGTACTGCAATCATAGAAAATGATACATAATATCAGTTTATAAGTGATGAAACGATATGTCGCATTCAGTAAATAAGGGTCATTTTCTGGTAAATTGCCGGTAGTTACTGACGGTCGGTCAATTTGCAGAAATTAGGTATTCAGAGTTCCAACTAGCACTTTGATTTACATATTCCCTGCAATGAGTCGTTCAAACAACAGGTAGGATTGTCACTTCTGTTAAACGGATACGTTGGGTTCAGATTCAGTGAGATGAAATTGTTTTGACATAGGTATATTTTGAGGAATATCTGATCCTGCACAAGTAGGTGACAAATCTAACTACCTAATATTATTAAACTAAATATAAAACAGGCTCAGATGAAATATTAATTGAAAACTAGAATTACTGACGTACTAAACATCCTACATGCGTATTATTGGCGTTACCTACTTATATTTACGATTGTGATTTTTTGGATAACAGTGTAATTATACATTTTGCCCATTTTGTGCACGCTTACAAGCCTCGCTGTCGTCCTATACTATAAATTTTTCATTTAATAAACATAATTTGTTTGAAGTAAGTACTACTTAATAAGTGGCAAATAAACACAAAGCAAGGTTTTCCGTCAAAGATTTTATTTTATTTGTGTTTACAAAAGTTACTATTTATAATGCAAAACAATGTTACAATTAAAACATACAGCGGCCGAGAATTAAAATTATATTACTACGAACCTTTATAATTACAATACGAGAATTATATATATGTTATCTACAAAATATCACAACAATGTTCAGAATATTAAAAAAAACATGAGTACGTCACAGAAGGATGTGTTAGGCAGATACTTAAAAAAAAGAAAACCCGGCAGAAAATTATCACTAAAGTGAATTGATTTAGGGTTTATACCGTACCTTGTTTTGTTTTCGAAATTGCAGCACTTTTGCAAACCCCACGATGACGGAAAAACTTTTCTAGTACATGGTATAAATCGCGAATCAAGTAACAAAAGCAAAATAATTATTGTAAATAATTGTCAGTGTAGCGCGGTATGAGGTGGCAACATGGCAACACCGGAAGTACCGATGGCTCCTTTCCGCCAAAGACGTCGGCCAATTAGAAGGCCCGCTCGCTTCAAAACGTAAGCGCGCCAAAAATGCTGCGCTCCGATTGGTTTATACAATTGTACATAGTTTTCATGAGAGAGAACATAGTGATTACTTGCTCAGTGAGAGAGAATAAATGGCTGCTAACAAAGTTGGTTGTGTTTCACTGAGCTCCCGTAAAGAATCAAGAAAACCCTGAGAAGACTGAGTCTGGCCCACGCTAAATCAGTAATTTCTTGTTTACAACCGACTCTAAATTGGCGGTTGAAATTTGTGAAAATTTATTTTATAATTTTAAAGACAGTCGAGCTATTACCAATCAAAAAACCTTAGGTATGTACAGCAACGGCAGGTCAACCTACCCAAAAAGTTAAAGGTCATTGAATTGATTTTCAACTTTAAGTCTAACAAATAGAGTTCAATATCAATTGAGAAATTTTGACGTTTTGTGGTAGGTTGACGTGCTGTTGTCTGTACATGAAAAGTAGCTTTTCATAAAGATCATTTTAGATATTCTTTCGCATAAATTTATAATCTTTGTTTGTTTTTATAATCTTAAAAACAAACAAACAAACAAACTCTTCAGCTTTATAATATTAGTATAGATTATGATGATTAATTTGCTCTTATTTGTCACGTTGTGATAGAAATACTTTTAATATGGGCTCCAATCGCTATATTAAATAATCTGCTTGTGTTACTGAAATATTATTAAAGTAAATTTAAAAATTGGTAAGTCCGAAATATGACACAAACTTGCATAATAATTAGATTTGAAAACCATGCCTTTTTATGTCCTTGGAACAATTTCTACTCTTTCGCAAATATTCATTTCAATATCAAAGACGGACTTGTCCAGCAAAAAAACAGTGCGGCATTTTGGCTTCTCCACTAATCAGATTTCAAATTCCCAAGTAAAGATAATACAATTACAGAAGCAGGCATCAAACTTCGTTGGAGTTTAGATTATTTAATACAGTTAATTCAGAGAGAAACTCAAAGCTGTTACAAGTATTTAATCCTAACTTCAAATGAAAATGTTTCATAAAAAGTATTGATTATGAACATTAAAATGATATTATGCAATTAATAAAACTATTTGGTTAAGTATTTTTTAGTATGAACTGCACTAGCTCTAGCTACTTATATTTTATTGTAACCTCGTAGGATAAGGTTGCGAAAGCTTTGTCGCTTGACTATTGACTCAAGAAAATGTCAGTAATTGCGAACTGTAATTAAATAATCATACCTTTAGTCGTATTATTACCTGCACAAAGAATCTAGAAGTATGAAACACAAAGGATCTAAAAGCTTTAATGACCGCCACATAAACGGAAAAAAGTGTCATTGAAGTTATGCAATAGATATGTTGACATGTCAGCTAGTATACTCGTATCTAACGTGTGTGTATTAAACTTTGACAAAGCTGCAAAGGTATTAAAGTTTCCATAGTAGGTATGTATAACATAAAATATGGATTAGCGAATTATTTATCAACCACCATCTAAGAAACCTGTGACCAATTTCCAAAGTCCTTAAAGTACTTTCAAAATTAGCGATTATGCCAATATTCAAACGGAAAATTCCTTTAAAAGTAGTGCATTTAAATAATAAATGAGTATTTATTTATGCAGAGTACAGCATGTTAAGTTCCCTGGACGTATTGATTGCTTTGACCGTGACACTGCGGTTTATATTATTGCAAAAGCTAGACCTGTAGGCGTGGCAGGCAGAGGTAAGTCGAAGGCGCGTGCAATTTAAAAGAGGCGCGTGAAATTAACTGTAATTTGTCATGTAAATTTACAAAATTTGGAAAATTTTAGGGTTATTTATAAGTGTGCATTTCCTTAAAAGATATTCATACAATAAGAAGAAGAAGAATTGCATCTTTAAAACTTGAATCGTAAATAGCTATGAACTTGTATAATAAATAAAACTGTTTAGAACAAGTATCAAAACCCAGTTACATAGTTAATTAACTGATTTAAATGATAAGTCGAAAAAAGCACGCAAGCTTAACATATCCATATGTTTAATAACCTTAAATAAAATCTATAGATCGATATCTGTCTTACATAAAAGTAGAAGAAAACCGATACAATGTTTTATAATTTGATCGTATAGTTGACGCTTAGCCAACACTAGATTAACAACTGTATGTACATTAGCAAACTGTCTCACATCGTATCTTACTTCAGCACACAGCATCCCAAAGGCTTGACGCAGCTAAACTGCTAAAATAAGATGTTATACTGTGTCTTAGCATTGCCAAGAGTTGCTCGGCTCTACGGTAGATTACGAGTAAAGGTAGACTTCGGAGCAATGCGGCTTGCGGCTTGCGTCGTGCCTCAAGCGTCACTTGCGGCCCACGCGGCCATGAGTGTATGAAACCCTTTAATTCAAAGTAAATCCGCATGGCCGTGTGGGCCGCAAGAGACGCATGACGCACGACGCAAGCCGCAAGCCGCATTGCTCCGAAGTCTACCTTAACAAGACTAAAGCTCTGCAGGCGATGCCCAGTGCATCTGATACGTGTCTAGATTTCTCCATTAACATTATGCGCTGTACTCTAGTGCAGTTTCTTTACCGGCGCATCTTAAAGTTACAAGGTATTACACGTCTCGGCTTACGCCTTACACCGACGTATTGCAGAAAGTTTTAATATTTAAAATAAACTAAACATCAAAAACAGAAATTTAAATTTAATATGACGACCTCAAAAGTCGAGTGGTATGGATGCAGGTCCAGTTCTGAGGTCTCGGGTTCCATCATTCATTTTACGACGGCACGATGATTTTTTTCTTAAAACGAGGCCGTTAAATAGTTACTTTACTTTAGGATGACAGCAATAAATTAGATTCTGTCTACATTCATTTATCATACACGAGTGCACGTTGCACTGTTGCAAAGAAGAGTATTGGTTTGGTTTTATTAATGAGGCCATCATTTTGAACCCTTTCAGCGTAGGTGATCAGGGTAGCAAAAGTACCTAGGTACTATTCGTCTTACTGAAGAAAATGTGATAAATATTTTTGAGTTAACTCATCTAATAAAACTTTTTTTTGAGTCTAGTTTGTATCGTTTTAAATTATACCTAAAGTGCAATGAACGTCCTGTGTCTTCAGTTGTTCGACAGGTTGTATGGCAGGCTGTGCCAACAAATTAGCCCTGCCAACAAGGTAACGGGTGGTGTCTGAGCGGGCCCTAAATAATGCACGCGGCCGCTCTGACAATCACGGCATAGATAGCGTTTGTATATTTAGTACTAGACGGTCTTTACGTAATGTATGAGTATGTAAAATCAGTAAATCATGTAAACAGTAAAACCCTTTTATAAGTAGACCCTGAATTAGATCTCTTTTCACGAAAATGTCCATATACGAGTAATTACTGAACCATCTTACCGGTTTTTAAGTGACCTTGAAGGACCACGATATCACCAGGAACGCCAGTAACACATTATAATCAGGAAGACGGTACCTATACCCGGGCCATGTAAGTATGTAACTGAACTAAGCGCAGACGCAGTCACAGGCGGAGCACTGTATCTTTAATAATCAAGAATTGATAATAAAACCGGCCAAGTGCGAATCGGACTCGCGCACGAAGGGTTCCGTACCAAAAAGGCCAAAAAAACGAGTTTGTTGTATGGGAGCCCCCCTTAAATATTTTTTTTATTTTGTTTTTAGTATTTGTTGTTATTGCGGTAACAGAAATACATAATATGTGAAAATTTCAACTGTCTAGCTATCGCGGCTCTTGAGATACAGCCCGGTGACAGAGCGACGGACAGACAGCGAAGTCTTAGTAATAGGGTCCCGTTTTTACCCTTTGGGTACGGAACCCTAAAAAGAACTAGATTAGGTGCAAAAATGAAATTTTGTGCCATAAAGTAATTAATTATTTAAAGTAAAATTAGCCACGAAACAATTAAAAATGTTTTATTCATACGATCACGTAAGACAATGCTGTCAATGCTTTATTATGTATCGTGGCTAATGGCTTGGGTATCCGAGCCCTAAATTATGCAGAGTTAGGTTCTTAAAAATGCAAGGGCAGCGGGACTCACTCTGACACATCACGTGCCGACCCTACCCTGTGTGTATATTTAATTTCAAACGATTGCAAGGAAAGGCGACCGAAGACACGGTGAAATAGTTATTTGTGATCAGTCAAGAATAGTTTATTGTCATTATTCTTTGTATTAAAACTTTAAACCAAAAAACATAGGCAACGGAGCTTCATTTAATAGGTTACGTAGGTATAGAAACCACACATTACTTGCATTAATACTACCTACTTTTACCTACACACTGTTTCACACCTCACCCTAACGACATTTTTGGACGTTATGAAAAATACTCCTACTACAGCTTTATTGCACAAAAAATACAATAACAAGGTACAGTAGGTATTTCCTTTGAAAACTTTAGGAATTTATGTTTTGTCAGCGAATGTCATTGGATCAAGAAAATAGTCAATTAAATTTTGAATCGCACACAGTGTTTGCATGAGTTCAGAATACCAATTGTACATTTTACTACAAGTGTGCCTACACTGCGAAATACTTAGTACAATTATCGCGACGATCTGCATCAAGCAATACTAAGGTCCTTTCTATTTCTGAAAAGGCTCAATCCAATTTAACCTTACTAATCTGAAATAGAATCGACTGATAAATCCGACCGAAAACCTTTAGTTCATGGTACCATTGAGAATTAGTACTAAAATTGCTTTTACGTTACATTCATTAAAGTCGTAAAGTATAACTTGTTAAATGTTTACGTTCTAGCCAAGGCAGGTGACCGGCTATAAATTGAATAAGCAGGAAAAGTGCTTGGCGACCTGCCAACCCCGCCAAGTATTACACAATCAAGCTTTTTGGGTTAAGGCTGTACTGCGTTCACGCCTCACTGAAACTAAAAAAAAGTTTGCGAGCGTTGCGGAGGGCATTCAAATACCTACTCTTTATTTTGAATTTACTCTTGAGCAATTAATATTAAAGTTAAAAGGTCCATGTTGCTGAATGTCTTGTATTCGATAATATGTAGTTTCAGATATTTTATATTGGAAATACAATTCGTTGAATAAACATTATTTGCTTATCATCTGCTATAACAAATTAAACAGGCAATACATTGTTTGAATCGACGAATTTATTTATGGTTATTTAATCCTGATGTACCACATTTTTATGTAACCCTGATGTACCTCATTTATAGCAATAAATAAATTTATATTTCTATTTGGAGAGGCCTGTGTCCCGCTGTGGACTAATATAGATGATGATGATGAATCTTATCAGTTTGAATCTTCAATCGAGATTCGAGCACTCACTTATTAAAAGTGAACGAGTGCTAGCCCTTAGGTTACGCAAACAGCATTTGTTGGGTGATTTGTTGTTATATTTATTTTCCCCTAACTACAGTAAGTTGCGTGTAGACAAGATTTTACATTAATGATACATTGGGCCCTTCAATGGGCGACCGCTAAGTACCACTTTATAATGTGGTATATTATTAAGTCGTCACTTTCTGTGTTATAATTTTAGTAAATTATGAGGCAATTATATTCAGACGTTTCATTTTTAGGAATTAGTTGATCCAGTGCTTACTCAAACTATGCTTAGTGTTCAAACTAAGCAATGTTGATTTTATGACAAACTTTACTGGATAGCTAAAACAAGACTGAAGTAATATTGCTTTAAAAGGCCTCCAGGGCGCGATTAAAGTGTAAATACTATACATATTGTAATGTATGATTCCGAGTAAAAAAAGGAGAAAACTTCAGTAATAAATGAAGTTACATAAGACAGCCTATCAGGATAAATACTAGGACATCATATATGCAGTTAAAATAGGTGTGAATTTGCAACAGAAATGAAAAGCTAGTCCTTAAAATAGTATATACGATTTTAAAGCCTACAGTATAATGTATTTATCATTATTATGGAAGCATCACATGTTATGCCTCGCTACTAGGTACATCTAAATGAGAAAAGATTTTAGACCTAGCGACCGTCGGTATGAATTAACGATGCTATAACCTCTGGACTATCCTCTTAACGTTGAACTCCCCAGAGGGCCGAGTGCGTTTGTAAACAGGAAATTTGATGCTCCTACCTAGCTGTTGCTGTTCATGTTTCCGTAGTAGATGTAATCTTCTTATGGGTTTTATCATGGCTAGCCTTAGTCACTTAATTTGGGCAGTAAGTGGAAAAGTATTGTAATTGTATGTAAACTTAAAACATGATTAACTTTATTGCAAACCTGTTTATTTGAATATAGTCATGAAATGCTTACGAGTATTTAAACGTATGTACGTGTAATAATGAATGTCTAATAGTGTTCATTGCGTTGCCAAATTATCTTGATAAATTATATAATCAATACTATAGTAAAAACTTTAAAGTACATGGATATTTAGATTTAGAATTTGTCTATTGATGGCAGATCGGACGAGGAGATAAGGAACCCGTTTCATGCGACCATATAAAAGTTTCTTTAGTAGTTCGTGCTATGATTCAGGCCTACAGTTAAATTAACTTGTTTTGTATTACGCGAGAAGTCAAAAATTAGAAGTTCTGGATTCATATAGGAATATTGTATAACTGAAGCTGTATCATTTTCATCTATTCATATTTATTGGATGACAACTGGAAAAAGTGCCTATTTATAGGTTTCATTGCGAAAGTAAACTCATTCGCCTATTAAAGTTTTAATGAATTTAGTTAGAATTAAGCTCTAGATTATTCCCGTTACAATATCTCAGCTATTTTTCAGTAGGTTTGATTCTG
This sequence comes from Anania crocealis, assembly GCA_949315895.1. Classification (NCBI taxonomy): domain Eukaryota; kingdom Metazoa; phylum Arthropoda; class Insecta; order Lepidoptera; family Crambidae; genus Anania; species Anania crocealis. The sequence goes on from OX438863.1 coordinate 5,495,395, forward strand.
TGATCATACTTTTTTGGTAATGCTTCTACTGGGAGTTAAATACGTTCAGAATCACTGTTCGCCTTGAACTGAAATGGCACATAAATGAAAGATGGCGGGACAAGAGCAATATTATTCACAGGGTGTTCGTGGGGCAATATGAAATGCAGCAACGTGCAGGTGGGGTCTGTGGGCTGCGAGCGGCCACGGCTCGGCACGGCCCCTCTCAATGTAAAAACCTTTTCACAGAGATGCACTTCATGGTCCCGAATCAATACTCGAAAAGTGTGTCGTTTCGCCTGTCTAGTTCGTGTAAGTATTAAGTACCATTAGTTAACTTATCACAATGATTATCGATTACGCATGAAAAATTTTCAATGCAGTCCGTTTTTATGTCCTAAAAATTGCTAGTTACCTATTGTATTCTTTAATTTTATTACGAAAACTAGGTGTTACGGAAGTACGGACTGCGTTGGATTATTGAGTGCTTTGATTTAATTCGCACGTCTTAAATAGTTACTCCCAAATTAGCGTGGTGGGCAAAATCTATGAGCAAAAAAAATGTTTTTGCTTTGTCTTTAGGATTTCCATTTTTAGGGTTCCGTACCCAAAGGGTAAAAAAGGGACCCTATTACTAAGACTTCGCTGTCTGTCCGTCTGGCCGTCTGGCCGTCTGTCCGTCTGTCCGTCTGTCCGTCGCTCTGTCACCAGGCTGCATCTCAAGAACCGCGATAGCTAGACAGTTGAAAGGAGATGTCCCATAATAGGCCCAGACATAGTACACCATTTTCAAAAATCAAGAAAAAAATACTGTTTCTGGCAAAAATACAGATAAATTTATTTAACGTATAATTATTTTAGTGGTTCAAAAATAAATAAGATCGAATGCATTCCAAGATGGCATCAGTCTAAAAAAACTTTAGATGTCAGTAGCTATCAGATACCCCTTGTCACTTTGGCATAATCATTCACTTCAAGTTTTTGATTTGCTTGTCGCGTTTTAAATGTAGTTCATTATAACGACCTCTTTTTCGTTTTCTGGATTTGGTATTGATCGACACATTACTTTCATAATGTTTGTTGTTACTACAGCAAGCGATGGCACTTGACACCTGCGCGAGCGCGATTGATGCGCGATTTTGTAACTGACAAAAGTGACAGACGTCATCAAAATGTCATCTTCCGCCATGATGGTTTTATTGTTTTGTATTGCCATTTTCTTACGTATCTCTCTAATTGAACCACTTAACGAAGCCATTTTAAAAGAATTAGATAATAACAAAATCTTGTAGGTGTATTGGTCTATCTTTTGGTGGGGTGTACAGGTTCTGGGCCTGGCCTCCATACAATTTGGGACATCTCCTTTTCACAAATTATGTATTTCTGTTATCGCAATAACAACAAATATTAAAAACAATATAAAATAAATATTTAAGGGGGGCTCCCATACAACAAACCCGTTTTTTTGGCCTTTTTGGTACGGAACCCTTCGTGCGCGAGTTCGACTCTCACTTGCCCGATTTTTTTATTATTTAGTAGCTGTTCTGCAAATCGTTGCAGGGAGAAAATTTTTTTCAAATTCAAAATATTTAAAAATATACAAATCTAACCAATCGTTCTTGTTTCTTATTTATGAGTGCTTGGGGTTCATTCATAAAATTTTAGATTAACTTATACTAACAAAATTGAAGTAGATTCTTGAAAACAAAGAATTCTTCAGGAATTCTATTAAATATTAAATAAACAAAAGGTATTCAGGGCAGCACGGAAAGCGCTTTGATTAGGCGGAATGCTACGACTTCTGCCGTAGTCACTTCGCAATACTACGAATGTACAGACTCTCCAGCTCCGTAGCAAAAAGTAGTAGATAATAATGTTACAAGTGATTAGTAACGTATAACATTGTTAATTCAAAAATACTGGTTTGTGTACTGGCTTGGGCAATAAAAATACCAATTATTTGTAGTAAGTAAACTATTTGTTATATCATCTTGTGTCGTTACACACCTGAGTAATATAAATAACCCTCTGCGATCGACTTATTTATGTAAAAGGGGCGAGGGGAATACACCCGAGTCCACCCCTGTTTACGGCATGCTATGCTTGCAAATACTCGCTCCCGTCGCGGATGGAATGCTCACAATTTTATTTCATCGGTCTTTTGTTCCCAGCAATTTATTATATTCATAATCGACTCATTGCCCCTTTCACGGTAAAACAATATTGTGCCAGTAGTCAGATTGCAAGTTACTTTTCAGAAATGAATATTCAGGTTGTGTCCCAATTTCCTTTAGACTTTAAAACGTTTTAAAGCTCGGCGCTGAAAATAACACAGACTAACAGAAAACAGATTTGAAGTACGTATACTTACTTTTAGGCAATGAAAATAAAATAGGGTCGAGTGATATGCAAATTCAACATCATTCTTAGCATTTGACGTCGTCATTTTGAAACTAGGACAAGTTTTTATAAATTTTTCGATAGAAGTCAATAAAACAGCAGTGGTGAATAAAGATAAAATATAAATAAATATATACTTTTAAACATACTTACGTAGCTAAATAATTCCTACTCCAATTGTATCTTTTGTTTGACAGTCAATTATTCTAACTCATTGTTTCCTTTCTTCTAATTTTCGCTATAGAGGTACTCGTATAGAGATTTCTCACGTGACCGTAATAATGAATTTTAATTAGATTTTCATTTATAGAAAGCTAACAATAATTAAAACAGATAAAATGGAGGGCTTTCCGATACTTGACAAATCCTTGTATTGTAACTCAATTAGTCGAGGTGTGAAATTGTGAAATTAACTAATTAGAGAGTGAGTATATAATGGATCATGATAATAATGATTTAGAATTTTGTATAATTGTATGACTGTATAACCTTTCGTAACTAAGGACATGGTGCTTCTGCAATCAGATTTAGTAAAGATTTTATAGTTGGTTCTTAGATTAAAACAAATGTTTTAATCTAAGGGTTGGGTATATAAAATGTCTGAGATGGTATGATAATGGAAAGAAATACAAATGCAATTTAATTTACCGTGTGTGAGTATGTTAATAGTCTCGTTGTGGAAGTAGAAGAGGCTGCCCACACAACCGGCCCAGCTCTGCAGCGGGCGGTACCCAGTGAGGACGTAGGGGTTGAACTGCAGGTGCTGCGGCATGTCCCGCCAGTGCAGCAGCTCCACGCCGCCCGCCTTCAGCGCCTCACGAGCCGCCGGCTCCCGGATGGGGCCATCTTCGCTCGCGTTCAGCTCCGAGCGCTCGCACTCCCGCCCTTCATTATCACAGATACGCTCTAACGACTTTTTCCTCTTCTTGGGTCCTTTCCCGTTTACCTCTTGAATTGACATGTCGAACATTTTTGTACACGAATCAGGTACGCTCTGATTATCTCTCATAATGGAACGGGAGGCTGCGTCTCGGGCCTCTCGCTTCTCCGGCTCAGAGTCATGGCCAGCGGCCTTAGGTTTTGTACAAATATCACAGCTTCAGCTTGAGTGAGGCCGCACGCGGCGGTGCGGCGGTGCGGCGGTGCGGGCGGGCGCGGCCGGGGCAGGGCGCGGGCCGCGGACGCGACTGGCCGGGCGCCGCCGCACGCTCCGGCCGCGGGCCCGCGCCCCCCGCACATTTGCGCACTGCGCAAACCCGATCAGCTGATTCCCGCCAGAAGGTCGGCCCGATCCCTTCGCGAAATCGTACTTTCACTCGTGCCCCGTATTTCCCCTGATGAAAGTATATTCGATTTCATGCTGCTCTAATTTTCAACAGAAACTAATTTTATTTCAGAATATTGACTCATGTATGCGCCCAGCATTGATGCTAGCATTATTAAATTCAAAATAATGTTAATACTCACTGTAGTACATACATAACCTTAGCAAAATATTATTTAAAAAAACCCTTTTATTTTACGCTCTTGATGTTCACCCTAACAATAGTTGCATATTTTGCCTGGTTTCTTAGAATGTCGAGTATCTTACAGAGTAACTTGTAGGGGAAGCTGATCAATAAATAAATGTTGACATTATCACATACATTGTAAGTAAGTAGCTATTAAGACACTTGTTTTTGTGAAAATTAGAAACAACGAAGGTACCAGTGGCACAAACACCCAGACCGGAGGAAACATAGAAAAGTTAGTTTCTACTTTGCCCCGTATGGAAATCAAACCGGTGATCTCAGAGCTGGCGCTGGCGACCCCTTAAGACAGCTGTCTAGTCTCACGATATTATAAATGTAGTCGAAAATAATTTAATCTTCTTCCCGCATATAATATGCTGATAATCTTTTATTTTTTTGTAATATTGAAATAAGAAGCAACGAAAGTACCACAAAACACCCAGAACAAAATAACTATCTGTGGTATTTCTACGTTCTGATCCGTCTAAGCTTGAACCTGGGACCTATTGGTCGCGTGACGTTAAAAGAATTCGCCTGATTGGCTTTCATTGAACTCGTTTATGTGTAGTGTGGCGCAAGTGGCGACATCGGTTCTCATACAAATGGCGCATGACAGCCTTTCTAACCTTTTCCATGTTCTGTGGTCCCGCCCCACTTTGAATTATTCGTGCTATGTCGGTTATCATAGTTCTCCAACGGATTTCTTTATTTATAATTCTATCCCGCAGGGCAATAACAAGTTTGACTCTCTCTTTTGGCTGCTGTGCGACCTTAAGTGACCACATTTCAGTTTTATAAGATATTCTTGGAAACATCCACTGGATAAAGACTTCCATCTTGAGAGACTGGTTACTTGGACACGAAGATCTTTCGTAGCTTGCAATTATGATTTGGTAATATCAAGAGGGATATACTATTAAAGTTTTACATATTGGCACTACTCCGCAGTACAATGCAAAGTTAATCTTACGATTTATTTATTCTTATGTTAATCATCATGCTTGGCTTAGTTCAAATGTAACTTAGAGGTTTTTTCCAAACTACACGTTAATCATTCAAATTAACCTTGATGGCGGACTAAAGTACCTATCACATTATCTTGCAGTCTTACTAAAAAAAAACTAAACGTCTGTTGAACACGTGTTTAAAAAAAGTGTTACCACCAAACTGCGTTTTACGATTGTTTAAAGTTAGACACACTTTAGACATGGTTTAAATTTAAACACCCGAAACCCCTTGTTTTGCAAGTGTCTAACCTCAAACAAAATATTGTGACAGAACCATTGTTTTCATACTAACTATCTTTTTATAATATCTTTTTTTTTTTTTTTTTTTTTAATATTATCAATTACAGTTAATTTTACAATTTTAAAACTCTAAACAGTACTTAATAAACCTCTTGGGTTTGTGTGTAGCACTATATAATAAAGATTCGTCTTTATATAATTTAGATTAATAATTAATACCTTAACTATTAAAAATAACAAAAATCCCCTAATTTAAATAATAACCATAATGTTACCTTTATACAAACTACAAAAGCGATAACAGGTGTTCTTTTAATTTGTGTTTTATGTTTCGCTCATTGATAACACTTCGTAAGGCGGTAGGCAGAGAATTTATCATCCGCGGAATCAGATATACGCTCGTCCGTTCACCGTAGTAGTTGTTGGCCGGTGCAGTTACCAGTTTGTTTTGTGCGACTCGACGCGTGTATACAGGATGGTTTATTTGGACTTGCAACTGGCTATTAAAAAATTGTTCTTTTAAAAGACAAAACTCGACCTTGTCATGTATGGGTAGTGTTTTGCAATGTTTGAAGAGATCACACTCGTTTTGAAATTTAGATTTATCATTCGGCAAGCTAATTAATTTTAGTATCCTTACTTGTAATCTATATATGGTATCCAGATAGGTTTTAAACGTCCGGCCGTAGCTGGATAATCCATACGATACGATCGAGTCAAACAGTGCATTATACAACAAAAGCCTAGTTCTGTATGGTAAACGATTTTTTATGACATAAAACTTTGCTAAGATCGCTCGAAGCTTGTCACATACTCTCGCAATATGTGGACCCCAATTAAATTTATTGTCAATGAGTAAACCCAAGTACATGTGAGTATCAACCTGTTCAATTAAGGGGCAGTTAAGATCGCATTTAGTTGGAATATTGTGTAGGCAGGTGTGAGTGTGAGCCACGAGTTTCGACAAGCAGTAATTTGATTTCAGATATGGTGATTTTATGTGCATTAACTTTGTTTTTTGGGCGTTTAGGACTAGTCCAAGATCATGACACCACATGTTCAGCCTATCAAAGTCATTTTGTAGCAATAAACCGATCTCCTTTAAATCACTGCCTGCAATTATCAAACATGTATCATCAGCAAATTGGAATGATTTACAGTTTTGAAATAGTGAGTCCATATCATTCACATAGGCTAAAAAATGCAATGGACCACAGACTGAACCTTGTGCTGTACCATAGGTAACTGAAACTGTGTCACTGAGGGTGCCAGCGATTTGAACTTGATATTTTCTATCTCTTAGATAGTCTACGCACCAGTTGTAAATTGGACCCCGCAGACCTGAATCGTCTAATTTATTTAGCAATTTACAATGATCCAAGGTGTCAAATGCTCGCGAAAAATCAATGAATAAAGCAAGAACATGTTTTTTGTCATTAAGTGCTGAGTTAATATAGTCCGAGAATTTAGATAGTAGTAATGTGGTGCTTTTGTTTGGCTGAAATCCAAATTGTGACTCATTTACTATAGAATTTTTAGCGTAAAAATCATGTATCTGATTGCAAATAAACTTTTCGACAATTTTGTCGATTGATGACAATAATGTGATGGGTCTATAGTTATTTTCATCATTTTTTTTGCCTTTTTTGAAAACCGGCCTTACACATCCTAGTTTTAATTTGCTCGGGTACTGGCCCGTATTTAGGCTGACATTTATGAGGTTGGCGATACTAGATGCAATTTTGCTGCTAACGGCCTGTATATCAACCACCCTGATGCTATCAAGGCCCGGCGCCTTGTTACTATTCAGTGAAGAAATTAGGTTCCGTATTTTATCTGGAGTAGCTTTTTGAAATCTCATACTGATATTGGCAGACTTTTGTGGATGACTAGTTAGAAGAGGTATTGAGCAGTTGGGTAAAATATTTTTAACTGAACTATCAAATCCAGTGGCAAATTTATTAGATAATTCAGTAGCCGATACGTTCTGAGATCCAAATGCATCAAGGATTAAACTATCAATAGACTGAGCCATTTTACCACAGATGGAGTTTATTATATTCCATAGTTTTTTCGGATTACTATAATTTGTTTTGATTTGATTTTTGTGATATGTGTTTCTATAATATTCTATAGTTTTATGAACTTTATTGCGTAATTTATTATACTTCAGTCTTAAAACATGATTAATTGGGTCTTTTCTCCATTGTTTAAAACATTCATCTCTCAAACCACATAGTTTTATGATGTTGGTATTCATCCAAGGATAGCTCTTTCTGTTACTTTTTTTATCAATAAAAACAGTTCGTTTTGATTTTTGTAATGAAGAACTAAAAGCATTATATATGTACTCATGAATAGAATTAGAAGTAGTTAAATTGTTAGTCTCGTCCCAATTAACACTGTTAAGCACATCATGCATGATCTTCTTATCAACAATGCATTTAGTACGCGATACATCCTGTATAACGCGGCAATCGGGTGAACTGCCGGCCAAACAACAGATAGTCGCACGGTGATCTGCCAGAACAGTGTCGAGCGCTGCCGTGTACGGTATTAATGTGTGCGATCGTGTAAAAATATGATCAATACATGACTTAGTAATTTTATTTTTTCGCATTTCTATTCTTGTGTAATCTGTTATTCCACACATTAAACCATACTCGGACAGCATATCTAGATACATGTTTTTGATTGATGTTTGTGATTTAAGATCGATATTCATGTCACCTAGAATAATAGCTGTAGTGCTTGATAAATTACTACTCAGTACATTGTGAAGTTCACGGATAAATAGTGTTTTGTTAAACGAGGGTGGTCTATAGATTGCGCACACTGCTATCGCATAATTGTTTGATATTTTTAATATACCTCCTAGATATTCAAACGTGTAAGTATTCGTAAACTTTGGAGTAAATTTTAAGTGCTTATTAACGTAGATTATAATTCCACCTCCTCTTTGGTGCGCGCGAAGCTGTGTGTACATTCTATAACCAGGGATCTGAAATAACATCGAGACTTCGTCAGAAATACCCACTTCTGTCAAGATTATCAAATCAATTGATTTTGAGGAGCAGTCAATTATTTGAATTAGTTTTGAAAAATTTTTGAGCATCGATCTTATATTCACATGAAGGCATGAGAGATTAATGTTATCAGTAGGTATGTTATTATGGAAAGAATTTACATCGACGCAATTGAACAATTCATAGTTTAGTAAATCATTTATACGTGAATTGAATTTTAGTGTTTTATATGGTTGGACAGAAATAGACAAAGTTTTTTTTTACATTAATTTACGTTCTTAGATGCAAGTAACAAATCAATTTCATTCAATGAGCGAATAATGTGAACTTTCTTACTATCATCAGATTACACTTCTTTTTACACCTGTGCTTAATCCTAGTAATGATAGAGAGGAGGGCTATAATAGATGACATATAAGGACAAGAAACACAATTTAAAGGTGTTTTGGCTTATGGAAATAAAGGTTAAGGTGCCTATTGAGAGGAATGTTTATGAAATTAAACACTGCCAAAACAACTATCGTAGCTTTAGCTTTATTCGTTCATGTCGATCGCAATATTGTGTAGTACTGCTACACAATATTGCGATCGACATGAACGAGCACGTAGATAATATTCGATACATTCGTCAACGGCCGAGACCACAGACTCAGAGGGCTACAGTTAGGGGGTGCTATTAAATAAGGCAACGTATTATTAATCGTCATTTTCATTAATTAAATTAGTCTTACTTATTATATTAATTACATTTATTATTATTTTTTTCAGAAAAAACCACGTAAAATTTTTAAAACATTCAAAAGTTTCATTACCTTCTCTTTCATTTCTTTTACATGTTTTGACCATCTCAGTGATCGATCCAACCATACACCTAAATATTTGACATTATCTACGACATCTAAACAGTTATCCTTGATTTTAATGTGGACGATATCTCTTCTAAAACCTCTTTTGAATAGACACACCTTAGTTTTAATGATTGAAGTTTCCAAACCCACCGCTGACAAAAGGTCAACAAATTTATTTATTGCAGATTGCAAATTGTGAGTATTATTACCATTTGACAGGGAATTACAGGTGTCATAAATAACGAAGTCATCTGCGTACTGCGATATACATATATACATTGTCTATGAGGTTACATATTTTCCTAGTTGCAATATTAAAAAGAAGAGGTGACATCGGATCACCCTGTGCTAAGCCTAGACTAGTATTTCTAGTAATAAAGCTGTTACGTACACGGATTCTGAGTGTTCTGTAACTAAGGAAGTTCCATAAATAAGAACATAGTCTAGATACGGAGCCGACATCATCTAAATTTGAAAGCAGTGTCATTATATCAATATGATTGTAGGCATTATTTATGTCTAGGAAACAAGCTACAGTCGTTTTATTTTCTGAAAAGCCCTTTAATATTCTATATGTCAAAATACTAAGATTGTCGTAACAAGAGAAACCTTTTCTGAAACCGGTTGTAGAATTTGAAAATAAGTTGTGCTTTTCACAAAACCGTTCCAATCTTTTACTTAAAATATTAAATTCAAATTCAAATTCAAATATATTTATTGCGAATTAATTGTATATCTTACAGAGATCTTAGAAACTAGACAATGGAGCTTAACTACTTAATTACCTTATCCTTATCCTTTATGATTGCAACACCTGATGTTGCAATCATAAAGGATAAAAAGTAAAGGTAACTTAATATTATATTTTTTTATTTATACAGTGAACTTATTTAATATAGGTACACGCTAGTTGACCTTATACTATGTTTTTATTTTATTTTTTGATTTGGTATTCTTTATTTTGTATAAAAAACTCTTCAAGGGTGTAAAAACAGTTAGAAACTTGAAATAATTTTAATTTTTATGTAAATGAGATCAAATATGTTTCTGTTTTTATGTTGTGAGCAATGATATTTAAAAAGTAATAGATATGTTACATGCGCTCTCAATATGCGTCCCTAAAACGTCACTTGTGACGTCTTTTCAAATCCATGAAAGAGAAAGTAATTGTTCTTTTCACGAGTATGACAAGGACAAAATAAGAATTATGCATGTGTGCAGTTGTTCGCAAGCGGCACATATATTTCGACAGTTTTGTAAGAGCATAACCTATCTATACTTTTTAAATATCATTGGTTGTAAGGTATTCTATTGTATATTTTTATAGCCATGTAATAAGGACTACAGTTGAGCATTTTTATTCTTGAGTATGGCAAGTAAAGTCTGTCTTTGTAGCGATTGTTTACATTGTGAGTGTCTTTAGTTTTTTGAAATGAATTAATATTTTTAAATACAAATATACATATGTCATGTATGTATATTGATGTAAGAGTTAATAATTTATGTTTGATGTAATAGGGTCTACAACTTTGTGTGTTTTCAATTTGAGATAAATGCATTATTTTACAAAGACATGACATCATAGATATAGGGTGAAGAGGCGAAGGTGTTGTCTGATCTCGTCCTGGTTTAGGAATCGGGACTATAATAATTTCTCTCCATCGTGATGGAACAAAGCCAGATTTATAGAACGTATCGTACAACTGCGTTAGAGTCTGGCTAACGAAAGATGAGACTAGCTTTTTATTTCGAAAATTTATATGGCAACACTTATAATAATGTCACTGTCACTTTAACCTGAGTTGTTGATGTGTCAAAGTGAAAATTATTTCTGTGATTTTAGTGATTTCTAATTGAAAACATGACGAAAACATTGAAAAGCGACTTACGAAAGGTTCTTTTTACTATGATTAGTAAATTTGAAAAGAAACAACTTGAAAGAAATGTAGTTTTCAAGGAAAAACAAGCGTGTTTACGTGAAATATCTCAATGCATTGGTTAGTGTGTCTGATATTTTGATACTTTTCATCTTGATTGCATTGCACATTATTATAAGTACGATTTGTTTAATATTTATTATTTTGCAGGTAGCATAGATGATACCAGTAATCCAGTTATAGAAACCATTCAAGCAACAATAAAAAAATTGAATGATCTGTTCCTTAAAGAATGTTTAAATACACAAAATCAGTATCTTGACGAGATTTCTTCTATGACCGGTATGTACTTATTTGAGTACCGTCGTTATTAATCAAAACACCTGCACCTAACCGACAAAATACAATGCAATATGAAGTGTTGATTGTTTTACATTTTATTCCCAGTCTGCCTCTTAAATATCCCTTTGTTTATTGTTAGGCCCTTTTATGCGGCTCTTTTGCTGCTGAATATTGCAATACAAAGATATCCTAAGTAGTTGTTGTTTTCATAATAAAATTTAGATTTATTTTGTTTATACATTATTTTATACTTCATAGCAATTATATATAAAATCTAATTGATTGGTTGGTTTTTTATAATTCAAAAGAATTATAAAAAAAATTATTCTTGTCAATGAATGTGTTATTTATAAACCCTACATTTTTACTTAGCTAAAATTAATTGTATTTAAATATTTGTTTCAGATATCAGTGTTGGCACCCTGAAAAGAATTAAAAAGGAGGGTCAAACAAATGAAGGCATGTGGAACACACCAGGCAAAAAGAGACCACATAAGCCAACAGTATCAGCTTTAGATTCTTTTGATATTGATGTAATTAAAAACAAAATAAATGAGTTTTATATCGTAAAAAAACAAATTCCAACATTAAGGTCCCTTTTAAGTGAATTAAGGGATAGTATTAATTTTACTAGATGTCGTGAAACATTGCGTCGCATCCTATTATCAAATGGATTTGAATTTAAGAAAAACAAAGATGAACGTTCTATTCTTATTGAAAGATATGACATAGCAGCATGGAGGCATCGGTTCTTGCGGACAATCACTACTAAACGTGGAGAAGGCAAATAAATTGTATATCTTGACGAAACTTATGTCCATCAAAACTCTAAATCAAAAAAATCATGGCAGTGTCCATCCACAAGTGGTGCTGTCACTAATATCTCTTCGGGTAAGAGATATATTATTATTCATGCTGGCTCAGAAAAAGGTTTCGTGCCAAATGCTCTTTTGGTGTTCAGCACAAAATCTAAAAATGCAGATTATCATCACGATATGAACTCTCAAAATTTTAATAAATGGATATCTGAGAAACTAATCCCTAATTTAAGTGAGCCCAGTGTTATTGTTATGGATAATGCTAGTTATCACTGTGTCCAAATCAATAAGGGCCCTACAACAAATACTAGAAAAGCTGAAATACAAGCATGGCTCTCTTCAAATGGTATTTCATATGAAGATTATCTATCAAGGGAAGAATTATTAGTTTTAGCAAAAGAGCATAAACAAGCACCGGTCTACCAAGTTGATGAACTTTTGAAGCAGCATGGACATGAAGTACTAAGACTACCGCCCTACCATTGCGATCTAAACGCTATAGAATTAGTATGGAGTTTGGCGAAACGCAAAGTTGCCAGTAAAAACATTGGTTTGTCTGCGGAGGATATGGCAAGATTAATAGAAGAATCTTTTAATAGTATAACACCAGAGGACTGGAAAAAAATACGGACCACGTTATTCATGTTGAAGAGCAGTACAAAAAACGAGATGGAATAACTGCAGAAATGGAAGAGTTCATAATAAGAGTCAGAGATAATGATAGTGATAGTAATTCTGACTCTTCATTCGCGGTTGAATTTTTAGATTCAGATTTTGATTATAGTGATTAAACAAAATGAGATTGTATTTTTATTATCATGTTTTTTCTTGCTTTCACTCGGTGTTCTTTTTTTCAATCTGTATTACTTAATACATAATATAAAGATGAGGAGTTTTGTTTGTTGTTTTTTTTGTTCGTAAGCATTAAACTCAAAAACTGAAGTATTTCGCCTTTGGAATGCTATTTCAATCCTGAGTGGCACAGGCTATGTATATGTTATGTTTATTTCCTAAAATAATATCTTTGTTATAGTGTAATAAGAGTATAATTTCTATGATTGGTTAGATGCATATTTTATAGAATAAGTAGCGACCGGCCCAGGCGTCGCACAGGTACGTCATGCTCCTCAGCAACCCCTATGACTGTTATAACATTTTTTTTCAACCAACGCAATTGTGCACAAACTGTTCTCAATTAGTACACCTTTAAAAAAAAAAGTACCTTTGTAGATTACAATGTACAGTTATTTATATTTTGGGCCGCTGTGGAGCATCTCCCCAGCAACCCCATATTGAAATTTCAGGTAATTCAGCGCAAATACTAAGGATTCAGTAAGTAGCAGGTTATTTATGAAATGTACTGTTGCTCAAAAGGAGTAAAACTATTCTAGTCACTTAGTTTCATTTAAAAAAATGTATTTAATTGTATTAACTACAACGCCTTATAAAAAAATATTTTGTTTAAGGCTTAAAATTAAATTGCTATTTTTTTGCTTATAAACTATAACCTGAGGTGCCATATGATGATTTTTTGAATTTGCCGCTTTTTTCCAGTCTCATCTTTCGTTAGCCAGACTCTAACAAGTGTAAAATTACTGGTAAATGTTTAATCATTAAATAGCTAATATCGTCTGAACCAGGAGATGTATTTTTGACTGGTATGCAGTTTTGTACTTCAGTGATTGAAATTGGGCTGTCTAATAGTCGATTATTGGAAGTAAACCTGGGGCGTGGCGGGGTGACAAATCAGGAGCCATATCATGTAATAAAGTATTCGCCATTTGTTCGTCAATACATTGATGGTTTTGAACTACATTATATTGTTTAATCCACTTCATTTTGTCCCAGAGTTCCTTAGCATTTGTTGATTGGTCTATAGAAGAGCAAAATTTTTGAAAACTGTTAAGCTTAGCTTTACGAATTAAATGTGTGATACTTATTTTACTTTCCAACAAATCATAATTATGGGGAGTCGAATTTCGACGGAATCGCGAGAAAGCTAAACGACGTTCCGCTACAGCCTTCGAAAGCGCTGGGGTCCAGTAGGACTTTGGAGTAAAATTAGTAATAGCAGCGTTTTACCCTGAAATAAAACGCATATTAAAATACTTACCTCACTGGAAGCTTTATATTGAGATAGCATTTCCGTTTCCCGTCGTTTGCCTACCTTTTTTAGTACGTAGTTTCCGGCTAAGTGGCGCCACCTGGCGGTCGTGCGCTTTTTATGTTTCTTAAAATTTGCGGCATACCATTTTGCTCATTGGCTCAATTTCACCAGGCAGAAATAAAGTTAAAGCTTCCAGTGAGGTAAGTATTTTAATATGCGTTTTATTTCAGGGTAAAACGCTGCTATTAAAACACTGTACCGTAACTGGAAGCTTTATATTGAGATCTGTTTGTTATCGCCTGGTGACACCACTTAACATTATAACGCCTTAGCGTAACGCCAATGTGACAGATTTAAAAATAAAAAAGTATTTATGATAATTAAATACTTTTTATTTTAAGAATGACATTATTCTTTTCCGTGTATTGCACAGAAATAACAACAAAAATTCTGTTAGTTTTTCATATCGTCATTAAATGGAACAAGTAATATAATGAAAAGGTAAAATTTCAAACTGAAAAACTTTCTAGGAAATTCTTCTACACAATCGCATTACTTGTGTAAGAGTTTATCAATACTTGATTTAATTTCACACATATAGGATTGTTGTGGTGTTTTAGCTGATTGCCAATTCCCACGAGCTAGAACTTCGTCGATGGGGTGATTTTCTAATCAGTTCTTGGAAGCTATATGGCGTAGCTGTGTAATAAAGAAATGATTTTACAGTTTCTGCTATAACAGTAAGGTACCTACGTGACGTAGGTACTGCACCTCAACTGATGAAAATATTAAATAATTTTGAATCTTTTTCATCTATCACTCAGCGATGTTATCATTTTAACCACCCAGAATAGAGGCTTTAATTTTTTATTATTTATATTCAAAATTGATCTGTAGACAGTCTGTCAGTACCTATGTATTGCTTTCGGTTGTAGAACCAAATTCAGGCCATACGGTAAAGTTTTTATTATGGTTAGGTAGGTACTTTAGGTAGGGTATATTCTAAGGTCAGGTCATGAATGCATCTGCCTGAACACAGAAGTATTAAAATTGCTGTTTGATGTGATGATTAAAACAAAATCTTGTGTTGGTTATACATTTATAAGTACACTGATATCCCATACGGTTTGGGGTTTTGTAAAAGCAATTAGTTGATTTAAGAATATGTTTTACTAGAACGTAAGTACTTCACTGTTTATGGTTCAGAATCGCATTACTTGCAGACAGCTAATTTAAGTAAAAGTATTGTACTATGTGATAATAGCAGCGTTTTACCCTGAAATAAAACGCATATTAAAATACTTACCTCACTGGAAGCTTTATATTGGAGATAGCATTTCCGTTTCCCGTCGTTTGCCTACCTTTTTTAGTACGTAGTTTCCGGCTAAGTGGCGCCACCTGGCGGTCGTGCGCTTTTTATGTTTCTTAATATTTGCGGCATACCATTTTGCTCATTGGCTCAATTTCACCAGGCAGAAATAAAGTTAAAGCTTCCAGTGAGGTAAGTATTTTAATATGCGTTTTATTTCAGGGTAAAACGCTGCTATTAAAACACTGTACCGTAACTGGAAGCTTTATATTGAGATCTGTTTGTTATCGCCTGGTGACGCCACTTAACATTATAACGCCTTAGCGTAACGCCAATGTGACAGATTTAAAAATAAAAAAGTATTTATGATAATTAAATACTTTTTATTTTAAGAATGACATTATTCTTTTCCGTGTATTGCACAGAAATAACAACAAAAATTCTGTCAGTTTTTCATATCGTCATTAAATGGAACAAGTAATATAATGAAAAGGTAAAATTTCAAACTGAAAAACTTTCTAGGAAATTCTTCTACACAATCGCATTACTTGTGTAAGAGTTTATCAATACTTGATTTAATTTCACACATATAGGATTGTTGTGGTGTTTTAGCTGATTGCCAATTCCCACGAGCTAGAACTTCGTCGATGGGGTGATTTTTTAATCAGTTCTTGGAAGCTATATGGCGTAGCTGTGTAATAAAGAAATGTTTTTACAGTTTCTGCTATAACAGTAAGGTACCTACGTGACGAAGGTACTGCACCTCAAACTGATAAAAATATTAAATAATTTTGAATCTTTTTCATCTATCACTCAGCGATGTTATCATTTTAACCACCCAGAATAGAGGCTTTAATTTTTAATTATTTATATTCAAAATTGATCTGTAGACAGTCTGTCAGTACCTATGTATTGCTTTCGGTTGTAGAACCAAATTCAGGCCACACGGTAAAGTTTTTATTATTGTTAGGTAGGTACTATAGGTAGGGTATATTCTAAGGTCAGGTCATGAATGCATCTGCCTGAACACAGAAGTATTAAAATTGCTGTTTGATGTGATGATTAAAACAAAATCTTGTGTTGGTTATACATTTATAAGTACACTGATATTCCATACGGTTTGGGGTTTTGTAAAAGCAATTAGTTGATTTAAGAATATGTTTTACTAGAACGTAAGTACTTCACTGTTTATGGTTCAGAATCGCATTACTTGCAGACAGCTAATTTATGTAAAAGTATTGTACTATGTGATAATGTATGTATTTAATGTAAGCCTGATAAGAATCGCGCCAATTGCAGAAAAGTAAGGCTTTATATCTTTATTCCTGTCCTTGAACAACAACAATTCTAAGCTACTTGACAGATTAATAAAATAAACTCACCAAGAACTTTTAAGTAAAAGCTTTTGTTTAAAGGTCCAGCCTTCCACCGCCTCAGAACACCCCCAAATATACATATATATATATATATATATATTTTCCATCTCTCGAATACGGTAGTCCGGTTAATGTTTCGAGGAAATGTATCTGGAGTTTTCTCAAGGTAAGTGGTGCTGCAAGTGCTCGGTCTCTGACACGCCAGAACACTTTCTCCCATCATGGCAAAAACAAGCATGTTTAAAGATGTAGTTGAGTGAGCACCCTGGACATTAGAAACGTTTGTAGGAAGACCCAAGTAATGGGATCGTACCATGAAGAACCGAACGCATCGCCAATGTATCCTGAAATTTATTCGATGCCGATCTAACATGTTCAAAATTTGGTATGTTTTTTACAATTGAAATAAAGATTTCGTACTTTCCCTTTGCGAAGATGTACACCTGTTGTTATTTTGTCACACTAAGAATCGAACTGTGATGTAGTAGTGAATGTGGCTCTACAGAGCATTGACTATTGCTAGCATTTCTTTCTGAATACAATGACAACCTTTTCTTAAAGAATTTAATTTCCCGCTTTCGCAATGCCTAACTTAAAGTTAAACAGTTTAACTCTTGACCCTCGATTTCTAAACCTTACGTATTTGACACGCTAAAATGCTCAAATTGTCTCAAACTGTATTCCTAGTTACGGCCTATATAATCATCCTACTGCAGGGAAAAGGCCTCAATCATTGAACCACCAACGTAATGTACCAAACGTAATGTAAGGTACCAAAGTAATGATGGGTATAATAAATTGGAATAGAGCTTGATCCAGGTCCAAGTCCAATCCAGGGTCAAGTGATTACTGGCAATGTGAGCAGCTTTGGAGGCAAATAGGTCTATTATTGGACATTCCCGTTTTATAATCACGAGATCTATACAATGTGCTAGTCGGTCCAGACTCCGCAGTCGGCAGTGCCTATTTGCCGAGTATGTGGAATTTAATGGAACTAGTAAGTTCAAAATTGGAAATATATTGAAATAAAGTCTAGGTTTAAGCACAAACCTACTGGTCTAAAGCATCCTTAGAACACCCCTGGGAAGGGCAATGCATCTGTCGATCTACTACTTCCGTTGTTCGATAACCACCACTAGGGGCTGGAATCTAATTAACTATCTATGATTTATGCGACAATACGGCACGACAAAAATGGCGAAATTCATTCATATAATTGATTTCTTTATTGCAGTTTGTCTATTCGTTCATGTTTTCACATTCTATTTTTCATTATATAGTTAATACTTTTTTGGGGACAAAAAACCGATATTTCTAAATTCACATGCCATCCACTGTAATGTTTGGACCGTAACTTTGATATGCTCGCGAGCATTTAGATGTAACAGTAAGAGTCAAGTACACTAAGAAGGGTTCTGACATGAAATATTCGATTTGGCCTTATACAAGGATAAAATCCAACTGCATGACTACATTTTGTTTCACAAGTTGACACTTTTGACACAAAGAAATGCGATACTATGCCTCTTTCAAGTCGTTGCCTCAACTTCTTTGATACCTCGTGGAGTATTCAAACGATCTCTGGTACTTTAATCGGGCCGCGAGCCCTTTTTTATGAAATGAACATCTGGGGATGTTGCAAAAAGCAGGTCTATCCCTTTTTGAGGGTATTTGGTACAAGGTAGGCGAGGTAGCCCTGCAAGGGTGGATAATTTTAGGCGTATCGCTTGCATGAAAAAGCCTAATTTCAAGTCATTTTCAACCGCTTTGATCTAGCCGCGAGCCCTGATTATAAAATGACTCTAGCAATGTTACTATAGCAAATTTATCACTAGCTCGTAAAAAGTAGGTACCCTGCGAGGGTGGATAATTAAAATGCATAGGCCTACATGGCAGATCCCGATTTTAAGTCATTGCTTGAACCTCTTTGATCGGGCCACTAGCCCTGGTTGTAGAATTAACTTCTAGCAATTTTGCTTGGCATAACTTACCTTAGGAGGATAGTTGATAAGTAATAAGGCACCCCGCGAGGGTAGTTAATTAGAGGCATAGGCTTGCATGGCAGAGCCTAATTTTAAGTCATTGCTTGAACTTCCTCGAGTCCTGGCTATAGAATTAACCTTCATTTTTGCTTTGGCAGTACTTACCTTAGGAGGGTAGTTGATAAGTAAGTAGGCACCCCGCGAGGGTGGATAATTAAAGGCTTGCATGGCGGAGCCCGATTTGTATATCAACTTCCCTTAGGAGGGTAGTTAATAAATAAGTAGGCACCCCGCGAGGGTGGATAATTAGAGGCATATGCTTGTATGGCAGAGCCTGATTTGTATCTCAACTACCCTTAGGAGGGTAGTTAATAAGTAATACCCCGCGAGGGTGAATAATTAGAGTTATAGGCTTGCATGGCAAGCCTTTTTTGTATATCAACTACCCTTAGGAGGGTAGTTGTTGATAAGTAACACCCCGCCAGGGGGAAAAATTAGAGGCATAGGCTTGCATGGCAGAGCCTTATTTGTATATCAACTACCCTTGGGAGGGTAGTTGATAAGTAAGTAGGCACCCCGCGAGGGTGAATAATTGATAGCATAGGCTATGAGTCTTCTAAATTTTTTATGCCTTGTCCACATGAGAGACAGCGCTTTAATTGATTGTTCTTAGCTGTGTGGATTTTTCGCCCTTTGGAGGCCAAAAAGCTTTACGAATGCTATCTGTTTTCTCCAGAATGCATATGAGTGGGTCTACACTAAATAAGTTGGGTTTGTAAAGGTATGCAGGCTTCAATAAGTGGATCTCTAACTTGACTTATACTGAATTCTCGTCGCATTTCTGTAAATTCTGCCCGGTGGCCACAAACTAATTGCACTTGATTAGAATCCGATTTTATTTGTGAATAATTCTTTTACCTTCGCGTTCAAGTTGTTGAAATTAACATCTGTTGAATTGAAAGATAAATTTACGACTTTAACTCGCGTTTATCAATAGGGACTTACATAATTTTGGTAAATTTATCTTACATTTCAATGAATGGGTTGCGTAAATTCATCACTCGTTTGTCAATTTTCATTTCATAAAATTTAACTCATTTCATAAAATTTAACACTAAAACGGGATTCTCAAGGCACTGTTTTATAATTTAAATGTAAACAAAGCCAATTCGCCCATTTCGTCAAGCAATTTATCTATAATATGATAAGAATATAGATACATTTATTAATCGTATTTATCTTATAACCCGAGGTGCCGTTCACCTCGTTAACCGGCTAAAGAGGAGCTCGAGAAGCTGCTAGCCGAGCCAAACAAACCACTCAATGCTAAACGAAAAAGACACCATACACTTTTACGTATTACATCATGACTTTAATCCGAACGGCAAAACCGTTAAATTCATTAATTAAGTCACACGAATATTTAAGCATGATATTTCATGTTTTATTAACATGTTTAAGCAATAAAATTGCTATTGGAAACTGAAAACAAAATTCCTTGAAATAAAATACATTATTCACTTAAAAATAATGAGGGTAGGACTTACCAGATTTGTGTAGTAGTTTGTATAAAAACTCACTTGGTTAATGATTCTGCTCTGAGAATTATAATATCACTGAATTTTAACGATCACAGAGACAGGGCTTGCAGTGAACGTGTTGTTACGACGGTAAACTAAACGCCAATGAGCAAAATGGTATGCCGCAAATATTAAGAAACATAAAAAGCGCACGACCGCCAGGTGGCGCCACTTAGCCGGAAACTACGTACTAAAAAAGGTAGGCAAACGACGGGAAACGGAAATGCTATCTCCAATATAAAGCTTCCAGTTACGGTACAGTGTTTTAATGTATGTATTAAAACACTGTACCGTAACTGGAAGCTTTATATTGAGATAGCATTTCCGTTTCCCGTCATTTGCCTACCCTTTTTAGTACGTAGTTTCCGGCTAAGTGGCGCCACCTGGCGGTCGTGTGCTTTTGAAGTTTCTTAAAATTTGCGGCGCACCATTTTGCTTATTGGCGTTTAGTTTACCGTCGTAACAACACCTTCACTGCAAGCCCTGTCTCGGTGATCGTTAAAATTCAGTGATATTATAATTCTCAGAGCAGAATTATAACCAAGTGAGTTTTTATACAAACTAGCACAAAAATCTGGTAAGTCCTACCCTCATCATTTTAAAATGTTATGTATTTTATTTCAAGGAATTTTATTTTCAGTTTCCAAAAGCAATTTTATTGCTTAAAACAACATGTTTTTAATAAAACATGAAATATCTTGCTTAAATATTCGTGTGACTTAAATAATGAATTTAACGGTTTTGCCGTTCGGATTAAAGTCATGACGTAATACGTAAAAGTGTATGGTGTCTTTTCCGTTTAGCATTGAGTGGTTTGTTTGGCTCGGCTGGCAGCTTCTCGAGCTCCTCTTTAGTCGGTTAACGAGGTGAACGGCACCTCGGGTGCCGTCATAAAATAAATACGCTTAATAAATGTATCTTTATTCTAATCAAATTAATGCTAAATTGCTTGACGAAATGGGCGAATTGCCTTTCTTTACATTTAAATTATAAAACAGTGCCTTGAGAATCCCGTTTTAGTGTTAAATTTTATGAAATGGGTAAAATTGGCAAACAAGTGCCTCAAAATAGCATACCTACACACCGCTAATGATCAGTATTGATATAAGATCTCTCAGGTCAGTGGAGCCCCTTTTTTGATCAACAGATTACTAAGTGTATACTTAGATTTTTTGAATTCACGGAACCCATTCATTAAAATGTAAGAAATTTACCAAAATATTACGTAAGTCCGTATTGATAAACGCGAGTTTAAGTCGTAAATTTATTTCAATTAAACAGAAGTTAATTTTAACAATTTGTACACGAAGGTAAAAGAATTATTCACAAATAAAATCGGATTCTAATAAAGTGCAATTAGTTTGTGGCCACCGGGCAGCATTTACAGAGATGCGACGAGAATTCAGTATAAGTCAAGTTAGAGATCCACTTATTAAAGCCTGCATACCTTTACAAACCCGACTTATTTAGTGTAGATCCACATTCCACTCAAATGCATTCTGGAGAAAACAGATGGCATTCGTAAAGCTTTTTGACCTCCAAAGAGCAAAAAATCCACACAGCTAAGAACAATCAATCAAAGCGCTGTCTCTCGTGTGGACGAGGCATAAAAAATTTAGAAGTCTCATAGCCTATGCTATCAATTATTCACCCTTGCGGGGTGCCTACTTACAATATACATATCGTGCTCTGCCATGCAAGCCTATGCCTCTAATTATTCACCCTCGCGGGGTGCCTACCTATTTACAACTACCCTCCAAAGGGTTGATATACTAATCGGGCTCTGCCATGCAAGCATGCCTCTAATTATCCACCCTCGCGGGGTGCCTACTTATTTATTAACTACCCTCCTAAGGGTAGTTGGTAAACAAATCGGGCTCTGCCATGCAAGCCTATACCTTTAATTATCCACCCTCGCGGGGTGCCTACTTACTTATCAACTACCCTCGTAAGGTAAGTACTGCCAAAGCAAAAATAAAGGTTAATTCTATAGCCAGGGCTAGAGGAGGTTCAAGCAATGACTTAAAATCGGGCTCTGCCATGCAAGCCTCTAATTATCCACCCTCGCGGGGTGCCTTATTATTTATCAACTATCCTCCTAAGTTAAGTTATGCCAAAGCAAAATTGCTAGAAGTTAATTCTATAACCCGGGGCCCTAGCGGCCTGATCAAAGAGGTTCAAGCAATGACTTAAAATTAGGCTTTTTCATGCAAGCGAAACGCCTAAAATTATCCACCCTTGCGGGGCTACCTCGCCTGCTTTGTACCAGCTACCCTTAAAAAGGAATGGACCTGCTTTTGCAACATGGCCAGATGTTCATTTCATAAAAAAGGGCTCGCGGCTCGATTAAAGTACCCGAGGTCGTTTTAATACTCCAAGAGGTATTAAAAAAGTTGACTTGAAAGAATTATAGTATCGCATTCCTTTGTGTCAAAAGTCTCAACTTGTGAACTCGAATGTAGTCATGCAGTTGGTTATTATTCCTGTATAAGGCCAAATCGAATATTTCATGTCAGAACCCTTCTTAGTGTACTTGACACTTACTGTTACATCTAAATGCTCGCGAGCATGTAAAAGTTATGTTTCAAACATTGCAGAAGTTGGGATGGCAAGTGAATTTAGAAATATCGGTTTTATGTCCCCAAAAAAGTATTATTAACTATATAATGAAAAATGGAATAATGTGAAAACATGAACGAATAGAAAAACTGCAACAAAGAAATCAATCAAGTAAAATAATAATAACAAAGATGAATTGAATTAGTGATATGAATGAATTTCGTCATTTTTGTCGTGCCGCATTGTCACATAAATCATAGATAGTTGATAAGATTCCAGCCCCTAGTGGTGGTTATCGAACAACTGAAGTAGTAGATCGACAGTTGCATTGCCCTTCCCAGGGGCGTTTTTTGACTACGGATGCTTTAGACCAAGCAGGTTTTCGCTTAAACCTAAACTTGATTTCAATAATTATGTTTCGAATTTTGAACTTACTAGTTCCATTACATTCCACATATTCGGCAAATAGGCACTGTCGACTGCGGAGTCCGAACCGACTAGCACATTGTACAGATCTCGTGATTATAAAACGGGAATGTCCAATAATAGACCTATTTGCCTTCAAAGCTGCTCACATTGTCAGCAATCACTTGACCCTGGATTTGACTTGGACCTGGATCAAGCTCTTTTCCAATTCATTTTACCCATCATTACTTTGGTACTTGAATTCAATGATTGAGGCCTTTTCCATGCAGTAGGATAATTATAGGCCGTAACTAGGAATACAGTTTGACGCAATTGTAGCATTTAAGCATGCCAAATACGTAAGGTTTAGAAATCGAGGGTCAAGAGTTAAACTGTTTAACTTAAAAGGCATTGCGATAGCGGGAAGTTAAATTCTTTAAGAAAAGATTGTCATTGCATCCGTAAAGAAATGCTACCAATACTAAATGCTCTTCAGAGCCACATTCACTACTACATCAGTTTGATTCTTAGAGTGACAAAATAATAACAGGTGTACCTACATCTTCGCAAAGGGAAAGTACGAAATCTTTATTTCTAATGCAAATATCATACGTTAGATCGGCATCGAATACATTTTAGGATACATTGGCGATGCGTTCGGTTCTTCATGGTGCGAACCCATTACTTGGATCTTTCTACAAACATTTCTAATATCCAGGGTGCTCTCACTCAACTAAATCTTTTAACATGGTTGTTTTTGCCATGATGGGAGAAAGTGTTCTGGCGTGTCAGAGACTGAGCACTTGCAGCACCACTTACCTTAGTAACCTCCAGATACATTTCCTCGATGGAAAAAAGGAAATCTGGGGGTTGGTGAGGCGGTGGAAGGCTAGACCTCTAAAGAAAAGCTTTTACTTAAAAGTTCTTGGTGAGTCTATTTTATAAATTTGTCAAGTAACTTAGAATTGTTGTTGTTCAAGAACAATTTCAATAGCAATAAAGATTAAAAGCCTTACTTTTCCGCAATTGGCGCAATTCTTATCAGACTTACATTTAATATATGCATTATCACATAATACAATACTTGTACACATAAATTTGCTGTCTGAAAATAATGCGATTTCTGAACCATGAACAGTGAAGTACTCACGTTCTAGTATAACATATTCTTAAATTAATTGCTTTTACAAAGAATAAAAAACCCCAAACCGTATGGGATGTCAGTGTACTTATAAATTTATAACCGACACAAGAATGTTTCAATCATTACATCAAACAGCAATTTTAATACTTATTTGTTCAGGCAGATGCATTCGTGACCTGACCTTAGAATATACCCTACTTAAAGTACCTACCTAACCATAATACAAAAACTTTACCGTATGGCCTGAATTTGGTTCTACAACCGATAGCAATACATAGGTACTGACAGACAGTCTACAGATAAATTTTGAATATAAATAATAAAAATGTAAGCCTCCTGTCTGGGTGGTTAAAATTATAATATTTACTATTAGTTAAAACATCGCTGAGTGATAGATAAAAAAGATTTTAAATTATTCAATATTTTCATCAGTTGAGGTGCAGTACCTACGTCACGTAGGTAACTTACTGTTATAGCAGGAACTGTAAAATCGTTTCTTGATTACACAGCTACCCCAGATAGCGTAAGATCTGTGTAGCTTCCAAGAACTGGTTAGAAAATCACCCCATCGACGAAGTTCTAGCTCATGGGATTGGTAATCAGCTAAAACATCACAACAATCCTATGTGTAAAATTAAATCAAGTATTGATAATGATAAACTTTTACACAACTAATGCGATTGCTAGAAGAATTTCCTAGAAAGTTTTTTAGTTTGAATTTTTACCTTTTCATAGTTATATTACATGTTAATTTTTATTGTTACTCCTGTGTAATACACGGAAAAGAATACTGTCTTACATAAAATAAAAAGTATTCAATTATCATAAATACTTTTTTATTTTTTAAATGTCACATTGGCGTTACGCTAAGGCGTTATAATATTAAGTGGCGTCACCAGGCGATAACAAACAGATCTCAATATAAAGCTTCCAGTTACGGTACAGTGTTTTAATAGCAGCGTTTTACCCTGAAATAAAACGCATATTAAAATACTTACCTCACTGGAAGCTTTCACTTTATTTCTGCCTGGTGCAATTGAGCCAATGAGCAAAATGGTGCGCCGCAAATTTTAAGAAACTTCAAAAGCACACGACCGCCAGGTGGCGCCACTTAGCCGGAAACTACGTACTAAAAAGGGTAGGCAAATGACGGGAAACGGAAATGCTATCTCAATATAAAGCTTCCAGTGAGGTAAGTATTTTAATATGCGTTTTATTTCAGGGTAAAACGCTGCTATTTAATGTAAGCCTGATAAGAATCGCGCCAATTGCAGAAAAGTAAGGCTTTATATCTTTATTCCTGTCCTTGAACAACAACAATTCTAAGCTACTTGACAGATTTATAAAATAAACTCACCAAGAACTTTTAAGTAAAAGCTTTTGTTTAAAGGTCCAGCCTTCCACCGCCTCAGAACACCCCCAAATATATATATATTTTTTTCCCATCTCTCGAATACGGTAGTCCGGTTAATGTTTCGAGGAAATGTATCTGGAGTTTTCTCAAGGTAAGTGGTGCTGCAAGTGCTCGGTCTCTGACGCGTCAGAACACTTTCTCCCATCATGGCAAAAACAACCATGTTTAAAGATGTAGTTGAGTGAGCACCCTGGACATTAGAAACGTTTGTAGGAAGACCCAAGTAATGGGATCGTACCATGAAGAACCGAACGCATCGCCAATGTATCCTGAAATTTATTCGATGCCGATCTAACATGTTCAAAATTTGGTATGTTTTTTACAATTGAAATAAAGATTTCGTACTTTCCCTTTGCGAAGATGTACACCTGTTGTTATTTTGTCACACTAAGAATCGAACTGTGATGTAGTAGTGAATGTGGCTCTACAGAGCATTGACTATTGCTAGCATTTCTTTCTGAATGCAATGACAACCTTTTCTTAAAGAATTTAATTTCCCGCTTTCGCAATGCCTAACTTAAAGTTAAACAGTTTAACTCTTGACCCTCGATTTCTAAACCTTACGTATTTGACACGTTAAAATGCTCAAATTGTCTCAAACTGTATTCCTAGTTACGGCCTATATAATCATCCTACTGCAGGGAAAAGGCCTCAATCATTGAACTCAAGGTACCAAAGTAATGATGGGTATAATAAATTGGAATAGAGCTTGATCCAGGTCCAAGTCCAATCCAGGGTCAAGTGATTACTGGCAATGTGAGCAGCTTTGGAGGCAAATAGGTCTATTATTGGACATTCCCGTTTTATAATCACGAGATCTGTACAATGTGCTAGTCGGTCCGGACTCCGCAGTCGGCAGTTCCTATTTGCCGAGTATGTGGAATTTAATGGAACTAGTAAGTTCAAAATTGGAAATATATTGAAATCAAGTCTAGGTTTAAGCGCAAACCTGCTGGTCTAAAGCATCCTTAGTCAAAAAAAAACACCCCTGGGAAGGGCAATGCATCTGTCGATCTACTACTTCCGTTGTTCGATAACCACCACTAGGGGCTGGAATCTAATTAACTATCTATGATTTATGCGACAATGCGGCACGACAAAAATGACGAAATTCATTCATATAATTGATTTCTTTATTGCAGTTTGTCTATTCGTTCATGTTTTCACATTCTATTTTTCATTATATAGTTAATACTTTTTTGGGGACAAAGAACCAATATTTCTAAATTCACATGCCATCCCAACTTCTGTAATGTTTGGACCGTAACTTTGATATGCTCGCGAGCATTTAGATGTAACAGTAAGAGTCAAGTACACTAAGAAGGGTTCTGACATGAAATATTCGATTTGGCCTTATACAAGGATAAAATCCAACTGCATGACTACATTTTGTTTTACAAGTTGACACTTTTGACACAAAGAAATGCGATACTATGCCTCTTTCAAGTCGTTGCCTCAACTTCTTTGATACCTCGTGGAGTATTCAAACGATCTCTGGTACTTTAATCGGGCCGCGAGCCCTTTTTTATGAAATGAACATCTGGGGATGTTGCAAAAGCAGGTCTATCCCTTTTTGAGGGTATTTGGTACAAGGTAGGCGAGGTAGCCCTGCAAGGGTGCATAATTTTAGGCGTATCGCTTGCATGAAAAAGCCTAATTTCAAGTCATTTTCAACCTCTTTGATCTAGCCGCGAGCCCTGATTATAAAATGACTCTAGCAATGTTACTATAGCAAATTTATCACTAGCTCGTAAAAAGTAGGTACCCTGCGAGGGTGGATAATTAAAATGCATAGGCCTACATGGCAGATCCCGATTTTAAGTCATTGCTTGAACCTCTTTGATCGGGCCACTAGCCCTGGTTGTAGAATTAACTTCTAGCAATTTTGCTTGGCATAACTTACCTTAGGAGGATAGTTTATAAGTAATAAGGCACCCCGCGAGGGTAGTTAATTAGAGGCATAGGCTTGCATGGCAGAGCCTAATTTTAAGTCATTGCTTGAACTTCCTCGAGTCCTGGCTATAGAATTCATCTTCATTTTTGCTTTGGCAGTACTTACCTTAGGAGGGTAGTTGATAAGTAAGTAGGCGCCCCGCGAGGGTGGATAATTAAAGGCTTGCATGGCAGAGCCCGATTTGTATATCAACTTCCCTTAGGAGGGTAGTTAATAAATAAGTAGGCACCCCGCGAGGGTGGATAATTAGAGGCATATGCTTGTATGGCAGAGCCTGATTTGTATCTCAACTACCCTTAGGAGGGTAGTTAATAAGTAATACCCCGCGAGGGGGAATAATTAGAGTTATAGGCTTGCATGGCAAGCCTTTTTTGTATATCAACTACCCTTAGGAGGGTAGTTGTTGATAAGTAACACCCCGCCAGGGGGAAAAATTAGAGGCATAGGCTTGCATGGCAGAGCCTTATTTGTATATCAACTACCCTTGGGAGGGTAGTTGATAAGTAAGTAGGCACCCCGCGAGGGTGAATAATTGATAGCATAGGCTATGAGTCTTCTAAATTTTTTATGCCTTGTTCACATGAGAGACAGCGCTTTAATTGATTGTTCTTAGCTGTGTGGATTTTTCGCCCTTTGGAGGCCAAAAAGCTTTACGAATGCTATCTGTTTTCTCCAGAATGCATATGAGTGGGTCTACACTAAATAAGTTGGGTTTGTAAAGGTATGCAGGCTTCAATAAGTGGATCTCTAACTTGACTTATACTGAATTCTCGTCGCATTTCTGTAAATTCTGCCCGGTGGCCACAAACTAATTTCACTTGATTAGAATCCGATTTTATTTGTGAATAATTCTTTTACCTTCGCGTTCAAGTTGTTGAAATTAACATCTGTTGAATTGAAAGATAAATTTACGACTTTAACTCGCGTTTATCAATAGGGACTTACATATTTTTGGTAAATTTATCTTACATTTCAATGAATGGGTTGCGTAAATTCATCACTCGTTTGTCAATTTTCATTTCATAAAATTTAACTCATTTCATAAAATTTAACACTAAAACGGGATTCTCAAGGCACTATTTTATAATTTAAATGTAAACAAAGCCAATTCGCCCATTTCGTCAAGCAATTTATCTATAATATGATAAGAATAAAGATACATTTATTAATCGTATTTATCTTATAACCCGAGGTGCCGTTCACCTCGTTAACCGGCTAAAGAGGAGCTCGAGAAGCTGCTAGCCGAGCCAAACAAACCACTCAATGCTAAACGAAAAAGACACCATACACTTTTACGTATTACATCATGACTTTAATCCGAACGGCAAAACCGTTAAATTCATTAATTAAGTCACACGAATATTTAAGCATGATATTTCATGTTTTATTAACATGTTGTTTTAAGCAATAAAATTGCTATTGGAAACTGAAAATAAAATTCCTTGAAGTAAAATACATTATTCCCTTAAAAATAATGAGGGTAGGACTTACCAGATTTGTGTAGTAGTTTGTATAAAAACTCACTTGGTTAATAATTCTGCTCTGAGAATTATAATATCACTGAATTTTAACGATCACAGAGACAGGGCTTGCAGTGAACGTGTTGTTACGACGGTAAACTAAACGCCAATGAGCAAAATGGTATGCCGCAAATTTTAAGAAACATAAAAAGCGCACGACCGCCAGGTGGCGCCACTTAGCCGGAAACTACGTACTAAAAAAGGTAGGCAAACGACGGGAAACGGAAATGCTATCTCAATATAAAGCTTCCAGTTACGGTACAGTGTTTTAATAGGATTTTGACTGACCTTAGTATAAGGGATAGAAATTTCGGCAGCTGTATTTATGTAATCAACAAAAACATCATAAGACTTTTGAAGATCGTTTGAGATTGAGTAATTTTTAATAATTTTTCGGCAGTTTCCTGAAACAATGTAAAATCAGCCTTTTTGTAATTCTTTTTTTTGCCTGACGTTACTCTTTGGCAAAGATGCAGAGACAGACATTTTTACTATTCTATGATCGCTTCCCAAAGTTTCATTTGAAACCCTGTAATCGAATTTTAGTGCTACTCGTATGTCCGATGTAGAAATGGAAATGTCCGGTGTGGATTGTTGTAGTATTCCATTGACTAGTTTTATTCTTGTGGGTGTACAGTCATTTTAAACAACGAGGTGGTGTTCCGACAAAGCATCATATATTTGACGTCCCCTTTGGTCAGGTTTTTTAACTGACCAGATGAAGTGGTGCCCGTTAAAATCACCAAGTATCAAAGACTTTTTATCGGTAATAGAAAAAATATCATCCCAATCCTGAGTATGTGTACGTGCGTTAGGGGGGCAATATATCGCGATAACATTTTCAATTTCAACGCAGTTAAAAACCTTAATATGCATAACTTGTATCTCTGGGTTAACGTGATGTACTCTAACGAGTTGAGATTGGACAGACTTATGTGTAAGAATCGCCACTCCGCCATAGGAATCATCACGATCAAAACGATAAACATTAAAATCTCTAACCTTTAACTGGCTTTCCGGCTCCAACCAAGTCTCACAAACAGCAGCAATATGGATACCCTCCTGGACAAGCACATTTTCAAAACTTATTAATTTTGGGCGTAAACTTTGACTATTCCATAGAAGAACGTTAAACTTACTGCTATCTTTATTTTTATTTACTAACATAATCTAATATTAACTTTAAAATCGGCCACTCCGCGATGTTTTCTACCATTATCAAAATTAGCCATTCTATACAACATTTCATCGAACACTTTATTTTTTCCTCAACTGGATTACTTTTAGTAAAAATTATTTCTTTAAGACGGCTTAGTAACTCCCCGAAGGTAACTTCTCTCTTCAATTGCTGTCTATTTTTCATATGTCGAAAGTCTTCTTCAGAGTCACGTGACATAGCGCATGAAAAGTCTTCATTATGCGTCTGAGATTCCGGTAAATTTGTGTTATATTTTGTGGATAGTGTACTAGTTTCTTTATTAGGATTCTTCTTAGGCTTAATTTCTCCTTTCCTGCGTATTATATCGGTATGAACGTCTGCTTGGACCTGAACCACAGAAGCATAAGTAGGGGTAGAGGGGTGCTGCTTCTTAAAATTATATTTTCTGTTCGATCAGTGGCGAGAACGCGTTTGTGTTTAAATTCAGGCAACCATCTGTGTATTCAGAAGATGGTTCCGGGAAAAAATATGACTGTCGCTGCTTTTTTGGATTTGCGAGGCTAGGTGACTTAGGTACGTACATCGAACGGGCTTGTCTGTATGTACAGTTGAACTCTGACATAAGTTCACGTATTCTTTTTTCTTTAATAAATTCAGGACACGCCGATTTATTCAGCGCCATATGGTCACCCTGACAGTTTACGCATACATAGACTTGGGTGTCGCAATTTTCATGTTTCCCGCTGCATTTCGGACAAATTATTTTATCAGATGGACATCTTGATCG
Organism: Anania crocealis; assembly: GCA_949315895.1. NCBI lineage: Eukaryota > Metazoa > Arthropoda > Insecta > Lepidoptera > Crambidae > Anania > Anania crocealis. The sequence continues at coordinate 5,526,739 of OX438863.1, forward strand.
TGTGTGCCCCAATTTCCAGCATTTAGAGCATTGTGATACTGGCAATACATATGGCTCCACTTTGATGCGAAAGTCATCAACGTAAACATGGGGTGGGAGGAATGAGCCCTTGAAGGCCAGTTGACGCTTTCACTTAAAGACCATTCTCCATTCGAGTTTCGTCTTTTTAAACGGGAAACTGAGGCGCGCGACTGTCACATTTAATACTGTTTTTTATCTCTTCGTCACCAAGATCAATATCGACATTTCTGATCGTACCATATGTATGACTGACCTGTAATGACTTCTGAAAATTCCATCCTTTATCTATAAGTTGCTTGCAAGTTATTAATTTTTCCATGCTCAATTCGTTTTCAAATTCTAATCTGATTTTATATGAGTTTAGGTATTTTATTTTGATTATATTTAAAATGCTAGCTTCCTTAAATATTTTGGCAAGTGAAAATTGTTTTGGTAGCTTTTCTTTAGATATTACATAGACTTCAATTTTATCTGTATTTTTTGTTTTTTTTATCTTTTTTAACTAGCTCCCAGCTCTCTATTCCTTTTTATCGGTCTTTCGAGTAACATCTCTTCACTTTCGTCAATATGTGTAAATTCTGCCATACTTTGTTTATTTTCACTCATTTCTCTAACGGTTGCATTCAAGTAAGCGCTCGGGCTTGGTGTTCTCGGCTCGCCAGATTTTCACACTCATCTAAGTTGTATAATTCATTCGGATTTTCACTCATAATAGTCGCTGTAGTAAACAGGTTATCTATTAAACGCACATGTGCCGCGCATAAGGAATGCGCCCATCTGCGGACAATAGGCTGCCCGATAAAGGAACCTGCTGTTACCAGCCTCTCACCGCGTTAGATGCATACTACTGTGCGCGTCTCCGGTAAACAAATTAAACGAACACAATTATGCACGACTCACGACTGTCTCGCACGCGTACCGTCGCGAGAATCATCACACTCAGTACTTAGGATACTCAATATCGATAACAATTAAGGTTCTCGAATGGCGACCGCGTACCGGACGACGTTCCGTGGGCAGGCCGGACCGGCCGGAAGGTGGACCGACGATCTGGTCAAGGTCGCGGGAAGCCGCTGGATGCGGACAGCACAGGACCGATCGTTGTGGAGATCCTTGGGGGAGGCCTATGCCCAGCAGTGGGCGTCGTTCGGCTGATATGATGATGATGATGATGATGATGATACTACACACCCAGACTAGACAAAAGAATATTACAACCCATGACTATTGCTTATTATTTAATTGCCGCATTCAGTATTCGCAATGCAAGTACGCTCACTCGCTTCTTATATCCGTAGTTGCTAGGCGAGTTCCAACGGCTTTCATTTCTACCCGACACCATTTTATATCGAATTTTAATTATTGTGTACGCTCAATCAAATAAGTGAAGAGTTACTGTAAAACTTATTACTTAATAGACTCTTGTTTACATTTAAAACAGTGTTAGTGTTAGTATATAGTTTTCAGTAAGTATAGTTTATTTTCTCTGTAAGTGAATTATCTGTATTCTTTAAGAGAAATAAAGTTCTTTTTAAACCGAACCGAAAAAAAAAATGTTACCAACATTTTTTGCATTCAAATTGAATTATAGTAATGCGTGCGTAAATCTAGTGCTCGATGTTTTTTTCTTGAAATTGTTATCAAATTATTTCATTAACATTTTATTCTAAAGAAAATGAACGTTCCTTTAAAATACGTCAAATGAATAATCTAACAAATATGTGAACGCATCGTTTTGTTTTTGTTAGATGGCTACACTTTAGACTTAAGTTTATATAATTGTTCATAGATGGCGCGCAATACACTAGCAAAGTTTCCGGCAATTTTTTAACTCTTTAAATGTTTTTTTATGGAATCATGTATTTAAGAATATTATTGCGATGAAATAGTAATAAAAGTTTTTTTTATTTTATTTTTCCTTGAATTATTCTTAAAAAGTGCAACCACTAATAAAGAGTATATGTTTTGACGGGGAAGAGAAACTTTACTACGCGATTTACGTCGCTATCCATACATCGCTGTGTTCAACGAACCAACCAACCAACGCTGTCTTGGATTTGGATCGATGTTCGGGCCTTTATTGCGAAGAAGCATTATTCAAGGTTCTGCATCGCGAACTTGGAATTGCCTTACTAATTTTACTCAGCTACTTTGGTGTAAATTGAAATATTTACGTGAATTGAGGGTAAGTGTAAATGTTTAGACGTATTTTTATTCTGCTGTGTTTAGGGCTCCAGTGAGCGGTACAAACCAACATGGCGCCCAGCGTGCTATATGTAAATAACTACTAAATGACATTGTACGATATGGTCAGGGAACGTATTTGTAGTAAAGGTTTCGTAGAATCTTCTAGCTAGAAACTTTGGTTCATTAGTTGTAGGTACCTAACTACTTGGTGTATAAAAAACTGTTTCTTTAGTGTCGCACAAAATTCGCATTGAATGATACGACGTGTTAGGATTACAACTGCTAATAATTAGTGTTGGTAGTACTTAATTAAGATATAATTTTAGTAATTTATTATTTGCCTTCTCTTGATAAATCCACCTTTTACTTGCACTCATGCAATAGCAATCAGCTGGCTTGTAATTGTAACTGTCAAATCAATTTTAATTGACTGGCAGCTTTTTATTTTGTATTCCTGCATGATACTGTATTTTTAATTCTAAGGTACATAAGCATTATGCTATCTAATTTAATGTGGGAATGAAATCTTGTTTATAATAATATTTTTTATAAGTCAATAGTATTACTGACATAGTCAAATTGTATCTGTACAGATAATTCAAACCACCTCATAGTTGAGGTATGATCAGAGCACCTAATTCTAGATTCTGTATTTCTAACTCTTCAATTCTAGATATACTAGATGTAGGTACCCAGATTTGTCGAAAAAATGGCCTGGGTCTGCATTGATAACATAACATCAAACAATTTGAAAAAAAAACATGTCTTCTCCGGATACCCCTTCTCCTCCATTAAGTGCACTTAACTTTTTAATTAATCCCTCGATCGTGAGTTATTCTGGACACAATTGAAATCAATTGTTATCGTGGCACCCAAGTGCCTCCTGGGGGTTGAGGGATTAATACCACAATACGTAATTGGAATAAAAATTCTTAAATTATTGTCTAACACTGGATGGATATTTACTATAGTTATACTTTCCACCTGTCCATCAAAGGACTAAAACATTTATGTTTTTCAGCTTTAACTGCTTGGATACGAGATTTGGTATCCTTGTTATGGTAAGTGGAGGTACCTAAAGTACTTTCCCTATAATTTGTGGGCCCATCAAACAGCAACATTTTTCCATTTCATGATGACTAAAAATATAATTGCTTCCTAAGTATATTTCTGTTGAAGGATGTGCATGAAAAATCTTCATAATGTTGTTTGTGTATTTAAACTGTTCATTTGTGTATTATTTAATTATTGCCCGAATTCAAATCACCTCTTGTTCTGTGGATAATAAGTTTTGACTGGCCTACAAATTGGTATGATATGGCTTGTTTCTGATGGTTTGATTGGCTTTATGCTAGAAATTTTTTCTTTCTCAACTAACTTTTCATACTATGCCATTGTGTGGATGGATTAACTGTTTCAAATTACTAATAGTGTGCAAACATTATGTGCCGTATCTTACAACCAACCATTGTCATTTTAACAGCATTCAGTTGTAAATTTTAATACACATTTCTGCAGTGTTGTGGTCTCTTCAATAAAAGATGATCAATAATAGTATTCAAACGACCTGTGATAGTATGATAAACATGTTAAAATCTTTAAAACCATGCAACAACTGATTTCTTCTATTAATCCCTCGATCGTGAGTTATTCCAGACACAATTGAAATCAATTGTTATTGTGGCACCAGAGTGCCTCCTGGGGATTGAGGGATTAATAGTCAAATAATGCCTTTCACAATGGTATTATTGTTATTTAGGCTGCAACTTTCTTTATGTAAGATTTGTCGTTACCTGACTGAAACCTCTCAATCACTGAAACTATTACTTCATCTAATTTTTTTTACTAACACGAATTCAATGCACAACATTTCATATTTTAAAATATCTTTTTAGGCATTCTGTCTGGTAAATTTTTCAAACAGCTCATGACCTGCATTTTGCTTTAAAGTTCATTCAATAATACCTAATTAAAAAACAAATCATCTTTCACTTTTACTTGAAAATAAAAGTTACCATGTCAACATAAAAAACGAATTATTGTAAAGAGTTTCTGTTGATAGGGTTGTCAAAACATGTTGTTAATCCTGAAATGATTGACAACTGCATACTTCATTTGCTTTACACAGCATACAGTAATGGCCATGCTTATGGTACACCAGTTTCGCCACATTTATCGCCTGTAATCTGAATATGTAGTGAGACGGCATGTAAAATGTTTATAATTTTTTTTCAGATGCCGCGAACCCGCAGGAAGCACTATTCCTCGCACTCCAGATCCCGGTCGCGGTCGTATGAGGCTAAGCGACGGCGCCTCGATGACGGAGCCAGAGAGGGGTCACACAGAAAGAGAAGCAGGAGCAGGGATCGTGACAGGTATGTTGTTAATATGTCATTACCACCAAACATGTATCTTATTGGCTGTGGTTCTATTCTGTAGTAGGTACCTACCTACATTTTGTGTAAAATTTACTGTTAATGAACTGATTAACTTGAATAGTATTAATAGTCTACTGTGCTGCGCTGCACAGTAGGTATAGGAGCTTAATTCTGTGCTAAGAGTGACCTATTGTGACATCTGTGTAGCAAATTCTTGTAGATGAGTCAAATAATCTTTATCTTACATGAATTTAATGTTATGTAAACCATTTTACCTCTCTAGATTATTATTTATGTCTTACATGACTGGATAACAACATTAACTTGTAGGTCGGGGTCGTGTCGCATTATTGCGCACTAGATATTGTAGCGCCATCTACCCGTTCCTGGCTCGCATCAAATGATATAGAAGTTTAGTTACCACGACTTACGCCTTCCTTCAACCAGATGGCATTCGATTAGTTAAGCTTTCCAATGTAGATGGCGCTATCTGCATTGAAATAAGCTAAACTTTATTTTAATTTGGGAGGCCTTGAATATAATTTTTATAGTTTAAAGTGAACATATATGTATAAAAAAATTCAATCAGGCCATAACCCTAAAAGTATGAAGAAGTAATTATCATTGCCTTATGTTGTATAGGTATTTACTCACACTTTCAACTTCTTTTAAATTTTCACTAATTAGGTACTAAAGAACTGTGTAACTCAAATTTTGTCATAGTCCTCAGGGAAAACAATAATCTATCCTTTTATGTTTTGGTATCCATATCAATGTTTTTTCTTGCTTTTTTTCATCATATCAGCCGAACGACGCCCACTGCTGGGCTTGCTTTTTTTAAATGAACATAATAAGATTTTCCACCAGAGCAAGCTTTGTCTAGTTTTTAACCAATGCTAAATAGTTTGTCTATGCTTGTCCTCACTCAAGCCTATAATGTTTGTCTGCTTACCAAAACGCTGAAGACCCATTATTATACTGTAAAAAAACTAGTAAGTAACTTGAGTGAAGATAATAATTATATAAAAAAAAGTTTGTTCCAGTGTTGGGTCATTGATTATACTGCCAATGGTACACTTAGGTACTCACTTTATGACAAAATAGATGAAAACCAGCAGTCTACATAACTCCACTGCTTGGCACTAACCTATTCAGAAGGATTTTGCCATAGTCTTCCTTCATGATTGACCCTAGGTTGACCATCGCAGTTTTGCCGATGGTGGGAAAATATTTTGGAAACAAATTGTCTAACCTCTACTTTGAAATATAAAATTCTTGCACTTTTCGACAAGATTGAACTTCTGGTCAAATTGCGATGGTCACTTCTTGGCTTTATCTAAATCAAATTACTTCATTGAAGTGGCTGCCAAGCAGGCTGACCACATATTGAGGAGATATATGGCAGAAAATTAAACAAAATACTCTAGCACTGATTGACACAGAAAAATGGTCTAATTTTTATTACAAAAACACAAATACGAGTACCTACCTATCAAGTTGGTCTCTGGATCACCTGCCACATTGGCTAATGAAGCCTTTTTTATATTATTATCGAGTAAACATGTTGTTAAATCTTCATTTTGTCAATACTATCTCTTTGGTGGTTAGATTAGATTCCCTAATTTTGGAAGATTGTAAAAATCTATTGCGAAATTGCGGGAATCCTTTTTTTTATAACCCTGTCATAAGTCGTTATTCATAGTAAAGCTGGCCAGATGCAAACGTCAACTAACGAGTTTTATCTTCAAATTTATACATTGACATATTATTATGAGTTATCCTGACCTACAATGAACAGTTTATTGATATTTTCAAAAACAACAAACATGACAAGTGGTAGACAATGGCATGATTGAGATATAGGTAATGTAACGGTGCCCAGGCATGAGCGCGGTGCGGTATCGACGGACCGACCCCTCGAGGTCACTTGCAAGGAAGTCGTGCCGGGTGAATCAATCGACCTCGCTCTCAGATACGATCATTGACCAATGTCTACTGATGCCGCGATAACTACAGTACTTGAATATAATGTTTTAAAGTTATTTAAGTCTTGGCCAGTAATGAGGAATGTTGAGATTCGACTCAAAATGTATATCAACAATAGACTAATATTTTAATAACCTAATTTATTTTAGCAATATTATAGTTATTTTTTCTTCTATGCAGAGAAGAATATGACGTCATAGTACTAAACCATTTTGAAGGAAAAATTAAAGATGCTGAAACTTTTTGATCTTGCATAACTCTATTAATTTTAGTAGATAAATCTAATAACAATTTTCTTGTTGTTTTGTTGAGAGCACCATAACTACATAGGTAACATTCCTCATCGTATAAAAACTATTCACAAAAAAAAACAGATTTGAACATAGTAGGTACTATGTCCTATTTTTATGGCTTATCTTTTATGTAAGGCGGTACCAAATATAAGGTTTTTTTTCGCTTGGTTTGGGTGCGATCTTCTTTCAAGATTTATGGTTTTGTACTTGTCACATACAGATGTTTTAATATCCTTTCTTTGATGTCATAAGAGTTTTTTCTTTCGAGCGAAAGTTAGTATGTTTGTTACTCTTTTAAGCAATAATTACTAAAAGGATCAGAATAACTCATAGGCTGTAATTTATCCCAAAATTCCGTGTAGTTGCTGTGGGAACATAGGACAACAGTTGTTTTGTGTAAAGTCTGTTCACACAGACGATAAATGGCTTTTTCGTTGGGTTGCCATTTTCATTGAAAATTTCTGAACGTACTTGTACAAAGTCGCAGGCTAAGGCAAGGCAAAGGCAAAGCTAGTATGTTATATTCGCAGATGAATGCAGTGCCATATCATGCTGTGCCAATACTCTAATAATCAACTATTGTATGATTATGATCAGAACCTAGCATCAAACAAATTGGCACTACGTCGCATGTCACATGTGCTCCGTCGGCGACCTTCCACTTGTATCGCAACGTGGGAATGCACTTGGCTTTTTCGACATTTTTTACCACTATCACAACATTGTGGTATATTTTCGTGAAATCTATTTGCATTGTCCCATTGTTTCTTGTCACCATTACGCCCATTTTGTCTGCACTGTAAGTAGGTACACTGCGGACAACATTTTATATTTCCATTTGTTTATTACGGTCTTTCTATTGTCATTGGGTTTTTGAAACACTCAAGTTCTCAACTCCTGTTCCGTTATAAGATGACTTATAAATATTAATGAATATTTGTGTCAAGTCAAAATACCGTGTATGTACGTTATTCTTGTGTTCGAATGTTGTCTAGTTATGTAAAATATATTCGTATTTAATTAAATTATTACTACCTAATTCAAATATGTAATTATCTTGACTTCAATTTTCCGACAGAGGTAGCAAAATCCTCGCGAGTTCGCCTTCTACTTTAAAAGGAGTCATTTGGTTTTTTCGAGTTATTCCCATCTGATCCCCTAATACTTACTAACCTGTTTTTGGTTTGTAACGTCGTACATTCAACAACAAAATAAGTTAAAGGGTTTACCTGCGCTTTATTTATTTTATTAGAAATTACCAATTTATTACAAGAGTTATTTAATTCGGGGTTTATACCATGTACCTTATTTATTATGAGTTTCCGATATTTCGGCACTGTTGCAAGCGCCATGATCACGGGAGAACTGTTGTATCTGCGGGTGGGTAGCTGTTAAGAGCAGACAAATCGAGGTAAGGTATAAGGTACATGGTATAAACCCCGAATTAAATAACTCTAGTGATAGTGACCATGAAAGTTTAAATCAGTATAATTTATTACAACTATGTATTTCTTTATTTTTTTCTAATTTAAGTAAAAATGTCAGCTGCGGTTTTTAAGAATTACCCTTTTTTCTTTGATCATAAAAAATATCATTAAGAGATAGTATGCATCATTGTTTAAATTATTGACATTTAGTGATGTTATAAATATGATTTTACATTCCAGGTAATTTTTATTTAGGTTGCCAAGATAAGAGGCAATAAATAATAATTGTGATTTTAAAAACATTTACTGTTAATAATTTATTTATTATCGTTTGTTATCTTATATTTTTTAGAACATTTTGTTCCTAGTTCGTTTATAAAATATTGGGCATCACTGGCTTATTACAGTTGCAATTTTTTTATGTCTAATTATTTATAAATAAATAAAGCATTTTTTTTATAAATAAATAATTGTATACCAAACAAACACAGAATCATTGTTTAAGTTTAGGCCCAATAAAACAATCATTTCATATTTTAAAGATGTCAATTAGCAAATGAATGACTTCTCATAAGATATCTGATAAATAAATAAAAAAAACATTTGAAAACAAGTACTCAATAAATTTAAATGAATATGTGATTGCAAAACTTCTTTTCCTACCGATTGTAGTTACTTGTCTTACTTTCTTACCCACCTACCTTAGAAATAAAATTAGGGGATCCGTTGGCACCATAAAAATTTTAGGGGATTAGGGAGGGGGTTGGGAATTTAAATTGACGGTGGATCAGATGCAGGGGATCAGATGGGAATAACTCGTTTTTTCTTGCAATTTATGTGAGACATTACATTTTCAACATTTCTTATCTTATGGTAGGTATGCTTATTAATGGGTAGTTCGATAATTGCGGACAGTAATTAGCTTCTTCCTTTTACAGTATCCTCCTTTTTTATATACAATTATTGTTTAATTACAGAATTAATTATGAAAATCTTAACTTTCCGACTATAAAAATGTATAAGCACAAAATACGCAGTTCAGTTGAGGTTAACAAACTCATTTATGTTCGTAACCATGCCTGGATTGTTAAACAACTGAACCTCTCGGCCTATGAGTGTCCTGTGGTGTCGATGTCTATTCATTCTGTGAACAATCATGTAAGTGTTAAAAGAAGTAAACATTACATTACTTAATGTTGATCTTCATGAAAAACCTTCAAAATATTAATACAATTGTAGGTTTACTTGTGTTGTGACTTAAATCCTCTAAAAAAATTCAGAATAAATCATTCCCAAGATTTTAAGAAACTTAATAGGTATACAATACACTCGAATGCTGGAGTGCGTCTGTTAGGAGTTAGGACACCTACAATTCCAACACAGCTTTATGCTTTGTGCGAGCTTCAGAGCTATAATTATACATATAATTAAATATTGAGTGCGGCACGATCTTTAATTAATATTTCGCGCAAAGTGCTAGCGTCAGGAATTGCCTGTAGCTTGCAAACTGCGCATATACGTGCTGTAAAAAATATTTCTTCAATAAAGCCTTCGATTATGAAGAGGATATAACAAATGCCAAACTGTAAATTATATCAATCAACACTTACACCTGTATAATGTACTCCAGAAAAGATAATCTCGTGTTAACCTTGGTTTGACGGTCGCTTAATATTTTTTTTCCCCGAATACAATGATACGTGTTTACCGATATGTTTTAATTTTCTTGTGTTTCGCAACGGTTGTGTGCCAAGGACCTCTGAAATGTCAATTACTAAAACGGTTATCTTTATGTTATCTGTAAGCAAACACATCGTAATTTCGGTTTTCACTAACTTTAATCACGTCATCGAGTCGCATTAATTTGCGAATTCCACTGTTAGTAATCGCGCACATGTACCTATTGACACATTTCTTATCTGCATTCCATGTATTTACTGTCTGTGACTGAGACGTTTGGATTAACGGGTAGAGTTTTTGGTAACAAACCTATTGTTACCAAAAACTACCGTATGTCAAAAATAGTTTTCAGTATTGTGTCAATGTTAGGTAAATGCATAGAAATTTGTGTATGGCGGCAAGTATTTAAGCTTTAGTTAACTGTTTTTACATTTCGTACGCAATAACTAATGGTGGCGCGATTGTGGCGCAGGGTGGGGGCGAGAGGAGTTGTTCTTGACACAGTAAAACTAGAAGTGCAGTAGGTGCAGCTGCGACCTACGCTGAGCTTTTTGCAAGCTAACGCAATTCGTAAGTTCTTAACCACTTACTTGTCTAAACTCTTGTGTACAACATTGTTGCAAAAGGCTTATTTAAAACCAGTATTATTGTTCATTATCAGTTCAGTCTAGTGTCTAGTATTCTAGATATTGCTTTCGAAGCCTTTCTTTAAAGAACAGTAGTATTAGGGGTTAAAGTATGAAATTGCCGTTTAGTATGGACGAAATCGAGAAAAGTCATTTTTCCATACTAACAATTTTTTTTAGTTTTTTTAAAAAGGCCTGAACTGTTTTCGATGCAATTAAAGGTGAAAGTTAGATGGTTATAAAGCTACGCATTATTGTATTTAAATTTCTGAAAATCAAAGTATATAATACAAATCTAATTAATTGAAGCAAGAAGGTCAGCTGACACATTGTAAGGGATCTTTTCAACGACTTCCTTTGAAGTACGAGTAATAGGCACTAGTATTGAATTTTTTTTAGTCAAAAGTTATTTTATTTAGTTCTTGATACAATACAAAAAGAATTTTATTACGCAATAATACGACTATACTTAAGAGCTATAATAAAAATAAAAACTGGGAAAATAATCGGCAATTTCATACTTTAACCCCTATTATAAAAAGCGTAATATTTTACACATGTTACTTCTAACTATGGCGTTAAAACTGGAGTATTTATTGTTACTGCATTTTTAATAAGTCTATTGACGGACTTAGTGCCAAGAAGAATATTAGAACTATGTGATGAATAATTATGATCATTTTCTGTATAGTAGAATTAATGACTATATCCCTTAGTAAAGTCCTATGCAAAACAATTCGCTTGTAGTTTTTAAACTTCATAATATTATTTTAATGCACCGCGACATTCCTATTTCATTTCTTGTGTCCAAACCAGAAATAAAGTTATGTGAATTTTATGTACGAATGTCCACTGTCTAGGTACTCGTATTTTGTCAGAATTTTGTTTTAAATAAATAAATAAATAAATGTGGACAACATCACATACATTGTTCTGATCCCAATTTGAATAACTATTCAAAGCATTCGTATTTTGGAAACCAGAAACAACGAAGGTACCACAAATACCGAGACCCGAGAAAATGTAGATAAAACACTTTTTTTCTACATTGACCCGTCCGGGAATCGAACCCGGGACCTCGGAGCAGACGACACCTTGAAAACCGGCGTGTACGCCACTCCGCCACGGAGGTGTTTTAGTTATTAGTAGCAAGGAACATAGTTTTTGATTTCACCGCGGTACGGCACGCGCAAGATTTATCTGGCGCGATCTGCGTAGATCTCGGCCAAGAAACGCTTTCCATGTCGCGAGGCGGAACGCCGCAGCTGCGACGACGATTTATTCTTCGTATCGGTTTTGATACGATCCGATCCGCGATTTATGCGACTATGCCGATCGCCGGCCGTTCGTTAGCCCGCGCCTCGCTGCATACGAGGCGACAATTCCCACTACCCTTTGTTCTATATGTAAGTATGGTGGCCAGGCTATCTATGATAGTACTACTAACGACCGGTCCCAATAATTTATCTTGGTTTTGACATTTCGGAGATAGGAAACAGTTTCTATCTCTGATTTTGCCGTCCAGAGAAACAAAGACAGAAGTTGTTTTCTATCTCCGATATGCCAAAACTGAAGATAGATAGGTTATTAGGACCGGCCGTAAGACAATTCAGGTTCGAAAATAGACTTTTTAAGATTTCGACATCACGGGGAGAAAGGTCGTCGCCGTTCCTTTTAAAGACAAGCACGTAGGGATATATCCAGGTAGCAGTAATTTTTAACTCTGAGCGTGGATAGTTTTTTCCTGAAATATTTGTAATGTTGTTTTTTCCTATATCTATTATTACCTATACTGTAAAAACTGTGATAGATATCAAACATTATGAATGCAAATAATCAAAACATTACGAAATAGGTACCTACTCATCCTTACTAAAATTGTAAACGCGAAAGTTGGTGTGTAGTTACCGCGAGAAGTGGGAACACGGCTTAATGTATTTTATATAAAGTCACGTGACACAGATGATACGAGTAGATGATGCCGTCGGTTAGTTAACATTTTTATTTTATGCAGCACACATGAGTTTATCTCTGAACCCTATTCCGAATCACCTATGAACGAAGTTGCGTCCACAAGCTAACTAACGTTATACAGTGTGTCCAGTAAGTACCACGACTAACTTACGGAGAAGCGAGGTGTAAGGGTCAACTATTATAAAAAAAAGACCTCTGTAAAAGTGACAGTTTTCGAGATACTGGTTATCTTTAACTGTGACCTACTTAACTGTGGTGAAAAAATAAAATTAGTAAACTATCGCTGCACATAGTTCTATAAATTTGCTTGTTTCATAGGGATTTCAAAAAGGATACCTTTCATTTATTTGAAACAATAAAAAAAAAGTTGTGGCTATTTTCGTAAGGAGCTCAGATTCACTATAAATTCTTAGTTACGATTTTAAGGGCCGATTTTTCAATCCTCAGATAAACAGACAGATACACTATCTATCTGTTTATTCGACAGATAGCAAAATATTGCATTTTTCAATTGTCAGATAAGCTTTATTCGGCGAATAACGCTCCTAACCGAAGAATAAATCTATCTGCCGCTTTGACGGCTAGATAAACGTCTATTCCATAGATACTAGTGTATCGTTGACATTTATTCTGAAGTTATTATCTAGTGTTTTTAATATTTTACACAATTATGGATATTTTTGATACTGTTGATGATGTGGCAATTGAAGAAGAGGCTTTAATATATGAATATTTAAATCCTGAGAGAAAAGAACGAATTATTAGACCACGGCCCGATCACTTTGCCATGTGGGATTCGAAAGAATTCCATCGGCGATTCAGGCTAAAAAAAGAGTCTGTACATTATTTACATTCCTTAATACATGACAAAATCAAGCACAAGACATTGAGGTGAGTGGCGCATAGTTTTTATTAAGTATTGTAAATAGTGATTTGAAATATCTTATCCTTAAAACATTATATTACTTACCAAGTAATATTTTTGTTTCAGGAATCAGTGTATCTCACCCATGTTGCAACTACTTATTTCGCTAAGATTTTTTGCTACTGGGAGTTTCTATATCACTGTTGGAGACTTCGGTGGCATTCATAGCTCAACTATGTGCCGCATTATTAAAAAAGTTACTCTAGCCATAGCATCTTTGAGGCCAACATTCATTCAGTTACCCAGAGGTGGTGAAGAAATAAGAAAGACCCAAGAAGAATTTTATAAAATAGCCAGGTTTCCGAGAGTAATTTCTGCCATAGATTGCACCCACATAAGAATTCAGTCACCTGGTGGAAACACAGCAGAGGAATTTAGAAACAGGAAAGGTTTTTTTTCTTTTAACGTTCAGGCAATGTGTTCAGCTGGTTTGTTATTTCAAAATATAGTCGCACGTTGGCCTGGTTCTAGCCATGACAGCATGATATTTGCAAATTCATCTGCGAAATTCCATTTTGACAATGGTGATTTTGGCAATGGAATTATACTTGGTGATAGTGGTTATGAACAAAGCAATTATTTGTTGACACCATTTCAAGAACCAAGTACCCCAGCTCAGAGTTTGTACAATGAGTCACAAATACGGACACGAAATGTCATAGAAAGATGCTTTGGTGTGTGGAAACGACGCTTCCCAGTATTAAGCATTGGTTTAAGATGTAAGCTACCACTTGCACAAGATGTAATCGTAGCGTGTGCAATATTACACAACTTGGCAAGATTGAAAAATGAAGATGAACCACCAGAGGATCCGGAAGTACATGTTCCACCACAACCAATTTTTGACCCCACTATAGCCAATCCCACAGGAGAACAAAGACTATTGACCAGAAACATTATGTTAGAATATTTTAATTCCCTAATCGACCAGTGAATAGTGAAGTAGGTAATTTTAAAATAAAAGCTGTTGTTTTTGTAAACCTGTGATTATTATTTTATATAAGTAAAGATTAACTTTATAACATGTCATTTAACACAGACCCGCTATTGACATTAACACTTAATCTTTGCAAAAACACTTCATGTATTGCTTGCTTTCTTGCTTCATCATTAGCAAGATGTAACATTTTCAATTTATGTTCATCTTCAATGAATTGATGTTGTTTTTTTGTCATTTCTATCTGCAGTTGCACCAGTTCCAATCTGGCTGCACTTAATTTGTCCAGTCTGCCTGTGACACTTGATTTAGTAATAGTATCGGCTTTCAAAACATTTGATACTTTTGTTTTCAGTGCCTTTGGATGCCATTTTGCCCATTTATTTTCTGAAAGTAAAAGTTTCAATCAATCATCAGTTGTTATAGACACATTATGAATTATAGATTAAAAGAGAACACAAAATATTGCTAGAAAAAAAAGGTACCTTTTAGAGATTCATTTTCTTCTGCATTTATTTCTAAAATCATCGACTCGTCCATATCTAAAATGATAAATCTTCATATTAATTACATCATCAACATTGAAATGAAGAAAAATATGTGTTAGTTACTCATATATGCAATTATTTTTAACAAGTACTACATTACATTAGATGCACCAGAATTACATGTATCAAAATTATTGTCCCGATCATGTTTGTAGTAGTGTTGATTCCTTACCATAAGATACACAGAAAAAATTTATTTTTAAGAAGATAAGTGAAACAGCATATATGTTTAATTACTGAGTCTACCTACGACTCAGTAAATAAATAAATACATATGAACTGATACACACCTGGTATATTAATATTAGCATGGTTATTTTGTAGCTCATTTTGCTCGGTAAATTCTACTGAGCCTATTTCAATGGGGTTTTCCACAATATCTTCAGGGACGAGTATTGGCATAACTGAAAAACAATTATAATGATCATTATATCATGTTTACTGGCATAATAAAACTTGATGTCATATAATTATTTCAAGTCTTATTAATACATACTTGCAATGGTATCACAGTCGTGGCGCGCTTCCATCCCTGAGATATTGGAGCAGATGCTCAGGACTTTGTCTTCCACGTCATTAAAGTCAGGAAAATTTGACGGTCCTCCTCCAGTTCTGTACATTTCCTGTCTTTTTAGAGAGGACTTCTTTTTTGTTGATTTTTTTATTCCTTCGTATTTTAGCTTTAATGTTTTCCACGTGCGTATATTATTTGATACTCCACACGAGTTAAAAGAACTCTCAATCTTCTTCCAAGCCGTCTCCTTATCTTTGTTGGTAACCGCATCAGTCTTTTTATTTTCAATAATTTGTTTGTGTTTGTCAACTAAACTAATGAGCAACTGAACTTCAGCAGTGTTGAAATTTACAGCACGTTCTCTCTTCTTTGATTCCATAATTAAAATATAGGTACTCAGTCTCTATTAAAACCGAACACTTACGAAAAACAACAAACAACACGGGCGAAACAAGACACGAATTCAGATCGTAAGTATTAAGTAGAGGTTATGTTTAAATGTCAAATAAGCGCATGTCAAAAAGTTTTCTGTCTTCTTCTAACACACCTAGAAACATATGCGTATCTCTCACTCGTACAGGATTATTGTGAAGTTGGCGATTGTAAACCACAGATAACTATTCGCTTGATTTCAGATTGATTTTACTGTAAGTCTCAAAATAATGACTATTGTCGAAAATTATTAACTAGTGCAGACGTTTACGGTGGTAAGGCCGAGATCATCAAAATTAAATACTTTTCTTGAAACAAATTGCCCGTCGGAAGATCACGCCCAGGAGGGTCTCACCAACTCAGCGTCGCCTCTGATACTATCGCCTGATGTAAAGTTCTGTTTAACGCTAATTACTATGCGTTCTTAAAAGATCACGAATCAGATTGATGTGTTAAAGATGAACTTGGTTCTTTCTAAATTGAACGTATCGAATTAAAAATCACCCGTGTTAAATCAGCTGACTGGATAACATCATGAACCAGCATTATGCATCATGAACTACATTCTTTTATGAACTCTTAAGGCACAGCTTCCAACTTACAGCGTGTTCCTGACCTAAAATGGAGCCAGCTTCTGGCTACTTAGTTCTCTATTTTAAGATTATTATCGGTGCCAAATTACGGTCGAACTATAAACATATAACTATAAACAATAAACACTCTGGAGTACCACAGGGTTCAAATTTAGGTCCGATCTTATTCAATATTTTTATAAATGATATTATAGATTATGTTTCCCACTTTATACCATATAGCTGTTCCCCGCGACTTCGTCCACGTCAATTTCTGATATTATGAACGCGATTATTTTTGCAACATTTTTCACTGATGCTTCGCTCCTATTGGTCACAGCGTGATGTTATATAGCCTAAAGCTTTCCTCAATAAATGGACTATCCAACACAAAAAGAATTTTTCAAATCGAACCAGTACTTCCGGAGATTAGTGCGTTCAAACCAAACAAACAAACTCTTCAGCTTTATAATATTATAAGTATAGATTTGTATGCCGATGATTTAAAAATTCTACGAACGATTAGATCAGATCATGATACCTTATTACTGCAAGAAGTTTTTAATAATAAGGATAGTGTAACAATTGTTAGTGAAACAAATAAATAAAAAATAAATTAAAAGAATAAACATTTATTTTCATACTTTAAGCTCATTGTAAGCTTTGTTTATTATGCGTTCATAGCTAGCATGCTGATAACAAATGTGTAGGAGGTTTTACTTACAAGTAAGTCTAGACTTACCATAAATAGAACATTTTAGTAGTTTGGGAGTTCTTGCGAGGCCGTGCTTCTAAAATATACGTTATATAAGTTAATATTGTTTCTTATTTTTTCTGTGTGGTAATAATTGTCATGGAACTCTTGTTCATGTAACATGGTGACATACCTACCTTCAGAATAAATGGTTTTAAATCAAGTGATAGCACATGGTGTATCAATGGGACAATGAGACCTTAAGATTACTGTTTTTGGGCCCAACTCGGTCAAAATATAATTCTTTTAAACGACAAGTCTCTAGGTACATACAGTATTAAACAATCACAGTACTTTATTCCTTAACTTCCAAGTCGTTCTATAAAGGGGCCTCACAAGAGTCACAAGAGAGGTTTTCCTGGCGTTGTAGTGTTCTTCCTAACAGTGATGAACAATGGGGCCATTGTCACGTCCGCGGAAAGCTGCCTGCTCGATTGACGCGCGCTTTATGCCGCCTCGATCAGTTTAAAGAAAAAGCGCACACACCGACAGTGCCGTGCCTGGCGTATAAACATTAGTTATAATGACATAATGACTAAACAAATAGCTGTCTCCAGCGAAACGCTCTTATGTAAAAATATTAAATCAGTACACGTTTGTCTGGTTAGTCTTTACGTATTAGAATTTTATGTAATTACTTGTCACGTGTGGAATATTAAATCAAGAAGTATCCCGCGGGAATCATGCATATTTGTGGGATATAAAGTAGTTTTGTTTCATTTCAGCCTATGTTCTTTTAACGTACTCAACCTCATTCATATCAGTTTCGCCGTTGTAGCGTGATTTTGAGAAATTATTCATTCTTCGTTCAAATTGCATACCCACTTATTTTATGTCTTTAGGATGTTATGATTTTATTACCAGGGTTTTAAATAGTGTTCCCGAGGCCTATAGACTTTAGGCTTTTTTTAAGCCTAGCCTATTAATTAGGGGCTACAGCGGGATAAAAGCCTAAAAAGTCTTTTAGGCCTTTAGGCTAGGCCTTTTTCATAGCCATATTTAAAAGGCTTGAAAGGCTAAAAACCTAAAAAGATTTTCCGTCCTTTGGGCTAGGCCTATTTTATTAATTTTTCGAGTATAATAATTGTCAACTTAATTTTACGATTTTAAATATTGTTTAAAATTGCATGTTTTTTTCTTGTTACGAGTATTACGAGGGCGGGTCAATAAGTCCGTGACTTTTGAAATAAAACACAGATTTTTTGATAAACAAATCATTTTATTTTTCAACGTAGTCTCCCTTGAGCTCTATACACTTTGTCCAACGCTTCTCCAATTTTTTAATCCCTTCCAAAAAGTATGATTTGTCGAGGTCCCCAAAATAGGCCTTTGTTTGCGAGATGACTTCATCATTGGAGTCAAATCTTTTTCCACCAAGCCATTTCTTCAGGTTTGGGAACAAAAAGTAGTCACTCGGAGCCAAATCTGGAGAATGGGGTGGATGAGGGAGCAATTCATAGCCCAATTCATGGATTTTTGCCATGGCAACTGCACATGTGTGCACACTTGCATTGTCTTGGTGGAAAAGAACTTTTTTCTTGGCCAAATGAGGTCGGTTTTTTTTCAAATCGTCATTGAAGCGGTCCAATAAGTTGGCATAATATTCCCTATTGATTGTTCTTCCCTTTTGAAGGTAGTCAATGTGGATTATCCCACGTGCATCCCAAAAAACAGTCGCCATAACTTTATTGGCTGACAAACCCACCTTGGCCTTCTTTGGCGCCGATTCACCCTTAGAAACCCACTGTTTTGACTGTTGTT
This sequence comes from Anania crocealis, assembly GCA_949315895.1. Classification (NCBI taxonomy): domain Eukaryota; kingdom Metazoa; phylum Arthropoda; class Insecta; order Lepidoptera; family Crambidae; genus Anania; species Anania crocealis. The sequence continues at coordinate 5,545,754 of OX438863.1, forward strand.
TGGTCTCTGGTGTGTTGCGATGGATCCATGTTTCGTCCACGGTTACAAAACGGCGCAAAAACTCCTCCATATTGCGATTAAACAACGCCAAACCTTCCTGTGAAGTTGTTACACGATTGCGTTTGTGGTCGACTGTGAGCAAACGCGGCACCCATCTTGCGGAAAGCTTTCTCATGCCCAATTGATCTTTTAAAATTTAAACCACTGAGCCATGCGAGATCCCTACGGCTTCCACAATCTCTTGCACTTTCAATCTTCGGTCGGCCAACACCATATCGTGAATTTTTTCGATTGTTTCGGGTGTAGAGACCTCAACTGGGCGTCCAGGACGTTCGGCATCTTCAGTGCTTTTACGGCCACAACGAAATTCAGTAAACCACTTTTTTACCATTGAAATCGATGGTGCAGAGTCCCCATAGTATTTATCAAGCTTAGCCTTGGTCTCGGTAATGGTTTTTTTTCGCAAAAAATAATGCTTAATAAGCACACGAAATTCACCTTTTTCCATTTTTTCCTCAAATTACTGGGTAGTCTGATAAAAATAGCTGTCAAACACAAACTAACTGACGCAGCAAGTTCAAATTTTGATAGGAATCAACTGACAGATACCTGTTGACAGGAGTAGTGTTGCTTTTTCAGTAAAGAGGTCAGAAATTCAAAAAGTCACGGACTTATTGACCCGCCCTCGTATTACTCGTATTTAAAATTTATTCCACACAAAATTTTATACAATAAGCAAATTTAATGCTAAGAAATGCAAATAGAGATAGACATAATTATAATAAAGCAAAAATGCAATACATCATTTATCAGTATATAAACTTGAAAAATTTTGTCTCAGGCGGGACTCGAACCCGCATCTCCTCGCAGGGGGCGAGGAGATGCGGGTTCGAGTCCCGCCTGAGACAAAATTTTTCAAGTTTATATACTGATATTATAAGTGCAATTAAGTTGCTAAAATATCAAATAAAGTATATAAATAGCTGTTTCATCTTAACTGACTGTCAAACATCTGCAAAGATGTTTCTTTCGGGTGTTAAGGGTGCAAACTCCTAACATTTGATGAAGCAACGCTGGCTCACAGCGTAAGAATATGCTTGAAAAATTCGCGCCTTGTCGCAGTGTCTCGGTGGCCTAATGGTATGGCACCCGCCCGGCCTGCGAGGAGATGCGGGTTCGAGTCCCGCCTGAGACAAAATTTTTCAAGTTTATATACTGATATTATAAGTGCAATTAAGTTGCTAAAATATCAAATAAACAATACATCATTTATAATAGACTACAATAATCAAATATAAGATCTTCAATGTGCCTGTCATCGTGGCAAAATCTTTTTGGAAATAATGTAAAACAAGTAGGTACTTATTATTTCCAATTTCAAATAATATTAGTTTTCCTTTAATTTTAATATAAATACAATACAAAAAAACTTGTATAATTCATACTAAGCCATAATCTGAATAATGGCTATAGCCTTATAATAAGCTTACTACTCGAAAAAGACTTTAGTCGGAAATAAAGCCTAAAAGGCTATTTAGGCCTATAGGTTTTTTTTAAAACTATAGGCTTTTTAAAATGAGTAGCCTTTTAAAAGCCTAGTAGTCTATCATGGCCATAAAAAAGAACTAATAGGCTTAATTTTAGCCCTAAAAGCCTATAGGCCCCGGGAACACTAGTTTTAAATTATCTCGATGTAAAATTTCATAAAATGTTTATAGAAATTGTTCCTCCATACAAGCTTTCGTCCTCTTATCACCCCTTAAAGTGATGATTTTTTTCACGAGAAAAATAAAATGCTATTGATTAAGTATTTATTCTGCATACAAACTAAATAATTGCAATTTGAAAATATCAGATATATGGGTAATATACATATACATACATATGTATAAATCAGATTTTCTTGCACCCTGATAAAAACAGGCAGACACAAAAACAGACAAACGTTCTAAAACTTCGTTTTGTCATGATGACAAAGACCCCTAATAAAATATAATACCTACTAATAAACAATCATTGAACCTGGGCCAAAGTAAGTACGTACCATCAGAATTATGTTGATAAAGCCGTCGGAGTGGTCTATGATCACGTTATATTATATGAATAACTCGTCGGCTGTAAATGCAGAAAGTGCACCGAGCCGCGATAACTGACTGCGCTGGATGCGAAGAAGCCGTTAGTTGATGTTTAGGTGCGGACAGGAGCGCGAGCTGGTGCGCGATCGATTAGCGAACCGGTCCCACAGTACGTTGCTCCCGAGGGCCACAGCCTGCGCCTGCGCCTACGGACACGAATTGTGCACCTCGCTATTGCACACTAACTCCCCCCGCAGACCCAGTCCACGCTGCACGCTGGCGGAACGCGGCGACAGTTGCATAGGCAAACCAGTAACTTGTTACTGGACCCCCCTTATGAACTAGCTTAGAATTTTTCATTTTGCAACATGCTCTATGTATTATTTATTGAAAAAAAAAACTGTTATGTACTTGTTTCATTAGTGTTCTGTTAAACTTGAACATGTCGCGATGTACAGTAAATCCCATCTAGTTTCACTGCGCCTATGACGGGTTCTGTCGGTCATCGCTATCTTGTTTTAACTGCGCACGTCCGCTTATGTGTAGTAATTGTCAGCAGGTGTTCTGCTGTTCGAGACAGTTATGGGAAACTCGGGGTTTTTTCATTTCCCAATACCGGTCTTGCTTCGTCGAGGACTTGGCTTGGGGGCTTTATGTGAAACATTACCACGACTACCCCCTATCACTTAAGGCCTACCAGACAACTTTCCTGATTAATATATATTTTTTTTTATATACATTGTTAATGTAACTACTGTAGGCCAACAATAACTCGTCGTACGTTTCCGTTCATTATTCCACAACACCGTTCTGTGTTATCATCATCATATAACATCTGATATTCAGAACTGGTCTTTTGGATCGGGTGCCTTTCCCATATACTGCCATAGGTTTTGCCTTGAAAACTTGAAGTCACTGGAGGTTTAATTTCCTTGAAGCTTATCAGTTTTGTTTGCGTAAATATGTCGAAGTTGATATGTTTGCAGCTGGGGCAGGACGTAGGATAATAAATGCATTATTTATAATTGATAAAGATGTTTGCGAGATGTGTTAAAGGTAGTGATTAAAGATGATAAGACCGTCTGGCATAGTCCTGCTGGCACGCACACAGGGCCAGGCTAGGAGCGTGGTGCAGGGTGGAGCGGGCGTCGAACCCGCGTGGGTCGGGGGTCAGTCGCGCGACACGTTCATTAGCGCTTCAGTGCGCTTGCGCAGGATGCACGTACACACACATTCCAAGGATGTCTATTGAGACATCCTTTAAAGATTGCTTTCAAGTTACTGGCACACAATTCCTCGACCAACGAAAACGACTCGTGTAAAGTGTCATTTCTTTTATTAGACAATCTGAACCACCAGGCAATGATTTATACGAAGGTCATGCATGAACGATGCAGTTCGAAGGCTTCATCGCGGAAGCTGTTCATTTTTGTTTACTGTCCTGTCCAAACTCGCGCCTTATTAAAAAGTGGCATGTAGTTTGCTTTATCACTTATGACTCAACATCCCTTTATTTTATGTAGTTAAACTCTTGTTTTTCCAAATAATTTATCATTATAGGTACTATACTGCCCGTGCAAACAAATTTACGTTGTTTGTAGTTTATTCTATTTAGAAGCAGTGTAAATTTCGCACATCAGGTGTTGTACGTGTAGTCAGAAGTTAATAGCTTTAACAAATTTTGAAAACAACATTTTTATCTTTACACCCTTAGAAGTATTTGCTTTGCGTAAGACTTGGTGTACCTACATATATTATACCCTTTTCCCTTTGTCATGATATCGATGTTGATGAAAGTGATACTTGTCTCTTATAATTTTGGGCCTAATCTAGACTAGTACCATTAATCTAATTCGGATCTTAAGACATATGCAATGAATCAGTGTGAGTCAATCGAGAAAGTAAACCAGTAAGCATTGTTCCGAGTGGATGCGCCGTGTACCGAGTGCGTGGGCGCAGGCAGAGCTGCGGCGCGAATTAAAGCAGCTCTCTATTCATTACTCATCGTTATTGCTATCGCCATTTCGGGAGACGAAAGCGAGTGTAGGCTTATTAACCTCGGTTTTGTAAGCTATTTAATTATTTTGACGAGATAAAAGAGGCTTATTTTTGCACTTTCCCCTTCACATGATGCCACACGGGTGGCCTTTATCGTCACAAGTTCACGCTCAATGGTTACTTATTTGAGCGTGTTGAACCCAACAAAGCTTATTTATTATCAATATTATGCTTATTTTATTAAATCAATATTATAGGGAATAAATATTGTATAAAAACTAACACTACAATGAGAAACGTAGAAGCTAAAGACAAGAGTGTTTACTTTTACTAATATAGACAAAAAGTATAATAATGTGATTGTTCATTGTGGAACGCAGACGTAGTAGAAAGTAACCACGTCGTGCAAGAACGTCTAATTGCAACAACTACAGACTGTATTGTTCATACAGCCTCTTTGTACGAAACTACCACTAAATAATAGATCTGTAAATTTTTTTGATGACAATATTTAGCACCTGTTTGAATTTTTTGTCTTTACCTATGAAATTGCCGTTCTGCAGTACTGGCCATTGCAAATCAAAATAATTTTTGTTTGGCTAAGAATTCTAATTTCATTATTAGTAGTCATTGTTTATTGATTAGTGTTACATTTTCATCGCATTTCAATCTTTTTCGTCATCATGGATACGTTAAAAAATCGAATAATTATGGAATATGAGTATATACCGTCGTAGCAGCAACGCGGCACAAGCGGCATTCAACGACGTTTACGGAGCTAACACTACAAACCAACGCGCCACCTGTTATTGGTTTACTCGCTTCCGTTCTGGAAATTTCGACCTGAAAAATGAACCTCGCGGTCGTCCGAAGACTTTGGTCGACAATGACGAATTAAAGGCGATAGGGATGCAACAATATATCGGAAAACCGATAAATATCGATATATCGACGCCTAAATATATCGATATTTAACGATATCGACGATACGCCGATATCGATATATCAATATCGAATATATATATATATATCGTAACGAAATATCAAAAAATTGTAAGGTATAAAAAAAACAAATTTATGTACTACTACTTATGTCTGAAATTTTTAGGTAAATCAGTACTTGAACTGTCTGGAAGATACTTGAAGTATTCCTGTAAGTAATGGGCCATCATCATGCCATGCTGATGATGACCATTCGGTGTTCACTGTCGAGTGAACAGATGACTTAACTAAGGCCGCAAAACTATAGTACACCACAGTAATATACCGCGAATGGTCACCATCACAGCCCACAGTGTAGAGAGGCTATAAAACTACATTAATTTTAATAAGCCTTTTAAAAAAGGAAAAATATCGATGAAATATCGATATATCGGCGTACTAGATCGATATATCGATATATCAATATCGACTTGATATATATCGATATTTTAAAAAACTTTGCATCCCTAAAAGGCGATTGTGGAAGCTGATGATACACAATCTACGGCTGAATTAGCAGCAGCTTTCGACGTTAGCGTCAAAACAATATTGGTCCATTTGCGTCAAATTGGCAAGGTAAAAAAGCTTGACAAATAGGTGCCCCACGAACTCAATGATCGCCAGCGCGAAGTAATCGTACTTCGATTTATACAAATAAAAAATACATGAAAAAAATTCATTTCAATTTTTTCATACAAAACGGCAATTTCAAGACCTAATATTTTGTCATGAATTATCGCTCTTCCGACGAAAATTTATAAACATTCGCTTCTACGTATGTTTTGAATTTTGGTTTACGCTATCTTTGAGTTTGATGTGTCATATTTACGGTAAAAGTTCCATTGAAACATAAATTTTCACCATTTTTCGATTCAGTTTCTATTTGTTAAATACGAGTATATTTATTAGGGGTTAAAATATGAAATTGCCGTTTTATTGTAATAGGTTCTTTGAATGGGGGCTATCGCTAGTAAATTTGCCACTAGAGGCGCTAGTGTCGCGTGAGGTCCAATATCATTCACTTTGTACTGGTTTTAGCGGAATTTGTTGCATAAGTTATAATTTCTTAAATTTACCTGCCGGAAAGTGATCTCCATCGTAAAATATAGCAAATATGGATTATTTGGCGATTAATGTGAACGCTTTAAAAGCGGAATTAAGAAAAAGCGCAAAAATAGGCGGCCTCAAGAGCATCTATTTTAGAAGTTAGTTTGTTGATATCAAGATAGTTATTTATAAACAATATAACCTTAATTAGATTCAAGATATAACAGTTTGTTTCGGCGCCAATCGCCTTTTACTGCTTTACTTCCGGACCTCAGTCTACAGTGGCGCCAACTGGTGAGCAAAGAAACGGTAGTCCCCATTGACATAGAATCTTCATGGTTTGAGGTTTTCGAATGAAACTTTTTTCACATGGTTTCTATGATGTTCTTCTTTTAAAAAATGTGAAACATTTGAATATCGACTTTCAATTGTTTTTGTTATTTAACTTAGACAAGAAAGAGGGATACTGCGAAAATTCGAGTGATTTTTGAATACGAGTTCCGACGCGGAAGTAACGCGACAGAAACAGCCCGCAATATCAATGTTGCGTTTGGAGAGGGATCTGTTAATGAACGCACCGTGCGATTTTACGTTTAAACGCTTTCGTAATGGAAACTTCGACTTGAAGAACGAGCCACGAGGAAGACCGCCCACACAGGTGATTAACGATGAATTAAGAGAGATGGTGGAAACCGATCCTAGTCAAACTACCCAGGAATTAGCGGCATGGTTTAACGTAACCTTACCCACAATATTGACTCATTTGCGTCAAATGAATAAAATAAAAAAATACGAAAAATGGGTGCCTCATGATTTGACTGATGTGCAGAAAGAAACGCGTGTTGAAACTTGTGTTGCCTTGTTGAATCGGTACAGAATTGAAGGAATATTAAATCGAATTGTGACATGTGATGAAAAGTGGATTCTTTATGATAACCGTAAAAGAAAAATGCAATGGCTGACCCGCCAAGCCACAACAGTGTCCTAAAGCAAAACTTACCAATAAAAAGGTACCTAATGGTAACTGTTTGGTGGTCTCAGCATGGTGTTATTCACTGTAGTTTTCTCCGATCTGGTCAATCAATAACGGCAGATGTCTATTGAGCCGAACTCCGAACAATGTTGGCAAAACTAGCAGTAAAACAGTCTCGACTCATGAATCGATCTTCACCATTATTGTTCCATGACAACGCGAGACCTCATACAGCACAAGAAACCGTTTTGACCCTTAAGGAATTGCAATTAGAAACCATTCGACATCCTCCGTATTCGCCAGACCTTGCTCCAACGGACTACCATTTTTTTCGTGATTTGGACAATTATCTACGTGACAAGAAGTTTTCTTCCCAGGTGGCAGTACAAAATGCTTTCACACAGTTTGTGCAGTCTAGATCCTCAGAGTTCTATCACAAAGGCATAAATGACCTTCCTATTAGATGGCAGCAATGTATAGATAATAATGGTAACTATTTTGACTAAATAAATTTGTTAAAATTAAAAAATAAACAATTTTGATTTTCAGTACAAATCGGCAATTTAACCCCTATTATTAGACCCAGCACAACTTCAGCAGTAATAAGAGGTGATGAATATTGTTTAGCCGGAACATTAGAACTCGGAAATTAATTATTGAATATCAATACGAGTGAACTGAAAATGAAATTTCTTAAATAAAAAATCAATCATTGTTTTTTTTAATTTAAAGACATTATCTCACCGTTGTTTAAAAAAAAATTGTTTCGAAACGTATGAATGTCAATACAAATCTAAAAAGATGCATGCAACGTATTTTATTATTATAAAGTTTAGTAAAAAAGTTTACTATTCACCATCATCATCATCAGCCTATCGCAGTCCACTGCTGGACATAGGCCTCTCCAATTGCACAGTTTATTATAAATACTCCAACCCTACTCAGAAGAAAAGCTTTTATTGTCGGGGTCGGCAGTGTTGATCTTCAAAACGTGTAACTAGTTAAATTCAATCGTTATTCAGAATAGGTTACTCCAATTAACACATTCCGGGATACAATGCTAAACGCTATAGAAATTTTATCTAAATATGCTCGTCCTTATATATATTTTTTAATACTAATTATCTTTAAAAAAGTTTTAAAGGACATTCTTCGCATAAGAAACTCTGAAACACTGCTTATTGTGTGTGTGTGTGTAGTGTTAGGTAAATGGTATTTAAGCCGAAACCAGCCTATGTTAATTACCATATTAATTTTATTATACAGGTCTAAATCTAAACTAACTATAGAGTCTTCTCTAAGTAAGGTGTATAATTATGACTTAGTACTTCATTTTTGGATTTTCCAGTAAGTTTATACTATTTTAGTATGTTTCTATAAGTCGTACGTAAGCAATCTGATGGGTTCATCATTATTTTCAGAAGCGCACGCTGTGCCCGTTCTAGTTAACTCAGATTATTTTACTTGAGGAACCCCGAACTGTAATACAGTTGACTTAGTATATTACTAGCGACCCGCCCCGGCTTCGCACGGGTGCAATGCTGATACTAAATACACTACAAAAAAACTGTGAACGTTGTATATAAAAAAAACATAGTGGCGCGCTCCGGCTTCGCACGGGTATGAAATATGTCACTGAAAAAATGATTAAAATCGATCCAGTAGTTTTGATTTATTCATTACCGCCCGTGGCCCGCACGTTTTAAATTTGGAGTAAAACAATTCCCCTTTCCCTAATACCATGAAGATTTCCTGCTGTCTTTGGAATATCTAAATTCCGCGCCGCCGCCGCCCTGGCCGGCCTACCGCCGCAAACGCTACGTCCCGTAATTTTTAAATCTGTAATATCTTCGAAAATATTTATTTAAATCATATTCTGTAAAGGGCCATATAGATCAATATTAAATCAACAATGTATTTGAAGTATTTAATTGGATAAGGATTAATGCTGTATTGGTTAAAATCGCTTCGAAAATTAGCCATTATTTGTCGTAAAAAGTAAATGACAAAAAAATGTTATTGTGGGATATCCATAACAGATAGACATACACCATCGCGGAGTTTTCTGTAGACCTTTTCAATATGTACAATACTTAGTACATTATTTTGATAAATTTCGTAGGGTTTAGCCTGCGTTTGCAATGTAAGCGGAAAAAAATGTGAATATTTACGAGATCATATTGGAAACCTCAAAAATAACAGTATTTTTCCACTATTTAATGGATGTTATTATACATATAAACCTTCCTCTTGAATCACTCTATCTATTTAAAAAACCGCATCAAAATCCGTTGCGTAGTTTTAAAGATTTAAGCATACAAAGGGACATGGGGAAAGAAAAAGCGACTTTGTTTTATACTATGTAGTGATGTAGTGATACATATATTGACCCAAGGTTAAGTTGACAGTTTTGAATTAGCACTACTCCGCAGTCTCCTAGAGACAAAAATTATCTTTCAGAAACGAAAAGTACGAGTAGAGTGGGTCAGATGTCGCTTAGTGTAGAGTTACAGATACACTGTCGCAATTTGTCGTTATCCTACTGTTTATAAAACAGATATACTACATACTGCAAAGTTTTTAAATTATCAAACGAAAACGTATCTATATTTTTTACGTAATAATATTTCGTGACTTATGTTTACTTATTATAAGGCTTCTTCATATCCAAAAACACCTTTCTCCTTCGAAATTATAATCCGTGACGCGTTTTCACTTTCACTATTACTGTGCCAATCAAATTCTAAGACACAATTAAAGAGACTAATTAGCTTAAATTTTAAAATCTGTAGGTGTTACAAGCACAGTCATTTAATAATTTCGTATCTAGTGTTTTGTGGGTAAGTCGGAGCGGCCGGTGGGCGGTGCTGCTAGTGAAAGCTACTTTATACGATCTTGTTTATTTCTGTTTAATAACACATTTATTCATTAAACTCTCAATTTAACGGACTGGTATAGCGAATTTATTTTATAAACCTGTCCAGTGCATAGTGAAAATTTTATTTTTAATTCTTACACGTGAGCGACTAATAACAAAATGAGTGTTAGTAATGCCTACAGCATGAGTGTTTAGTTAACGGTTAGGCTTGATTGTATTTTACTACTAGCTGTTGCCCGCGACTTCGTCCGCGTCAATTTCTGTTATTGTGATCGCGATTTTTGCATCATTTTTTACTGATACTTCACTCCTATTGGTCGCAGCGTGATGTTATATAGCCTAAAGCCTTCGGATAAACGGACTATACAACACAAAAAAAAAATTTCAATTCGAACCAGTTCTTCCTGATATTAGCGCGTTCAAACAAACAAACAAACTCTTCAGCTTTATAATATTAGTATAGACTGATGTACTATGAAATTCCAATAATCGGTCTTGCATTGTATTCATATGATTGATATCGAATGTTCCAAAAAAATATCCGTATGCTACATAGTTCAATTGATGGTTAACCCGTTATTCGTTTAGACATATTAGGAACATAAGGCTCTATTGTTTTGCTTGGATTGGATGTGTGTGTGGGCTTTACTTTCAAATAGATTTTGACTATTTATATCTTTGTTTTTTTCCCCTTTCATAACATTATGTGAAAACCGCACTATGAATACCACGCTTAAAATGTATAAAATGCTGACTATTTAAAATTTCTGACTTCACCACAGTATAATGCATAATATGTTAACATGGCTGGTGTCGGCCTATTTATACCATTTACCTAACATCCTGTATAAAGGATCATTTAGGTACTTGATCCTAACCGAAGCTAACCGAAGCCTATTAGATCGATTAGGCTTCGGTTAGGATCAAGTTGAAATATACGTCCTTAGATAAGGTATGCTTACGCTTAATAAGTTATACTCATATTATAAAATAAAAAACTAAGATACACAGTTAGTATCCTAAACAAGTTTTAATGAGAACCAAATAAGTGCTCATTTGGTGAGGTAGTTTTTCTGGCACTAAAATATAAATTCACCCAATTCGCCCCATATTCAACTAGACGCTTCTTTTTCATTCATTGTTCAGTAAAAAATTTCTTACTTTGTGCCTTACTAATAGTAAAATGACTTGTTGTCAATCAATGTAAGAACGTCGAATGTAGTGTCCCCAATTTGGAACAAAATGTCGCACCATATCAACTTGAAATAACTTTCGAATGTTACAAGCACTCTGTCTGTAGTCAGACAAAAACATGAACAAAGGCGCAATTGAAAAAAACATCAAATTGGTAATGAGTTTATGCTAAGTATTCGATGTAGGCACTACATGAATAGATGTAGGGAATGAGGGCAGACCTAGCTAATACAGTTACCCCACTGACTCATCATCACCGGCAAATGATCGCGTTAACCCGAATTGTCAACTAACTACACTTGCGACAATTGTTTTCGATTGCTTTATTTACTTTCATTGTAATTTCTTTCTCGAGCTCGATGCTTGTTGTGACACATTTGTATACGAATGTACAAGTTAAAACATTTACTTATTCAACTTGGAAACCCTGAGCAGATATTGTTCGACACAATACATAATTTGAGAAATGAGACGAAACCAACGTGACTTTTGCAAAATATGTATTCATTTACATGCAACACCTTATACTTGAGTTGGAATAGGGTTACGATATTGTGTAGTGAATCGTCTAGATGACTACCGTATTACACGTGCTATTAAGCGTGTTATAGGAAACTAAACTAGCACACGTTTTTGACTCATACATATCCCTTTGTTTATAAACCGTGTCGATGTGTAGCACTGACATTGACCATCGCATTCCACCATACACGGAATACATTACATACAGGGAACATTACAGCGGGTAACAGCCATGCCTGCACGGATATTTAGCATCTTAATAAGACGCTTTATTGGCAATTTATGCAACACCATGCAGTTACACATATACTCGGCTAGTTGATTCGAGAACCTAACTAAATAAAGACTAACAGTGACAGCTCCTAGTCTATTATGCAAATGAAATCATTTATTTCCTTTCTTGTGTCGTATAAAAACGTAACTATCGCGATGCACTCGTGAGGCTCGTGTGGGTCATCGCCGGGCGGGTCACGATTACGGAAATTCGTTTGCTTATTTGCTACGCGTAAAGGACGACCTGATTAAAAGATTGTATTGGTTATTAAATTCGACGCTACAATAATGCGTTTATGACAAGAGACCTTGCTGTACATCGATATTGACTATCCTAAAGGGAAGACAAGTAGGTAAGCAAGGTTTCCGTTTAAGGACCGGCAATGCATCGGCCGCCCACGTATTGTTCAGATATTGACGGAGGCGTCGCACTAGAATACTGCAAATCTTTCGGCAATTTGTTCCTTCACGGAAGTAGGTATTTAACTGGCAATGAGTCGTTAAGTTATAACGATTTGCCTGCAAATCGTTTAACCAAACGCCTGCAAAATTAAGATACGTAATTGTTTAGTATAAATTTTATTGAATTTCTCAGACTGTTTGGTTGACATTAAAAGATTTATTAGCATTCAAAACTGCTTACACTTTCTATCTACTTTGTAAACACGCTATAAATCCTGATCCATGGTGACTGACAGCTCTTATTTAATTAATATCATTTCTCCATTTTTGTTCCGGTTGACTAATATGCAAGTATAATGTGGATCAGCATCGGCGTAGGCGGGGATCCAATCGTCTGTGGGCCACATAAAAAGTACGTAGTAAGTTCGTGCTGTTCACGCAACCTAGTAGGTATGCGCAGTGTGCTTCTCGCGTAAACTGGTCACTTTTGTTTTCATGCGTCTTCTTTGGGCGTATCCAGCCTGCGCCTCTGTCGGCCTTGATTGTTATCCACCCGCGTCCGAGCCCGCGTGGCTGCACAATGTCTGCGATCGTTTTTCTGTCTGATGTGACAAGATTTCCCTTTTATTAAACCAATATGAATAAGATTGTAGCTTACACTTAATATTACAGCTTTTTTTTTACTATGTGACGTGTGTCAGATAATAACGTCGATCATTTAACCTCCTTCACGATAAAAATACACGTTTCCGCGTTTCGAATACAATACTGTATATTTATTTTTCTGCTACTGAGTCATATAGGTCGGGTGCTAATGATGGTAGTGATAATTAAGTATCTTCTACCTACCTGCCGGGTTAAATAAAACCATTAACAAAAACGACTGTTTAAGGGCAAGTTTGTGCGCTAGCCTTATCATTACACAAGTACTCGGGGGAACACGTATGGCTAGGTTTACAAAATCCAACCATACGTGTGACTTGTGTGTGACATTTAATAATATGTAATAAAATAATAAAACATTTCTCTTCGCAAGTCAATTAGGTTTCAACACCCACATGTGGATCATTTCTTTGTAGTAATACAATTGATATCTCCTTTCTATTCGCACATCATAAGTGTGACGGCGACCCCGAATACAAATTATGGGAACAAGCAATTCGGTGTATGAAGGATGGCGAGCGGCGTTAAAGTGGACACCTACGCGGTCTTTCGACGAATTGAACTGTATGCGGCGCACTAACAACTTTCTGCCCCAATTACACACAGCCGCGTACCACCGTGCCGCGCTCGACGGTACGGAACTACGCATGCTGTGCAGGCTGTGACATGAAGCAACTTGTTTAAAACTCAGGATATAATTTTGAGTATATAAACTTGAAAAAATATGCCTTAGGCGGACTCGAACCCGGATCTCCATGCATACCGGGCTCGGCGCTTTACCAATTTAGCCAACGAGACACTACGTCACAGGCTTCAATATTTCAATATTCTTATCGCTTTAAGCCAGCGTAATTAAATCAAATTTTAATGTTATCAGTATTTAACTTGAAACCTTATGTCTCAGACGGCACGCGAACATTTGTTTTAATATTTTTTCGACTTCTGTTTCAATCCTTTGATGATTTTCATGTGTTAATCAAATATTTTTCTTTAGTGCAATATTGTTAGATGTACCAATTGGCCAATATTGTTAACTTTTCGTTGTCTTTCGACAATAAACAACCGTTTTTGCTTTCCGAAGTGTTTCTGATGTGTTTTCGAAAATCACCTGATTACATGCACATTATGGCCCTTCATCGTTAGTCTGCAAAAGAAGCCCAATAACATTGTCTTCACTCTTTACCTTGTTAGCGTTGTCTTGTTGACTGGCGGGTTACAAAAATTTCTGTTCTTTTTGTTTGTCTGGAGCGAGGCTGTCTACCAGGCGTGAGTCACAAACACGTACAGGATCTTTGTTGTGCTTCCGAGAACCACAATGGGCACGTCTTTGTGGGGGAAGGCATGCTTAATGCAGGTCGACGGACTGATTTCTCTTGTCTCAACGTAAAAAGTTATAAAATCATTAAACGTCTTATTGAATTTTAATGCGTTAGATTAACTGTTTTTGTCGTTTGCTTTGAATACAGCTCTTAAGAACTAGTTACTTTGAGATATATTTGTTTTGGACTTTTTGGTGTAGGTACTTTATTTTTAACTAATACTTATGAATGTATTATTTGAAGAGTTTTAGTCTCTAGTGTTAGGAAAAATGCATATTAATTTTAATTTGTATTTATATACGTGATTATAAAAGGTTTCCTTACTAGCCTAAGCTAATTTTGACCAAAAATCCTGATTTAGGTCGTTGTTTCTGCACTTAACACATTAAGCGCCATGGGGGTCACCGGTGACCTCCAAACAATAAAATTTTAATTGTGTCTAGTACTTCAGCAGTTAAAGGCTTAACTTTATCTGTACTTACTTGATTTTATTGAGTATTCCGTTTACATTAATCAGTAAGATTATTTTTATCACTGGCTTAACCTAAATGTATTACATAGGTTATCATAGGTACTAGCGGACCCCGCGATCTTTGTATCGCCTTATTATTTGAATTTGACGTGTTAAATGTCATTGTCATCAAATATGGCGTGGTTGAAAGAATTATAAAAAAATATTTTTTTTTAACGATAACTTTCCAACGTTTTTAAAACTTATTACTTATCCTATTCCTTAAAAAGACAAATCTAAAAACACCAAAATCATTAAAATCGGTCCAGCCGTTCTCGACTTATAAGTAGTGTTACTAACCACCATAATAATATACCTACATTTATGTTGCCATTTGAACTTCTTACTATCAAATGGATTTGTGTGTGTTATTTATTTTATTTCATCAATTTAAGCCAACAGACAAATCAAATATACAATATAAATTACATTTCGGTACTTAATGTAAAACATATAGCCAAAGTAAGATATTGAATTATATTGTAAAGGTGGTTTCAGACTATGCTATAATATAATAGCTTATAGCATAATATAGTTCATAAATAATAAATAAATAAATAAATATTTAAGACATGCCTCACTGGGCCACACTGAGCCATCTAGTCCCAAATTAAGGTACAATTAAGTACCCTGTCGTATGGGGTACTAGACAACCGATAAACTTACTTATATACTTTTTTTTTTAATAAATACATACTTATAATACATAGAAAACACCCTATAATACATAGCACAACAATATCGCGCACCACACATTATTATGGACACGTTCACTGTTAACTGTACCATATCTTATTATTATGTAAGTTAGTACGTTAGGTCCTTATTTGCTATACTATAATATATACCACAATTGTATAGCTTTGTCGGAAAAGAGCTTAACACTTCAATATGATGGACCATTTTTTTTTCTTTTATCCCGTTTATAGTCTTACTACTTTCGTCTTATTGTTATGATGTTAAATCAAAACTCGGTAGAGTTTAGTAATTTTACGTTACGTTACGTTTTTCGCAAATTTTAATAACATAGTTACATTACAAAGGCCTCTACTTATATGAATACATCAACTCATAACTATCTTTTCTATGACTAATTCGTTAAAAAATAGAATTTCAGACAAAACGTCTAATTTTATCGTCGTCATATATTATGTGAGTAGTCTACTTACTTATTATTAACATTCATAAATAAAACCCAATCTTCAGTATACCTAAATATAGGTACTTCAAATGAACCAGTTCAAAAGCCGACTTGATCAAGATTATAGATAGTTTCCTGAACTGTACGTTTTTTTGTAACGCCTCATGCCGTTCTGTGGAGTTGAGTAACGTGTAACAAAGATGGATTGTAGCCAATATGCATGTACTTTGAAATTATGGAACAAAATTATCAGCAGAATCACCCAACCAGGAAAACATTGCACCACTTCGGAAAGTAAAGTAGTCAGCTCTTGCGGTTTGAAAAAGGAGCGATGACACGTCAATATCGAGTAATGTTCAGTTAGATTTTTGACCTCAATGATTAATGAGGACCGTTATGTTTGACTCAGTTATTATTGCGTTAGTTTTTTTAACTCATCACCATCGCTAATGCATGGTAATTAGGAGAATATCCGCCTACGTAGTAGGTACTGGTGATCATTGTGCCTTTAGCTATATGTGTAAAAAGAAACTACTCTAGTTTATACATTTGTCATTTATGTAAACTTAAGCAATAATCCCTATTAATTTTATTTACTACGTCTGACGACTGTTGTACCACAAAATGGAATTTTGGGGAATTAAATGAATGGAAACTAGTAAATTTACTTATTCCCTGACTTAAAATTTTGACTTTTTCTGGAATAGTAATATAACGATGGGCACAAATAAGCGCATTCAAGTTACGTACGCCTTTATTTTGTAGATCAGTATCTGAAACTAGATCTACAAAAATAAAGGCGAAATTGTATTTTGTGGTTTAGTTTTGCTCATGCCATTAAACAATTGTCCCATGAAAACATGGGTCGAATTAAAAAAAACTATTTGAATTCGGTCCACCGGCACCGACTTAAATCTGTTTAGTTGTTAGTAGTTAAAATAATATTGTAAGTACGTAAATAGGTTTTAAAATAAAACATTGTTCTTGTGTTACTTTGTACGTTTTAGTGAGTTTTTTTAAGTCGGTTCATTTTTTTATATAAACAAAAATTATTTTTCACTTTTTAGTGGTAGATAAATTACACAATTATTAATCCTCTGTTCGCCGGTAACAGTAACCTACATAAATAGTGATGACGACTTCTAGATGAAAATGTATGAATTGTTTGAGAAACTCCCTCCCTCATCGCTATAGAATCTTAAGAATCATCATCCAACTCCTAACTGCTTAGGAGTTTGACCTTCCATCATCAGCTCACGTGAATAACCTAAAGGAAGACAACTATCTGACTATACGCGCCTATGATATTTAAAGAATAATTCTCCTACTCCTAACCGTTAAGGAGTTGTACCTTCCATCATCAGCTCATCAACATAAAATGATGAGTACTAGACGCAAATACTGAAAAATCTAAAGAAAGATATGCAAAAACGTAATACGTGCTTATAAAATTTGAGGGTTTCCCTCGATTTCCCCAGATTCCACCATCAGATCATGACTTCGTTAAAATGGGACCACACGGAAAGCACTAGCTTTCAAACAAAAAAATAATTTTTAAAATCTGTTTAACCAGTCCAAAGTTCTGAGGTAACAAACATAGAAAAAAATATATACAGTCTAATTGAGAACCTCCTCCTTTTTTTGGAAGTCGGTTAAAAATTGTAAGTGACTACCAAAAAGCACTGGTGAGTATAACGCCCCACTCCGGAAAAGCTGTGGCAAAAGAATCGTATTAAATCTTTTATGCATAAAAACTAATTTGAAGGTCGCAAGCACGTCCTTAGTGTATACTTCGAACTTGAATTGGCTCATCAATCCATAATAATTATGTCGTGCAAAAAGTGCTTTTTCACGATCACTTACGTGCTGCAGCTTAAGTGATGGCGAGAATCCCAGGGCTCTAGGAAGTCCATTTATGGACGCTATTTTGATAAATTGTTTAGATTGTTCTGGACTGGCTGCCAGATCAGGTTTCTGTGGGAATGCCATGTATGGCATAGGATTAGTTCGCTATAGTCATTGGTTAAGTATGAATAATAACAACGTTGATTTAAAGTGGTCAACGAATACACAGTTCTTGTGTTTTTATATACAGAACAAAAAAACACATACCATTTTCATACAACTTCCTTAGTATACGAATACTACTAACCCTCTAATAACATGTTTCCTGAACTGACAGTATGGATGAAGCAGATAAAACTACTAAATTTAAGAATTCCCTCAATTAGGAAGTAAAACATGTTAGACCAATTGACATTAATAGATCGAGTAAAGTTTCTCTAGGCACACGCATTCGCTAAGTGAGCAGAGTCTAATGACGTGTGCTAGACAGTGACCGATTTTTCTTTCGTTAGCCTAGATGGCCTAGTAATGAACCATTTGGGTCATTGGACCTCGCCGTTTGTCGGCAAGCCGCCACCGGTCCCATAATTTTTTTTCTACGATTTATGTGCCCTCGATTTAAAATTATTACTCTTATCTACCACCTTCTTCAGCACCACCTCGTAAACTTTTTGTCTAATTCGATGCTGCCTGTCGGAAAATATGCTCAATTCGGTATGTTGTAATTTATTGTTTTGTTATACTTGACCAACAAGTATTGTAGAGTCTATGAGGATAACAAAATTATTACATATTCAGCCAACCAGGCTATCTTCTAACCTTTGCTAAAGGCTTTTTAAACTATTTATAGGTTAAACTTATTCCTATACATATTGTAGACACCCTGAGGGGGATAAAATTATTTGAGCGTATGATCGTTGGCAGTGACACACATTATCACTGAATAAGATATAATGCTTCAGCGTAAATACTATATTTTTCCTCCACATATAGGTATCTACATAGAAAATCGCTCGTGCGTTAGACAGGCGAATTACTCAAAAGAGGTAGATATATCATAAATTAATGACGTATAATTTTACACAATAAGTCAATGTTGCACGTTGCGCACTCGTTTATTAATATCATTTATTATTAAAAAATGTTACCTTTTTTAACCGAATCATGGCTTTGTGTTCCAATTTCTAAAACCAAAACATACAAATTTAGAGCTCATAAGATTAGCCGACTATCGTATAAACTAAATAATAAAAAGAAAAACATTTTACTTGCAAGATTTATTATTCCGAAAGTCACAAATCCGTGTTTAAATTAATTTTCCGATTTTCATTAGTACGTAGAATTTCAAGTCCGAAATGTTATTGGCCCGAAAAATAATATTCCGAAATTGTTAATTCCAAAAAATTCATTGCTAAATAAAGAAGGAGCATATTGGAGCATTATAAGATGTCAAAGAAGATCCACTCTATTTTTTCCTCAAATAGTTCATAGTTGTCTTTAGGTAAAGAGTAAAGACTCGTACTGAGCGTGGCGGTCAGCGGTGGCGGTTTGTTTGTTCGTGCAGGCGTTTGAATTTCAGGTCTGTGGTTTCGGATTTTTGATTTTCGTAAATCGTATTATTATTCAATCGGTATTCTGAAATCATACTTAAAAACATTGGGAATTCTGATTTTTGGAATTTTAAATCACTCTTAAATTTTAATAATATTAGATTTTTGGTATTTGTGATTGTGACTTTCGGAATGAAGTTTTTTGTATTTATGTACTACTAAAAAGGTATTTTTTGTTTGCTTCTGGTATCTGGCTTAAATGAAGTCCTATTAGATGGAAATTTTCTTAGAGTTATTAATAACATACATATATCCGACCGAAGCCATAATAAATTCATTCCTTACTCACCTTGGTCATTACTTTGTTGTCAATATTGCCTTTCAACTTTCTCCTATATTCTGTAACATGGAAATTCGACATTCAAAGCCAATGTTCTTGTTAATATTAAGAACGTTCCGTAGTATTTTAGCCCTCTAATAATCATAGAAAATAATAAAAGTATCGATAAGCTTTTGAATAGTTATTTTTATCAGGTCGATTTGATGGTGTGTTGTTAGTCAATTTTTTATTACACATTATATTAAATCTATGTTATTACACGTCGAAATCAAAGTATTTGTTTTCGTTTCGTAGTTATTTAAGTAAACACGCCTCGCATTGACGCCCTGTTAGTCTAGTGGTTTAAGAACCAGGCCAAGATCAAAGGGTCCCGGGTTAGATCCCCGGGTCGGACAACAACATTTTAGAATTTTCGAAAATTGCTCGCGATTTTGATCACTAACCCGCATTTGGCATATTATCTTTAAAATACTAACGAGCAATTTTCGGAGATAGTTTTTTTTATTTTATTATAAGGCTTTTTAAAATATCGAATCGAAATCGTCGGTAAACATATGTGGTTTTGTCAGTGGCCCAAATGCATACATTACAATCTTCGGTACATGCAGTTGTTTCGAAACTTACCCGACCTTCAAGTACTCCGTATTTTCATTGAACAACTTCACTAATTATAATTTAAGTAGGTACCTACCTATATACACTAAAATGTTTGATTTCATTGAAGCTACATGTGCTAATGATAGAAATTCTTTTGTTTCAGGTAATTAATTGTCCGTCATAATAGTTGAGCTACAAGAAATGTTTAAGGTGAGATCGCGCGTGAACTAATTACTGTAGTTTCAGAATTTGTTACCAGTCACGTCATTACGGAACAGAGCGATTGAGAGAGAACTGTTTAGAGTTGGGAATCCGTTCTGATTTCACAAATACTAATATTTATAACGTAATTCATATTAGGATTGCGTGACAATCGTACACGATAATGAATAAAAAAAACAAGTTTGATACGGTTATTAGAGACGAATACGAACACTACATAATAAATAATGCAGACTTAAAATAAAATACCAATTATGGATATAATAAAATATGTATAAATTTACAAGACTCAATTTCAAAATATTCCGTAATTTTTATCTTATAATAAAGATTTGCGACTATTTGTAGTAAAAAAATGCATTTATTGGTTTAACTAAGTGCAATTTTTCCAATGCAATTCAACGGAATAGCTTTAATGAAAACTCGAACAAGTAGTGTGCAATCGGGCCGGTGCAAGCGAAGTTAAGCGAACACCACTCGAACGGGCTCATAGCTCGCATGTCGACGACTCGCTGTGGTAGCGAAGGTCAGTGCTCCTGCGATTCCACCCGTAGTGCTCTGGCGTTAGAGTCACAAGTGGTTAGCAGGAGAGAGGCAGCGGCAGCGGTGGGGTCCTCGCTGCGGACGCGCGTTGCCTCCCTTCGTCAGTATAGTCGCTGCGGTGCACCACGCACGCCGCACGCAGTTCTCGCGCGCGCTACGAGAAGGTATACACGAGGACCGGTCGTCGCAGTCGCACCACTCACGCACTCGCTTCCGGTGGCTGCTCTCCTTTGTCCTACGATCGCTCGCTTTATCGACTACCACCACATACCTGATAAGAAAACTTATTTGTGGGAATCATTGGCTGCAACCACCGCAAGTGTCAGTGTGATGTGCAGTGCCCGTTTCTTCAATAAAAAGTGCTACAATAAACTCGTTTAAATATGAAAATGTGTCTAACTAGATGTACTCGCAATTTTCTCAACTTGTCACGCTGATAACAGAACAATAACTGTACATAAATAACTAAATATAGACAGGACTGAGTTATCTCATGTGATTTATTATTCAATAATACAGCCTTAACGTATTCATACATACGTAATGGGTGTTGGCCTTACCGATCAAGACGGGATAATGCTTTTAATCACGTCAACGTTAAATAACATTCGGACAATGTATATGAGTAAATCCCATTTTTATGTTATTGAAATATATTAGTCATGTCACTATATGCGTTAACCCAGAAATTATGTTTGTACAGTGATATGTTTATGTCAGTATAATTGGAGTGGAGACAGTCAGTGCAACTGGATAAATCGCTCGCGGGCCATATGGCAGCAGCTCCACTGGCCATATTAGGGACACTATCAAGGCGACACTTGTTGCACTTATACGGCATGACTACTCCACAAAACACGCTTAAAAGACGTCTTATCTCTTTACGACCTAATAGATTCATCTATCACTAAGAAATGTTTATGAATATTAAAACAGTGCTATCGTAATGTGTTGCATTAATTCATGCGCGTCATGATCGCTGGCATAACTGCATACAAGATAAGTTAGGGCTACGGTTCGCGAGTGCGTTATGCAAGCTGGTGGCCCGAGTGGCCGGCGGGCGGTTCGTTGACCAGAGCGTTGTCCCGCGCGCTGCCGCCCACCGCGAAGGTCGCGCACAGCCCGCCGACCATCGACATCCGTGCGATTCCTTGAGTAAAACTAATCCCCAACCTACCACGATATACGATCTCCAGTCTTGCAACAAGATGCGGCTGCAACCGTCTTAGTTTGACACATTTTCTATACACACGTTTCAGGTAGAGTCGATATGTGTTTTGTGTGCCCGGTGCAAATATAAGTTTGCGAGTGAACAAAGTTATAACTGCCAGTGGAAATTTTGATCTCAAAATGGTGACTTCGAGAATACCGGCTTATTCTCTGAATTCGGAGTTCAACAGGGAGTTCAGAAGTTTCCGCATAACGCGAGCCACACCGCGATCGACTTTGTACGCGCCCGCCATAGTCCCCATACACGAATACCCGAGGGTCAGCGTGCACGAACGGCGAGAAGCTTTGAAGGCAGCGCTAGCCAAAGCTTGGTCTTCTAAGAGCAATGATAAGAAAAAGCACGACACATGGACGGTCCCGAGTGAACAGAGTAGAGTTGGAATAACAGCCGCAGATTTCGCCAGCAAACCGCAATATAAAAACGGCGTTAACGGCGATTTGTCGAGAGTTGCTCTCGTTAAACATGAATTCGAAAGTAAGGATGCCGAGCGGATCGAGTCTATAGACAACCGAGTTAACAATGAGCAGCCTTCGAGCTTTAGCTACAGCCGTGTTAACGGGAACGGTATAGATATACAGGACACACTCAAAAAGGGCTGTGATAAAGGGCTACATAATAAAGATTTAAGTTATTGTGACTACCTAAACAATGTTCCTAAATGTAAAACTAGTTTCGAAAATAACTTTTTAAAACATAATCAGGAGGAACGGTTTAATAAACGAACCGGGTACGACGCTACCTGTAAACGCGTTGACAAACTGAACAATATCGAGTACAGCAGCCTCAATGGCGATACATATGATTCTTTGAAGTATTCGCGAACGGCGAACGTAACAGAGTCAGTGCAATATAAAAGTTACGGTAAGACGGACACCGTTAAAAGTAAATTGCTCAGCACAGATAATCCGAAAAGCGTAACGTCTTGCAACGTAGAGAAATTGAACGGGTACAGCGGACCGGAGCGACGCAGCGCAAAGGACCTGCAGCGGCCTCTAACAAGTGGGCCCAAGTCCCTGGTGGAGCAGAGGTTAGCTGAGCGCCTGGAGGTTAAGGTGGCAGAGCTGCCCGCGCTGTACCTCGGGGTCGACTCCTGGACGCCCAAGTCAGCCGCTTTCCAGAAGAGCATGCGCGAACACGAGTGGAGCGTATCGTATGTAGCCTAATGACGACATGCATCTTACTAACACTACATCCTTATCACGGTCCAAATTGCCACTGGAAGTATGTTAACGAGCGTTTGAGTCTTGCAAATTTTCTAAATCATTAAAGCCAAAGTATTCGTCTCATAAAAACAACAAAGCTTTCGCGTTGAAACCTCTTTATCTTAAAACTCGTTCTTAGTCTGAGATGATGGTGATGGGTGATGATGGTAACATTATGCCGTTATTGAATCTGTATCTACTCTACTTCATAAACCCCAACATAGAGTTTGTAACCTGACCCTGGCCGCAGATATCTGAAAATCTGTTCAATGCCATTCAACTTTAGAGCTTAAATTAATATACTGTATAATATAATGGCAGTAGCACTGGCTGGGGTACGGTACTGGTTGTGCAAAATCATTGCACAAGCGTTGCCGTGACTCACTACGTTGAGCTTTATTCCGGCCCGCTGCTACTAGTTGCTTAATCTCCTTGTTCATTATCTCCATTCGACCAATTTTGCAAAAAAAAAAAAAAAGCTTATTAGCGATAGTTTAAGGAAACGTTCAAAAACTACTTTGGAATTAGAGTTTATAACTTGTGTGTTGTTTGTAACCTTTAATGCTTTAATAAAAATAAAATCTGCCCCGTTACATAAAGCTACACTCGATATTATCTGACTGATGTGATAACCGAGATTTTCCTAACGTGAATCAGACATTCGTGTAAAGTGCAACCGTTGTTTTTAACTAACGACTTAATTAGCCTAAATGTAAACATTTTGCAAGTTGTGGGCGTCCTGCCCCAGCCACAGCTTAAAAGATTCGTCTTGATAGCGTTCACAGTGAATGTTTCAAGGTCCTGTCCTGGTTTGTATGTTCGCAAAGGATTTGTCAACTCGGTAGGCGTCATGACGTAATGAAATTGTTATTGTCTTTAAAATGTTTTGCCTATCAAAGTGTACACAAGTAACGATTACCTGAATTAGTTAGTAATTTACTTCGAGAAAGTGAGATGGTGAGGGTTAAATTTGTGGTTTCACGATATACATACCTATGTTACTACTACGTTAAGCTCTCTCTTTACACAATTTATACCTTAATACCTATTTATTTATAGTATACTGACTTCTAAAGGCACTTCTCCTATTCATTTTAAGAGTTTAATTTCCTAAAAAGAATCCCATAAAAAGAAGAAATATAATATTAGTCGGTTGAATTGTTTGAAACAAGCAGAGTTGAGCAGATTTTCTATATTTTAGTATATAATAGGGAATATGTTACCCGATCACAATGTATTACGTTTACAAGCCTGGTATTTTTTATCGTTTAGATAGAGTTCTCCATTTTATTTTTAGAACATGTTAATTGAAATTGGAAATGGAAATGCTCCAGTAATTAATTACACTTCGTCGATCTAGTGGTTTAAGTACCGGGACAAGATCTCGGGGTCATGGGTTCGATCCCCGGATCGGGCTTCCAAATTTTATATTTTTCGAACATTGCTCGGGCTTATGATCACCAACTCGCATTGGGCAAGCTTGGTGATTTTTCCTGCACCCGTCACTGCTTATGGTATCTTGAATTGTAGTGGGATGATTATAGGCCGTTACATTAGTAATTAATTGGTCCTAGAATTATTTTAGCTTGTGTTGACTACTAGGTATTCTGCTAATAAATTTATCAACTTAACGTACGACACAGCTTTACTAAGACATTTATAGATGACTAGTTAGTTTTTGTCGAGACTAGTTTTCCCTTTTCCTTGTCATCAAACATAATTCGTAATTCAAGCCAAAAATTTGTAGAGTCGTCGTCTATTGCAATCGGTTAACAATACCGCGACTAGAGGCAACAGAGGATTACTAATACAAACGGAAAGATTGGCAGGCGAAGCACGTACATCAGACAAATGCCAAATGCTGGCTACACGTCGTCGTATGAACAACTTTCACTGCGAACTAGTCCTGAGCTGTATGTGTGACTGCCTGCATCACAACTTGGTTATTACTTTGCATGAAACAATGTTTCTTGGAGTTAGTACAAGTCTATATTAACAACACAAGTCTGTGTTTCTGTTCTAGGAAAGTTCCAGGAAATACCAATATAATAATTGTTGTAGTTGTTCAGAGATAACTTAGTAACGAAATTTTGATTTCGATGTATCATTTTTTCGTAGTCATTCCAACCTAGCAATTCTAAGTTCTAACTAATGTATGTATGAGATTCTCCCTATCCTGCCTGCCTACACTCTTTGCCAAGGTTGGTCATAAAGTAAAAATCTTATGACTGTACGCTACCCTCTGGTAACGTTTATTGTACAATTTATGAGCAAAATACACTGTTAGTCGATATTTTCGTTAGATACCTAATATGGAATTTAACTTTTTATGTGAATTGAATTAAATTAGAAACTTGACGTAAACAGGTAAATACAATTGAAAATTTACAGTTAATAGGTTTCCGGGTATTTCATTTGTAGTTATTATCTGCTAGAATATCCAGGTCATACCAAGTTGAAGTTATTTTCCTGTGAGTTACTTACTACATATGCGCATTACATTCAAATTGTATTTATTCATCTCGTATTGTAAAACTACAATTTTAATAAGATACAACATGTTGTGAATAGTAAATTACATGAGAAAAATATACGTGAAAATGCTAAAAGTAATCTATCTACATATTATGTAAAAGAAGTACCAAGATGGATGATGTATTTCTTATTCTTCTTTGTAATCCCTTGCAAATAGAATTAATTTATGACATTGGTTAATTAGTCTTCATAATTCATACCACTAAAAAAATTGTCTTGGGAGTCATAATGGTCATCGTAACACCCGTATTTATAAAGAAGTAATTACTTATTGCATAAGAAAGTCAAGGCCTAAGGTGTTACTACCTAGTGCTTAAGTGAAGGAAATGGGTCATTATTAATAGTCATATTGGCCATTATTGCTAACTTTTCGAAAATTCGAAACCCTTGTTGCCCGATCCGCGGATCGAAACCAGGACCCCGCGAACTAGGCCCTATTTTTAAACTACTAGACCATTTTGTCTAGTTCCAATTTAATTAATGGATTAGTGGGATATTTAAAGTTATTTATCATTAATAATATACGCACGAAACACTTGTCTTCACTAATATTAGGAAAGAGGAAATATTTGATTGTTTGTTTGTAATTCTTTTATCATTTGAAGCCGACATTATTCCTCATGAACATAGGCTACTTTTTGCCGCGGTACCACCGGGTCATACCGAGGTGGCGCTGCTGTCGGTCGGTATGTACTATTAAACGGCTTGACCGATTGGGTTAAATATTAAGCCTACCTAATCTATCTTTCTATGTGCCACCGCTAGGCACAGCTTCCGACCGCGCGATATGACGCCGTGTTCACGCGGGCAGAGCGGCGGGCGAAGAGCTAGTTATACATAAAATTAAAATGCAATCTTATGAATTACTTTACCCACTACAATGAGTACAATTTTACTTATAAATAGTTTTAAAACATGTCCAGTTCATTTTCTCCAAAAAATCTAGTTATTATCTATTAATCATACCATAAAAATAGGCTAGATCTACGCTTGTCATTGACCTGCCTGAAGAGCGGTGTGGCGCGGGCGTGCGATTAGTCGCGGTGCACCGTTGACACGGTTCACAGCGTTCATCCGGCGCGGCCTTGTCTATGGACCGCGGGCCGATTCGGCCGCGATCACATCACAAAAAATGCCCCACAAACTAGCCAGGATATTCGACCACTCGACCGTAAAATAAGCCCGTCACTATTTCCTTTGTGCTTTGAATTTATATACAACCGTTCATGTCAAATACTGAAACTATATTTTCTTGAATATATCATAGATAGTAAAAAGTGGTCATAGATAGCCACCAGTTTTGAGATTGATCCTTGACCGGGTAGAGTTCGTGTCACGTCTCAGACTGCGGCTTTCGATTTCGTAACCGGCCGCAGTGTGCACCAGCCGACTGATCGATTATGGTCATTGTGCCTCAGGCGTTCCACTCTCGCCGCGATTTGCTTGGTCCACTGCCTCGCTGACCTTAACGCGAATTTTTTCATTTTTGTTTTTTTTCCCTTATCTTCATCTAAAGTTGTATGAAACATACTTATCCAATTTCAAATAACCCCTAATTTTAAAATAATATGATGAAAGTGAAATTACACGTGTAATAAAAAAAAACAGTATTTATTGTTCTTACTAAAATAAGCAACGATGATTCAATCCAATACACGTGTTTGGTGTTTCTAAATATAAAGAACCGTTGTGAGAATTCCGTTCTTCCATGAACGTTGCTCGTATACCTAACACTTGTATTTCTTTTGTTTGTGCAATAAATTAAACATAATGTGCAATCTAGCCTCTAATTTTTATCGTTGCCAAATCTTATAAATTAAAATGAAGTCGAATGTTGGTGATTTTACCGAAATCTCAAAACCATTAAAAAAAATTTACACGTTCGGTTAATGTAAGTAAGATATTGTCGCAACAGTTAGACTCTTCATGACAACAAAAAACTCACAGGATGTAAAATATCTCTATTTTCACTTTCACATTCGCACAAAATCCTGAGTTTGTGTAAATAAAAACGTTAGGAAATAAATTTCACTATGCTAACGAATGCTAATAGGAAAGACGATGGCCGGTTTATAAAATAACAGAAAATATGAAATCTTACTATGACATGACAGTGACGTATTAATTTACTGGACAAGCTGGTTTTTAAAGATTTCTATGAAAGCCAGTTTCCGAAAGATGAAGACGTAACAGACACCGTATTGATGAGGTGTGGATGTCGTCGTTCGTTGAAAGTGAATGCTGTTTGTTATTTATTTGCATAGTTACGTGTCACTTGAGACGTGCATTGTATCGTGGAGTGTCAAGTCTACATCGATGTCTGTGACTTGATTGTGTTACTTATGTGGACGGCTGACTTACAAGGAAGAAGCCTATTTAAATTCTCAATACAATTGCGTATCTACATTTTTAGTCTTTAAATTAAATACTTATTAAATTCAATTTTAAATTAGTGAAAAGTACGGTTTTATTTCATGTTAGTACCCACATTAATTGATTTACGAAGGTTCTATAATATAAAACAGTTGACAGCATTTGTTCAAGTTTAACTTGTTTTGAATCTGCTTCAATAACAATACAACATTACGCCCGCCATCCATAAGAAACGCCCTCGCAAATGCACTTGTGACGCGACACTTGTTTTACAATCACCATTTGCTTTAAGAAAACTAAAACATAAAAAATACATCTAAATTAAGTTATTACTCGCATTTATTATGGTTTTAAATTTTTCTTTAATTCAGCCCGCGACCAAAGTGTTTACATTGTTCGTTTAAGCAAGAGTTGTCTTGACACCATAAACAACAATTTTGCATCTTCAATACGTTAAGCACGAATCTAAGTGTGTTTTCGGGCTCATATCTAAGTATTGTTTTTAAGCAAACATTTTCTACTACTTACGTAATCAGTAATAATCACCAAATGCTCCTATGTTATTAATAAAAGTTAATAATTTTCAGCAGTGCATTGGGTGTGTACATCAGTCGTAGAAAATACTTTGCCTTTTTTCTATTAATGTGCCATAGAAGCTAGGTAAACCAATTACGTGGAACTTAATACTATTAGACTGCCTGCGTCTCCTACCTAGTTCTGTCCTGCAGTTATTTCTTGATAATTCTCGAAGAAACAGTTTAGTTATTTCTTCATATAGTTGTTCATTTACTATAATGATATCTCATGCAGTAAAAGACAAAAGTAATAGTTTATTTAGCCTTAATGGCAATGTCACCTCTAGTCCCTTTGATTTAGGGACTTTTTAGTAAGTGAATCCAGGCTTCTTACATACTTTGCTAACATGAAAACAGAAAATAACTATAGATAATGCTAGTCAAGATAATTCACATCAAAATGTTCAATTTCAATTTATTTTGCATTTCAAAATTGTACAATGTTCTCATAGACGATGGATGATGCGATGACATTGTGTGTGGCTCGTGACGTTGTATTCTGATTGTTCGGCTGTATTCTGTGACGGCGCTAGTTTTGAAACTAGCAATGATTGTACGTCATTTTACTAAGAGCAATCTCGTAGTGAGTGGCGAATCAGAATAAGCAGTTTGTCCGCGGCTACAGTCCGCGTCGGTCCTTGCCGAGTTACAATTACATTAAGATAACATCTCATTATTTCCGTCGTTGCTCTCCCATTCATTACCTTAGCAACTCAGTACTCGATCACAAGTGATATGTGTAATACTAACCGTGATTAGAATTAATGGTTACTAACAAATTGTCGGTGTATGAGTGTTGTAGCGAAGTATACTTAAATTTAGTAATGAATATTTCAGTTATTAATTTATTTACGATGCAATAATCACACGCACAACCCGTACAAGGAAATAAAGTGGCTGTAGAAATTTACCACAATCAAGGGTACAGGGCGACAGCGCTGGGCTGCTGTGCGAGCGGTCCTAAGCGCTTGTTGCTTGCCTTCACCTGATCACCTCGCTCAACTTGTAGATCCATATTCTGGCTGCGGAGAACGATCGCCAACGTTAGTAGATACAGCTTTTACTCAATCGCTCTAAGCATACGTTCCGATCTCACCAAACCATGTCTTGTTTTGATGCTTCGTCATTATCCTATTTACTAACCCTACAGCCTGCCGATCGATGATTTCACAGCTCGGAGCATTCGTGGAGGCGGAGAAATGAACGTTCCAAACGGTCACATCACAGGCGATCACCTACATCACACAGGCGGAGGAGACACCACCGCGATGACTCTTCACCGCGATCACCACCGGAGCAGGTTAGTCTCACCGTTCCATTTTATTTTTTAAGTTGAAGAGTGAAAGGATCGTATGCATTATAATTTAAAATCGTCCCTCGCTATTATAACAAGTGTCCACCCGAAAACCTGTATCTTAGTTAGTCGAGATAATAGAATCCGCCGTAAGCGAAGTGCGGAACCAGAATAAAGCATAAACGTCAGGCGTGCCTGTTTGGGAACACGCGGGACGGGTTTGGCTTGCCAGTGCGCGTGCGCCTTCGCCCGTGAAGATGTGCGCGAGAGACGGCGACCTCCTCGCGCTTGCGCCCGTTCTATTTGTGTTCGCCTTCGTCACTCGGAACGCCTTCAGTCAGTCGCAAAGCTCGGTTCGCCGCCCGGCGCGTCTTCGCCGCGCGCCGAAATACTAGTCCGTCGCGCTGGACCGCGGGTGTCCAGCGCGCGAGTGATGGCTGCTCCACCGCCGCGACAGCCACCTAACAACTTGTTGTTTTGCGGGCCCCCACCTGCCTTGCCGCACGTGGTGCTGCTGCCTAGTGATGTCGTCCGTGACATTTGTGACCTTGATGCTACCGTCGATTCTGTTCACGATGCATCTGCTTTAAACGAAATAAACAACTTGGGTTTACCGACATACGAAACACTTTACGAAGATCATCAGGACAAAGGTGTTCTTCAAACCGGAACGGACAGTGAACACCGATTCCAATCAGACAGATATTTACGAAGAACTCATAGTTTCGATATTTCAGACATATTTTCGTCTCCATCTACTGTTGACTGCAGTGTTCTCCGGCACAGACGATCCGAACCAGATTTGTCCAAGTATGGGTTATTCTTGGAAGCTGAAGTAACTGTTGAGCCATTTGGGCCCCTACAACCAGCACCACTTGTTCTTAACAACCCATTTTATGATGGATCATATGCTTTAGATCCTACTCAGATAAACAACACTATGGTTGGTCTGCCAGAAAATTATTTAGCTTTTGAAGATTCATTTGTGCCAACCTGGGACTATAAACCTGAGCTTCTAGTCGATTGTAACTTTAATCCGGAATTATATTATGATAGGTTACCTATGATTCCACCAAACGATCCTTGGTCTACTTATGGGACAGATAATTCAGCATTTGATTATTATCCTCCTCACTTTGAAACTCCTATAGGAGATCAAGATGCTATTCATTATATGCCATTGACAGACTTAGAATATGCAATACCTCAGTACATGAGTTTACCGATAGTAGAACAAGCCAAAATTGAACCTTTGGATGACAATACAGCTAGTTTTAAAGAACAAGCTATACCAAATGTTGATAGTTCTTGTGTTACGAATAATCATGAATGTGCAAATTTGTCTGAAGAAGAATTAGTGACACCATTAGCTGCTACTGTAAGTAATATAGTGAACGATGACGAAAAAGTGAATGTAGTTGATATTAATAATCGAGATTCTTCCACGGAAGACTCTTTAAATGCTGATATTTCAAATGATATTACATCTAGTTTAGCATTCGTACCTAGCAGCAAATGTTCACCTCAAAGGCCTTATGGTATAGCTGGTGATGATACAAGCAATGATACTTCTCCCTGTTCCACTGATTATCATGAAGCCTCAGCTCTAGATTTAGTGCATAGCCTTGATGAGCTATCTTGTTGTGAGAGTGACTATTCTCAAAGCAGAGATGATACTTCTCCAGTAATACCGGACTCTCCAAAATCTAATGCAGTGAATGAAGCTCCAAAAGAACTAAATGAGACGAAGGGAACGCAATTTACAATACCTTCGAGTATGACAGCAACCAACGCTAATCTACCTCTTAGCCAATTGCCATCCATTCCACTTTATGATTCATTACCCACGAAATTACCTCCTGTACCTAATAAACTGTCAGATCAGGAATTAACTGCACCACTCAATAATCAGTCGGTAAAAATTGTTAAACCGATCTCGACTGGTTCAACTGATTCGAGTAAAAACGCAAGTGATCAGTCACTACAAAGGCCTGTACCCGAGGATGATGAGAGTAATACCAGTAGCAAGCAAGTACTTCGACAGGCGCCTAAACCTCCTGCAGTCCCACCAGCCTGGTTGGCTCCCAACAGACCATTCAATGACGTCGTACCAAAAGCACCTCAGCCAGCACCTCAAATACGTTTTCAGAATGCTGAAGGTCAGCTTGTGAACGCACCGAAGAGTCCAAAGCCCTCTACACAGGCACCCTCTAAAACAAACCACCAAACGGATCCTCAACCTTCTTGCTCATTTCAACCGCCACGACTGCCTCCGCCTGTGTCACAGCTAAAAGTTGAGAAGCAACCCAAGGAAGTAGAGGTCAGATGATATTTAAATTAATATATTTGTAAACTACCTACTACTACTACTAAAAAAAATATCTGATTAAAACAAATTCATAAAGCGTTATATTAAAAGTAACTACGCAATGCTCTGCCAACGCGTACATTGAGAGCAATGCGCATCTATTTTAGAGTATACTATCAGGTCAAGGATTTAATTCATCACTATCCCATTGCCCATTTAACTATGTTATAAGGAAACTAAACTTACAAAAATTTCATGGTTAGTGTTTTGTATATAACTGCAAACAAATTTTATTTGTGTATTTTTAATCTACTAACATTGTTTTAACGTCTCTAATTGTAAGCAGATTTTCATTTTTATAATTCAGCATGCGTCTGTTAGTCTTAAATGATAAGTAATTAATTATAGTAAAAATAGATGTATTTGATTGCCGTGAAATGATGTTGCATATTATTTCTCGGTATTATTTTTAGAACAAACAACAATGAAATTTTTATGTTCCGATAACAATAAATAACATACGTATGCGTACAAAAATAGTATCAGTCTCTCGCGTAAGCTATGCAATTCTGATGCCGGTCGCTAGATGGCGCCTCGTGATTTCACGTTTGATAACATGGACGACGCACGCGCACAGAAATAGTACCGTGACGCTTACCTTCACCTAGGCGAATCCACTGACAGTTATCGTCTGTGGTATAATATCGATCCAACATGCATGCCTGCGCTCCACGCACCGGAAACTCTGTCAAAAACAATTGCCGATATTCTTGAATAACTAAATGACTATTGCTTTCAAAGCGTAATAGGATAGATAACGTGTCACTGTAGCTTATTTCTAAAATTACTGTAAAGAAAGTACTCTTGACCAAAAAATAAAAATATAACTGAAATATAAGGTTGGGTAAAAAGACTTCATATTTTATACAAGTTTTTGGCAGTAGAGATTATGAAAGATGTCCTTTCAATCCCACCATACACAACATACTTATTTAATTGTGTACTAGCTGTTGTCTGCAAATTCTTACGTATAGTTTTGAATTATTATTAATATCCAACGGGAATCGTACATCGGAATTAAAAAAAACCAAGCCTATTGTTATATATATTATTAGTGAGATTAGTCCAGGTCTCGCTACAGTCGGCGTAGTTTGATTACCCTTTGAAACATGATCTTTTGTAGTAGATGACCCACTTTCATTATTATAAATCAATATTTGCAAAAATTGATTTTTAATAGAGAATCGTAAATGAGCACACCATTCATTAGGTTTGTTTTAGTGACCTCAAGTAGCACCGTACTGTAGGTCAATCTACAGTTTTTCGACTGTGTCGTAACTCTTTATATGCCGATCTTATTTTATTTTTTTAAATTAATATCGAATTTTATATCTTTGATGCCGACCAGGGACGCGATTCTCATGTAATCGAATTTTTTTCGTCTGTTAATTCGTTTCTACTAAAAAGTTCGAATGTTACGTAATATATATATATATATATATACCTAAATCCTATTCTGGTGCACCTATAGAACTATTACTATTCGTATTTTTTTTACAAGTTTTACGGCTTTGGACGTACCTATACAGCCGAATTGAAATATGAAATCGGGCATAGCATAGACAATATCTGATGCTTTGCACATAAATCCACAGCATTTAAATCATAAAACTATCTAAAAATAGTTCTGATCAAATTTTATTACGAAGTCCATTTATTATACTTATCCTAAAACTAAATCACCTTAATTACAAAACATTATGTGAAATCAAAATTTATTTATATTTCCTAAAATGCATTGGTGTAACAGGACGCGTAAAAATGTCGCGTCAAAATCAGTTCGCCAATTTATAACACAAAACCGGGTACAAAAGAACTGTGGGTCTAGCACAAAAAACTATCGAATTCGAATAGTTTGCGTGTTCGTATCGCCATCGAAATATTTAGTATGAAAACTTAAACAGAACAGTTAACAGAAAACGAGAACTACGAGTACAAAACAAAGCACGAACTTTGTGTCGTTTGCTTTTGATACGCAAACGATTCGAAGTCGATAGTTTTTTGTGCTAGAGGTACTGTTGTTGCAATAGTTAAATTTAAATCTGTTAATCTGTTAAAAAAATAGTTGTATGTAACAGCTTAACTAAATTAGTGAATAAATCAATAGTACACTGGTTTTCATTCATTTATAATGTTTATAATAGAGAAATCAATATTTTTAAG
The DNA here is from genome assembly GCA_949315895.1 of Anania crocealis. Taxonomy (NCBI): domain Eukaryota; kingdom Metazoa; phylum Arthropoda; class Insecta; order Lepidoptera; family Crambidae; genus Anania; species Anania crocealis. The sequence continues at coordinate 5,580,569 of OX438863.1, forward strand.
CTAACCGCAAAATTTTTAAATTCGTATACGAACTTCGACTTCGACTGGTCTGTAGCACTCGTTGCGTTCGAGTGACGTTCAATCGAACTATTTCGAGTATGAACTTCCGAGAATACATAGCTCTTTATCGTTCGAAAAAATTTCGAACTTTGAAGTTTATTACGAATGTGAACTATTTACTATTGCACGAGAATCGCGTCGCTGAACGAACTGCATCTCTTGATCACTGAATGCTATCTGTTATTTTCTATACCAACTTAAGAAAATATCACATATGTAAAAAAATAACTAGGAGTAGATGAAATCTGAATAAAAATTAATACAATCGGTGATAGATGATAATTTTATTTAGAATAGCCAGAATTGTTGTTAAAAAACATAACATGAAATTACTTGATCAAACACTTTATATTTATGTTAAACGTTGTACGGCTTTATATTGAGCCTATACAGCTAATTGAACGTAGGCAAAGTGAAATGAGAACTTATCGTAATAGGGCAAGATACATATTGATCAGCCTAATCAGGTATTTTTTTTGTATTCTTGCTATAAATATCTTGTTTTTATTTTAATAACTTCCAGAAAGTCATGTTAATCAGTCACTGGTTGAATAGACCTAAAGATTATTTGATTATTCATACATAATTTATTTTCGGTTTTTGTGCTACACTACAATCAATGTCTTCCTTGCCGAATTAACACAGTTACATAATTATACTGGGTGTAAAAAATTCAAGTTACCACAGCAATGATGGGTACTGGCATGATCACCACGCTTGTAACATGCGGGTTGTTTATAAAAAGCACTAGCAATGTTCGAAAATTTGACACTTTTCCGAGACCTTGGCCAGGTATTTAAACCACTAAAAAAACGGGGTGGAATTAACACAGCTGCTATGTAACGACAATAAATCAAGAGAGAACAAGACTTGACTAAATATGTTAAAATATTTAGATAAATGAGACAATTATTGATATAAAAATGAACGGAGAGTAAGTACCGCTGTTTATGATATATATTTCATAAGAACGCGACGAGCATACATCGGTGGCTAATAGGCGCTCATCAAGTAGCGTGCGCCTCAATTGTTTTGAATTGTAGTACCGAATCTATCAATTGAAACTCGTCGGAGGCGGCTCAGTGCGGATTCTGCAGTGAATCAGATCCAATGCGGATTCTGCAGTGAATCAGATCCAATGCGGAATACCACACCATTGTTTATTACTTCTTCTAAACTGACACAGCTCATAACAGATGATGATTAATTATAAAATGTATCAACAAACTAAAACCTCCCAAAACTACAACACATTTCATTTTTTTATGATAACTAAGCCACCAAATCTGAGTCGATTTTAAAACAAAAATCACCTACAATAGGCTATTTTACAATGCAAAAAATAAAGTGTCAATTACTGTAATCAGTATATGTATATTATGAGTTAAAAAGTGGTTATTTACTAACGTTAGTTGAAAATAATTTTTTTTTTAAATAACGTTCTCGTGACACAAAACGCTCCTGATTGGTCGCGTCTATGATGACGTCATCTGCTTGTAAAGGTAAACCTCGTTTGCCTACTTGTGTTATAATAGCTTTTCAAAATGTATTGATGATTTTCCAATGTTACCATTGTTTTATGTGATTTCTTTGCAATATTTTACAAATTCTGTAAAGTACTTCTACCATGGACAAGGATTTGGTAAAATCAGACAGCAGAAACCTGGCCATTCATTTACCATCTGTAACAAATAAACAAGTTAATCGGGATATTTATTTGTAATGCTTATTGAAATCTTGAGGTTTTAGCTACAATTTTTAACTAAAATAATGGAAAACAGCGAAAATATTCGAAGTAAGTCGCAAGAGATATTCTGTTAAAAACATTGGAAGTATTATAACCTCAAATCAATATCAAAATATTTACTTTCTGAATGTAATAAATTATCAAAAAATATGATTATTAGAAAATATTTGAACTATTCGCTATGTTATTATGATTTCTCCGAGAAAGTTTCCAACACTTTCGGCACACTTAGACATTCTTTGGAATACTTAAAAATAGTTTTTCCAGAGTTTTTTTACGACGTATTTGTACATTTTGGAACTGCACACCATTTTTAACTCAATTTTTTACTTAAATCACTGTTAAAATGTAAATCCAATAGAACTTTCGTTATTTGTTTGCAACAAATGTGTGTGGATGTTATGTGCTACAGACAGATCACAATACAGGCAAGTGATTTCACCGACCCAATTGCAGAGCCATATTGTCAAAGTAGTGTTTTGGCGCGCTATTTAATATTGAATTTTTAGATTTGATATTTTTCAGCAAATATGCATTCAGCTTAGAATGCCAACTTCGCAAAATGCCAACCGCTCGCAAATAGCCAACTTCTCAAAATGCCAACTTCTTTAAATGCCAACTTCGCGAAATGCCAATTGCTCGCAATGCCAACTTCTCGCAATGCCAACTTCTCGCAATGCCAACTTCTCATAAAGACACTTAAAGTTATAATAAAATGCAGGAGCTGTAAAGGCTACCACGAAAAATAAAAATATCAAGAAAGTCCATAAATACTATAATATTTATTCTTATAAATCTCAAATCTCAATTGAATGGCATAGCGTTTAAGTTTTTTTATCTAAATGAATATCAATAAAAAAGTAACATTTCTTTCGTATTTATACAATAACAGTAAGAACTAAACGCAACATTGTATGTTAGATTGCGAGGGTTGTTATAAAACAATACACAAGTACAATACAAGAGTATTCGCCTTTTAGTGTCTTCATTTATATAATAAAATAATTTATTGTTTTGCTGTTGAAAAAAGGAAGGAAATCAAAGCATTATAATAAATAAAGTAATAATAGAATAAAATGAACAGTGAGCTAGAAATTACTCGTATCAAGAATCAAAAAGGTGGGTTATTGATGATGAGATTTGAGATTTATAAGAATAAAGATTACAGTATTTATGGTCTTATTTGTTATTTTTATTATTCGTGGTAGCCTTCACCGCTCCTGCATTTCAATATAATTTTAAGTTGTCTTTATGAGAAGTTGTCATTTCGAGAAGTTGGCATTGCGAGCAATTGGCATTTCAAGAAGTTGGCTATTTGCGAGCGGTTGGCATTTTGCGAAGTTGGCATTCTTAGCTGAAACGCAAATATGTACCAGAATTTAAAATAACAATTTTTACTGGGTTCCTTAAGCTCTACTTAATAATATAAAAAGGATTTAAAACCCGTCAAATAGCCTATTATTATGCAAACCGACGCGACTTAACTTTTGCCGATTAAATTTTATTTATGATACATTTTATCGAAATCACTAGAGACTTCTCGTTCCTAGCCGTCACTTTTGGAACAATGAATAAAATAACAGGAAAATGAAAAAAAAAGAGATTGAATGAGGTAAGTAGCTCATACTTGCTTCTTTCAAACTAGATATAAAACTTTTTGATAAGTACGTTTGTTTTGCTTAAAGAGTTAATACCAACTAATACCAAGCGACCACATTACGAATTCGACAAGCGACTCGTCCCTTAGTCGTAGCGCTGCATTCGCACTATCCTAGATCAATTACACTTACACAAAACTAAAGGTATAAATGCAAGATTGACGCAATCAATAAATAAACGTTAGCCATTTTTTAGTTGGTCAAATAAATTTAGCAAACTACTATTTGTAATTGATACAAAAATCCGGCAGTACCTCCGAGAATAATGATAAAAAAAATGGCAGCTCCATTCCATACTAATTAATTATAGCCACATAACATTAATGGCCGTTGGGGTCCGGGTATCGCAAAGTGGGTGCACTAACCTAAACCTAACCTAACCTAACCTATTTCCAGCGCAATCGTTTTTGTCACTAAATGTATCAGTCAGCTGTTTGGCATTTAAACGATTAGTACCTCAATTTTTTTTTATACACTTGTTTCTGTTTATGCGTGAAGGCGAGCGAAGCGTGCTAATTTTGAGGTTAGGAATCATTAATCGTTTTTTTTTTTGTATTTTTGAGGCGCTCGGCGGCCGCTACGCTCTCTCGCCTTCACGCCTTTGTATGGTCACTGTTCTAACCTAACTTAACCTACACTTTTCTAAACCTACTGGACTTTGTAAGCAATTAAATATCAATAAATATTTCTTTTTCGATAATAGTATAAGCACCATACATAAAACGCGTTTCATTTAACATATGTAAAAAAAAAATGCAAATCTGTTGTCAAAAAGTGAAATATTCATAGAAACATTGCTTAAATAACTACATACGTAACTACCATTTAGCCACAGAATCGCGGAATCATAGAACTCCGGTCCAAGTCCTAAACTATATCCCTAGTCGTTTAAAGACCAATCAGCCGACTATGATACATTTAGTGTCAGAAACGATTGCGCTGGAAATAAGAGTATGTTAGGTTTAGGTTAGTGCACCTCCTTTGCGACACCCTAACCGCCGTTGGGGCGGAAAGGTTCCGGAATGGCGACTGCGCTCCGGACGACGATCTGTGGGTAGGCCCCCTACTAGGTGGACGGACGATCTGGTGAGGTCGCGGAAAACCGTTGGATGCGGGTGATGCGGGACTGGTCTTGGTGGAGATCCTTGGGGGAGACCTATGTCTAACAGTGTGCGTCGTTTGATGAACCTTAATGTCTAAATGATGTGCCCTAACCAACATTGACAACAGATCTGTTTGTACTGTAAACAGCTGATAGTCTGTTTTCTCATGATGTTGGTCATAATGTAATACCTAATAAAAAAACAGCAATAAATCGTTTACCTTAAGAGGAAACACAAGGGCCGTTTTTCCATACAAACGTAGTCCCCTGTTTCCTCCCTGGATAAAGCCAGTAGAGCAATATTTTTTATTACCAAAAATCTATGGCCACTATTAGCATGTTTCTATGTTTTCTGTTTTTTTCATAAATTAATTAATAAAAAAGATATGAGCCTCAAAAATCGAAATAATTCGCCAGATTTTCCGCTGTGTTCAAACATCCAGAAAACAAATTTGGCTAAATTTTAGAAAAAAAAAGGAAAACATACGAACACGGCCAAAGCCTTTCTTTAATTTTTAATGAAAAAAGTATTTAAATCTGTCTAGTTTTGGAAAAGTAATCGGGGGACTACGAAACGTTGATTTGGTGTGCTTTTAGTAGGTATTTTCGGTCCAAGAAGCTGTTGTCTTTATCACACTCTGCGGTGAAGGCGTTTGGCACTGAGCGACAGCAATAGATTTTACAAATACCTATTTTTCAATTCTCTCGCCCGTAGTGTTTCCTCTTAAACGCAAAATACGGTACTCTAAGGTCAAGAACGCTGATAGTTGATGGCGGTCTTATCGCGTATCTTTTGTACATTGTATGGTACGGTTGATATGGTCTGATAAATGCGGCATGCGGTGTTTCAACCTACCTATCTATTTGGTAATGCCCAGTTCCTTCCGGCCGACCTTGCGAATACCTACGATACCGTGCGCGTTGCGCTAGCCGGCCATAACAACTTACCAACTTTTACCGCTTTAACTGTCATAATCTTAACACTATTTTACTAAAAATATAAAGTTGACCTCATCAGGTTTCAAATGATACTATGTATCAGATTTTCGTTTTTTTAAATACTACAGTACAATTTGAAGAATATAATCATCTTTATATCACAATCTAGGTATAATAGAAAAAAAAAATGTTGGTTTGTGTACGCTTTAAAAACTCAAAAAGTTGAAATTTTAGCATGATATATAATCGGCATCAAGGATTGTTTTTATCTATTTACCTGCGACTGCGGAAAAAAAACCATAAAAAACAAAATCCATTCAATCACAAGCCACAGCGAAGCGTGGCTCCCTACAGCTAGTTAGTAATAAATATTCAATTGTTACTACTTTCATTTAGACATCCGAAAATAACGTGACTACAGTCAGAGTCGGTCCGACGCAGATTAATCCTGTTTAAACCGAAAGCTCTGCTGGCTACAAATTGTTTGCTTCATTTCTGCTGGTCATTTTTAATTAAAGTGTAGGTACCCAGCGGCACAGTTGCTTCAGTTTATTCTTGAGCGCTGAACGCTTCGTTTGATGAATAGTTGCAGTTAGACATTCCAGTAATCTTACCTTTAGTAACTACTTTTTAAAAACCCTTTTTTGTCCTCGCGTTCGTTTCAAGAAGCATCGTGATCGGTTGAATGGCGGTATCGGTCGCCAGCATGAAACAGTTGTGTGGCAGACGGCTTAGTGCCTACCCGCCCCCACGCTCGGATTGTGTCGTGCTTTGCTCTGTGTAGTGTTATCTCGTAGGCATAGTGCAACCAAGTACAAATGGCTGAAATATCAATAAAACACGATCGCGTAAAAGTGCCCCTACGTCTAGCATCCTTTTATGAACTTTACAAGCGGTTTCTCAAGGAGCACAGGTGCAAGTGGCATGATGTTGCGAAATTGCTCTCTGTGGTCGCTGAGGTCCTTTTTGATATTGACGGTGCTTGTAGTCGGCTCGCCGGCAAGGTTAGTTTATACATAAATAACTAATGGACCATGTTCTTCATAAATTCAAAAAATATGTATTTTATACTAAATAATCTATTTCCTATCTTAGTAAACATTCTGTAACGCATTGAAATGAAGCATATTCGACTGCCTGAGCAAACTGGTTAGAATATCTATTAAAAAAATTGTTTCCCCAAGCTTGCGAATCAGAATCACGGACCAATGGCATAAGGGATCTTTTTACCTGCGCGCTGCGCCTCTGTTCCCCATTGTTATTCTGCTTAACACTAAACAGCTGGCACGAGCATGCCGACAGTCCGTGTGCAATGCTTACCAACAGTTCACTTGTGGCGATGACTTTAAACCGATATTTTCACACCATTATCAGTGTCGACGAATACGTTTCATCAGTGTTATTTGTTATAATTGCTCTCTGTGTCATAACATCCCGTAGTGCCAAATCGTATAGTAATATATTTAATGTGTTTGAAATAATTATCAATTATAACTATCCACTTGTACATGACGATGAATTTTTACTTCAGGTACGTTAAACCCATGTTTGTGATACAACTGTCTAAACATAAAATGTTGCAACTTACATGCATTCGAGTTACAGTGTCTACTCTCTTAAAGCAAATTTTGTTAAAAACATTATGTAATAAGTGCTCATATAGAACTCTGCTACTCAGCTTTCTTATAAAATCAATATTATAATAATAGCCGTATGAGGAAGAAAAGTTCAAATTATGTAGTGTATGTACGAGGTCGGGTCTCAAATGTTACTGCATAGAATGTTGGTTATTCGCGGATTCTGGCACGGCTTCCGTTGCCTGCACACATAATACTATGTATGTATTTCCACTTCGATAGCAATTTTTTTAAACTACTATATCTAAAATCTTGTGAATATTATTATAAATAAACCTTTTTTCTGTAATATTTTAATGAACAACAGAATGTATTATGATCTTGTGAATAGTAAATATTGTAAATAGATCAATTTTTTTTGTAATTATTTTTATGAACCCGAGATGCTATTTAGGAACGCTGTAATGCTATTATATGCAATTTATAGCTATTATTTAACAAGCCAGCTCTAGGAACCAAGATTAATAAAAAACAAACGTGTGTACGTATCGTTTACAAAATGATAAGCGTGAGACACGAAGAGAATTCATGTCACTGTACATTTTATCGCGGCGCCCGCATCCGCCCGATCCCTACCGCGACGGACTACTTCATGACATTGCCATGTCCGATCAGATAGATATCACACGTATTAATTATTCTCTTTAAAGTTTAGCTAACCTATGGGATAATAATTGTTTATGTTATGATGAGATTGATATGTTACGTTGCGTGTTGGCCGCGTGCGCAGGCGGCATTGTTCGCTGCTCACACGCGCCCCACTGACCTAATTATTTACCTCTTATTGACAGAGCTCGTGCTCGTCGTTTAGAGAAAGGTGTACGTTCCCGTCATGTCAAAAAGTTTACTAACACGTGACTAAATATTATTTGACACAGATTTACGACCAAGTTGGTTGAACCGGTTCATATTTATGTATTTTTTAATAACAAGAGGTCCTTGTGATTCTGCTATCACGACATTGAGGAGCTGAATTTCAAAATAATGTTGCGTATACGGAGCAGACTGGTATAAGTATCAAATATGATAAAAAAAACGAAGTAGGGAAATTTAATTTAGATGAATAATAATAATAATTATAATATAAGTGTATGGCGAAGAAATGCGCGCGCGCACACCGGGAGTGCGCGGGAGGGCGCTCCCACGGGTTGCCGATATTTTTAGTCCACGACCATTACTTGGCACCGGCGGCCGCACTCGCCTGCGCTAGTGATCTTTCTGAATTTCCTTCGCGCTTAGGTACGCTCCCAATCTCGAGATAGACCCAGTCTAATGTCCGTTACCGAAGCAATCACCTCTCACTAAAAAATATGTTTTGTGCATTGTGGTTTATTGTGGAATTATGACGTTGTTCGAATACTACGTCATTCATCCTGGGTAAAAGTGAGTGTAAATAATAAACTATTTAATTATCATGACAACAATAAATACCAACGGAAATAGCACGACCAGTCCTCGGCGTCATCGCTACACCCGAGCGTCTACCACTAGCGTGACTCAGCTATTATCTGATGGCTACTCCAGCATCATCAATCGGTTGACTCGAAGAGGACCATCAGAAAAGTCCGATATGGGTGACACTAAACTGACTGCCACACAAACTCGCTATGACGACAAATTGATGACCAGTAAGAATTCGGCTCTTGCTAGCGTAAGACGTTATGAAAACTCAAGGCACATATCACCATACACACCTTTGCTCACCGGCGTTACAGCGGTTACAAGGAAACTAAACGACGATAGAAAGTACGGTTATCTGAACTCGCCCGAAACACCTTTACATTCTACCTCTGGTATTAGTGCTCTCGGTCGCAGTGACTCGTTCCGTAGAGCTCATATAAAAGATAAATCATCTCCATTAACGAAACGATTTCCTCTCATGGAAGCTAATAATAATGTCGATAGCACAATATCTCTCGGAAGCACACGCAGCCGATTAGAAGATAAATATTCATCTGTATTAGACAAAATAGCCGTCCAAAAAAAAGAACGGGCAAGAAGGGAGAAAGAAGATCGTGATAAGACATTGGAACCTGAGCCTTCTATGCCCAGAGGGATAATGAGAAGTTTAACGACTGCAGTTTTCGGCGAAAGTTCGTTTAAGCGGAACCATTACTCTCATGAGAAAATTCGAGATAAGACGCCTTTTAGAAACACAGCAGATCGACGTCTTTCTTCTAGTCATAAACAAAAAGATAAAGATGAATATAAAAATGGATACGACATACCTTTAAAAGATCGCCCTCATTATGGAAAAGATAGAGATAGCATTTACAGAAGACACCAAAGGCGATCACTCCGCGCAGAAAAGAGTGAGAATAATGACAGAAAAGGTAAACAACTAGCCCTGAGACCTGTCAATATCGACATTCAATCAAGTGTCCGTGATTTGATTTCACCGCTTAGCAACAACAACTCGAAATCAATAATAACAAAAACTTTGGCCTCCTCGCCGTTTAAGGAAGTAGGCAGACAAAAGCAAATATACTTTCCATCGAGTGATGAGGACGACGATAAGACGCCTGTGGGGGACAGGGTGCTGAGTGAACGGGAGACTAGACGGAAAGAGATACAGAGCCTCATAATGAAATACGCGCACCTCGATGAGATGTACGGTCGCATAGGAGAAAAAGAGGGCAACGATGTGTCGAACGAAACTGTCCCAACGAAGAAGCCGGAGCCGCTGGGCGTGGGCGATGTGGTGGCACTGCCTCCCGAGCTGCGCTGCCGCCAGCGACCCCGACGCCCGCGCCATCTGCTGCGGCGCGCGGTCACGCCGCCTGTAAGCACTGCTAACCGCCTGCCTGCGATCTGTGTGCCGCTAACATACACCCGGTCCGTGGTTTTCACTATTCAATATATCAAGTTTTGCATCATCATAGCCCTCTCTAGTACTAAACATAGTCGTAGTTAAATCGAAAGAATAAATTGATTTATTATTGTATGTACAAGTTAAAAACGGTTTGTTGAATATGGGTAATTCCAGACATAATAGATATCAGATGTCATTGCGTTCGTGTGTTGAAAAGAAAAACAATTAAAACGTTAATAGCGGAGAAAATATTTACTCTATGGAATGCATGTATGTCACAGCATTTAAAAATAAACAAACAGTTGTAAAATATTTAAATCGAAATGTAAGGTAGACACAAATAAATAGTTGAAGGTTTATAGTAAAATTTTACAGATATCGATTAAAACTAGACGTGAAGAATTAATATAAATGAGTGAAATGATAGTGCATGTGATAACATTATTAATGCGTGTTTTAAAAACTAACATAATATCTCTTTTTTATGTCAAAATATATCCTAATTCTAAACGTAAGCGTTATCCTGATAAGCACACCGCGGACGTTAGTATATTATGTATTAGGGTTGTGTTTATTTGTTTTAAATGGCACTCGGGTGGACACTGTTACTCCAAAAATCCAGGACGAATGGTAGATGTATGAATGATTGAGTGTTTGGCGTCGGATCCTCTCCCGGTGAGTCACAAGTTCCGCTTTCCTTATCCTGTCCCGCTCCCGCCCCGCCCTTCCCGTGCGACGGCGAGTGCGACTCGGCGGGCGCCCGAGCCTCGAGCCGGCCTCCCTCGGGCTCCCGCCAGCGCCGCTGTGCAGCGCCCACCCGTCCGCCCTTGTAACAGCATGTACGACACACCATACCAATTGTCGCTTGTCTGACGGGCAACCGTTCCATTGTCTGATTGTTGGGTACAACACTACTCGGGTCGTGGCGATCGTGTGGCGCTCTCCGTGGCTTGTGGCGTGCGTGTGGCGTGATGGCGCGTGTGGCTGCTGCTGTGGCGCGGCGACTTCGCTCCTGGCGGTGCGGTCGGCGTGGCGCCTGCAGAGCTCCCGGGCACGCTCCTCCGTCAAGGACGACAAGGACGGACACCTGGTGTACTGGCCCGGCTATGTCATGGGAGCGAGATGTTCGTGTCCACACCATAACTTAAACAATCTGTTACCACACTATCACACTCAAAAACATACACTTACACACATAGTAAATAGCATATAATTTTTACTCCATTTACTCTTAAACAGTAGACTCAACTATTGAAACAGACAGCAGAATTTTCAAGAAACCTAGTTCTCTAAATGACCCAAAGTCAAACTTTAGTGCTCAGTGTTTTATGAAAAATCGAGATTTCAGTCTTTATTTTTTATTATCAAATTTTCACTTTGTTCAGTGGTAACTTACCGATCATCGAATCTTGCAAAGTCATGCTGGAGTTGCAGTTATTGGTTTTAGCTCGCAAAATGAAATTGATTTATTGAAAATTATTCAAATGTGACTTGTATCAATGAGCCATTTTTAATTAAAAACCAATTGCGAATTCCATCATGACTGTTTATATGTATTTAATTAATATGTCACCTTGGTTTAATTGCAGACAAAATCATCGACACGCTCGGTGAAGGCACCTTCGGCAAGGTGGTCGAGGTGAAGGATTTAGAAATGTGAGTAAACTATGCGTAATATTTTGTTACACTTGTCTTGCCTCGCTTCAGTTTGTGTTTCTTAACGCTGCCCGTGCGGCGGCGCATGTCCTTGCTGTGTGCAATAACTAGTTTCGTTTTCCTAAATTTTCACACCTTTAAATAATAGCTTACAGTGTATTATTGTTATTCAAATTTATATTTATAAAAATAACTGGTTATAATAAGTCTTCGTCGATGCCAAAGTCGACCATGTGGCGTTTTAGACTATAAAAATTATCGAATAGTGGTAGTGTAATTAATTTATATTTATGACTAGAAACTAATATTGTGTGTATCTCAAAAGGCGTATTATTATTAGTATCATTGTTTTGTTTTAGTTTTACGGTATACTTACATTAATAAAAATATACTCTACGGACACGCCCCGTTGGTCAAGTAGCTTAAGAGAAAACACAAGGGCCGTTTTTCCATGCAAACGTAGTCCCCTGTTTCCTCCCTGGTTAAAGCTAGGAGAGCAATAATTTTTATTACAAAAATCCATGGCCACTATTAGCATGTTTCTATGTTTTCTGTTTTTTCATAAATTAATTGATAAAAAAGATATGAGCCCTCAAAAATCAAAAAAATTCGCTAGTCTAGTTTTGGAAAAGTAATCGGGGGACTACGAAACGTTGATTTGGTGTGTTTTTAGTAGGTATTTTCGGTCCAAGAAGCAGTTGTCTCTATCACACTCCTGTGAAGGCGTTTGGCACTGCGCGACAGCAATAGATTTTACAAATACCTACTTTTCAATTCTCTCGCCCGTAGTGTTTCCTCTTAAACACCGGGCCAAGATCTCGGGATTCTGGGTTTGATTTCGGGTCGGGCAACAAGAGTCTAGATTTTTTGAACACATTTCACAAGCGTGGAAACTTGAATTTAATGATGGAGGTCGATTACAGGCCGTTTCTTTACTGTACTTATTACTAGAAGCATAGACCTATACAAAAATGACACTTAAAATCATCGCGATCGAATTAACATAACTGTTGTCATGTTTCCTACCTGCCTAATAGAAATTAAACCGACATTTACAGACAGACAATATACATGACATAAAGTTCAAAACTACTTACTTAACAAATCACTCGTGTTCTTATGGGCGCTCATTTAATTTTGGTCGATATATTTTTCGGTCGGTTCTAGGTTTTTATTACAAGCTTTTATTTTGTATCTGTTGTTATTAAGCAGCTAAACCAATAACGGCTGTGTCGTTCAAAGTTCCGGCACGCGAATGATGACACAGTCTTTGGCACCACATACCTTTCTCCAATTATATTATTCAACGCTATTTTAGTTTGTTTATACTAACATCCACTTTCGATACTTATGGCCACGGCCAGCAAACAAATAGGTTCTATTTTTTTCCGCAAATGTATTAAAACTTTATCTATTTATATATTTCAGGGAGCACAGAATGGCTCTGAAGATAATCAAGAATGTTGAGAAGTACAGAGAGGCTGCAAAACTAGAAATTAATGTTTTAGAGAAGCTAGCTGAAGTTGACCCAGATTGTAAAAAGTGAGTAATCTGATTCAGTCGTTGGTTACGGCAAGCACTTGTTGATATCTGTTAATTCTTCGTGGACGGTGCGCAATGTAACAATATTTGACCTTGCGCGCTCATACGCGACGTTACGGCCCCGGCTGGCAGCGCGCCAGCGAGCATCTTGATGTCAACCGAAAACATAAAAATACCGTCTGCTGTTTGCCCCTAATTTTCTCAACATCAATACGGAGACGAACGTAAACGCCCTTGATACTGACTCATTCGAGCCCTTGATTACTTAGATGATCTTAAAATAAAACACCTATTTTGATATTCCTAAATATATAAAGATTTGCTAATTGCCCCTGTTCGCTAGCTATGTGATCTAATATATTTTATTAACACATCACATCTAGTCGGCAGCTATTAGATAAATTCCGTTTTTGTTTCAGTTTATGTGTAAAGATGTTGGATTGGTTCGAGTACCACGGACACATGTGCATCGCATTCGAAATGCTGGGACAGAGTGTATTTGACTTCCTGGTGAGTAATCCGATGTTTAAAGATTGATCATTTAGCATTCCTGAAGTATCGCTCTTTAATCCCGGTTGCGCAAGCGGCAGTTTCGTTACCTAACTGGTTCAAGAATATGATCAAACCTGACTCATTACTAAACTAACCAGTACTTTCAAAAGTACAATTTCACTTACCTAATTGTCCCAATATTAATTATTACAATAAATGTTCATTCCGTTCATTACAATACGCTACACTAATTCACTCATTGCTGACTAAAATAATTGTTGTATTTAACCAGACTGATAACGAATGACTTATCAATTTTAGAAAGACAACAACTACCAACCGTATCCATTGGAGCAGGTGCGACACATCGCGTACCAGCTCATCTATAGCGTACTGTTTCTGCACGACAATAAGCTCACGCACACAGATCTCAAGCCCGAGAACATTCTGTTCGTCGACAGCGACTATGAGGTCGTCAATGTATACACAAGCTCCAAAAAGGTTAGTTAATCTAAATTTTCTAAATCCTTGCAAGAGTAAGTGTTACTACATGATACAGTTTGTTTTACCAGTGTGCCTGTTCTGCTTCTGGCGACTGGCTTGTTACACTTCAAATAAATTGGTAGGTGAGATAACTCGTGTATGGCCACTGAAGTTATTAATGATATATATCAGAGCCTCAGAGAAATAATTATTTATATATTTATTTAATAGCACTTGAATAAAACAACCATAAATATGCGAGGCGAAACATGACCGACCATGTACAGTGCAGAAACTCAAATTTGAGTGTCATCAAGGGGTATCTTACCTTAATTTCCTACTATGGAAACAAAAATATTCCGCTTATTTTGTTTTTTACGAGCTAAAGACCGATTATGTTTATGTCGTCGACATATAACAACGAAGAGGTTATTGAACCTCGTCAGTAACACTTTTTTCATTGCGCTATTAGATAGGATAGGATTAAGTTGTAAACAATTTTGACATATTTATATTTTGATAAAATGGCACTAAAATAATATATTCGTAATAAATGTGTCATGATATTGTCGCTAAGATATACAGGATGAAATTTAAACCACTTTCCAAATTTTAATATAGCAATCTACGAGGCAAAAATCAAATGACGTATTTTTTCTTTTGGTATAGCCCAGTACAAAAATGTCAAGATAAAGCACTTAGAACATGTCCGCCAAAAATCTAAAATTTTTGATACGGCATCCTAGTAATACTTTTTTTACGCGATGTGTATCGCATTCATTCATTACAATACTATTCATAAGTTTTTGATTTTCCCTTTATACCTTAACAGGTCTAGGACCGTAATAATTGAAAACTATAACGCGAGAAATATTTTCGGGTGACAACTTGATTTACATTTTTTACTTCATTAATAGGCTCTAAATACGATACTGAACACATATAAAAATTTTGGAAAGTGGTTAAAATTTCACCCTGTATTTTTACGTTGTAATGTGCGCAGCTCTACCACACAACTTGTCTAACGGCATAGCAAAGCTTCCCTTAATAAACACGAAGCTTCACACAAACAAAGTCATCGTATTTGACTACGACAATACTTCGACAATGCTAAAGACAACCTTCCAACCTTGACAAGTTATTGTCATATTTTTATAACATTGAATGAAGTCCGCGTAAAAGAGATACATTTAAATACAACGTGCTCATAATTTATATAACCAAGTGTTTGATTATAATTCTGTTCGTTGTGAGCTTCGCACACCTCTAACGGGCAACGTTTAGTAAGTTGTCTGTTGTTCTTCTGCAGAGTCACGACCTGCTGCGCGTGAAGCGGAGCGATGTTCGGCTGATCGACTTCGGCAGCGCCACGTTCGACCACGAGCACCACAGCACCATCGTGTCCACGCGACACTACCGCGCGCCGGAGGTCATATTAGGTAAGCCTACCTCCTTTGTTACAACTAGTCAGTAAAGTGCATGTTGTATGACACTAAGGAACTTAGGTTTCGTTTCAAACCTCTCCCCTATATGACAAGCAACTTTTTTTTTAAATTCCGTTTTATGTCACGACTTGGAACCAAAAGTTAAACTTGACACATAAAGCCTAACAACGCAGGATACTACTCAGCGCTGAAAGTAGTAGAAAGCTACATAAAAAAGTTACCACAAATAGAGATTTGCCCATTAATATAATAATATAAAAAATGACTACATTCAAATTATTTGATAAAAAAAAGTAATTGTGGGGTGACAGACACAAAGTTGCACCTATACCCACCTAGTGTTCCATCAGCTGGATAGACGGCGTTACCAGTAAAAATCCTTAGCTGCACACAAGCTGTTGAAACAAAATAAAGACAGAAATGTAACGACGTGTTACAACTGTAGTTCGATTTTTACTGTATATTTTAAACAATTTATCTTCGACATGTTTGGTTTGGGTTATTGAGAATAGTTACACCAGCCAAATGAATTGCGGAGTAGAGTGTCTAATTTGAACGTTTCTATTTTAAACACGACACCTAAATTCGCGTCTGTCTATTCTGTCCTAAATATTGAAAACTTTTGCCGCCTGTTATTGTATATTCTCTGCTAGATTCATCTGGTGGTGTGGCCCAAACTATGCTTAAATAAATAAATTGTGTACTTTATTTGATATTTTAGCAACTTAATTGCACTTATAATATCAGTATATAAACTTGAAAAATCTCAGGCGGGACTCGAACCCACATCACCTGCGGGTTCGAGTCCCGCCTGAGACAAAATTTTTCAAGTTTATATACAAATAAATTGTGATTAAAATTATTAAATTTCCTGAATATGAATAAAAATGAAAATGTAAAGTGTAAATAATGCAACAAATTAATTCGTTCATGTGCATTTTGTGCCTTTATGAAACTATGATCAGTTAGAAAGAATTGCCAGGGTTACCTGAACTGTTCTCGGGCATTACACACACACACTTGCATGTACACTAAAATAATACTTTCCTGTAGTGTATTATCATTTATGATTAATTAACTTATTACACAAATAATCCAAGATTTGCAAACAGGCTTCACTTTAATTTTTAAGTTAATTTACACCAGAAGGGATGTGCAAAAATTTTATAAAATATTTTGCAAGGTTAGTACTGCAGTTCAGGGGCGGATCTAACTAAGGGATTTTTAGGCTGCAGCCCAGGGCCCCGTGGGTGCAGAAGGCCCCCAGTCTCCATTAAAATGTTGACAACATCACATACATTGTTGTGATCCCAAAGTGATTAACTATTTAGAGCACTCGTATTGAGGAACTCAGAAACAACGGAGGTATCACAAACACACTGAGTCGAGGAAATGTAGAAAAAACACTTTTTTCTACATTAACCCTTCAAGAATCGCACCCGGGCCCTCGGAGCAGGCGACACCTTGAAACCGGTGACCTTGAGACAGTATTGCAGGGAAAAAAATATTGAAAATACGATATAAAAAGTCAACCACTGCCTTAGGCGGAAGACGAACCCAGTCTTTCCTAATCAGCCCAGGGCCTCACTAACACACGATCCGCCACTGCTGCAGTTATCTTATTTACCGTTGCTTTATTAATTTCAGAGTTAGGTTGGTCACAGCCGTGCGACGTGTGGTCGATCGGCTGCATCATGTTTGAGCTACATCTCGGCATCACGCTGTTCCAGACGCATGACAACCGCGAACATCTCGCCATGATGGAGAGGATTCTGGGACCCATCCCCTACAGGTACTTTATTATTATTACATATTTTTGAATCCACTGCCGCTGACTGGGCTCGTAATACTTACATTATGTTATCGTGTGACTGACTTTCTTTGGATAATATTGTTTGGATTCTTTCTTTTAATATCATTCAAACCTTTTTATTATTATACTTATTTTTTCTATAATTTATAAATAAACGATTTTTTTTTTTCATTTTAGAATGGCACGCAAAACAAGAACAAAATATTTCTACCACGGAAAATTAGACTGGGACGAAAAATCGTCAGCTGGCAGATACGTCAGAGAAAACTGCAAACCGCTACTGGTAAATACTTTACTTCAATATTATTGTTATTACGTTGTTTAGTGGCGTATTTATTATGTATGAGAGAATGAAGCATGATGCCATTGTGTCGTGAGAAAGGAACTCAAGTAAAATTTAATAACACAAAAAATACAAGAGTCGATGGTCGTTAGCAACAGCGTTAAAATAATTTCATTTAAATTTTTTGTTATTCAAACGTAATAGCATCAAATGATTGCTAGTAAAACTCTTGATTTCAAACTACTTAAATCGATACATTGTAGTATACATATAGCTATTAAGATCGGAAAATTAGACTGGGACGAAAAATCGTCAGCTGGCAGATACGTCAGAGAAAACTGCAAACCGCTACTGGTAAATACTTTACTTCAATATTATTGTTATTACGTTGTTTAGTGGCGTATTTATTATGTATGAGAGAATGAAGCATGATGCCATTGTGTCGTGAGAAAGGAACTCAAGTAAAATTTAATAACACAAAAAATACAAGAGTCGATGGTCGTTAGCAACAGCGTTAAAATAATTTCATTTAAATTTTTTGTTATTCAAACGTAATAGCATCAAATGATTGCTAGTAAAACTCTTGATTTCAAACTACTTAAATCGATACATTGTAGTATACATATAGCTATTAAGATGTGTATGTGGTACCTGGTTTCTGATGTTGGTGCTGTGATCCTTTGCAGAGGTACCTGCAGAGCACGTCGGAGGAGCACCGGCAGCTGTTCGACCTGATCGCGCGCATGCTGGAGTACGAGCCGCAGCAGCGCATCACGCTGCGCGACGCGCTCAACCACCCCTTCTTCAACAAGCTGCCGCCGCACCAGAGGCTCGGTGAGTTACACCGTACACCCTAACGTAAGCTGAATTAAATTTTTAGATAGTTACGTCTAAAATCGCCATAGCAGATTTGACAATTAAATCGAATGTTTTGTACATTATTTTATGTAATATGCTCAACACAAATAAGGAAAGAACGCAAACATACCGTTTGAATTAATTAGTGGAAAGTTACAATACGTAGGTACCTGAGGCCTTACTGCGCATCATAATGTCCGTATATTCGAATCTATCTGTCCCTATCACTCATACCGATGTCTTAAAAGTATCTGAAAGAGACAGATGTATCTGTAAATATGAGCTTCGTGTTGCAGAGTAAGGCATCTGATACGTAATGCGAGATACTTGAATGTTTGGTAACGTACTTTATTTGGTAACGTACTTTAATACAATTGTTGGGATTTGGTACACATTTGCCTAAGGCTAACGTAGCGAAATCTCAATAAAGAAGGATGCGGGTCCTAAGGCACAGACATACGACTAAGTATACCTAGTTGTAAAGGCAGGCGTAGCTTCAATAGACGCTTCAAAATAGACCAAACAGCATAGTTCAATAGTACTGTTCTCTGTTCACAAGGCTTATCGCAAGCATACGTCATATGTAGAGGTTTTTTTGGCTTAGCACTACTATAGTCCTTAAAATATAGCTTGATTAGAATGACAGTTCTCACTGAAAGAGACGACGTAACTTTGTACCAGCGTCACACAAGTGAAACACATTTGCACACCAAAAAATATTGGTAACTGGCATGTTAAGATTTTTTTTATACATTGCTGTACATATTAATCAATTTAATTATATAAAATAGATATTTAAAGTTAAAATCATTAAAATAATCCAGTCACAAAAATAACACCTAACTTGAAAAGACGGCTTTACAAGGTTACGTCATTTTTTATAATCGCTAGTGATAAGGTAAAATCGACAAATCGAAATCGATAGACTAACAGTATTTCAAAAACAAAGTAATGTAACATAAATGTTACAAATGATTTAATGAGCATTGGTTGATGCTTAGAACATCAAATTATTAATAGTTGACGAAAAAATTTCTAATTTATTAGATTCTTCATGCAATAAAAATTTTCTAATTGATTTTCATGATTGTTACAATTATTCTCATAATAATCACGACACTGACTTACTGTTAAATCTTAATATATCTGATTTTCATTTTATTTTATATGCCTTATCTGTTTTCTTTCGTTTAATCAGTCGAGTTAGTCCCATCACTAGTCACCTCAGTTTGACAGGTGTCATTCTAATCAAGCTAAATTTTATGGACTAGTTGCTGAAGTCGACTGTTATATTGGATTCGTTTGTATAGAGAAAAAAAATTGACAGTAGATTGTTTGTGGCGGCGAAACAATTCTTATACTGTATTTCTCTCTTTCTATAGAATGAGTGAGTGAATTTTCAGCATTGTCTTAATTTAAATTCATACTCTTGCTCACATTTACGCGGTAATCAAAACATACTACTACAGTTAATAGTTGAACTAACCAATCGCCAATGTAGCGTAAGGCTTTTATTACTTCTGGAATTGCTTATAAACACTATTAACTAAAATTAGTCGCCATGAATGTGTGTATGACTTAGATATGTTTTGTTATAGGATACCAGTTTACAAGGTCATCATTCCTTAGGTCAGGCCCTTTTTGGTGTTAGACGCTTTCAAAGCTTTTTATTTCTTGCCCAATTCATAATGCGACATGAGATATGTTTGATATTGTGTTGTCAGTGTGCCAATTTTGATTTTTGCTTCAGTCGTATTTTGTCATAACATGTATTTCTTTCTATCTTTACTTTGAAATGTTTTTTTTTTAATCTTTGATTGGAAGTTAGATAGATATGGACATCCGTATTTTGTTTTCTTTTTCGTTTTTTTTTCGAGAATTGTTGAATCATCAGCTGAAAGTCGTCAAGTTCTCTTTCACGATTCAACAATAGCGAAAAGCGAAGACTGATTATCTATTTTGACGTTCTTACATATCTTTGAGTGTTGTGATCCGGACACGACGGTACGGAGTTTTTGCTCAAACTCTGTTTATCCTTACTTATCCTATTTAGTAAACAAATAACAACAAATATCAAAAACACGTCCTATACTGACTTGATCTCACTATGTATTCTGTAAAAACCCTTTTAGAATTCATTTTTTCTAAACTACGGATATTTGTCAATTAATCACAAGATATTACACAAAATCTAAAATCCACCCGCACAGATAAACAACGACATGACTTTACGCATATCGTCAATTTTATTTGTCTTTGGATTTAAGAGAATAGGTAAACAAATGTTATCATTGTGCATGTAAAGACCAGTGTTTTGCAATTTAAAAACAAAAGACACTAAAAAACAACCTGATATGACACACACAACAAAAAATAAGTGATATTTTTGAACAGGTAACGTCATTGTACTTAATTTTAAATAGGTACTCAGATATAGGTATCAGTAGTTTTATCTTCATGAAGCATTTGTACGCTATTTTTTTGGATTTCATACGCTACTTCATTAGATACTTTCCAACCCTATCTATTGCCTACTACATCCATCCGCCGTTATTGTTAACTAAATAAGACATGTAAGGATAATCAGACTTTAGGTACATAATAAACTTTTCAATTGGCCATTTTAGTGACATTTGTCTGAGGACTTTGTGCCTTATAATTTTTGAGTAACAAGGGTTTTGTTTGTCATTGTACCACAACCGAAACTGCTAGATATCAATAATGCGAGTAGTATGCAAAAAAGGGGCGTCAATTGTGCCTATATATAGCACACAGAATACATCAAGTTTTGTAACAATAATAATGCATTTTGATAAAATTGAGTAATCAAGGTTTAGTTAGCGCTTATATTTATTTTCTGTAAGTTTTGATTCAACTGAACTGTTTCCGTAACAAAACTGATAATAATATGTTGTCAAAATGGTCTAGGGTCTTTACCCTAAGGTCTTTACCTTATCCTGTCACCTGCAGTATTACTTATTTCAACAAAATTCTAAAGAATAATTTGCGTAAAATTTTAGCCATTTTCTTTTTATTGTTTAAAAACAAAAAACAAGAAATAAAAAATAATACCGATCATGCTACATCACCAAATTGTCGCTAATCGATATACGTGCTAGCTAAAATAATAATAAAAAGATAAAAAATAAATCAGATAAATTTATAAGGATACGCTTTATGTCTATCCTAGTTCGGAAATTGTTTTTATTTTTCGGGGTCGAGAAAACTACTAATAATAATTGTAAAATGTGAATTCTTATCCGAAATGGCGAATGTATGAAATGTAACATACGTTACTACATCACTAGTCTAAAACTGTGATCCTAAGTCCGACCCTAATCGAATTCTTGCTACCTTAAAAATTTAAAGCACAAATTCCTAGGATTAGTGGCACTAAAACGCACATCTGAATATAGATTTTGTGCCAAAACATAAACTCCGTTCCTTGACGTGATGAGATCAAAAGTCGAAACACTTGACCGATATCGTGTTAGCTTTTTTTACACATCTCCATAAATCCATCAATGTCGCAGTGATTTCGTTGTTACATTATTAGAATCGTTTGGCTACCACTAAATAGTGATTGTTTGTGGTGTTGCAGGCAGTGACCGCGCTGGGGCGGGCGCGGCGGGCGCGTCGCGCTCACGCTCGCACTCGCTGTCGCGGTGAGGGGGGAGGGGGGGCGCGTGCGGCGCGACCTATGGTAGTCAATTCAGCGGGCCCCGCCCGCCTCGAGGCGTGTAAACTTGTACAGTTGTAATGAAGTGATAAGTGATCATTATTTTGTCGAACGTTCTAATCTAGGTAATACTTTTGTTGTGAATCGGTACTTCTCAATTTGTATTTATAAATAATTATTCAGAATAAAGACTGTCAGTCTGAAACGTTACCTGGTTCTTTTATTTATAATACGAAACCCAACTGCGAACTTCAATGAAACCAATCGGTCGCTGTTAACAAAGCTACAATAAAATGACTCCCTCCTCTTAACAAAATGGTATATTGATAGTCGATAAAACATAATAAGAGTAAATTTATTTCCGTAACTGTAAACTAAATATTCTCCAACCAACCCTCGGAGAAGCTTACCACCACATCGGTGTGTAAATTCCTAAAAACATTTTGTCAAAAAACAAGTGAATATCCAAATGTGTAGGACTCGAAGCCTTCCGTTTACCGGGCGACTGTTCCGACCATTGGCATACAAATATATTGCCCGTGAATAATAAAAGTTTATTGCCGCGCGTTGGCGGCGCGCACCGGGCTACATTAGTGAGATGGCAAGGTCGAGTCAAGCTTGTCGCTATGTCGATGTTCGATGAACATCAGCCAATCATGTGTTGGATATTATTATCTGTGTGTAAATTGAGTTATGAATAATAATATAAAAAGTAAATTCATCTTGAAGGGAAAGGTAGCCTGCAAGCCTTAGGCTGCTTTTCCATGGAAAGCGGAGGTTTTCCGAGTGGAGAGGTACGGGATATCAGGAACAGTACCTAGTACTGTAAGTAAAATCTTAGCTACGTCCCCATAATATTGACCGAATTTTTTTTGCGACCTAATAGGTAGTCGTATACCTATGCAAAATACTTGATCTATTAGGAAAACTAAGGCATATTACGTAATTTTATAACGTAATAGTTTTAAGAATCTCGGCTAAATGACGTTTAGACGCTAACCATAGGGCCTTATATCCTCTTATATTTTAGGGGGGGCTGAAGATATAATATCTCTCCACACAGATCGGTCCCGCGCCAACCGCGTCCAACGGCTTCCCGCGACCTTTACCAGATCTTCAGTCAACCTGGTGGGGTCTACCCAAAGATCATCGTCCAATGCGCGGTCTCATCAATTCAAGAACCTTTCCGCCCCAACCGCCATCGGTAGTTCTTTTATGTGTTCCGCCCACTGACACTTAGCTCGGCAAATCGGCAATTATTCGAGCTATGCCAACTGCTAGCTATGTCGAGGTTGAACCTAGTTCTGAAGATTTCCTCAGCACATACTGATCATATTTTATGGCGCAAGGAAATAGCAAGAATTGCTTTCTGCATTGCCCGGTGCGCAAACTTGAGCCTTCTTCTGAGGAGCGCGATCATGTTACATTAGCTAAGACTGGCAAAGACTTGTGTCACCGAAGGTAATTTGTACACGAAGATTTTTTCGTAGCTTCCCGATACTCATCAGAGTTAGATTCAATGTGAAATCGTAATATTTTCTCAATATTTAGCTTTCCTGGCTGAGCTATATCTTTTTTAGGAATCAACAACTTTAAGCGTAGTCCCAGGTTCCTAATATACGAAAGAATACATTTTAGGTAAAGTAGATAGTCATAGCCTAGTTTAATTACCATTTCCTTTAGAAAGATTTAGGAACATTTGTGATGGTACAAAATTTATGTGCGTGTGAACCGAGGGACCAATCCTGTGATTCGCAAAAAAACTTTACCAATGTTTTGTAAATGTCTTAAAACAATTGTAGAAACAATCCGATAATTTGTAACACCTGTAATAAAAAAATTAGTGTGGTCCCTCAGTCCGCACAAAACGAAAAACATATTTGGTCAATATTAATAAAATCAATGAATCCGTATTCCACCCACTTAAAGATTTTGTCAATTTGTAAAAGCTATTTGTAAAAAGAAAAAGGAGCAGATGCAGTGAAGGAATTTAGAAATAGCGTCGTGTAAACCTGGTCCCTCAATCCACACGCTAACTTTTGTATAAACCTGTGATAACTATTTTATTAAACGAAGACTAGTAACTTGAATGTATTCACTGTTTTGTAAAAAGTTTTTACATAATAAACAAACACTTAAAACACCTATTGATTGCATAATTGACTACAAAATCAGTTCCTGTATTAATACTATGAAAACTACATGAAGGGTGACCATACAATGAAACAAAATGTGTGCTATAATAAATGCATGTATTCAAATAATCGCTTTTATTTACAAACTAGCTGTTGCCCGCGACTTCGTCCTTGTCAAATTCTGTTATTATGATCGCGGTTATTTTTGCAACATTTTTCACGAATGCTTCGCTCCTATTAGTTGCAGCGTGATGTTATATAGCCTAAAGCCTTCCTCGATGAATGGACTATCCAACACAAAAAATTTTCAATTCGAACCAGTACCTACTTCCTGAGATTAGCGCGTTCAAACAAAAAACAAACAAACAAACAAACTCTTCAGCTTTTCCAATATAAGTATAGATTTATTTAAAAACACATCTATTAAAAAAAAAACTAAGTAAAAAATAACAATACATTTTTTTTACTCATTCACATAAATTTCTAAATAATTTTATTTAACTACCTACTGCTAACGATGAATGATCAGTTTGAAATCGGTGCCAAGCCAAATAGATTACTAATTACCTATTCATATTTTTTTTTGTTAAATTCCATAATAATTCGATTTGTTTTATTTGCATTTTAATTTTCCTTTTTTGCCAGATTTTTCCTTATTAAGATGCAATGTAGTGCTGATTTTGGGTTCAGTGTATTATATTATCTAATTAGCATTCGTACATCAACTGAACCAAGTTGATGTACGAATGCTAATTAGTAATAGTAAAATAATCAGGATATTGGTATCGGTTATTGTTTTATCTCACTTATAAAAAAAAAACTATTTTGCATCTTTATATATGATTTAATAATATGTAGTTTAGAACTGCGAGACCAAAATTTTCAAACACATTATCAAGTATAGAACAAGATTAAAAACATGAGTTTTTATAACAATATAATGATATTATATTGTTATAATGTGTTTTTCAAAATGAATGTGTAAATAAAAAGCGATTATTTAAATACATGCATTTATTATAGTACATATTTTGTTTGATTGTGTGGTCACCCTTCATATGGCGTTTTCATTTTTTTTACTGTCGAATAAGAAAGTAGTCGTATGTGGGGATTTCAATGTTAATATACTCGTATTAGAAGAAACGCAGTCGTCCACCCGGTTTCTTAATCTCTTGAAGTCGTATAATCTAATTAATCTTTTTAATGAACCCACCAGAGTAACGCCCACATCAGCTACTTGCTTAGATAATATTTTTTGTGATGGTGGAGTGTTAAAAAAATCAATTTTAAATTGTCTTATTTCGGACCACAGTGGACAAGAAGCATCGTTCGAGCACCATTATGTCTCTAATAAAGTAGATTCTGTGTATAGGCAATTTACTATTAATAAAATAGAAAAATTTAAAGAAAAAATTAAAGAGGGTGTAAATTTGCTAAAGCATGATGATCAGAATGTTGATAAATTATATGAGAATCTTTTTGGTTTAGTTAAAAATGAATTTGATGAACATTTTAAACAGAAAAAAGTAAAAAAAAAATAAACAGAAGTGTAAGTTTAATGAATGGGCTACACCTGGTCAGTGGTATAAAAGCAGAAAAACATTATATGATTTATATAGTTTAAAGGCAGATTCTCAAAACTCACATATTATAGAACATGTTAAATTAAGTTATTTAAATTAGTATGTGCAAAAGCGAAGTCAATCTATCTTTATAATTTAATTTCGGCTTCCAATAATAAGGCAAAAACTACTTGGAATATTATTAATAAAGAGACATGTAGAGTAAAACCAAATAATCCTACTTACTCTCTCAAGTTAGGGGATAAGCTAATAAACACGAACACAGAGGTTGCAAATACATTTGAGAATTTTTTTTCAAATATAGCACCCTCTACTACTAAAGGGCTTGCTTCTTCTGCTGATCTAGCTGAATCCCTTCTCAAGTCTGTTGTCGATGAGTGCAATTCTTTATTTAATTTTAGGCATATAAACCCTGACATAATTACAAAAACTTTTAGATGATTCAATATGAAAAAAACGGAGGATCTTTGGGGAATTTCTGTCAGCATTATCAATACAATTATAAGTTCATTAGCCCCTCAACTCGCTATTATTTTTAACAAATGTATTGATGATAGACAGTTTCCAACTTTAATGAAGTTTAGCAAAATCATTCCTTTATTTAAGTCTGGCGAAAAATGTGACCCCTCCAATTTTCGACCTATATCTATCTTGCCAGTGCTAAGTAAAATCTTCGAGAAAATAATGTTTAATCAGCTTTTATCACACTTTAGTGTAAAGAAATTATTAAATAGCAACCAATATGGTTTCAGAAAAGGTAGAAATACTACCGATGCTGGAGTTGCTCTTCTACAACATGTGTTTAATGCTTGGGAGAGTAAGCTAGATGCCATAGGTGTATTTTGTGACCTTTCAAAGGCTTTCGATTGTGTAGACCATGTAACATTACTTAAAAAACTTAAACATTATGGTGCATCGAATGATTCCTTGGATCTAATAAGTTCTTACCTTAAGGACAGAACACAAAAGGTTTGCATAAATGGAGCTGAGTCTTTAGGGTCTGCCCTTATTATGGGTGTCCCTCAGGGATCAGTATTAGGACCCCTGCTATTTTTAATTTATATAAATGACCTTCCGTGTTATTTACATAATCTTTGTGAGATGGTATTGTTTGCAGATGACACATCAATGATTTTTAAAACTAAGAGGGGCAAATGTTCATTTGATGATGTTAACAATACCCTCTCTAAATTATTACATTGGTTTACAACAAATAATCTTTTACTAAATGCAAATAAAACAAAATGTGTAAAATTTACCATGCCCAATGTAAGATTTGCTGCTACTCATATAATTGTTAAAGATGAACCACTAAACTCTGTAGATTTAACTACCTTTTTAGGTATAACTGTAGACTCTCATTTGCAATGGGGTGCTCATATTAGGGTGCTGTCTGGAAGACTTAGTTCTGCTGCTTATGCTGTGAGAAAGATAAGGCAATTGACTGATGTTGAAACGGCAAGATTAGTATATTTTAGCTACTTTCATAGCATAATGTCATACGGAATTCTGTTGTAGGGCTCAGCGGCAGATATTGAGTCAATTTTGATATTACAAAAACGTGCTGTACGGGCTATTTACGGCCTTCGACCCCGTGACTCGCTGAAAGAGCTCTTCAAAGAGATTAATATACTTACAGTGTCTTCTCAATACATTCTCGAGAATATTGTTTACGTTCGTAAGAACATACATTTATTTCTTAAGAAAAGTAACGTACACAATTTCAATACTAGAAATAAAGATAAACTTGCCGTTCCAGGCTTCAGACTGCGAAAAGTAGGAAAATCGTTTATGGGAAATTGTATCCGTATTTCCAACAAATTACCAAAGGATATTGCTGAACTCCCTGTACATAAACTTAAATCGTATGTTAAAGTTATTTTAATGAAAAAAGGCTATTACACTGTTAATGATTATTTAAATGATAGAAATGTATGGCATTAAGTTGTCCCAGCTCGTACTTGCTTAAACCTTGTAAATATTACCTTACCTTGTAAAAATGTATTTAAAAAGAGGCTGACAATAGTGACCGAGTTTCTTGCGCTGCTTCTTCTCGACACTAGCCCAGACTTGTCCCGAAGCAGTGGTAGGTTTAAATTGGGACGTGTAAAAGCGCCTCCTGGGGCCTATTTGCAGATATAAAACTGATTTTAACTGATTTTTTAACTGATTCTTTCACTGCATCTGCTCCTTTTTCTTTTTACAAATAGCTTTTACAGATTTACAAAATCCTTAAGTGGGTGGCATACGGATTCATTGATTTTATTAAGCAATATTGACCAAATATGTTTTTCGTTTTGGGCGAACTGAGGGACCACAATAAAAACCTTGTGGTTTATTGCATTTACCACCTAGTGTCTGATATTTGGTGAGCAGGCTTAGCAAACTATTTACAAGAAATCTGCAATAAAAGCAAGTTAATTTTTAAACTCCTCTCCGAGATCTCGGTTACACTTTGTGCGGACTGAGGGAAAGGTCTGTAATTTTTTTATTACAGGTGTTACAAATTATTGGATCGTTTCTACAAGTGTTTCAAGACATTTACAAAACATTGGTAGTTATTTTGCGAATCCCAGGGTTGGTCCCTCGGTCCACATGCTCGTCAAAATTTCAACGGATAAAGATATAAAAGACGCTTTGAATAAAGTGAGATCTTTGAACTCTAGCACGGTGGTTTTTCTTGATTGTTTACAGGTTTCTATTTTATTTCGTGGTCGGCCAGTTTTCTACAAAAGTTATTCCAGTTTTTTAAAATATATGGGGTAGGTGGGGGAAGTACTTATTTGAGGAATTGTATTTCCGAATCGAAATGAATAACAAAATTACTTCGCAATCAATATATTAAAATTTACATAAAAATACCTCATACATATTCATAAGTTGTTCATCTACAAATATTAAAGACAATATTATATTTATTGTAAATAGGCAAATTACGTTTGGCTAAAATGCTCAGTTAGGCATAACATAAATAGCAGTAAGTATTACAAAGTTATAATGATTTGGAATGGCTAAATATTTTAAAATACATAGGCAAGCTTATAATAAATGCTGGATCTAATATTCTGTGATAATTAATAATTCGAGATTTATTACGAAATTAGAAATTGTTTCAGTATTTCGTTATATATATTAACATTCAAAAATTGGTAACTACTTCTATAACTTTAGATACTACATATAACTAATTTCACCCTGTAATGTACACATAAAACGGGCATAAATAATGGTCTGTCTTTAACTTTGGATCTATCTGATTATCATGCCCGTCAAGTTGATCCAACCAACAAGAAATTTATAATTTTTTGCATAAATTCTTAATACAATGGACGACCAATCTCCCACGCATACTTGCAAATAATAATTTAAGTAATTAATCATTTATCATAGTGATTCGTACCTACATAGTATAGATATCAGGATAAAATAGTTGTAGAAATTTTCTGGCAAGGAATTTTTAGGATCATTAATGATTTGAAAAGAAAGTAATGGATTAAATGTATGATTTGGTGCACCTCCCTAATTAATTAGTGTCAAGGGGTAAACAATTACGGGCTATTGACATTTATATTAATAATATCATCACATTTCGAATGTTCTAGACAGGTAGCAAACATTTGCTATTTAGTAAATATTTAGAACGCTGTTACGGCATGCGAAATAACGCGCATAAGCCAGTAGAAATAACTTTTGCAATTCTTATATAAAATGTATAACGTCATAATAATAAAGTTATGGTTTGTAGTAACAAACCAAACATTTGTGATTATATTTTTATAAACGGTAGATACCTAATTGCTGCTACCGTGCTGCCTAATTGTAATAGCGTTCTCTCTGTTTGATAGATAGCACCACCGAACCTGGAAAAAAGGTTAGAAAGGCAATGTCGTTATAAATGCTTATACTTCTGCCCAAACACGAATTTAAAAGTGAGCGCTGTGATTGGATTCTTTTGTCGTCGAAAATTTTTCGCTTGATTGGCGTTCTTTGAACTCGTTTATGTGTAGTGAAGCGTAAGCGGCGACATCGGTTTTCATACAAATGGTGCATGACAGCCTTTCTAACCTTTTTCCATTTTCTGTGGATAGCACTTTCGAAATATTCAGATATAAGTTAACTTTGACACAACCGCGGCTTAACATATACAGGATGAAATTTTAACCACTTTCCAAAAATTTTATAGGCGTTCAGTATCGTGTTTAGAGCCTATTTATGAAGTTAAAAATGTAAATCAAATTGTCACCCGAAAATATTTTTCGCGATATAGTTTTCAATTTTTACGGTCCTAAATCTATTAAGGTATAAATAAAGGGATAATCAAAAACATATGAATAGTATCGTCATGGACAAATGAGATGCGCGACGCGTAAAAAAAGTGTTACTAGGAGGCCGTATCAAAAATTTTTGATTTTTGGCGGACATTTTCTAAGTGCTTTATCTTGACATTTTTGTACTGGGCTATACCAAAAGAAAAAATACATCATTAGTTTTTTGTCTCGTAGATTGATATAATAAAATTTCGAAGGTGGTTAAAATTTCACTCTGTATTTTATTATTATTTATAGGTGTACCGCAGATAAAGTAAACGGGGGGCCAGGTTCAGTCGGTCGTCGGGGCCCGGGCGGGGGGGGGGGGGGTCTAGACCATGTCGACGCGCGCGGAGGGCGCGGCGGGCCACGAGTACACCGGCGGCACGGCGCCCGGGTACCGCACGTCGTACATCTGCGCGCGGATGAACTTTTCCGTGTCGAGGGGCTGCGGCTGCACCGACGCTTTGTCTAAACAGAATGAAATTGATGTACTTAATACAGAAACAACTAAAAAACTGTCAATCTAACAGTGCCCCCCCCCCCCCCTTGATGAGACTGCACATTTAGTACAATCTTTATCAATTGGATAGATACATCATGAAATAATTGTCCATACTATTTGCAATCAACGTCAATCTTTCAATCGGGGACAGTTTAAGTGTTATTTTTGTATCGGGCTGTGTATCTTGTTGTTATTATATCGATGCAAAATGCATACATATTTAAATAGACAGACAACCATGTCTAAAATACCTGTGTACATAAAATTCAATAAATGAATTTACTATAAAAGCCATTGTTTGTT
Source organism: Anania crocealis (assembly GCA_949315895.1). Lineage (NCBI taxonomy): Eukaryota > Metazoa > Arthropoda > Insecta > Lepidoptera > Crambidae > Anania > Anania crocealis. The sequence continues at coordinate 5,611,608 of OX438863.1, forward strand.
TTATTGCTGAAGGTCGAAATTATTCTTTTAAGTAGGCTAATTCAATTATTTAATCGGAACCAATTAAGCATAGGTACCTACTTCTGTTCTTCCGATTATTGCAAACAAATCAAACAGCTAATATGTAACAATATACACCGTGCATTTTAACCACCTGAAAAACGAAGCCCACGTTATGTAACCATTATGTATTACATCATGACAATGTTATTTTTATTAATTATAATAGTCTTATAATAGAAAAATGAAAAAAATTAGAAAATTCATTTTGAATCATGCTGTGCCGCGCACGGACGTATCTATGTAAGGTTCATTGATCCTGGACCTGGCCAAAGCAAAATAATAGATGAGTGCGCGAGACGATATGATACAAAATGAGTAGTCTTATTTTTTACATTCTTCTGAAACTGTTTTTATTAATAAAAATAATACTGCCAAGATGTTATACTGGTTACATAACTTGGGCTTCGTTCATCAGGTGGTCAAAAATGTACGGTGTATACCACAGAACATGGAAACCTCTTTCCATGTTCTAAGGTGTAAGTATACCTACTATCTTTGTTTACATATCCTTTAACGGCCGGTCTCAATAATCTATATATCGCCAGTTTTGACATTTCGGAGATAGAAAACAGTTTCTATCTCTGATTTTGCCATCCAGAGGAACAAAGACAGAAGTTATTTTCTATCTTCGATATGCCAAAACTGAAGTTAGATAGGTTATTAGGACCGGCCGTTAAACATGGGACTGTTAAGCTTATGCCGTGTTTTATTATCAAATTTGATTGTATGATTTCTGCTGGGAAGATGTTTTGTCGCATTGGACAGATATTTTATTTATATGCATGTTAAGTAAAGTAATTGAAAACATACCTGTCTGATAGGCGTGCTCAACGATTTTCTTGGCGATCTTTACGGAGCAGTTCTGGATTTCTTCTAGGGGCGGGTACAGGCTGCCCTGGTCCAGGTCTGCCTGTGACACGATCTCTGCCAGTGCCTGGAACATTACTTTTTGTAAAAATAGCAAGCGCAGTGTAATCAGAACATACTTACTTATAAGTAGAACGTAATTTCGATTTAGATACCGTTTGCAATTATTTGACACAGTGTTAAAAACTTGTATTATGCTGCTTGTCAGCAACCTACACATTTATGGTCGATATTAATAACTTATCCTAAGAGAGAAGTCTATTGCTTGTCAAACGTTATTTTGAACAATTTAAAAATATGTTTTCAACTAGTCTGGTATGCATATTATTATATCTATACGGGTAGATCTGCCGTTATAAGATTAATTTAAATGAGTAAGTGCTTACCAACCACACCTATGATCCTCCACTCAAAATAAGGAATTCACCTTGTGTACGAACTAATCTTACTAAGTCTTTTTTCTTACTAATATTATACTCGTAAATGTGAAAGTTTAAATAGATGTTTGTTAAATACGCTAAAGCGGCTGAGTAGATCTTGATGAATTTTGGCACAGAGACAGGGCCCCAATTACGCTAATTTACAAATGGATCACTAGAATCGCAATAGCATCTCAATCGTATATTTTACATTACTACCATAATAAATGTGTCAAAATATACAATTGAGATGCAATTGCGATTCTATTTAGCCATTTGTAAATTAGCGGAATTGGGGCCCAGGTTTTAGGATATAATAGCAATTAATAGCATCAAATTACGACCTCCGTGCCAGAGTGGCGTACACCGGTTTTCAAGGTGTTGCCTGCTGCGAGGTCCTAGGTTTGATTCCCGAACGGTAAAAAAATGTGTTTTTCTACATTTTCCCGGGTCTGGGTGTTTGTAGTGCCTTCGTAGTTTCTGATTTCCAAAATAAGATTGTTTCAAATTGTTACTCAAATTGGGATCAAAATCATGTAGGTATGTGATGTTGTCCACATTTATTGTTTTATTTATTGATTCAAATGCGATGATTAAAAACTAAATAAATATTCCGAATGGTAATCAATTAAAGTTAGTTCACCTCGGCAGCTGATGCCGAGCGCGAGGCCGGGGAAGATGTACAGGACCCAGAGATGTCGGCCCTGTACTTAAGCTACTAGACCGACGGGGCATTTCCTAGTAGTTAATTAAAAACTAATCTTATAATGGTTAGTTAATAAGTTAATAAGTTAGTTCACCTCGGCAGCAAGCAGCATAAAGTCCTCGGAGATGTTGACGATGCCAGCGCAGATGATGCCGAGCGCGAGGCCGGGGAAGATGTACGCGTTGTTGCCCTGCCCGGGCCGCAGCACGCGCCCGTCCTTCGTGCGGTAGTCGGGGAACGGCGAGCCGGACGCGAAAATCGCACGGTCCTGGATGTTAACGATATAAATTATATATCGTGTTATGTAAATGATTAACAAGCCGAAACCAGCTCGTTTTAACATATGCATTAAACAGGTGAAGTCAGGATATCATTTAAAAAAAATATATATTTTCACACAAATCGTAATCACAAAATTTTATTATGACTGAAAATAAAAAAATGAAATATCCCTACTATACTCCCTATTTTACAAATATATTTTTTTTTATACTGCCTCCTAGCAATAGATACTTTTTTTACGCGATCTCATTCATTCCTTACGATACTTTTCAAATTTCTTGATTTTCCCTATAGTAAAAATTTAAATTATGTTGCGAAAAATATTTTCGGGTGAAAACTTGACTAACATTTTTCACCCCATGAATGGGCTCTAAATACGATACTGAACGCCCATAAAAAAATTTGTAGGTGATAAAAAGTCACCTGTATATTAATCCTACGAATCTTCAAGGACGACCAAACTTACTTCGGTGTTGCTGTAGGCCTCTTCAGCAGTACATTCAGCCTTGCTGGTGGGGTTGGACAGAGCGAAGATTACGGGCCGGTCGTTGAACGAGCCCATCTTGCGCAGGATCGAAGACGTGAACGCACCCCCGATGGCCGCCGCACCTGAAGAAGTAATTTTTTGACAATCTTCATCTTGTTTCTTTACACGATCAATGTCAGCATCAACTGGTAATCATAAGACTTTCGCTTTCTCAGTAGACACACACAGAGAGAGATTCTAATCCCATTAATTTCCACGTCAACCTTCCATAAAACGACAAATAGTGACCTTGTAACATAAATTAAGCTTACCAATAAGCACAGACGGTTTGACCAGGTCGACGACTTCCTCCAAAGTGCGCACGGGAGCTTGTTCCTTAGCGAACTTGTCCTTGTGCTCGTTGAGGCCTCCCTCGGGGCGGTTCTTGACGATCAGCCCCTTCGAGTCCACCATGTAGATGCGCCCGCGCGCCTCGGCCTCCGGCGTGCCTTCCGCCTTCATCGCCATCACGCACAGCTCTGCGATACCGAGCGACGCCTGGAGTCAATAAAAGTGGTTAGTATGAGAGTAGATTTATCAAAAGTGGTTAGAGATACTGGATTTTCTGACTGATAGTCATTAGTTTAAAACGGCCTTTAACCAACCATTACAGGATTAGTTCTAGGCTGGCCTTATTCAATGATGGAGGCCTTCATCATAGAATCCAAGCAATGATAGTCATTATTTTAATAAAATGCGTAGGTACTTGTAATGTAATAAATTTGATAAGTAAAAATTAAAAAAAAAACATTGCAAGACGTGCGTTTAGGTACTAAGGTAGACCATTGAATGTTGCCCGAAATCTTGCCTTATTCCTTTCCAGTCTGAAAAACCGTGTGCAAAATGTGTTATAGTTTATTATAACAATTTTTGACAATATTTAACAAAACAGACATAATTATGGGATTTAATGTCTCTAGAATGATGAATCAATACACACAAAGTTAAATTTGAACGCACTGAATTCTTTATTAATATGAGGAAAATACTTATGACTTACCTCTCCCGCTCCTTGAAACACAATGGTGTTCTCTGAAAGCTTCTTGCCTGTAACCCTCAAGCTGGCTAACAGACCCGCGACTGCCACTGAGGCGGTGCCCTGAATGTCATCGTTGAATGTGCAGTACCTACAATAATACGTACTTATATCATCTAAAAGTTGGTTCAAATAAAGGAGAGATAAATAATAATAATAAATAAATATTTAAGACATGCCTCACTGGGCCACACTGAGCCATCTAGTCCCAAATTAAGGTACTATTAAGTACCCTGTCGTATGGGGTACTAGACAACCGATAAACTTACTTATATACTTTTTTTTTTGTAAATACATACTTATAATACATAGAAAACACCCAGACCAGTACAAACAGACATGTTCATGCACACAAATATTTGTACTGCGCGGGGATCGAACCCGCGACCCATGGCTCAGAAGCAGCGTTAACTACCGCTGATCCAAATGGTCGTCATGAGATGAAGCATAACCTAACTAAACCCAAAGAATAAAGTACGTTCGCCATTTGGTAGGGTGCCCTTAGCACCCCACACTGGCCCGATCACGCCCGCTAGTATGGGCCCCGGTGCGAGCGTGGCGGACCTAGGCTGAGCGCCTTCAGCGCTCGCCACACTCTGTCCGGTTTAACTGATTAAAGCCTCCCATATGGGGTTTCAGTGATAGGTCCGTCCAAAGAATAAAGTACTTGGGTGATCTTTCTTATGATATCACGGGATAGGGGAAAGTGGGGTAATTGGGAATACCTAACTTGCAACCCTGTTAAATAATAAAAGTAAGTCATAAATGAAATCAACTTTTATTGCAACATGAACGTTACTAATCTAGCTATAAAGAAATTTACTCAAAACTTTTGGAAATAAACTTTATAATTAAAAAAATACAGAAAATAAAAAACATTGCCGTTCGTATTTACCCGATATCGTGTGGGGTAATTGAGATCAGTCCGCGGGGGAAATACGAACGATATGGGGCAAGACTGATGGAGGGATGCCTAGACATGAAAGAATAATACCAGTCTTTGCCTGCTAACTGCAAGTCTTTGTTGAAACTATGTTTCAATTTATTAGCTTCAGCAAACGTAAAAGCAATTTTTCGTAGTGACTTTAGTGTTATGCCATAAAAAGAATCACAGCAGTCGAGTATATTTTTTTCTAACTGGTCTTCCTGATTCTTATTGAAGACAGAGTACCGAACTTTCTTTGGCTTATTAAAAACTCCTTGCTTAACTTGTTTATGTAATGTTGTTTTTGGTACTGAATATTTGATCGCTGCTTTGCCCAAAGTAAGCTGTTTACTTCTAACATCTTGTATAGCATGGTGACGATCTTCAATTTTGTATTTCGGTGTGTTTTTTTTTACGTAATGTCTAGGCATCTAAAACAATATCAAATATGAGAAATCTTTACAGGATCAATTACCTATTAGGGGTAATTAGGAACGTTCACATTTACCCTACTGATGCCGTTCCTAATTACCCGAACTTGGAATGTCGAAACAAAATGACCGTTACTCGCGATAGTATTAACGGTGAACTTAGACCTACTCGGATTTTATATACTGATAGTACATGTAAGATGGCAAGAAAATATGTTATCATAAAACTCAAAAAGATACCTTTTACACTGACTTTTACCTACGGCAAAAATTGTAACAAAAATGTGTAAAAGATTGTTTGACTCACCGTGACGGAATGCGTGCGTGCTCTCACTCACATTTTTGCGGGCAGACTAAGGCACGAAAAACGCATCGACTTACATGTGTGTGAGCGATGTAGTGCGGGGGGTGTATTTGATATTCAACTGTTCCCAATTACCCGCCGTTCTCAATTACCCCACCTTCCCCTAAATGTGACATATGTGTGCATTAATTAGCGGATTGAGGTAGTTATCCCACTGGCAAGGATGGTTTTCGCTCAAGAAATGGACAAAAGATATATATTCATTGTAAAAGAAAGATATGCATATATTTATAGTTGATCGCTGTCTGTTCACACTACCGGCGAGGACTCTCTTCAGTAGTTTATTATACAACTCGCTTCCCGCTGCTTGGCAATTATTTTTAGTTCCTAGCTCTACTCTCTGCTGTTTCTTCGTTGGCGCTGGGACAAGTGCCATAGCCCCTATAATAAGTTGAAGAAGTTCAATCAAAAACCCACCGAGTAGCTCAATAACTGGAGCAGTCGCCCGGTAAGCGGAAAGATGTGGGTTCGAGTCCCACCTCAGGCAGTTGAAATATTTATTCAAGTAGTTGTATTTTTAAGTTCACTCACTTGCCACGGTATTTTTCTAGTAGCCTAAACGCGTTGGCATTGCCGAAGTCCTCGAACTGGATGAGGCAGTTCTGTCCGAAGCGTCGCACGACCGCCTGCATAAACTCTTCAACGAATTCGTCGTACTCCGCGCCGCGCAAACGCCGCTCGCGCAGCCCGATGTAGAGCGGGTCGTTTAGCATCGTCTCGTTATTAGTGCCGACGTCTGTAGGGAATTAATCAAAAAACCTTTATCCGTAACATCAAGTAGATAGTTTTTACAATTTGTGGGTCACTTCTTTTAAGTTTGTAATTATAAAACCTGTATTACATGGTTAGGAAGGTCTCTTCTAGCATTAGTCAGTGTAAAACATCCGAAATATTTCCTCCTGAACGTAAAGAGCAGCGGTCTCTTTTACATCCCACTTCAGGGCAAAAGCCTCTATTATTGAATTCAAGTTGCTGCAACAATGATGGGTACCTACCTACATGCATAATCACCACGCTTGCCAAATGCGAGTCGGAAAATTCTAAACTCTTGTTGCGCGGGGATGATCTTGGACGTAAAGTATGAGTTAAAACAGATACGATATGATGTACACAAAGTAATATTCAAACGAAAATAGTTCGTGATCAGCCTACATGATTTTACTGCTATATAATATGTGGCTCTCCAAAAGGATGGTTAAGCTTTAATCCCCGTTGGCAGGCGGGTTGGCGATCACAGTTTGACCGATGATGGAGAGAAGACGCTGCTGTCCACCTTCAACTGATCTAAGGGCGCTGCCTTGGTCGCCTCTTTGTTTTTTTTTTAGGCTGGTGGTTGATGAAGTGCCAGCCTAGGTATATAAACGAATTATAACTTAAAAATGTATAATCCAGCAAATAATTTCAACAAAGCCATTAATTTGAACAGTTAACCTTATGTTATACCTAATGTGATGGGCAGGCACTGGTGAGGTTTGATTCCAGCGAGCGCTGTGTACAAAGCCAGTTTGCCGACGGGGATACCCATGCCACACGCACCCAGGTCGCCCAGTCCGAGGATACGCTCGCCGTCCGTCACTACGATCGCGCGTACATCTGTTTCTGGCCTATGAATGAACAATGATTTAACCACAACTTCTTATTAATTTTAATCTTAGTATAATACATGCGTAAGTTTGGACTTATGTTTGTTAGTTAATCACACCAAAAAGGACCGAGATGAAATTCGGAACTCATGTAGATTACAGGCTGAAAACACACAGGCTACTTGTTATTCCGGAAAAATTTAAGAAATTATTTACATTAAAAGGAATCGCAATGATTTCTTGCGTACTTAGTACTTAAGTTAATAACATAGGCTGCATTTTATCCGCAAACTAGGTAGCAGGCAAAAGCTAGTATAACATTTATTTTACAGCTTCTTAGTTAACATGAAGCAGGGTTAAGTAGTCGATGTTACGTGGCTACAAAAAGCGAGACTATATTTATTATGTTTGGACTTTGATACGAGCAGTCACATAAAATGTACACCTTACTCTAGGCAGTGTTTAATAGTAAAAACCAAAGGCTTACCAGTTCTTAAGCACCTCGTAGACGTGTCCTTTGTCATGTATGGTGATGAAGAGACCACGCGGTCGCCGGTACACCAGCCCATACTTCTGGCAGGCCAGGCCGACGGTCGGCGTGTAGACGATGGGCAGCATCTGGGCCACGTTCTCTCCCACGAAGCGATAGAATAGATGCTCGTTGCGGTCCTATGCCAATTTACTTAAGTACATCCATTGGACAACTAATACGTCACAAAGTAAAGTAAAGATAAGTTGTTTTCTAATAGCGTATATGCACATGAATAAATATTACTCATGTGGTATATGCTTGACGAATAGACAAAAAATGAATGAAAATGACATTAGCTTACGAAACATAATCATGCAAGTACAGTGATGTCCTACGCTTTATCGTCGCATGTAAAGTTATTGTAAGTACTTAGATACCTATTTTCGTTTATTGAGGTGATGCAAATCAGTAGTAACAATAGAAACAGGTTGTATTCATTAATGATACCTAAAATAGTTGCATAGAGACAGATAAGCCTAGGTTTGGTAAACTAATAAAGTAAAAATTCGGAATTACTGTAACGGAAATCAGTGCAAAAATACAATGACCTTGTTCGCAAACGTGTTGAAGCAATATTTGCAATCAATCAATAATTAAGGTTCGTGCAAGTCTCACACAGCGCAAATCGAAAAGCAATTATTTGGGGTAATATTTTATGTAAGTATTTTTATTTGGTCGTTCAAATAAGTTTTAGTTATTTACTATAAAGATTTTGTGCCATTTCCTAATACGTTAAGTTGTACCTATATTTAAGTGCCTATGTATGTTTTTTTTTCAAATTGTAGGTAGGTACCTATGTTCATAATTTTCTACTAGTTTAAAACTATGAATTTATACTTTGTCAATACCGACATTGATATGACGTTAATAAACCGATTATTATTTCAATATTTTTTTCGAAGTTCTATTTTTGTTATTCTCTGTCATTTATGGTGTAGGTACGTATTTCTCGAACACCAGTTAAAGTACGATTAATGGCAAGGTAATGTCATATTTTGCAATAGTTATTACCACCATGAGATCCAAAGGCTATATTAGACGACCTTGTAGAGCGGAACATGCGCCTGCGGCGGGAACCACGATTCACGAAACCTCTTAATAATTTTTAGGATAGTGTCGATATAATCATAATCTTTAACTAGTATCTAGCAAACAATCGTTAACGCAAACCATTACAATAAAGACTTTTACTTCTTGTATAAAAAAAATACATTTATGTACTTTTTAGCAATTATGGGTGGGTGCAGGCATAATCACCGGGTGCCTAAAATTTAAAGTCCTAATTTCATTTGGCCGAACCGTATTGACCTAAACTTATAGCGTATAATTATTGTCTAGTCTAACAGTTGTTATCGCACTATTATAGATTGGTCTAAAAATTTAAAACCCTGATTTTAGTATATCTAACATCGAAAGCACTAAAATGTATTAGCATATTTTTTTTGGCATTACGCTCTAATTTTTTTTAAACCGAAAAAGTTTAGGAAACGAATCGCTTACAAACCGACCCCAAGCAGTCTTGTCTGCCCTACCCCTAGAGTGTAATTCAAAAGCGCGTAGGCGCGGAGGGGCGAGGCGGCCTGCGGGCTGAGGAGCAGGAGGCTGTAAGCGAGGCGCCGCGGTTGATAGCCGAAGCTACGGTGGTGAGCGTAAGCCATCTGCGACGATTAGCACGCGTGGGATCGCTGGAGCCCCGCAGCGCCAAAACCGTTACGGAAGTCTGATTGTTTGGATGTATGCATGATTGCTTGTTTGCATGCATGATTGCTTGTTTGCATACATGCTTGCTTGTATGCATACATGCTTGCTTGTATGCATACATGCTTGCTTGTATGCATGCTTACTTCTTTGCATGCATGCATGCTTGTTTGCATGCATTCATGCTTGCTTTCATGCATGCTTACTTTTTTGCAAGCATGCATGCATGCATGGCTATTTCAAATATTAATAAAGTTTTTAACTTTCTGCGAATTAAACTTTGGAACTGTAAATGGTAGATGTTATGATATATTCGGCTAAATGTTGCTTTTGGGAAATTATAATACGGCGATTTATAGTAAGGCGTAGTAAAAATAGGCTTAACACGTTTAGGAAATGTAAAAATGTGCGAAAAAATTTAGCCAGTAGTTTGTGCGCCAATGACAATTAGGAGTACAAATAATTAGGCATTCCGATATATACCCATAATCACCACGCCAACTGAGGGTGATCACAAACCCTGAATGTTAGAAGTTCGAAACTCTTACTGCCCAACCCGGGGTTTACACCCAGGTACCCTAGATTTGACCCAGAACTTAAACCACTGGGCAAACGGGGCGTTTTAATTAGATGATGTAGGCCTTTGTGCCTAAATTATTTTAAAGTCTTTAATCCTTATTCATGCTAACCATGACCTTAAATCTTAGTGTAATGTAAAAATAAGTAATTCTACTCACAAGCAACCCCATAAGGTAGATATATTTGTTAAGCGGGTCCTCGTAGCGGTCTATAGACAGCTTGCACAGCTGCACCTGCTCCTCCTGGCTCTTCACGCGCGCCGGCAGCAGCCCGTGGATGCCCAGGACTTGCCTCTCCTCGATAGAGAACGCCATGCCCTGAAGATTTAATAGATTACATTAGCAAAATAATCAATTTTGGATCTGTCAGGGTATAGACTTTTCTAGAAGATCAAACACAGAACGTGTTCAAATTATTCTAAAAGATAGGTATACAAATATCTTTATCATAGTTAATTCTGACGTACAGTAGTTACATTATATTTGGTAATATAAAAATATCATGAAGGGATAAAATCACAATATTCCGTCATTTAAAATTGATTTAAGAACTCCGGTAACGGATTCAAACTACCTACCTAAGTAATTAACCCATACCGTTAACTTGCAATAAGGTTGCAAGCAAGATGTTAAACGGTGACGATATGCCCTTTTCATATAGTTTAATTACACTGACATTCATGTATTCACATCAAAATAAATTAGACAGTTTTTGAACTGTCATCGGTGTAGTAGAGTCAAATTATAAATTTAGCAACAAAATTTAAGTATGAAAATATTAATACACCCTTGCCTGGTTGAATCTTATTTTATTACAAATGTGCTGGGAAAACTCCAAAACACATTAGTCATCATTTTACGTCATACGGAAATACATTACAAAACTAGCCGCTTGACTAGATGCCGCTTAGCTGAGAGCCGTTAATGATGTCACATTGCCTAACAAGAAGTGACCACGAAGAGTGTTTATTATACTGAGGACTAGAAGATCCTAGTAAAACAAGCTATAGGTAATGTTGTACAATAAATCACTAAACTATGGCTAAATCCGGGACTCAATAGGTAATAATTACTCTACCTCTATGAATGCTCCTACATGCTTTTGGCAAGGTATTAATAAGACATGAGAAATACAGAATTGTTATAACTATGCATTGAATTATTGTTATAACTTTGCATCGTAACTTATATTATATTATTTAATTGTTATAATAATAATTATGCATCGTAAATTATACCTATTTACTATTTTTTACAAAGTAGATTGTGGGCTTGTTTTTTTAAACCACAAGTTTACAATATATAGGCATATTACATGACCTTCATAACCATAATATAATCATGACGGCAGTTTTATTCCTGCTTCCTCGACACTAGTGCTTGAGAATAAAGGTCATTTTCTAGTGGAACATATTATTGCAGCGGATCCGGTCAATAGTAGTGAATGCGTTCCAAACTGCCAAGTGCGCGTTGATTGCATATATTGAGAAATTGAAATTGAGAACTTTGCAACGTTATCCCGACAGTTTATTAACTTTCATGGAAGACACAAATATACATTATTTTTTGGTAAGATGACCAAAAAATAACATACTGAATAAATCTTTAATTTCAATAGAAATTTAAAAAACTAATAATTATGCTGAATGGTGGTGTTTAAAGTGCAGATGGTGATAAACCAATGTGTTCGCGCTTGATAGGTAATTTATTTATTTAAAATATACATTTCCTTCTAGTACTAACCGCATTGACTGCATAGGTATAACAATACCTAAAACTGTATAAAGTTTTTTCCACTTACTTACTTTCTTTTCAAGGAAACGTTTAGATCGCAGGGATTTTCCTATCATTTCTCAAACTGGCGGCAAACTGCTTAACATTTATAAAGGGTATCCGACAAATCCCTTTTAGAACAAATGGCTGACCCTGTCCGGCATCATAAATCTGTCAAATGTTTTATGCAAACACTTCGCCTTTAAAATACATTCAGTTGAATATTCAAAATCATTTCATTTTAATTTATTTCATAGAATAAGCCGTAGAATTTTGTTCAAACTTTCTTTTTTGTGCGTTGATTTAATTATAAATAATCTGGAATTATTAACTTCCACATAGGGACTACACGTACTACTACTAACTACTTCTGAGGAAACCAAAAATATGATCAGCAACAATACCATGTCAAAGTTTCCCGCTTTATTGTTAACAATCACAAACAACAACTTTATGAAATAAATCAATTATGTAACTTTACTTTTGAATCCAACTACATTATTCGTAAAGAACGGTACATGACAAGCTTATAAAACAACTGCCTATATCATCTATATCACATCGTCAAATTAATATCCCAAACAAATCAATTTCAATATACAAAGTTTATCACTCAACTCTCGTACGTTCTGAAGGCGTGTCTCTGACGTTTGTTTGAACCGAATTTGCATACAAACTGATAAGCTCATTACCAAGTGAAAGCTTCGAGCTTTCGGTATTAAAGCAGAGGATAATAGAATAGATGACACCCTCACTATTCCCTATTATTTTCCGTTAAAGGGATAAAGAAATAATCAAACAAAACTAATACTTTTACAAAAACCTTTTTCATACTACTACAAAAAAATATTGAAAATGAGTGACTGGTTATCGCGCGATATAACGTATATTTCATATGAGCAAAGCCTCAGGAAAAAATCTAGTTAACTATACTATAGGTAATAAGTAATAACCCAATATTAGCACTAGGCAAACAAACCCTCGAGTCACAGGAGGCAAGGCACTCCGGTACGCCGTAGAGCTCACGGCGCGGCGCCAGCTGCCACCACTCATTCTCCATATTGTTCCGTTTCAGCCACTGATACTCCTGCCCAATATTTCTTCTCAGTAATCTCTACCTAGCGTCTAAATCTTGCGGGCTTAAGGTCATTAATTAAAGTTTAATCTCTCACTCTCGCATGGTGCTGAGAAAAACTGTGCTTCTTAAAGGTTCTTAAAGATTTAACATTACTAGAAATCACAATACAATCAGTATCTTGGATTATTCGTTAACGAAGCTTCAGCCTTTAATTGGAGTAATTAAGCACTTCTGATTCAGAGCCATTATTTCTGAGATAAGAGATAAGAATGGTTAAGTAATTAAGAAGACATCTCGGCCCGTTAAAGAAATTGCTGAGTTTTTACTTTGTCGTTAAGGAGTTGTGAAATCTGTGTAATGTTTAGCGTCGTTTCGAAAAATGGTTCATAAAAGTATACATTGAATGCGATTCAACAACAGATTTTAAGTACCGTGTCAGTCTTAAATATATTTTTAAGTCAAATAATTATTCTGATAAACCATCTCACAAAAAATAGTAACTAATATAATACAATTATTAATTTTAATTTAGGTAAACATATATTTTTGTCATCGTGATTATGTTGCCGCATTAAAAATGTTAAACTAAGTTATATGATTTATGTATTCTGATTTTACAAACTAGTTTGATTTGGTGCAAGGAATAATCTAGTACCTACTTTACTACTATCAGTTTGTCCTGATAGGAACTTTCCGATTTTTTATTTTATAAATCCTATCATTGAACTATTCGAATCAAAATGAAAAAAAGACAAGATATTGTTTCACGCTAAGCTTTTTCACTGTTTTAAGACAGTAGATAACCATATACTTTACGCGCAAACAATATTACAGTTTTACGAGTGCGGGGGTGCGTCCACGCCCGTTTTAAGTCCGCAGTATAAAATACAACGCGCTGTAAACTCCAGTTTATTTTGTGCGCGTATTTCTATTTTCCGTGCCATTGTGCTACACAATCTGTCCAAAAGACGTAGTAGTGTAGTCAATATTTGATGACTACGAAAAATAATTGCTACGAAAATTGCCGTCTTTTATTTTGGAAACTGTTGAAAATTGCACATATTATTATTGTGATAGTGTGTTTTGAGGTTACATATCTCCATTTCTCAATTAGGTAATACTAATAACAGACTATTTCTTGGGCATGTTGTGATTATTAATGTGGCCTCTAAGCTGACTTAGTATGTTAATAAAATAATCAATAATCACACTAATCAAACTAGTGCTAAAACTAATACCTACGTAAAAACGGAAGCTAACACTTTTGTAAAAAAATGCGTAACATCTACTATAAAAGTGATTACTTTGCCCTGATATTAAAGTGACGACATAAGCCACAACACTGCTACATCTCGAAAACAGTTTAAAAAATCTAGCATATTAAGTACACAATGGCGACGTTATTTTTAATGAAACTAATTATCTATAAAAATAACGTTACGTTTACAGTTCACTGCTACTAATAGTTTTCTTAGATGATCAGAAATGGTAGCTATAAGGCTCTACGGAAGTCGTCGGTATACTGCTTAAAATAGGTCGTTGCAAGAAACACCATTAGAAATTTATCAGAAATTGTTGTATTGCGGGCGATAACCGATCGATCGACGCCGTCAAAGGGTTTTAAATTATATCTTAGCTACACTCATATTTAGCCGTATAAACAGAACAACTGCTAAACATTATGTTTGTTTTCATTTAGTTTGTCTTAGTATTCATGCAATTCATGTTCAGATAAAATGTTAATTACATTTTCACTAATAATAACTTGCACATCAACAAACAATTGGCATTGACTTAAAAACTGCGTATCATTATTAGATTAAATCGCAAATCTAATCAAGCCACAAGGATGTGGAATTATTGATCGAATGATAAACAATTGAAATAATAAGTGATCAGATAATTGAAATGACTTTACAGTTTTTATTTTATGATAATGTGTAAATATAATATAGTACAAAATTACGCATTAAAGGTAACACTAACCTATTGCTTCACAGGCAAATGGCCAAATTAACTGGCTTTTACGGCTCTTAGACAATTACTGTCATTTTATAACTTTGTTTTTTTTTCTTCCTTGAGTGTCACTATGCGCTATTAGGATACCTTTTCGTATTAGAAGTTTGAAGTTCACCACAACATTTGTCTGGAAAAGTGTTTTACGAGTACTTCAGTTATTTGCTATACATTTTAAATACCACATATTAAGTTCATAACATAATACTTAACCTACTAGAACAGTTAATAATGCTGCAACAACTACTACGCTCTCCTATGTAGGCACATTAATTTATTTACAGCTGCAACATTGCCAATATCGGCACAAATTATGTGCATTTACATACGAATCACGCTATCAGCAACAGGTGGTCGATATCGACGTTATCCGTCGAGACTGACCCTTTGTGCCATTAGAACCTTAAATTTAATGGATTATATATTTACCCACATATTTTCAACAAATTATCGGTCTTCAAAAGAAAGCTAAAATTATTGCTCGCAACAAAATGCTACTACTCTGTAAAAGAATACCTAGATGATAGATAGATAGTATTATTTTTATTTTGATGACATAGGTACCTTTTAAAATATAAAATGAAGATTTAGGTAATAGTTTTTTTTTTAATAATTTTGACATGTTTATGTTTATTTTAAGTATTTTTTTTATCATTATGAATAATATTAATCAGCTCTTTTATTTATTATTCATTATTTATTATTTAGTCTATTAAATGTTCAACGCAATAAGTGTTTGCTATGAATAAAAAATTTGAATTTGAATTTGAATTCAAATTACGGTATCTATCCTTTCAATAAATTGTGCACGAACATTTCTCAAAATTCTATTTGCGTTATATTTATCAATTTAAAATTTAAAAAAACCCTCCTTTATCGTTATTCATGTTATGTTTCATAAAGGATGTACGTATGATAATTAAAAAAATATATGAACAGACGTGAATTAAATTTGGCACCTAGGTAGAATTAAGGCTAAAATAGCACACAAGCCATAATATGTTAAATTCGGAAAAAATGCACGGCTGCCTTAGGATACTTTTAAATTCAAAACTTACGCGTACAGAGCCGCGGGCAACAGGGGCCTAATTCGCGTAACCGAATCGCAGTTCGATCGTGATTGAATTGAACGATTTTGACATTTAGCCCATACTAGAACTGTCAAAAACCTGTCGTTCAATTACGATTGTGATACGATTCGGTTAATTAAACAATTATAATAACTTCAGTCCTACATAAACGATTACATTACGTGAAAGCTCCCTAAAGTTAGTCTGCTGTTAAATTAGATTACAAAACTATCGTTTCCATCGCTCGGTTTTGCTGTCACAAAATGTAAGGGACATGTTTATTTGGGCTAGTAAGTGCGTACAAAAGGAAGTTGGCACCTGTGTACTTCCCGTCACAAACACACAATAAATATAGATAGGTACCTACTTAAGTAATAACATTGTTTTAAACCGACAAAAAAAGAGATGGTTCTTCAAGTTTTATAAAACTTGAAGAACCATCTCTTTTTTTGTCGGTTAGGTACTTAGGTATAGGTACTTTACCACACATTTAAGGGACACGTCAGATGTCAGTGTTTTTTGCTCGATAGTAATTGTGCCTACTTATAACATTTGAAAATAATTCCACTCTTACAGATTTCACAAAAAAAAACCGTAAAATAGCGTTAAAATAATTAAAACACCAATTTTGAGACGGTCATCACGGTTATAGAAATTACAGACAATTATCACGCTGATTGTCAGTGATTCCTTTTTTGGCGTCAACCAAAATTGGCAGCTTCTTTCACACTTTTCGCCTGTTACATTTTTTGTTTTTTAAATTAAAATGGGAGGAACTTTGAGCTTTCTCGTAGAAAAAAATATTAAAATTCGATGGTTTTCCATCGGCGTTTAAAAATAGGTAGGGGATTAAAGCTACAAGAAACTCAAAAAAAATTATTATTCGAGGCACTACACTACACAAAATAAACCATATGTAGTTAGATAATTTTCGTAGTTAGTTTTATTATATATTTACGTAAAAACAGTGGTATTTTAGACAACCAATTTAAATTTTGGGAAAAATTTGGAAAACATTCATTGAATTAGGATTAAGCACATTTCTGTTGCCAGACCCCTGACGTCTGTACCAAAACAAAATACAATTTTTTTCGTTAATATAAACGTATTAGCCTCCATTTGTGTCGGGAAAGGACCTCGTTACGTTGTTTACTCACGAAATCGTCGACCGCAATCAAGTAGACAAACAGCGGGATTGTAAATATACGTAATTCTGATCGCGAATGTATTAATAGCTTTCGCTTTACTCATATTCTCAGTGTTAATACTGTAGGACTCCCATATTACACTACAAAGTTATTTATGTATTCTAACTTGTTGAGGGAGATCGCTTAATTTTGGCGATAAGACCAACCTAAACCCTACCTAAATATGATCACAGTGGTACATCACTGTTAATCGTCTTTGTCTTGTAATAATATGACTTACGATACATAAATGTATGTACAGTAAGATATCAAAAAAGAAAAAGTTAATTCACAATCATGCTTTATACATTTAAATAATTTTATTAGATATAGTTTTTAAGATTAAAATCTGGTTGTTATTAATTGGTATACGTGTAGTACCTGTCAGCATTATTGAGTGTGATTAAAATATAACTAATGTAAATAACGTGTTGCTACCGTTGAACTTTCTTTGAACATGACGTGTCATTGCGTAAGTACCTTCTTGCCAAAATGAAATACAATATGGCTTGGTTTTCACCAAGGCTGAGAAGAGAAGGACGAAAAAATTTTGTTACAAAAAAAATAATTAATAAAAAGATTAAATACATATGTGTGATCAATTTCAACCTATGCCAATAATAAAAAAAGATTTACTTTCAGACTAAACTGTAAAAAAAAATTGAACAAATCAGATGCAAAAGTATCGAAAGATCCATAACAAATCAGTTTTTCTTGTTGAAGACTATTTCGGTTTTTAAAAAAAAAGGGGAAGTATATTAGAACCGAAGTATTTAGTGCTCCTTACATTTGCTAATATGCAAAGGCTCCCTTAAAAACCTCTTATATGATTATATTCCCTTTATAATTTAATAAGGGAAACTAAATTATTTTATTAGCATAGACTACGTAGGCCTACGTAAGGCTACCTACGGTTACTATGTTTAAAACATTCAAATATTCTGAAGTAGATCAGTGGCTCGGTAATTAAAAAACTTAAATGAGTAGGTATCTGATTTCTATTCCCCCAAAACGTTTTAATTAGGCGTCAGAGTGGTGAACGCTAGAGCAATAAAGGAAGTTTATTCCTTTTATAATAATCCTATACATGACGACGTAAAGACGACATATTCAGACAAGTTTAGTTAATTTTGCCAAATTTATCTTTGATCTTTACTTTTATAAATTAATTGTCTATGTTTTTCGTTACTAAAACACCTCTTTCTGTAGTCTGGTAATATCTCTTTCTTTCTTCCTTTTAGCGTATTTGGACGGCCCTCTGGTGGACATTAGGCCTCTTAATGCTCTGTTTAACTTTGATCTTACCCAGTCAGCCCAGTCGTCTTATTATTTAGTCCTATCATGCACCATCACTCGGAGAATAATCACAATTAAAATTACTTTCCTCCTAAGTTAAGTTTTAAAATCCTTTAGAACTTTGCATTCCATATTATAAGTTTTGTAAATACAAGGAAAAATTGGGGACGCCACAAATAATGAAAATTCTATTACCATTTCCTGACAGCAAAAGTTAAAAAGCTGTTACAAGTTACGACCAAGCAAACTTAAATACGCGGCGGCGAGCAACGACGGTCGTGGAGAACTTTTTTAACCTAAAACGTTGTTACTGTACAGCGTGTTAGGTAAATGGTATTTTAAGCCGAAACTAGCCTATGTCAACATATGCATTTATAAATTCTATAGTAAAGTCAGGAATTTGATAGCATCATTTTTGAATAATATATTTTCGTACAAATCGGAATCTCAAAATTTTAGTAAAATACAAAATATCAAATTTCTTACTTATAGACTACAAGCCCTTGGAAAAAATTAACCTGTGAAATGATCCAACGTGAATAACGCTTAGAAGGCTGTTACTATATCAGAAAATAATTCTGAGTATTATGCCATCATTTCTGAGCGGTACATCATCAGTCATCATCACCTATATGCTAATTTTAAAAGAGTTGCGACTCTTGGATTTCGACCCCTACGCTGAAAATATGTACGGCGTTTACGGGTAAAGTATCTGTGTATGAGTACAAAAGGAATTACACTAAAGCCGTAGAATAATAAATTACCTAGATTGCTTCTGCAATTATCGGCGAATTAAAAATTTGCACTGATTTCCGGCACCACCACTTTAGTACGGCACTAGGTTTTTCGACATTTATTTTTAATCATCTATACACTATAACAAAGCCGTACATTAATAATTAGTAGTAATTCCACATTTGTACCTGAGAAATTCCATTCACTCACGTAGGTACTCACCTGTACCGCTCAGAAATGACGGCATAGTGCTCAGAGTTATTTTCTGATATAGTAACAACCTTATTAGCGTTATTCACGTTGGTTCATTTCACAGGTTATTTTTTTCCAAGGGCTTGTAGTCTATTAGCTTTGTATTTATGCATGTTAACATAGGCTGGTTTCAGCTTGATATACCATTAACCTTACCTAACACCCTGTAGACAACATCACAACATCACATACATTGTTCTGACCCCAATTTGAATAACCATTTAAAGCATTCGTATTTTGGAAACTAGAGACAACGAAGGTACTACAAACACCCAGACCCGAGAAAATGTAGAAAAACACATTTTTTTCTACATTGACCCGTCCGGGAATCGAACCCGGGACCTCGGAGCAGGCGACACCTTGAAAACCGGTGTGTATGCCACTCCGAACCCTGTACAGATTATAATTAAATGATATTCATGGCATTCGATACATCAAAAAAATATTTAGGCACAGACTTTCTTTATTTATGAAAATTGCTAGATTTAAAAAAATCGTTAACTAACCAGTCATAATAACATTTCATTCCAAAACCTGTATTTAAAGCGTAGATAACTCTTGAACAAAAAATATGTTTTGCAATTTTAGGTACTTGTTTCGTTCGAGACTCAAGAAAATAATTGGCACACTGCTAAATGTGATTTCTTTATGTTTTTCTTTTTAAAAATAGCTAGGTACTAAGTAAACAACTACATACAATGTACTCAATACTAATATACATTAGTAGTTAATCTTAGTTACATCATTTATCAATTGGTAAACCGACCTGGTGCAAACAAGCCTTACATATTAACCAAATGTATTTATTATACACAAGCAAGCTAAAAATGTTAGCTCAAATAAGCCCAGAAATGATCGTTTACACGGACTCGGATAGATTCTACTAAAAAATAGGTTACTTGAACTTTCTAACGGAGATTACCTAGTTACATTATACTTATTGTTATATTCTAGATATACAGGGTGCTAGGTTAATGGTATTACATATCAAGCCGGAAATGGAGTCAGAAATTTGATATCATCCTTTTTGAAAAAATATTTACCTTCAAATCGGAATCTAAAAATTTTGGCTTACTTACTTGTATATGAAACTAAAAATTTAAAAATGATGATATTAAATTTCTAACTTCAGTATACTATTTTTAAATGTATTTGTTAACATAGTCTAGTTTTGGCTTGTTATACTATTTACCTAACACCCTGTATTTATCCTGCGATATACAGAATGAAATTTTAACCACCTTCCAAATTTTAATATATCAATCTAAGAGACAAAAAACAAATGACGTATTTTTTATGGCTAAAGTCTAAAAAATACGGGCACTATAGTACGTACGTACTTGCAAGTCTTTTTATACGTGATTGTGGTAACACCTTAAGGCATTGCTAGAACATGCATGCGCACATTGGACATAATATGGATCAAGGTGTAAAGCAACACCTATTACCTACTCTACTTGCCTCTACACAATTATTCTTAACCTTTTACGAGGTTACGTTGACATACAAATGATATTGGTCACATTAATTATTTCTTGTTCTAGTAGCTAAAGCTTTTCGAATGAGATCATTATAAATTGTGCAAAATGTTTGTAGTGATTGGAATAGGACTATAGTTCCAAGATTTTATGTAAGAGCGTTTTTTTTATGAAGGTTTAAGTTCATTAAACAATCAATGTATACTAAATATTATACACAATTTCTTCAGCGATAAAGGGCCTGAAACTTTTAAGTCTCTGTTATTGTTTTGCACTAAGAAAAAAACACATACAATCACACGTGTATCACAATTAAAAAGATGCACTGAACTAAAAGTGCGAACGAGGACACATAAAATGTGCTAAGTTTATCCTGTCGCCATGGCAACACTAATCCTTCCTACAAATCCTTTGTTTACCTGCGGTCTAATGACGACTCGTTGCCGCCTAAATAAATCCAGCAATATTCGATTATACCCATAGTGGAAATTATTAATAGAGCTCAGTTGTTGTGAAACAAATATCGGTTGGAATCAGCCTACCTACTACTGAACAAGCTTTTATTACGTTTGTTGAGTAGAAAAATATGATACACGGGAAAGTGGTTAAAGTATCGTCATAGAGCTAGCAAAACTTCTCATTTCGTAACTCTATATTGTAGTAGGTAATTGTTTCTCCAGAGTGCTAGAATACTAAAATAAACCATTTTTTTTGTAAATAATGGACCTTCTTCGTGATTATAAATATTGGATACCTACTAATAATCCTTTAAAAGGTTATACAACCAACCATTAACTTTATAGCGCAATTTATTCATCACATTCTTATTTCGCCTGGTAAACCATACATATGAATAGCTGTTCATTGTGAGAATTGTGTCATCAATTTTGTGTCTCCAAAGAATACTTTTATTGCATAGCGCGTCTTGGAATCCGTCACAGCACAGAGACAAGAATATCCAAAATTGTTTTCCCGTTTATTGAAAATCCGGGCCTTTTCAATCTTGTTCTTTGACAACTGAAGGATACATGGGATGGGTAAATAAAATCCAGGCTGAGTGGTAGTACGGAGATTTACGACGCTCTGGAAGACGTGTGGGTAGGGTAGCCATGTAAAACTAAAAAGCAAAACTTTTCTTACAAAAATGAAACTCATAAAAATAATTCACCAACAATTTATAAAAATACAATGTAAAATCCTCTAAAGCCCGCATAAATATATCATTCATTTCACAAATGTTTAGTTACTGTGTGCGTGGGTGATTTCTTGTTTTGGTATTAACGACTCAATATTGGCAACTTGTTTCATGCTATTCATTGGATACATTTTTGTACCAAAGTTAAAAATTTCAATGCTCTTTCGTATCGTTAGGGGTGGAATTTTCCGTTCCAACTGAAATGGGACTAACACTTTAGCTTACGCCAGTCGACTTAAGAACCATCTTATACGTTCAACCTCATAAAAAGCTTTAAGTGTTAAAATATTTTTTAATGTATGTATAAGTCGCGTTTAAACTTCCTCTTTTTTTGACAGTTAAAAATATTACATATTTATTTATATTAACAAATATCTTCATTACATATTATAGGTAAGGTCTCGCAAAACCTTTAAAAAGGTTTGACTGCGAGTACATAGTTACACTCAGAATATAAAATTAAATAATGCTTTATATATATTTTTTTCCTATTATTCATTCCTATATTATATTAAGTGACATAAATAAAATATTGATAACAAAATGTTACTATCAATAAAATGCAGCTAACAATAAACTGTTAGATCAAGGAAGATTGGAGATTAAATGTTTTTGATTTTTATTTTAAAATGACTTCTTATTATTACTATTTAGTACGTCGGAAGGTAACATATTGAGAGTATAAGGTATTCTTTTAGATAAAGTTCTGTCGCCATATATATTCGTAATTCTAGGCACAACGTATTTATTTTGTGACACAGCTCTAGTTACCTGGGTATGACCATGCCGTAGCAGTGTCAAATGCTCACGATGTTCGTAATTATTCATTGGTAAAAGATATTTATGTTTAAAACTAGCGGGTAATATATTGCAAATTTTGAATAATTTAATATAGTTGTCTTTGCAATTGTTTTTAGTTTTGTTATCTACCAATAGCTTTAAGAACCGTATTTGTATTGCTTCTATTTTTTCAATATTTGTTTTATAAGTGGGACCGTAACTGTCCAAAGCATATGAAACTACCGAGTCAACCAGAGTTTTGTACAAACATTTGAGTATTTTAACAGGAAACTGTTTTAATATAGATAGAGCTTTGTGACAGTTTTGTAATTGATCACATTACCGTGCGCCAATAATGACTAGAAAATATCGAGCAAATGCTACATAATAGCCGATAAAAGCGATAGGTCGTTTTTTTGCAGAGATCAAGAGTAAGAGGGTAAAGTAACTTTATGTGATATTTTAGCAACTTAATTGCACTTATGATATCAGTATATAAACTTGAAAAATTTTGTCTCAGGCGGGACTCGAACCCGCATCTCCTCGCATGCCGGGCGGGCGCCATACCATTAGGCCACCGAGACACTGCGACACGGCGCGAATTTTACAAGCATATTCTTACGCTGTGAGCCAGCGTTGTTTCATCAAATGTTAGAAGTTTGCACCCTTAACACCCGAAAGAAACATCTTTGCAGATGTCTCCTCCCGCCTGAGACAAAATTTTTCAAGTTTATATACTGATATCATAAGGGTAAAGTAAATCAATTTGTACCGAAATGTGAACACATAACATACATCAAAGGGTTATCGACTCAGTGTTAGGAGTATTTAAGAGCCAATAAATATAAATACGAAGATGCTTTCGGTCACTTCAGTGCCGTTGCGAGAGAGCGAACAGGGACAAGCCCGTTATGTATCACTGTTTTATCGGTTTTCCTTTTGTACTCGTTTGTGTAAGTATATCTTCAAGTATGAAGATGACGATTTTCAAAAAGTAGAAGGATATCGCTCTGACAGTAATTTTTCGGTTATAGGTACCGTCGGCTAAGAAAGTAGTCTACCAGTTTTTACAAAATGATAAGTGTATGTTTAATAGGTATAAGGTGGAACTTACGACGTACGAGAATATTTACTCATGTGGTACGAGTATCAGTTACTTTTATAATATTATCACATGGAAAAATCAACCCTGTTATTTTATATTAGCGACTGATTTTCAACCTTATTGATAGACCACTTTCTTAGCCGACTGTACAATTTTGAACCCTTAAGAATTGACAGACCCTACAAAGCCTGAGCAAGGGGTTTTTCTCTTCTTAAAGGATATCGAAATATATTATATTGTAGCTTTATAAATAACTTATCCATCTTAGCTCTAAAGCTTGGTCACAATTTTACTTAATTTTAAAAGATTACCCAGCTTTTGAACGTGTCGTCTGCTTAAAATAGGTACGCTCGCTACTTTGAAAATTAAATTCACATTAAGATACTAGAAGGAAGCCATGATTATATTGAAGGGATAAACTAAGTATTTTTTGCAAATAGCAATGGATTAAGAACATTTAACATTTGAGATATGGTAACAGTTCACTTATGTGCATCACTTTTAAACTAGTGATAGGTATTATACACAATGTGTAGCTAAGAACTGCTCGTCTATCGACGAGTGAGAATTAAGTTAGAGAAACTTACCTGACTTGCGGTCCTCGTCTATATTAGTTGAGGAAAAACTGAGGGGAACTATGCCAGGCATTTCCACCGTGAAAAATATTTAAACAGATGTTGTTTTGCATTATTTTTAATCTAACAACCTATCAAAATGTGTAAGTCCCCATAAAAATAATTTGAGAATATTAAGCAATGTATGAGAGCTGAATTGCTGCGGAAATGTTCATAAATTCGTTTTTGAGGTACGTATTGTAGTGTTGTTTGTAACACTACAGGGGACATTTAATGTAAAGTTTACTCGTATGCTTGTAATACGAGTATAATAAAGAAGCACTATGTTTGTCGAATAGACGTAAATACACATGACAAAAAAATACTGTTTTCTTGAGTTTACGCGAACACTATACATTGAAATTAAAGATAAGTTTACGGATTTTAGAACGCTTTTATTTTTGATTTAACCCGCCGTTTCGAACCCTTTACAGCGTTCATGGTCACGGGTAGACTAAGGTGTTATTCGTCTTTAAGATGGTAATTTAAAAAAATTTTAACTACTGCCTTTAATTTTTATCGTCAGTTATGTTCCTTTTCACACAAAATAAGCTAACATGTGTCCGGAGTCTTCGGAGTGTTGACAAGTGGTCATGGTTTATAGACTTTAATGATGATAAGACAGGGTCCC
This sequence comes from Anania crocealis, assembly GCA_949315895.1. NCBI lineage: Eukaryota > Metazoa > Arthropoda > Insecta > Lepidoptera > Crambidae > Anania > Anania crocealis. Next base: position 5,636,828 of record OX438863.1, read on the forward strand.
AGCAGCTAGTAAATTCCAACCATCTTATCTATCCTAATTTCAATAGAATCAAAAAAGACAGTCGTTTTTTTCAACTAAGGAAACTGATAATTTCAAAAACCTATTTTCATGCTGCCTAGAATAGTTATACCAAACATTTTTTTATTTATCTGTTTTTGCTCAATCTTGAGGCAGATGATGTTTGAACGAAAAATTTGGTCAAGAACCGCGATCGTTAGGAAAACGGGCAGAACCTTTGATATTGAAGCTTCTAAGACATTTTTTCTAATGTGATATATAAAATATGCTACATTATGTACCTACATTTATATGTATTTAAAACAAGATATAGAACAACTTCACAAGTGTTACGATAACATTACCTATTTAATGTTGATAAGAAATTGAAACTAAAATATGTATCAAGCAATGTTTTGTAGAGCGATAATACGAATAACACACTCCCGGTTATATTATGGCGTTCTTGATTATATATTTTTTCCTGGTTATATAACTTTGATTATATTTTCATCTTTTAAGAAGTAGTATGATGTCGTAAATAAAAACTACTCTGTTCTTTCCAAAACAGCTTAAAGCTTGCCTATACAAAGTTCCACACCCTAAAATATGTCTTTTACAGTTTTGAGTTTTCATAACAAATTTACAAAATACTAATTCAGCTGATAATTCTTGAGATCCTATAAAAACTTTCACTCTAAGCTTTTGGGGTGGTGGGATCTACCTCCTAGTGGTCCACTCTGGGCAACGGCATCTTTGGTTTTCTAACCCATTATTTATTAAAAAAAGCTCACTTTTAGTTCCTCAAAGTGCCATTTCTGGGATAGAAACTATCATTCGTCTTTTCCCGGGACTTAAACTATTTCTAAGTACACTTTAAGTCCCGGGAAAAGAGTTTAAGAGTCCAGAGGTAAGACACAGACAGACATTTTCGCTTTTATCATAGTAAGTATCAATTACTATTTACATTACTTAATAATGCGGCAAGTATTAAACGCAGTTTACTAATGAGTCCAGTCGTCCATATAGAGCTAAAAGCGTCGCACTGTTTAATCCCAAGTTACTCAATGAAGTTATTATTTCTACACCGCTGATTCGAACTTGTGTGTTACTAGTATCAGTAACCTGGTCAATCATTACCTTATTGGTTGATTCAATTGTAATAGATTCATGTTCTAATAACTCAACCGTTACAAGTGGATTACAGACCGGAATATGGAACTCGTTACACGATTTCGTTATTCATTGACCACCTGCGGTATAACGTAATTACGATATACAAGTAAGGTATCCAAGCTTAACCCGTGATAAGTCTGCCCAATCAACCTACTTTTAAAGTCTATTTTCTTCACAACTTACAGAGAAACTAAGTTGTCAGATTTTTAACCAAAACAGTAAAACATTAGGCAAGTTGCTAGCTAGTCATATACATCCTCCTAACTTGAAGGTATGACAGTATGAATTTTCAACAAAGGGTATGATTTGAAATCAACAGGTGGTTAAGAGGCTTAGTACTTAGACCCGAGTTCACCAACATTTAAACAGCCGGTAAACAAAGAGTGACGATTAATTTGACACAATTCCCATACAAAATATGTCAAATAATATTTTAAACACTGTTTAAACGCTGTTTAAACTTAAACGTCTGTTGGTGAACTCGGGTCTTAGGGTTTTACCTTGAAACCGACAAAATCAATAACATTGTTGATGTTTTATAGATTTATTTTACTGTATGATAGTGTTTTAACGAGTTTGAATAGAGTTACTTTAAATTTTATGCAAACTTAAACTCTTATATCTCCATTCCTAAATAGATAATGTTGTTTTGGTTTGAATAATAATCAAAGCGATATACATGCACCCATCCCGTGGCTCGGCCGCAGGTGCCTACAAATCCCGCTCACTCTTAAACGGATCCAGACCTATTTACGCGTCTACCGCGGGAAATCACTGAGGCTACCCTTCTCAGCCTCAACCACGAAATAACCCGGCCATTTAAATAAGCTGGCAACATTATTCGCCATTTTCACGTTATAACAATTTAGCAAAAATGAATAAGTAGTGTTTGGGCCTTATACAGTAGCACAATGCTTATAGTCGTATTTTTAATCGACAAATTATGCATATAATTATGAAGATTAACCGCACGCATTTCAAGTATTTCGATAGTGTATAGCTACAATTATTAAGTCCTATTTAAATTAAAAATAAAATTTTAACGTAAAAGACAAGGTATAAAAAGAGGATGACACCTACTACAAAACAACTTTTCATAGCCAATTTAAACGCGAGACAAATCATAGAAACGTGTTTTTAGTCTTTGCAAAGAAAACAGTTAAATAAGAAAAATAAGAAGATGCACTTTCACATTATTCAATTAAATATAATCTCAAGGTATTGCCTTCTACTCGAAACGTAATTTACGAACATACGTTTCTCAAGGATGAGGAAAGTCTGTAAGCCATGAATGAGTCAAGAATGATGTAATTGGTGTGAATAGTTGGAATTTGGTACCTATACTATAATCGTTTTGGGAAATTCCACATGGAAGTTGTCTCAAGGTTAGTATTGAAAGTATTAACATCAAAAACAGTTTGGATAACGGAATTCATTAATAGAACAGTCTTATAATGATCTTCTATGATGACAAATATATATGTAATAAAGTAAGTATGTGATGTGAGTGTGAATGTGAGTGTGACTGGAGCAGACGACAACTTATGTGATCTAGCTTTATTTGGTTGAAGTACATTTTTGTTATTATGTTCTGTTGGTAGATTTTTTATAACAACAAAAGAAGGACCAGTAGGAATCTATCTAACTATTAAGGAACTTATCTTATCTCTAACCCCAACCCTTCCACTAGCCAGGCGACTGCTCTAACGAATTTGAACTACCAAGACTTTACACTTGTTAATGTTTTTGCTTATGCACCGGTATTCTTTTCAAAAAATCATATCAAAAAATGTGTCCCTTCTACGATGAAATGATGAAAACCTTAAAAAATTTAAAGAGTTTTTTAAGCTTATAATAATGGTTGTGTTATTTCAACTTTAATGTTTTTATATTTTCACTTTCACTTCGATCGACTATTTGCGGGACACCTAATATGAACAACTAGACCACTTTAACCACGCCGACAGAGATACCAACCACATGTGGTTGATAATGACGGAACGTGACACACCGCTTCAATGCGGTGATTAACTGATATTATTGTCAGTCATGCTGATTTATAAGTTTTGCGGCGCCACAATGCAGTCATTAAATTCCACGCCCTTTTTGGTCTAGGTCGATCTGTGTCCCTGTTATATTGTCACATGTGATGTAATGCAGATAATTTAATATACAGATTGGTCTAAATGGTGACGTCCAAAAAATTTTTATGGATTCCTTACATCCAGGGCTATCCAAATATACCCTATATATGTTACCCGATTTTTCTTAGTTTTTGAATAAGATTTTTTTCTTTTCTGAATTTTCGGTGTAATCAGTTTTAAAAAATGGTTTTCTTTTTATTATATTACTTATGTCTTTTTTTTTTGCCGTATGATCCTTATATATTAAACTTACTTAGATAAAATTATCAGCAGGCTAAGCCTAACCAAAGTTTTAGAAAAATTTACCGAAAGTCAATAGTTTCCGTTTAAGTTAGCGCTTAATTTTGAACTGTGGATTAAAAAAAAAGTTTTTGTTAAGATCTAAGAAACTATGAAACCACTTTTTTAAAATTTAGTTTTATTAGTTGTGGAAGATGTCCTCCAAAAAAAACTTAATAATAGTCATTAACTTTAGTCAAAGAACCGAGGATGACTTGATTACATCAGTCATTAGGTAAGTCATTGTCTTATATACCTAACTAACACCCCCATACCCCACGCTGGGGCCAAAAGCCACCTCATTTTTCCATTTCCAGATCTCAATCGGCTACCAGTTACGGTTAAAACGCAACGTCCTTATTTTTAGGTTGGGCGAATGGTTAGACCGGAAGACGTACAGTCAGTTTGTACCTAGTACGGAACAATAAAATCAGTGAGAACACTTTCCCGACAAAAACTTGGTTGATGACACTTAAACTAATCTAGTATTCAGCATCTGTGCAAGATATTAACACTTTCACGCAAGCAACGTATGTATACGTCAAATTGTGGTAGATGTGGTGAAGCACAGCGTATTAGTACGTTCAGCTAATAAGTGTTGTGTTGAGCACAACGTAGTAGCACGGCGCCTGTTCATACTAATCACTATTAGTTCGGTTGCTGTGCGACAACGCATCAAACTCTTAAAAATGTAGTGCTACACCGTATCGGAAATTTTACACATCTTTGAAGACTCCATACACTGGCAGTGATTCGCTCCTTGTAGACGCACAACGTTACTATACGTCAATCAGCGCAGGTTACGTCATACATTCCGTTGACCTGTGCGAGCCGCAGGGGAAGGAGCGCGTGCGTTGATGTCCACACACAGCCCGCAGTGAATAATATTACGCATAATCGTATTTTTTTACTATTTACGTAGTTATTACAATGTAACTATTCTAAAATCACTTAAATGGTCATGGTATTTATACGTATATGCTCCGTTGCAAAACGGAAAAGTGAAGCAAACAGGTGACGACTTGGTACCCAAGGGACGGAACTAGAAGCAGAAGACGTAAAGTAACAAGATGAGAGGATTACTTAAATATTACCTTGAAATAAGAGTAGCGGCAGCCAGAAATCAGTGGAAAGAGTTGAAGGAGGCCTTTGCCGTAGGGCTTGCCTAAATAAGATACATTTTGTAATAGGTGTAGCACAGTATAATGTAAATATTTTGGAAATAAAGGCTTTATTACTATATGTTTACGCCAACGTTATTACACGTTGTTGGGAATTGTATAGATGTTTATCTGTACTTTTTGGCACGACGTATGTATACGTTGACGTCCTATGACGTAAGTGCTTTATAACATAACACTAAATTCACGTGCTCTTAGCAGACCGTCTCTGGGCGTCGATCCAGTTTATATGAAAAAAATATGTGCGTAATCGCATCGAGCTCAGATAATAGCATGTTCGCATGAAAGTGTTAAACATAGGCGTAGATGAAAAAAGTCTCTACTATGAGGGTGGCATGACAATTACCTTATAAATCCCTTTCCCTCTACAGTCAAGGAATTGCTTAGCAGGTTCAAGTTGTAAGATCCCCTAAAATCTGGAAGAAAATATACTAAAGAACTGACAAAAACAGAAATATTTTACTGCTATAATTTACAAATAGTACATTATATGGACAGTATTACTTTATAAACAATAAAAGTTTATTGTTAAAACACGTTAATATTAAGATTCACAAGCATTTGATTAAATACGCATTATGTCGATGCTCTTACGATGGTCAACAAGACGATCAGCTGACGTCAAAGCTGCGTGCCAAATATAATTTGTTTGTTACCTGGCAACAGGAAACAAACATGTTTTTGTCGTAGGCTATGATAATATCGAAATGGATAAGATATTTGGGTAAAGCAGCTACTTATATTAAAAGAGAGCTCTTGGTCTACGTAAGTGACTCGTTTTTTTAAACAAACCTTGATTATCGACAATCGAAGCATAGGAAAGTAAAAGTTGTCAATGGGTAACGAAGTAGCTAGCAATTTGTACCATACTACTACGTGGGGTAAGAGTGGTGCGACCGGTATAGCTGCGATCAATAGATAAAACTAGCAAGCATTGACTATGTACGAGAATGCTGGCTGTCAATTGCCACAAATTATAATAACGAGGCATGCGGTGACGCATATTCGTGTTTGCTATTTCGCAAACCAAAATTAGGTTTGTTTACGAGTATGCACATTTTTTAAGAGTCAAATTTTGTTTTTTATGTGTCACGCGGTGATGTAGATTTGTGTTGACTATTTCGCAAACCAAAATTAGGTTTGTTTACAGGTATGCACATTTTTTAAGAGTCAGATTTTGTTTTTTATGTGTTTGCGACTTCGGCATTGTTTCTAGCCCCATAATCATGGAAGAACTGTGATCTCGCGGCGTGTGAAAGTTTTATAATTATTGATTTCTTTAAAGATTACATCACGACGTTATAGTTGCAATAATATTGTGCTATATGTATAGTATATTTTTTTGGAATCTGATATAGAAGTTAAATGTTTAAATTTCATCTCATAAGTTTTATTTTATTGTCTTCGTCCTATTAGCATTATAAATATCAAGCTGTAAGTAACATTAATGTGTATAAGGTAATTGCATCTAATAAGGACCGGGTTTTTGGAAATCGCTATAAATCAATTTTGGAAAGTGTCTTAATTTGTAAGAAACCACGATCAAGTAAACTGTTTCTATTTGAAGAGAACTTAAACAACAAACTAAAACAACACACCAATGACCAGTTATTCCATAAAAAGTTTTTCAAAAGCTTGCCGATGGCCCTTATCTGGCAGTAGGGCTCTAATTGAGGTTCATAATTGAACTGTACGATTCAAGGCATCATTTAAGAGAAAAATCGCACCTTGAGAAAGCAATGGCTTTAGACTGCTATTAAGTTAATGGTTTCCTAATAATTAAACGGAAATTCATATATTTTTTACGGAAAATTATTCACCTTATTAAATTTTTGAAAATAACAAACAAAGCATCGCCGCAGTTAAAGATTACAAGATACACGTGCGATTAATTAAAAGTGTGTAAGTAGTTACTTATTCGAATTATATATTTTTCTGTTTACGAAGCTCACGTTATGTATCCATTGTGTGTAATATCTTAGCAGTGTAAAATTAAAAATAGTGCTGCCAAGATGTTATACATAATAGTTACATAACGTGGGGCTTCATTTGTCAGGCGGTTCAAAGTGCAGTGTATTGTACTTTAAAGCAGCTGCACGTTCAGACATCTGTGTATTATTTAATCATCTAGGTTATATCCAGAAAATTTGTCTAAGACCATCCTGAGACCCATTTTTTTTTTATATGATTCAATTCTTATTCACTAAAACTAAAACAAGTAAAATTTATGTAAGAACAATGTCTGATTTATACATTGTTCTTACATTAATTTTACTACTTACTAGTTACTGTTGGTTTGCGTAGGTAATTAAAACCTTGAGATCTAAAATAACGAATAGGTAAATGTGTTGCAAAGTATAAAACTTGTATTCAAATTCCTAATAAAGTCAGACCCTCATTTAGAGGCAATAAAGTGGATCTTGTTAGGTACTTAGATATATCCTGAGAAAAACCATTAAAAATCGAGAAAAAATAATTCATTTTGGTAATTTACACCGTAAATCCACATTCTGAAAGACTTTTAACATTATTATTGCAGGAATATTACATAAGGATTAGGTTTTACTTCAAAAATCACGCTAATAAAAATCACAATATTTTATAAATCGAGTCACGTGGACCGCCTTTGAGGTTTGTAGTACATGGAGTCACTGTCAAAATGGCGATCACGAAAGCAATGAACGCCGGTGCACTTTTGTGATTTTGTGATTAGGTACTGGGGATGAACCGCGCAATACCCGTTTTAAATTAAATAAAAAGTGTTGGAAGTTTGAAAATATGGACCTTATTTCGAACTGGCCCTTTTTAGGCGGACCTACCTTACTATTTATGGGCTACGGTCTAGTTACCCTTGTAAACTCTCAATGTAAACATGCCTTGACTGTAACCTGTCAGTGCACCTATTATAAATAAATAAATAAATGATAATTTACTGAAGGTCAGACTTTTCAGTGTTAATTATTGATTAAGTGTTTTCCTTATTTTGCATTTACGACAACAATTTGGTCAAACATTATTTACTCTAAATATTTATTTCAGAGAATGACAAGATGAATACTAATATAATTTTGGTAGATATTAAAAATTACGTAATAAATATTGCTTCGTTGAATTCATGAACCATATAAGATTAGGTATTTTTACGTTCACTTTGTATTTTAAAAGCTACTTAGAAAAATAACGATTTACAAAAGATAACAAAAACAGTAAACTAATAACTTGAACTCGTGACTTGTCACGGAATATTTACGGGCTAATGAAATTTATAAAGAAAGCCAACCCAAAGTAGGTAGAAAGAGGAGGATGAAAGATTACGTGACCTGATTCGAGTATGAAATGGTTCATAAATTACGTAAATCCATACTAATATAATACTAAAAATGACAAAGTGTATCTGTCTGTCAATCCGGTATCACTTCACGCTTAGATAAACGAAAATTAAATTTCAATTAAATTCACAATTGATTGAGTTTTTAAATTAGAAACCATCCTTCATAGGGGTGAAAAAGGAGATAGAAGTTTGTATAGGTAATCTTATCCTATTTAGATGATGTATAGTATGGAGATAGTCAGAGTTCGTTTTTGTCCTTAGAATCCTCCCTTGAACGGATTGAAACGGGAACGTGTGTAGGGGGAATTAATATGTTCTTAATTTGGTTCGAATAATAACAGGTAGCGATTGCAATAATTTTAAGTGAACTCCAAAGAGAGCGAAATAATCAGGAACGGGTTATAATCGATTCCCTCGAGGACAGACGGAGGCGGAGGGAAAGTATGTTATAAAAATTAAGTAGAGACTACGTGAATAAGCTCTAAGTCTAAGTCTATCGGCGAAACAATATTTAAAAAAAATACAATATCTATTGGAATAATACTGAATAATAAGACAGTTGTAAGGTTGAATAGTTGCAGATAGCAACATCGATTTTATAATTTGGTCGTGAACGACGTAACGATGTGAAAACTAACGATTCAAAGATCCAAATGATAACGATTTAAAGATAACTAAAAACTCTGCTTGCTTTAGGTTATTTACATGTAAGACGTAGTATATTCAAGAGCCTCACTGAATTTCAAGCTGACATCACAATTCAACAGGAATTGGTGGGGTGAATCGACTAACTCCACCCCTGTCTGGTTCGGAGACGCGACCCCTCAGAGAGTCGTGCTCAAGTAACTGCTTATTCACTCCAGTTACCAGTAGCTCTTTTCACAGATAAAATTAGAATATACGGTGCCCCTTAGGTATTGATTTTTTGAAAAAAAAACATCGATGGACGACTAGCAACTAGCATGGAATGTAATTTATTAGACGACTTACGACTATTGTTGTTAATTGCTTGTTTGGTAATGATAAAATATTTCAACTACGAGTACCTCCGCAGAGTTTTCTATATTTTCACGGAACAACCTACCTTCGTTGTTGCTGACTTCCACGAAAAAAGTTCTTAGTTATTTACTTTGGGATTAGACTAGTTGATGTGATGTTGTCCACATTTAATTAAAATATTGAAATAAAAGATTCATGTAACAAGATAACTCTCAACATTTTATTCTTAACTCCACTTAAAATCGAAAATTATTTTTTCATTTTAGTGTATGCATGTGCGTAAATTGAAGAAACCAATTAAGTAGTTATATTTTAAACTAGCTATTGCCCTTTACTTCGTACGCGTCAATTTCTGTTGCTTCGCTCCTATTGATCGCAGCGTGATGTTATATAGCCTAAAGCATCCCTCAGTAAATGGACTATCCAACACAAAATTATTTTTTTAATTCGAACCAGTACTTCCTGAGATAAGCGTGTTTAAACAAACAAACAAACAAACTCTTCAGCTTTATAATATTAGTAAAGATATTTCGTATTTTCAGTAAATCAGTTGTTACATTACGTTCCATATGAATAAAATAAAAGGCATGAGAAATATAAACATAATTCAACGATAATTTTAAAGATTAAATGGTATCATATTAGAGCCCTTCAAACTGTTAATAAGACTTCGATATCGATCTACTTCGTTAAAAGATACGCATTATGATAAAAATAATACGAAATCGAAATGACAACTTAGACTTTCGAACTATGAATTCTATGAATATCGAATTTTTAGATGCAATTAATTTTGGTTAGATAGCTGTAGTACTTAATTAGCTAGTGTCATAGCCGTTGCGTGTTTTCTGTGCAAAAAAATAATGAGTACATTTGCTGCTAATAAATTTCAACTTTATTTTATTTAAATAATGAGTTCTGTTACCGACTAATTGTAAATGTAATGCCGGAATATGCTTACATAATAATATATTAAGCATAAATCAAAATTTTTTGCATACCTATCATTTGAAAGCGCGGTTATGAGTTAACACAACGAATCAGCTGATTTCGTAAATTTTTATTAGTCATCTGTTTTTTCTGACCAATCACCAGTTAGTACCTATGTATTACAAACCGACTTTGTAAAGGTGATAAATAATATATATACCAGTTTGGTAGTAATTGTCAATTGTTTTAGAACGATGAAACTTTATTTGGCAGTAAGTTTATGCTTTATTCCTTTGAAATATTTGCTTTTCATGAGTTGTAGTAATATCAGTAAAGCTGAGGTAATAAATGTAGACATTGCATAATTTTCCTTATTCTGATTACGTTATGGAAACTAACAAAAATATTAATATGTTTTGACGAACATCAGGTGAGCGAGTTTGTTGACACGCGTCACCGACCCCACGTGAACTTCACGCCGGGAATAAAGTTCAAAACAAACATTAAAATACAATCAACGGATACGGAACGGCTCATGTCACTTGCACATCAACTAACTGGGTCAGTGTATATTATACAATTTGCTAAAGAGCCAAACACTTCCGCCCGGCGATGCGTGAACCGTGCAACCATGACCTAACCGAATAACGAGTGGTCATCCATTTGGATTGTATTGATGGCCTACCTTGTTCAGGCCAGGGTGTTTCAGGCGGTCCAGGCCTGATAGACGGCTGGTAGACTGGCCATCGCCGCTGCCCCAAAGTCCGATGCGATCGCGCTCCATAACGTCTAACGTACACTTCCCTACGCCGGCGGCTTGCGACTGCTTGGCGGCGGCGAACGGAGCGCCACTTTTGTCTCGGTGAGCGGGGGGCGCTGGACTCATCGCAGTCTCACTCCTGGGAAAATGGAAAATTTTTCAGCAACACAGATACGAACCGCTGCCGCGCTGCAATGCGGTTGCGGCGGGACGATAACAGATGGCGCGGACATTGACACGAGTGGAGCCCGTGGGAAACGAGGAGTAAGGGGTCAACGATAGTATGTGGTAAATAGAAGGGTAAACAAATATTATTGTGGTGATGATAAGTACTCGGAAAAAATAAATGGCACATACATCAAAGTTAACATTTAGTACTTTACTCATAAGGTTTATTCACAAGAAATAATATCTTTTTTCTTTAATTTAAAATATTGAGGAGCACAAAATTAGCTGGCACGAACTTTATTTCTTTAAAACTAGTCGCAATCACAGTCTAATTTACTAGATTCTAGGGAATATTTAAGAGGCTCCAGAAACTTCTGGTCCTCGTCTTAAATTTTTCCAAGATTCTAGGCATGACAATAAGTCTGCAACAGAAATAATCAAAGCAGACATAATAGATAAGTTAATGATACATAATTATATGTACCTATACTCGTTTATTTTATTTGTACCTACTTCAATGTTAAACGTAACAATTAGCGCAACCCGGTGAATCGCCTTGAACGAAGAGTTTCCGGGGTTTTTTACCCGGTTTTAATAATTTCAACGGCTTTTTCAATTGGACTTGGGGTCTGAGTTCTCGTGGTGTAAGCATTATTTGGTACATAGGTAGGTAAGGTACCTGATGACCTAAGTTTTTTTTTATTTCGAGTTACAGTTGGTTATCTGACACAATTAAGGCGTATACTTAACGGTTTAAAAAAAAAGAAGTACAAATATCGCACTTAATACTAAAGGCATTATTTACTAATCAACCACGGGGTCGGAAATTATACTAATATGATATTTTGACTTGGTAGGTGTTGTGATCTCTGTATCTATCATCATCATCATCTTAACCAAACGAGGCCTACTGCTGGACATAGGCAACCCCTTAGGATCGCCACAACTGTACCTACCTATGGGATTGCTATATATAAAAAATAAATTACTGACTACCCACATAACTGGCACTTAGTGCGACACGCGCCACGTGAGCGACCTCTAATTAACACATGACCTGTCTTTTGTTATCGATCGAATGTACGTAGACCCCAGCGATATCAGATAAGTTCTTACTTAGTATTTATTTTATTTCAAAGATACATTCCTACGTATACCAGCCGTTTGTCATAGTCAATCAAAAAATTCTAAAACATACATTAGGTGTACTTTTTAAGTGCAATCAACGATTTAATATCTTATTCATGATGATTTTTTCCAGGTCATAAAAATCATAAAAATACGTATAAAATGACTACAAGTATTCGCTCCTAATTTAGGCGACTCGTTCATAAGAAATTGCATTCGCATTTTCTACAAATTGCCACAGCCTATTACTGAACTCACTGTATATAAACTTAAATTGTATGTTATAAGTACGATTTTATCGGTCGCCTTAGAGATCACTTATTTTATCCAATCGCCATCTGTTGTTTTCTTACCAACCTAAGATAATATTGAATCCTCATACAAGCTTTCAACCACTAACCCTTTTCCACCCCCTTAAATGATTTTGATTTCTGGGATAAAAGCTATTATTCGTCCTTTCGAGGGATGCAAAAAAAATTTCTAAATCCGATCAGTTGCAGCGTGAACAGGTTATAGACACTTGCTAAATAATATAATTATGTTCGGAACCAAGCAATAATTGTGTAAAAAATAACCTTATGAAATAAAACAAATGCGTGTAGCTGTTTGATTGAGACAAACCATCCTAGGTAATATTAGTAGTGACGCATAAATAGTGAGTCTCAATGCGCGTCATAAGCATGTAACATATACCTACCTAATAAATCGTTTAAGGTCGTGACTGTATTGGAAAATTAGACCATCCAAATGACAAATAATATGTCGGTCAGTCTACTAAAATGTTGACACGGTAATAAATAACACGTCATAAATAATTCTAACATTGTACTTTTAACTAACAATGTTCTTGCAGCTAGCGCAGATTAAAAATAAAAATGTTAAATGTCTTAAATTTTTATTGACTTCAATATTTTGCATCAAGTTCTTCACATTCCAAACCTCTTTTACGAAACTCATTGCTACGAAGCTACGATTTCTTTGGATGCCTACAATTCTAAACTGCTAAACTACAAGCGAACTACGAAATAACTACGAAGAATGTGACCTACTTATTTGGAGTTTATGTTGAAGTTCTGTAGTACCTAAGCAAAACCGCGGGGCACTCCATGCCGTGTTGACGACAGGGGCAGCTCATATGAATGGCGCTGCAAGTAATTGACATATAAGTATTTATAAAAAAACTTTAAAAAATAATTTAGTAAACAACATTAGCTTATAAAAATTTTCGCAAAAACTTTTTAACAAAAAATATGCAACATTTTAAAAAAACGTGAAAAAAATTCTTTCAATAAATACACTTTTTACTAGCTACTTAACAAGGAAATTATTTATCTATAACTAACGTGAAAAAAGCATTTCTTATAGATTCTACTGTAAGCAACCTAAACAATTATATTTTAACAAGTTTAAAAAGTAAAGTAGTTATTTTAGATTACCGTAAACTGTCTCCGTTAACAATAACTGTCTGAACAGCCCGTGTAAACACTACAATGCAAAGAAAATTAAAATTTATATGTTTCGCTTAAAAAATAAATAGTAGTTTGTAGAAATTATTCAAATTTAATACTATTTACTGGTTTGAAGCTTCATCCGAGGCGACATTATTTTATACATTCTTTATAGTGAGAGGGGTAACAAAATATTACAAATTTAATGTTAAAGTTCAAAAAAAGCGAAAATTTTGAGAAAGTTTGTGTAAAATTGTGTGTAAAATCAAACTCACCGCTTTTTGCAAATGTCCCCAGCGCCGTTCATTTGACGGGTGTCAAGTTGGCTGTTAGATTTGACTTTACGCGAAAGGAATTCCATTATAAAAATAAACCGAAAAGGAGATCAACCTATATGAAATAAGAAGAAAAAAATATCACAGACTACCAAGTAACTTTAAAAAAAGTTTTGCTATAGATAAAAATGTTAAAATTAGTTTTAGTTTCTTTTGAATTTAGATAGACATTTTAATTCAGTGCCATAGAGCTCTCTTGAACTCTAAATGACGACTGAAGGTTGAAAACTGAAGATCACGCTAATATCAGGAGACATTGATTACATAGAGTCATTATCAATCGGTATAAATTAATTTGATCAATATAAACATAAACATAAAAGCATAGTTAGTACGACCACCGAATCAAAAAAATCTCTTTTAAAACTTTGCACAAATTTAGCCACAATAATTGATAGCAAGACCACATTTATAACACGTGTATGAATTCGAGTGTGGTTATGTGTATTTTTAGTGTGTTATCCGTTATCGCATCGCACGAGTACATGCAATTTTAACTATTAATTTCCGTTTGAGAGTGCACCAATAATTATAGAGAAAATATTTGTATTTAACCCTCTGCGGCTGAGCTGAAATTATTGTATACATTCGATTGAGGTGGTGTCTGTCAGACGTCATTTTAAAATGTAAACAACATATAGGTTTAAATAGATATATACTTTTTTATATTTAAATTCCTTTATGTGTTTTATATAGAAGCAATAAAATAAAATAAATTGTTTGATAAAATGAAATTGTTATAGTTATAAAGAGTCTTTATTGAGATCAAAAACTTGGTCTGAAGGTAAGTAGGTATTATAATATATTTTTTTTCTTAATTAACAAAATCAACTTTAAAAAACTTAACATTTCTTCTATTATTCATTAACCTTATAAACTTTACTAAAAAAAATCAACGAGATCGTATGATACGTTTAGGCATAAATCAGTCTCAAAGTTACGGTACTTTTTTTACTCAAATTTGCAATCTTCGCAGATTTGCGACGAACATTGCAGACAGATTGGCTTATTACAGGCACAGCAGGCAAATCTTGTCTGACGTTTCAATTTGCTTGGCCAAATGCTGCATAATTTTCTAGGCGGAGGTCCAGATTCAGGTGCAGGTATAGACTTGGGAGGCAAGTCTTTACCCAAAACTCTTTTTATGGTCAGTCGCAGTTCTCTTGGTAGTCGATCATTGTAGACTCGCTGCTTCAGACTAGGTAAGACTAATTCTCTTGCTAGAGATCGTACAAAGTCTCCTCTCCTCAATTTAGCTCCTTGACAATTTTTATACAAAACATAAGCATTGATAGCAGCGAGATCCAGGATCCTGTAAAATATTACCATAGGCCAGCGGCGCGTCTTACGGCTGCAAGAATATATTGAACACTTTTTGTCAATTTCATCGACTCCACCTTTAGCATGATTGTAATCTAGAATCATGGTTGGCTTCTTAGTTGCATCATCAGTACTTGCTGAGTGGTGAGAGGATGAAATCATAATTACAGATTTGTTTTTCTTTGTGACATGAGATAACAATGTAAAATCTTTGGTGAAACCATAAACAGAGCTACCCACTTCTCTTTGATTGCTGGGTTGGAATTCAGGCGGAATTTCACGCTTATTTTTTTTTAGTGTTCCTATGTAGGTCAGTTTTTTTGATAGTAATATTTCCATGAGTGGAATAGAACTGAACCAGTTATCAGCTGTGATGTTTCTATTGCTGTTTTCAATTGGTTTTACTAATCTCAAAACCGACTGCGTTGGAACTCCAAGCTTTCTTTCTGAATCCGTCAAACCTTCGCCATCCGAATTCTTACCGCAATAGATATAAGCGTTATATAAGTAGAATGTTTCTGCATCACATAAAATCAACACCTTTATGCCGTATTTGGCTGGTTTGTTTGGCATATACATTCTAAATTTGCATCGACCTTTAAAAGGAACAAGCATCTCATCAATGCAGATGCTTGGTCCAGGAGTATAGTTTTTTTGGGAATTGGACACTAATATTCCAAACATTTCAGAAACTGCTGCTAAAGGATCAGTCTTTAAGCGCTCCTGACGATCGGCGCTATTATCAAATCGCAGACAATTTATAAGAGTGCAAAACCTGTACTTTGACATCACGCAGCGAAAGATTTCATGTCCCGTGCCGTCAGTAGCGAATAAATAATTAGCATCTGCATTATTACATTTAAACACTGAGGTATAATATAAAAGTCCAAGCAAACCATGAATTTCGGTTTCATTGGTGTCCTTGAGCTCTGGTCTGTCAACATTTCGAAACTTTGTACGGTATGACTGCAGTTTGTTATTTGTGTGAGTGATTATTATGGCCACTAAATTAGGATCAAATATTTTAGACCATAAATCCATAAAACTCCGAAATATAAGTGATTGAGATGGTTGAGATACCTGTATTATGTTATGTGCTTCTACTGGTTCTTCCAACTTCAGACTTTGACCACATGAATCCATTTTTGCCAGTGAAATGTGAATTAGTTTGGTTTCTTATTCGGTATGCAAGCAAGTTTAGCGGCTCATTATCGTCACTCTCACTCTGTTCTTCTTCTCTCTCACAAGCTTCTTCTTCTGCACATTCTTCAGGTTCACTTTCACTTTCACTCTCAATTCTTGATTCTTCTGGTCCCTGGACATTTTCAACTTCAAAATCAGGATCTTCGGCTGAATCATCGATGTCGCTAAACTCTACGTCTTCTTCTAACTGTTCAAGCCAGTCTTCTATTTGCTTATCATTATTTATGGGTGTTCCTTTAAAACTTCGTTTAGTAGATCTAGTCTGCCCTCCACTTGAATTCGCCATCTGTACATACATATACATTTAATAAGTGGGTATTTTATATAAGTTTATAATAATGTGGTTACGTCTAAGAAACTTCAGGCAAATTTACAAATGTTACTGAGCTGACGACTGATATACACTATGAAAACGTAAACATTTTTGGTAGGTGACGTCCGACAGAATCAACGCTTATTGCTGTACTTACGTCTATCCGACACCAGGTGCTTATTCCGCCACACGTGTGAACTGCGTCGCCGCGCGCGCCTGACTGATCACTTGCTCTCACCGTTTTAGGAAGGTACTGAGCGGGACAGAACTACATCACGCCATATCGCGGAATGGCAACGTTGTTCTTGGTTTGCGGTGTCTGAGAGACTACCACCTCAGTCGCAGAAGGTTAAGTAAGTTTGTATAATATCATTGATGTAATATTATTTGAATCAAAAAGTCCCCTGACAGCCGTTAAATATAATATTCTCTCTCCAGTAATATGCTAAATATTTTTTTTATAAATAACAGTCTCTATAACATTTAAATAAAATCCCTTTAAAATGTGGTCTAACATTTTTTTTTGTATTCCTTACATCCAGGGCAATTTAAATATGTTAACCGAATTTTCGTAATTTTCGACAATTTTTCTTCGTAAATTGTGAGAGTTTTCGATCTTATAAGTTTAAGAAAATAATACCTCCACTTTTTGTTGCAGTATGATCCTTATAAATTAAAGTTAATTAGATAAAATTATCATTCTTTACTTCCAATAAATATTTAAAAAAAATATGGGCAACCCTGTATACTTGTTAAATATACAAATAAAATAAAATCTAAGCTCACTTACAGATTGACCAATATCGAACTGCGATAATTATAACATGTAATGTCAATCATGCTGGGTCGCATCAAGATCACGGCAAGGACGCGGCGCGGCACGATGCGCGCGCGCAGAGCGCTTATCTGAACGCCTGACGCTAATCGATGGAGAAAAGGCGCGAGAAGTCGCGCAGGGTGACATGTGCGATTATAAAACAGAAAAGTCTTATGAAAATTAAATTAACAGTAGAATAGAATAAAGAAATATATCAAAATATTTCAACAATAAATACCTTGCCGCGATAGCAATAACACTATGTAATTCATCGGAAGTAATAATAATACCTAAATTTAAAAACCGGCCAAGTGCGAGTCGGACTTGCGCACTGAGGGTTCCGTACCAAGTTTAACAAAAATTATTATGATGACTGCAAAAATAACTTTGTTTTTCATAGAGTTTGTATGGAGGACAAAGTTATGTTTGCTGTTGTTGAAAATGTGCTAGATTTTCAAAACTACCAGTTCGATCTCGTTCGAACCAATTGTCGTTGAAAGAATTTGTTAAGATCTACATTATATATTTTTTCCAAAATTTTCACTTGCTTATTTTAAAAGTTAGAGGACAGGGACACTCATTTTCAAGATAAAACAATTTGTTTCGGCGCCAATCGCCTTTGACAGCTATACCTTTCGGACCTCAGTCTACAGTGGCGCCAACTGGTGAGCAAAGAAACGGTAGTCCCCATTTGGTAAACTTACGTATGTTGAATGTTGTTAATTTATTGTAACTAACAAACAGTTATATAAAGTGCAAAAGAAAACATACAAGATCGTTAGCAACTGATAAGCCTCTGATAACGACTGTTTACAAATGTTGCAGATAAACTCACCGGTCTTGCGTTGTAATTTCTTTCATCTGGATATTCATTAGTATTAGGGGTTAAAATATGAAATTGCCGTTTTATTGTAATTGGTTCTTTGAATTGACATAGAATCTTCATGGTTTGAGGTTTTCGAATGAAACTTTTTCGCATGGTTTCTATGATGTTCTTCTTTTAAAGAATGTGAAACATTTGAATATCGACTTTCAATTGTTTTTGTTATTTAACTTAGACAAGAAAGATGGATACTGCTAAAATTCGAGTGATTTTTGAATACGAGTTTCTACGCGGATGTAACGCGGCAGAAACAGCCCGCAATATCAATGTTGCGTTTGGGGAGGGATCTGCTAATGAACGCACCGTGCGATTTTGGTTTAAACGCTTTCGTGATGGAAACCTCGACTCGAAGAACGAGCCACGAGAAAGACCGACCACACAGGTGATTAACGATGAATTAAGAGAGATGGTGGAAGCCGATCCTAATCAAACTACCCAGGAATTAGCGGCATGGTTTAACGTAACCTTACCCACAATATTGACTCATTTGCGACAAATGAATAAAATAAAAAAAATCGAAAAATGGGTGCCTAATGATTTGACTGTTGTGCAGAAAGAAACGCGTGTTGAAACTTGTGTTGCCTTGTTGAATCGGTACAGAAATGAAGGAATATTAAATCGAATTGTGACATGTGATGAAAAGTGGATTCTTTATGATAACCGTAAAAGAAAAATGCAATTGCTGACCCCAGGTCAAACACCACAACAGTGTCCTAAAGCAAAACTTACCAATAAAAAGGTAATGGTAACTGTTTGGTGGACTCAGCATGGTGTTATTCACTATAGTTTTCTCCGATCTGGTCAATCAATAACGGCAGATGTCTATTGTGCCGAACTCCAAACAATGTTGGCAAAACTAGCAGTAAAACAGCCCCGACTCATGAATCGATCTTCACCATTATTGCTCCATGACAACGCGAGACCTCATACAGCACGAGAAACCGTTTTGACCCTTCAGGAACTGCAATTAGAAACCATTCGACATACTCCGTATTCGCCAGACCTTGCTCCAACGGACTACCATTTTTTTCGTGATTTGGACAATTATCTACGTGACAAGAAGTTTCCTTCCCAGGAGGCGGTACAAAATGCTTTCACACAGTTTGTACAGTCTAGATCCTCAGAGTTTTATCACAAAATAAATATGTTAAAAATTAAAAAATAAACAATTTTGATTTTCAGTGCAAATCGGCAATTTCATACTTTAACCCCTATTATTAAATAAATAAAATAAATAATAATATAATAATAATAAATATTTAAGACATGCCTCTCTGGGCCACACAGAGCTATCTATAGTCCCAAATTAAGCTACTATTAAGTACCCTGTTGTATGGGGTACTAGACAACCGATAAACTTAATTATATACTTTTTTTTTTGTAAATACATACTTATAATAATAGGGGTTAAAGTATGAAATTGCCGATTATTTTCCCACTTTTTATTTTGTTTATAGCTCTTAAGGCTAGTCATATTATTGCGTAATTGTTTTTGTTTGTATTAAAAACTAAATAAAGTAACTTTTGACTAAAAAAAAAATGCAATACTAGTGCCTATTACTTTAAAGGAAGTCGTTGAAAAGACCCCTTACAATGTGTCAACTGACTTCTTGCTTCAATTAAGTATATTTGTATTATATACTTTGATTTTCAGAAATTGAAATACTATAATGCATAGCTTTATAATCATCTAACTTTCACCTTTAATTGCATCGAAAACGGAATAGGCGTTTTTAAAAAAACTAAAAAATTTTTAGTATGGAAAAATTACTTTTCTCGATTTCGTCCATACAAAACGGCAATTTCATACTTTAACCCCTAATACATAGAAAACACCCAGACCAGTACAAACAGACATGTTCATGCACACAAATATTTGTACTGTGCGGGGATCGAAGCCGCGACCCATAGCTCAGAAGCAGCGTTTACTACCGCTGATCCCAATGGTCGTCAAATTAAATAATCTTTTCTAGGCAAATACAAGTTTTTTACTTTTATATTTGTACTTGAATTATCAAACTAGTTCAACCTTGTTCCCAGTTAAATATAAACAAAACATAAAAAATCTAACTTTTATTTAAAATAAATTTAAAGAACAATTAGCTCAATTTGTTGGCTTACTTAACAATTTTTGGCGGTAGGTATACGTTTTATTCAGTTACATTAACTTAAATTTTAACTACTCATCACTTAGCAATAGTTACATCTGTTTATTATTATGCTATTAGATATTGTACTGTTGCCTCAAAAGTCGGATGACAGATATTATCGTCACCGTCGCTATATGGCCACCTTACGAAACAATAGACGCCAAACAGTCTCCGTCCAATCATATCACGAGCCAGCCGCGACGATGTTGCGAAATCACATTTAACCGCAAAAAAATTGCAAGTTGTCGTTTAATTGCACATTGACATTTGAGTGAATACCTGTTTTTTACACCGATTTACTTTAATGTGTTTACTATTTTACTTATAAATCAAGTTACGATACCTACTTAAGTAAAACAAAAAAATTTGTTATAATTTAATATTTTCAACAACATAATAATATAAATCTTTACAATATAAAACATTATAGGTTAATAATCAACTTTGAAATAAATATTTTTCTCAGACTTGTTAAATCTCTCGCGTGAATTGAAGGAAGGAGTTGAGAACTCATTTGTATTCTCAGAAAGTCCTTTCATTTGATATGTATAAATAAATTATTAAATGTGGACAACATATTATCACATAAGTACATTGTTCTGATCCCAATTTGAATAACTATTTTAAAGCACTCGTATTTTAAAAATCAGAAACCACAAATACCCAGACCCGAGAAAATGTAGAAAAACACTTTTCTCTACATTGACTCGTCCGGGAATCGAACCCGGGACCTCTGAGCAGGCGACACCTTGAAAACCGGTGTGTACGCAACTCCACCAATTAATAAATCTATATTGTTGCAATGCATTAAGTATAAGTCTTTGAGTATCAATTTTAAATGTTCCGCCATGTCGGATTTAGAATGAAGTCACACAGCAAACCATGCATTGTCATCCTAACTAAACGTGTGTACAAAATTTCAGCTCAATCGGTTTAAGATATCCGCCTCAAAAATGGGTTGCAAGATTACACCCGAATGAACTTACATACATACATTTCAAGTTAAATAAAAGCTTGTGAAAAAGTTTCATACAAACTTTTAACCTTTAGCTTAGAGCATATAATAGACGGACAAAGCCTGCGAGATAGAAGAAAACCTCTTATGGAAATTTAGCAATAGAAAAAGAAAACTAATCTTTTCGTTTTGTGGTCAGTCTTAATTGACAGAGTGACATCCAGTGGCATATGCGATATAAGCTTCAACATTTTATGGAATTATCTAGTACATCGTAGATTATCTAAAGCAAATACAATTTTATTTAACAATGGTCACATGTTCTGTGAGTGCCTGTGGAGTCAACCACAAAAATAATCCAGAAAATTGCTCATTTCAAAGGTAAATACGTAGAAAGTCATCATCGTAAAAACGCGTTATTTTTGTTGAATTTGATCTTGTTGTTATATTGTAAATGTGAAATTATTTCAATCCGTTTGTTCCTTTTAATATTTTGTATAGATAAAGTTCTATGTATTGATTATTTACATTATTTTGGTGGATAATTAATTCATCGAAATATTTTACATGTAGGTACGCTAGAGCTTGACTCAAATTTATCGATACTATTGTCGACATTTATCTTGAATGTTTCCGGAGAAACTTGATGTTATTTATCGTTTAGCGTCTCAAATGAATGTCAACTTAACAATTTGAAGAAGAAAACTGTAAGGAATCACATAACTAAGATAATCTTGTTAAAGGTCTATAATCAGGGATTGATTCATCAAAATGTAAATGTTGTTCAGATTTTGTTAACTTGTTCTTTTTCACTTATTGTCATTGATGAGCTCACACGGCACAGCAGATGACACCGGAAAATCTTTTGCAGAAATAAATATACACCGTGAAATTTTAGTGGTTGTTTTCCCGCAACAGAACGATTTACCTTTAGTAGCACCATTGAATCGTGCGAGTTATTTTTTGAAAATAAAGATATCGTTGTTCTCAACTAATCAAAAAAATAATAATCAACTCAAAAGCGTGAGATACGATAGTATCTTTACAACATGTGACGTGTTTGGGTACTGCTTGCCGCACGAAATCAATGTTCAAAGCAAAAGAAGCTCTACGCACTAAGTAAAGCAGCATAAACTGCACCGCGCGAGGGGCAATGACCCCGGCCGGTGACCGGCTGCGGCGCGGCTGGTACCATTGGTTCGAGGTTGCTTTCGAGTTTCGTTTATCACAATCGTGAAACAGCTATTTTTTTATTTGAATAAAAAAAAACTGCACAAATCTTTTGTACTACTAAGATAGAATCATTTTACTGCGGGAAAACAACCACTAAAATTTCACGGTGTATAAACTAAGTAACAATGGCTGTTATTGATTTATAAATTTAAGCTATTTATTTTTTAATCATAATTATGTTAAAAATATACTCACCGGGCACATTCACCTGCCCACTATTATAGTTGTAAGAAGTGAGGGCGGTGAGGTATGCCGCAAAGTAAGTGCATAATCTCGAGATAAAAACGGTGTGACAGTAAACATTATTTTCAAAACGACGAACTGCAATTCTTATCGATAGTCTAAAAATGTTAAAGGTACGTCACTAGTTAACACAGACATTGACATGTCAAAACTGGTCACGCATTTTTGGGCTGTCAGTCGATCTACTTGTATCCTAAATCTATGGCTTAGAGATGCTTGTATGTTCGATGGGTAGTATTATATTATCTGTGTCGATGGTAGCTACGTTCTTGACATCAAATATTTACAAGAGAATCTAACGATCACTTAGGTCCGATGCTATCGCGTTCACAATGAGCCTCGTATGTTAACGTACATAACTAATCTTTATTTATTACCTCTTGTATTCCTAATGTAATTAGTTCCAGAGACCAATTAAGGAACACTTCGTAAATGTTTCGTTCTCCTGTGTTGTTTGTGCCCAATAATGTTAAAAAAGTAATTTAAATATCATTGGTTGTGCCTGTAATAAAAATACGAGCAGTGAAATCCGTATTCTGGACTAGTTTTGTTAAGTTTTTTGATTGTCACACATAGTTCGAATATGAGTTTACCATATCTTCAAATAGACCGAATTTATTATTACTTTAAACCATTGTTTAAAAAGAAGTAAAGATTACATTTACATATAAGAAATATATAACGGTCTAAAATATGACTGATTCACTGACTAACCTATCAAAACACAGCTAAATAAAACCGCTGGTCAGATTGGTATGAATTTTAGC
Organism: Anania crocealis; assembly: GCA_949315895.1. NCBI lineage: Eukaryota > Metazoa > Arthropoda > Insecta > Lepidoptera > Crambidae > Anania > Anania crocealis. Next base: position 5,660,588 of record OX438863.1, read on the forward strand.
GAGCATACTTACTTACTCGTATGTAAGTCTTGTACTTATATCAATAAGTTATTATGGTTAAGATTCCACGACTTGACGAGCTATTCGAGGAAATTTAAAGCATCTGTAAGTAAGTAAACTTACACTTACTTCCAGGCGGGTCAAAGCTAGTGTATAATAAGCATCATATAGGTAATTATTTGTTCAGCACAAAAGGTTGTCGCCTGAGAGTGAATCTAGGTCGACACCACAATGGCGCGAGGAATTGCAGACCTCACAAATGACTAATAGCAGCGCTCAATCTCCGCGTCGTTGTGTATGTCACGATTGCTACTCGAGCTCAAGTAGAAGGTAGTCCACGAGCAAGGATTCCTAAATATGATTATTCACATCAAAGTAAACGGTCAAATTCAGAGCTACGTATGCTACGTTAGGACACAACGATGATGACTTCAACGAAGGACTCAGCATGTAACTCCCTTGAATTTAAAGACAAATTAGTTTATTAGAGTTGTTGTTGTTTTTCGGTGTTAGGCTTCGTAAGAGGCCGCCTGGATGCTAGCATACCCTCCTGCCGGAGTCTAGCGCCAAACAGTTTTTCTGTGTTCCGCTGATGTGTGGGAGAACCAGTTCCTCTGGGTAAGCTCGCTCCATCTTAGGCTTCTTCTTAACCGTATAGTCAAGTATGTAGTCAAGAGCAAGCCCTATACTTATAAAAAAAAAAGTTGTACGTTATAGTTAGAATTGATGAAACTGTAGTGTTCGCGTAAATTCAAAAACCAACACTACCAAAATAAAAAAAGTAACATCTATTTTTTTCTTATAGGTATCATAATCAAGGAATGCCGCCAAAAGAAGCCGAGCAGCAGTGTCATCGTTCCACCATTGGCCAAACTGACCACGCCTGACAAACGTAATCTATGGCTGAATCTACATATACTAATATTATAAAGCTGAAGAGTTTTTTTGTTTGTTTCTTTGTTTGAACGCACTATTCTCTCAGGAAGTAGGTACTGGTTCGAATCGAAAAATTATTTTTGTGTTGGATAGTGCATTTATCGAGGAAGGCTTTAGGCTATAAATAACATCACGCTGCGACTAATAGGAGCGAAGTATCAGTGAAAAATGTTGCAAAAAGAGTCACGATCATAATAACAGAAATTGACGCGGACGAGGTCGCGGGCAACAGCTAGTAGCTAATAATATTACTGGCATATAGATTACAAAAAAAAACAAATTCATTCGAACTTTGTCATTACGAGGGCGGGTCAATAAGTCCGTGACTTTTGGAATAAAACACAGATTTTTTGATAAACAAATCATTTTATTTTTCAACGTAGTCTCCCTTGAGCTCTATACACTTTGTCCAACACTTCTCCAATTTTTTTATCCCTTCCAAAAAATATGATTTGTCGAGGTCCTCAAAATAGGCCTTTGTTTGCGAGATGACTTCATCATTGGAGTCAAATCTTTTTCCACCAAGCCATTTCTTCAGGTTTGGGAACAAAAAGTAGTCACTCGGAGCCAAATCTGGAGAATAGGGTGGATGAGGGAGCAATTCATAGCCCAATTCATGGATTTTTGCCATGGCAACTGCACATGTGTGCACCCTTGCATTGTCTTGGTGGAAAAGAACTTTTTTCTTGGCCAAATGAGGTCGGTTTTTATTCAAATCGTCATTGAAGCGGTCCAATAAGTTGGCATAATATTCCCCATTGATTGTTCTTCCCTTTTGAAGGTAGTCAATGTGGATTATCCCACGTGCATCCCAAAAAACAGTCGCCATAACTTTATTGGCTGACAAACCCACCTTGGCCTTCTTTGGCGCCGATTCACCCTTAGAAACCCTCTGTTTTGACTGTTGTTTGGTCTCTGGTGTGTTGTGATGGATCCATGTTTCGTCCACGGTTACAAAACGGCGCAAAAACTCCTCCATATTGCGATTAAACAACGCCAAACCTTCCTGTGAAGTTGTTACACGATTGCGTTTGTGGTCGACTGTGAGCAAACGCGGCACCCATCTTGCGGAAAGCTTTCTCATGCCCAATTGATCTTTTAAAATTGAAACCACTGAGCCATGCGAGATCCCTACGGCTTCCACAATCTCTTGCACTTTCAATCTTCGGTCGGCCAACACCATATCGTGAATTTTTTCGATTATTTCGGGTGTAGAGACCTCAACTGGGCGTCCAGGACGTTCGGCATCTTCAGTGCTTTTACGGCCACAACGAAATTCAGTAAACCACTTTTTTACCATTGAAATCGATGGTGCAGAGTCCCCATAGTATTTATCAAGCTTAGCCTTGGTCTCGGTAATGGTTTTTTTTCGCAAAAAATAATGCTTAATACTCGTAAGCACACGAAATTCACCTATTTCCATTTTTTCCTCAAATTACTGGGTAGTCTGATAAAAATAGCTGTCAAACACAAACTAACTGACGCAGCAAGTTCAAATTTTGATAGGAATCAACTGACAGATACCTGTTGACAGGAGTAGTGTTGCTTTTTCAGTAAAGAGGTCAGAAATTCAAAAACTCACGGACTTATTGACCCGCCCTCGTATTAACGAAATAATTAATTTTCCTATTAAGTATACCTACACTTGAATTATGGGTGATCAAGTGTGGTTTAAATCTTAGAAGCCACAGCTAAAGTTTTGTTTTCATAAAGAATGTAGAGAACCGGAAACCAAAGCGAGGAAATATCAAGTAACTATATTATGAACAAAAAAATCCTCCAGTGGTGAGGAGGATTAAACTACCAAAAATTTTAATAGCTAATTCATCAAAACAATGGCTATGTAGAGTGCATGAACACTGCCGGAGTCTAATCACAATAGAGGTATTTAGCCTCTCCAAACTTGATTTTCGAGGTAAGCTACTTACTTGCAAACAACTTGCAGGATAGATGCTAAGTATTACCACAGGCACAGGTCACAATAATAATATTATAGTTATAATGTGAAGCTCTTATTGTGAAAAGTAAAAACAACAAGACATATTTTATTTATTGTTGATACTCTTGGTTTCCATAGATTTCGTGGCTTCCGTTCAGGGGAAGAAAACAATAACGAAAGTAAATTAGTTACTAAGTACTTAACAGATAAAAAATGCAATACACAGAAACAAGTCAGTCTAGAATAAACCTCTCCTTCTTCTTAGTAAAGATCGTTTCCTAAATTGACCTAACCTGGGATCGAACCCGGGACCCTTGCGTAGCAGGTGGATCACCGCATCATTATACACCAACAGGCACGTCTACGTCTCCCGGCACTATTACTACCTCTCCTAGAAATGAACCAAACCAAGGATCCTAGCGCCCAAAGTCCATGGTGCCATTATGTCTGTTTAAAAATAGATAGAAAAACCCTTATTTAAAATCCCAAAAAAAAACGGAAACTTAACAATCACTTCTTTTATATCCAATGCAGGAACTGTGGCTTTGAAATCTATAGGAAATAGAAAATGCGTATCATTATAATCCGCTGATAGACAAGGGTGTACTAATTGTTCCTAGGTACCTACCTACACCTCTGTCGTCGCTCCTAGTTTTGACCAAGTGCTTTCTTGAGACATGAATAATGGTTCGAACAAAAGTAAACTTTAATAACCGGCCAAGTGCGAGTCGGACTCGCGCACGAAGGGTTCCGTACCAAAAAGGCCAAAAAAACTGTTTTTTTTGTATGGGAGCCCCCCTTAAATATTTATTTTATATTGTTTTTAGTTTTTGTTGTTATTGCGGCAACAGAAATACATAATTTGTAAAAATTTCAACTGTCTAGCTATCGCGGCTCTTGAGATACAGCCTGGTGACAGAGCGACGGACAGACGGACAGACAGCGAAGTCTTAGTAATAGGGTCCTGTTTTTACCCTTTGGGTACGGAACCCTAAAAAGTAAAGTTCCATAATTTACCACCAAGAAACGCCACCATTCCACCAAGTAAGCAATAAAAAACATAATCTCTGTGTGTTACGTACAGACGACCATCACAACTGGCTAAGCAATGGGGTATCTTATTCAGTTGACATAGGTGCGATTGTGCAATAAACAAGTACCTGATGTGCCATTGCACGTAGAAGTAAAGCACTAACACAGCCTCCCCAAGAACATTGGGTCGAGGTCGACTGCTCTGTTACAAATTGCACTTCCTGCACCTTGTAATAGATTATTTATTTTAATTTATATCATTGCTATCTTGCAGCGCTCAATTATATATTTGAAAAAAATACTCTAAGCCTGGGGTACACTAGTTTTATATTATCTGTGACCTGGCTAACATACTTTATTGGAACGACCCGTTGGTCTAGGGGTGCGGCGCCTCGCCTATTACGCAAGGGTCCCGAATTCGAGTCCCGTCGGGCCAATTTAGGAAGGCCTTTTCTAAAGTTTTCGGATTTTGGAAGGCAGGTTACTGATTATATCACATCATAACCTGTTTATGTGACTCTATTTCATCAGTTAGGTATTTATTTAATTTTGTAATCTAACAGCCGAATCCGTTAACAAAGTCAAGGTGTAACAAAAAAGGTTTACGGACAAAAACTATGTCTGCTGATCATCCTCAAGCAATTATCTCTATGAGCTTTAGTATGACCTGCATTTAGATTTAAAGTCATTGTTTTGCACAGGTAATGATTGTCTATATTTTACAAATTAATGTTACCGAATAAATAATAATTTACATTTACAGAACTAAATCATATTGTAGCTAAATTACTGCTCTATTTTTACAGTACCTTATAGTACCTTCCCTACCAGTACCTAGTTAGAATAAATGACACACAACTTGTCTAACTCAAGAATTTCAACGAAATCTGTTCGAAATCAATCTAGACATTATTAATTCAAGCGCAGTGTAAAAAGTTGAAGAACTAAGTGTGGAAATCCACGACCTCTTTTTCTTTTCGGAACTAGGCTAAGGATTTGCTTCGGTCTATTTAATAGGTAGTTCATTCAAATTACTAAACGTAATACATATATAAATATTTAGTGATCCTATTAAAAGTGTACCTTTACCATCGTTCGGTGCCTTGTAGTACTATATATCATTGTTGCAGAGTTAAGCCATCAAATATCTTAAAGATTTTGACTATTCAAGTGTAACGTGTCACGTAAAGATTAAACCAATTCTAACACCCGTATTTTTAAAGAAGTAATTACTTATTGCGTATGAAAGTCATAACTTAAGATGATACTACCTAGTGCTTAAGTGAAGAAAATGGGTTACCATTAATAGTCATATTAATATATTTGGCTGAGAATGCTTACTTTTCATAGTTATAACATATTCTTCTAATAATTACTAGTTTAAGAAATACAATAGTCAAGTAATTACTTTTACTTGTTTATAAATACGGGTGTTAGTCTTAGATATATTTTATTGGGATTAAATAAATTTACCAAACGGTATAAAACTTTTTTGGTCTTTTCGTACTAGAATGCCATGGCTAAAATGGGGAATTGTTTTCATTATTTTGTAGAACACTGCATTACTTTTTCGTTTTCCTAGAGAACTCAACTCAAGGCTGAGCTAAGTCTTTCCGAACGAACCCGACGAGCCTTAGCCAACTGTGACGCAGACTGATTATTATACTACAAATATCTAATTGAGCAAAGATCATCACAAACTAATAGGTCTAGCAAAAACTTATTTTCTTTTCCGAAATTAATGCTATCATTCATTCATAATTTTTATACTCAACTGAGGTACCTGTAGTTTTCTGGTTAAATTATTAATTAGCTGCATGCACTACTCTGTTTAAGTCTGTCTGTATATCATCTCCAAAATTAATATATGAGAGTTGGGTATTTTATTTCCCTGTTTTGATGATTTACTATGAGGGTTATTGTAATGTTTATAATACACCATTTTATTAAACTTAACGTAATCTTATTTTCATACAAATGAAAAAATACATATGAATATGTCAATGAACCTAATCCTAATAATGTTAGTCTATTCTTGTCTTAAATCAATATAACTTCATTAAAAATTTACAACGAAAGTCTAGCATATTATAAAAACTGATAACTTTAAAGCCGCAATCACTTACAGCTTTTTACAGCCATCATCGATAAGAATATGATATCGTTATCGATAATGAGCTAACCGAGAATGTGATTTCGAATCTCTAAGTTGATTTTCTTGATAAGTACTAAAATGTGCGTTTTCAATACGTATAGGTAGCATTAGTGGGGTAATAACGACATAGATTTCACTCATCTTTTAAGTAAATGACGTCAATCATCTAAGCTACACGACCATGATGCCTTTCGTCATGTAAGTATCACAATGACTATTTGCAAACTTAGTAAGTTACGAGCTGTTGCCCGCGACTTCGTTTTCATTTTTGTTTAGGAACGTTTCTTTAGAAAATTGTCTATTTAAAACTGACGCCTGAAAACGCATGCTAGAAAGGGCCAACCAAATAAAATAGCATTTTTTAAAGTTTAGCTCGTCTATGAATTTTTGGCATCCTGTTTTTCTTGCACACGCAACTAATTTTAAATACATATAATATTTCAATTATCGATTTGTGTAACACAACATAACATGTAATATTGTGTTATTTTGTAATTAGTGCAATAAAAGTGTTTATCTATCTATCTATCTATCCCTCGGCACAAATTTAAACAATTAAAGCGTTTGTGTAACTAATTATTAATAATTTAATTAACCCTAATAACCTTCAACGCCTACATAAATTAGGGAAATCATATAATTTTGTAGATATAAACTGTATCGTGAGCTATCTAAAAGGTTGATCGAGACATCTCACGATACCAAGGCTGGCCTGTACCTGGCCCAAAGAATAAGTTTGGTTATTCAGCGCGGTAATGTGGCTAGCCTGCTGGACACCTTTCCACAAGAGAAGTGATCTTAAACAGATATTCTATTTATAGGTTATTACCTATAAATAGTTTATCTGTTTAATTATATGTAAGTAGTACCTATAGACTTTGTTATGTAAATATTAATATTTTTATTATTAATACTCGATTCTTTGTAAAATTTTCTTAAATAAACAACCATATCGCATTAAGTAGATAGTAACTAAAATCCTTGATGTAGGTAGATAGTTATGTAGAATGTGCAGAATGTTAAACATTTTGTACATTATTAGCCGCAGGAAATCGATCCTGCCTGACATGTTTAAATATCAAAGTTTAATAAAATCACGTAAAATACTTCAATGGTAAGCGCAAAACTAAAAAAAGGAAAAAAAAACAATAACTGAATAAAATTCAGAAAAACTTTGTGAAATTGTAATTGAATAAACTTAAGACTTACGCAAAGACATTTAGCGAGAATTTTTATTTAAAAGGACTACATGTAACTCGGTCAGCTAGTATATCTTTGGGCCAGGTACAATACAAGTCATATTTTTATTTTACTTTCAAGTCTAGTAAAGAAATATACACATAATACCGGTTTAAAAAGAGTCAACATCCTAACGATCCCATATCAGTTTACTGCTGGACACGGACCAAAAAGAGGTATTTATTTGCACTTTGACCTATGATGGAGAGAACGCGCTGCTGGCGGTCTTCTTCTGGCAGTACCTACTTTCTTCTTTAGTTGTCTATTGCGATCCACATACGAAAATAAGGGGTGGTGCTGTTCTTTTCGAGTGCCAGCACCACGAAACTTATGAAAAGTAGTGGATACTTGTTTAGGAATTTGAAGTTTTAGTGTCTAAGGAAGTTTTTTGCAACATTACATCCATGATGAATTTATAAACTCAGTACCTACAGCGTGTTTGTTGTTGTAACATGCGCTATAGCGGTTGCACACATTCCGTCAAAACGTTTATTTCGTAAACATACGCAGATTTACTTCGCTTAATCTTTCGACAGAGAATTACGCACCAAATGAATATTTTTCACGCATTACTTAGTGGGTGTTAAAATTTGTGTAGTTGTATATACGAGTACGTACGGGTGAAGTGATAGTCAGTCATAATTATTAACAATCTAAGTAAGTACTTAATTATAATACCCACAACGATATCAGAATAGCAACCGTTAATTGGCTTAAAATACAATACAAAAAGTGTTAATTGAAATTTTTTGTGGGTTAAATATTTATTGTGTCTGTGTCATACTATTATGTAGTGAGACTTATGCCCTGAACTAATTTTATTCTCTTAATAATCCGATACTACTACCGACGTAGTAGTAGCGGATCTCATTCCGTCCAATTATTTAGGATTTCGGCAATCATGGACATCAATCATGAGGAAAATGACTCGAAACTTTTTTCCGTGTTTGTCAAAGTGCTTTTAATCCCGTGAAAACCACCAACACTTTCTGATAACTAAGTATTTTAACTATAAAACGAAAATAAACGTTCATGTCGTAAAATATAGTATAAAGTATGATACATAAAATAAGTAGTAAAAAACACAAACATTCATAAATTTTTGACAAACATCTTGATTTTAAACTTTTAATTGACATAATCCTATTTTGTTTTAATTTGTCAATAAGTCATTTCAATGTGGTAGTTAAGATAAGGTGGTATGTGTTCTGTAGTCAAGGCGTAGAACTTAGATTATTTCTAAGCGTAGGAATAAACGTAGGTAAGTTATAAACTTCCTTTTCTATCTATGTAAATAAATTAGCTACTTTATAGGGGTTGTAGATCTAATAACATTTATTCAGCTAACATACACGTGTACATCGTGTTACCATTGATCTTCCAATGACCGGTAAAGTAATTATTTTCAAATCGTAAAGACTAGAACGAGTCGATAATACTTACTGCCATCGCCTTTTGTCGTTCATTTTAATCGACGCTGAGTTGCCCATGTCGTCAGTTAACACCTCACTGTCCACGGAAAGTTTACAATTTCAGCGCGCTCGCCTGTATCGTTTTGTTACGATTATCGGAACGTCTTAGCCATCCGGCCAGCCAAGCTGTAGTACTCAGGTGCGCTGTCTGTCGGCGCGTACGGCCATGACTTTCCCTTACTAAACTTCGCGCCATTCGAACTTGAAACAATAAGAATTGCTAACATTACCCTTAGCTTGTTAAATAATATCAATAGTGGTACATGTAAATGTTTGTGGTAAAAGTAAAAAAGTAAAGTAACGGCCTATTATCATCCCACTGCAGGGCAAAGGCCTCCATCATTGAATTCAAGTTACAATAGCAATGATAGGTAGGTACAGAGTACAGACATAATCACTACGCTTGCCAAATGCTGATTGGTGATCACAAACCCCAGCAATGTTCGAAAATACGAAACTTTTTTGCTGCCGAGGATCGAACCCGGGATGCCAAGATTTTGGCCCGGTATTTAAACCACTAGACCAATGTGGCGTGGCGGGTTTGTGGTACCTTATCTTTATTATTTATTTGTGATTTCTATACAAAAGGGCAAGCAAGTTTCTTACTTTGGGATTACAACAATGCATGTGATGCTGTCAAATGTGAACCACATCACATACAAACTTACAAAATTATGACAGGAAGACTAAAGTGTCTTTCGTCTAAATTTTGAATTTTGAAAAAGTTTAAATCTACCGCCTCTAATTTTTATCGTTAGTTAAGTTCCTATCCACGCAAAATGAGCTTGAATTTCTGACACCTCCACTTATTCCGAGATGACGTGTAACAGATTTTAAAGTCTTTAGATGTGGCCGACATTGTAGTTTCGTGTATGTACTATGACAAAAAACCCGAACTGATTAACAACTTTGAATTTTACAATGAAAGATTAATATTAATTGAAATACTTTGACAAATTTTAAGAGCTTTATTAAGTTTAAGTACACTAAAATGGACTTCTACGCATTTCGAAATTTTGCTTTGGTAAACTGTCACTACTGACAGACTTGACGTTTGTGTTGTTCGAGATTTTGATCATTTTGATGTGTAAAAAAAGCGAGGTTATTTATGATAAATTAGTATTCACTTAGACTACAAATATATAAGTTATTCTGTGAATTGTGTGATTATTGATATAAATTGCGAGTACACAGAACTGAGAATATTTGTCTATAATTTTCCAATATGAAAAAGGAAGGTAGGATTGCTAATACTGTAATTTAATAAATCAATATTTAAAATGTTTTGCTTTTGCAAAAGTTGCCTTAAATTATAAATCCTGCTAATAATTTTACAGAAGTACAAGACATATTTCTCAAAATTTTGAGGGAAGAAGAGGATGTATCAGCAGGAGTTGCAGCCATAAGGACTCTTCTAACTGTGATCGAGAACTACGAAGGTAAATGAAGTAAAACTTATACTTAATAATTTTTAAAACTTATTTGTCACCAAAACCTAACTACCTAAATAAAAAGCAAATTAATAAAAATAGTAATTATTAAATAATTTCTTTAACATATTATTTAAACGGGTTGTTTTGTTGAAATGAAAATGGTTATTGTAGTAGTTTTGCTTACAATCTAGTTCAGCTTTATAAGGTAAATTGCCAAGAATTAGTGTGTTGGGTAACATCTGCTAATGTAAACTTTAAGCATACCTCATGTCTAATTTTGTGTGTCAACAAACGACTGCTAAATCCCATAGACTGTGTTTTTCATATACACATTTGCTTATAATTTTTTTAACTGCTGTAGGTAGGCACTCTATCATTGTAACATTTTCTAGTTGCAACAGTGAGAGAGCTGGATTTAAACCTGCAGCTGGCCGTGGATGCCATGCGTCACTGTGACCAGCCTGTCACGGCCATATCTTCAGGCTGCGAGCTTTTCATGAGGTTCATCACCCTAGCTAAGTTAGATGTCAAGGTTTGTATTTGAGAAATTAGTATTTTTTTAGCAATAACTAGTAATAACTACAAATGAAATTCTATTATGCACACCAAGAATAATATCATTTTGCTTATGGGTATGTCTATTTTAGATTAAGGATTTTAATTTCAAGTATATCTACACGTTTCTATCATGCAACTTTTGCTTCCTAACTGCAAGTTAGATGTTGATGCCTCTTAAAGAAATAACATTACCACAGCTTGGTTTAGAGACTGCATTGTAAAGACACATGACCAAAACATTAATATCAGGAAAAGGTACCGTTATATTACCTAAGTTAACTTCTGACCTATTTTATTCATTCCATTTGCTTGATAAACTTCTTATCAAAAATACAATAAATTTATTCCCTGCAACCCCCATGTTCTTTTTAGAAAGATAAACTACTTAAGTATCATATTAAGTATAGCAGATTCTTGTCCTTGTTTTTTAAGTTTTCTTGTGTGTAGTGAATAAAAATGTGGTAACAATATTGAATTTAATTCTTTACGATCAATATTTATTCCATTCTTTTTCAGTCATTCGAAGAATGTGAGCAGATAATGCTACAGCGAGGCAGAATATTTCTGGATACATTACTTGAAGCGAGAGGGAAGGTAGCTAAACAAGCCATACCATTCATTAGTGATGATTGTGTAAGTTATAACATTATTTTCAATGTTTTTGTCTGTAGTATATCCTAAATAATTTTTTTTTTTGTCTAGTTGTCAATTTTACAGGTGAATACAAAATAGTATCTATATCTTCTCTCTCAAAGTATAATCTATATTTATATCACATTTCACCAAAATTATTCAGTAAGCAGTTTAGGTGTGACAGCGTAACAGATATTTATAATATTAGTAAGTTTTTAACATATTACTGGTGCTTACTTAGGTGCATAAAAGATAGATATAAACTTAAGGCAAACAAATACATTATGTAATAGGATAATAATAATATGTCCTAAATAATACAACGTGTTCCTTTTGATATCCCATAACTCTAGGGTATTAAACATGGTAAAGAATTAAATTGCATAATATGAATATTTTTTTGTTTAATTTTTTCATACAAAATAATTCTAACTGTCACGACTGTTTATGTGAAACACCCTTACCTTGTTATGAATGAACTTTTGAATGAAAACGATATACTCATACCTACTTATTAATGAAAAACCCACACACGTCAATGTTTTTTACAAGTTACGCTCTCCCGCTACTTTACTACTACACTTTAGTGCAAGTTTGCCAACGACTCGCAGAACTAAGGATTCGCCATACTGGTTACATTTTTTTTACAAATTTAACTAAAATTGATTGATGTTATATTCGAAACTATTGATTTTTGATCCACATGTTCTAGGGCGTTATATATTATTTTTACCAATAGAACATAACCTTAGAGTAATGGGATATCAAAAGGAACATGTTGTATAAGTAGAAATATATTTTGTTACAGAAAATCCTAACACACTCTCTGTCCCGAGTGGTGTTACAAGCAATGTTAGAAGCATCAAAAGCTAATAAAAGGTTTCAAGTTTATGTCACGATGTCATCTCCAGATAATAAAGGGTAAGGCGGCAATTTTCCACTTCAAACCCCCTCATGTAGTATTGAAATAATTCTGTTGTTTCGCAAATTAACGAAAGTTTATTTTGGCCGAGTTTTAAGAGATCATATAATTGATGTCAGGCAAATGATACAAATTCATTATAAAGTTGAATCTGCTTGTAATTTTTTTAACTGTACCTGCATAATCTCATTTTAACAGGGAGTTAATGCACAAACAATTGGTAGCGGCGGGAATTGACGCCACATTAATCCTGGATAGTGCGATAGGATATATAATGGAGCAAGTGGACCTCGTAATGATCGGCGCCGAGGGCGTCACAGAGAGCGGAGGCATCATCAACAAGGTCAGTTTCATTACTAAATTAATAAGCGAATGAATCTACAAATAAGAATAAGAAATCGTTTATTTTGCCACAGTAAACACATTTAACACAAAACACAGGTACAACACCAAAACATAAAAACTACAAACAAACAGTACAAACACAAAAATTAAAACAGACATTAATGGCAACAGTGTTTGCTGCGGCAAACATGGGTCAAGGCTCAGCATAAGTTTCTACCCCACAACATTGCACAGGTACATTTAAAAAAAAGAAGTCATATCTGGTTTTAGCGCGTATTTAGGGATGTAACGATACGATTAATAGGAAATTCGTTATCAATTCAAAAAAGAAAGAAACGGCCGCACTTCGTTCCCATTTTATATCACCAGACGTCGACGACCTGGTTGGTGTTGTGGTTTGGTGTTCTGCCAACTACGCAGGGGTCGTGTTCTGCTAACTACGCAGGGGTCCCAGGTTCGATTGCCGGTCAGGTCAATTTAGAAAACGATCTATTCTAAATTGACTTAGGTATTGAAGAAGTTAAAACGCACGTAAAGCCGTTTGTCCCGGCTTCTATTCCAAAATGGAAGTCATAAAAACCAGCCACGTCAGAGACCTGATAATACTCTGACACCAGATGATCTCATCATCATGAAGAATATTCACACCATAAGGAAAAGATGACCACACCACCAAAACATTCAAAAACTTTTGGAATACAACAGTGTACTAGTTGGATGGGTGACCGTTTGTGGCATCATATCTTGAGCGCTTCCGTGCTTCGGAGGGCACGTTAAGCCGTCGGTCCCGGCTGTTGTCACGTGATAACAGTCGTTAAGCCTGTTGGAGGCCTTCGGGCGGCTTGTGAAACGTCCAACGGCGATGTCACGTTGCCCCAGCGTCGCCCTTGCCGTCCACCAACCCTCACTAGGCCAGCGTGGTGGTACTAAGGCCATAACCTCACTCCTTATAAAGGAGAGAGACCCGTGCTCAACAGTGAGCGTAAATGGGTTGTCACTTTACTTTAGCAGTGCACTACATATGACATAAAGTAAATTAAATTTACTAATTTCACAGATTGGTACTTACGGCCTCGGTATAGCAGCATTAGAACTGAAGAAACCCGTCTACGTTCTAACAGAGAGCTTCAAGTTCTCTCGGATATATCCGCTCAACCAGCGAGATGTACCCAACGAGTTCAAATACCTCTCAAGTGTACTCAAGGATAAGGATCTCTCCAAACAGCATCCCTTAGTAGACTACACTCCACCGGCGTATATAACACTGCTGTTCACTGATCTAGGAATACTGACTCCATCGGCTGTAAGTGACGAACTCATCAAACTGTACTTGTAAAATTGTGCCTTATATTATTAAATTTTGTACATATTTGTTGATAAGTTTTATTATTATTACTGACGACTTACCTACCTATTATTGGTGTAGTAGAGCAGTGATCTGTCTAGTATGCAATGATCCAGGTTCGATTCTCGGTCGGGTAAATTTGAGAAACTATCTTTAAAGAAATTGCGAAGTAAAAAGTGCAAATAGCACTTTTCTTTATGATATAATAATAGTTAGGTGCAGCGCAGACAACAGACTATCTGTGACGCACTTTTTAGTATGTGAAAATAGAACCTTTGTAATTGTATGCATTAACGCACACGACGCGCAAAAAGTCCGGCGCACAAATAATCCGTGGTATTCGGGCAGACCGCGCCGCGCAGCTCCGCACAAAAAGTGTGCGATAACAATTGAACGTTTGCTTCAACGCGCGCTAACGCAGACGGCGCACACTTCTGCAATCTGCATTCGTTAGGGTTGCCGAAAGAATGATCGAAGATGTGCGTCGTGTACGTTGAGTCTGTGAAAAAGCCTTGCCGACTTTTTGTGCGCCGCAGATTCGATCACACAAAAAGTGTGCCGTCTGCGCTGCACCTAACGATGACTGAAGTCTGTCAGGGGTATCTAGCCCATATTGTAATATCCTACTTCTAATGCCTCATTTAAAAATGTTTTAGTTAGCGATCAGATCCACCTCAGTGTTTAGAAAGAGTTATAGCAAGTCTAATCATGAAATTTCCGATATGTTAAATTTTTAATTAAAATTGGTGGAAAAAAAATTATTCCCTTTACACACTTTCACTGCCCCGTTCAACTGCTTTAAAGGATGATTTCTGGGGACTCAAAAGATCTTTATTTTATCTTAATCGATTCAGCGGTATAAGCGTTTATAATATTGGTATGGATTATGACACTAAAATAGGTCTAATTGGTCTATGGTTTCTTAATGAGCTTAATGACGGCCAAAAAAATAAAACAGTGCAATTATTTAATCCAAAATTGTCTGGCACTTTATTGATTATGACATATGAAAAAGTATTTACAGTCAGTTTAAATCTTACATTAAATAAAATACTAAACACTCAAATAAACTTTAGTATCCATATCTCACTTTGTGTTACATTTGTCAACATAACAGTCGTCGTTCCGTGCGTGGAAACATCATTCGCTTAATTACTGGAAGCTCAAATGTCTAACATCCTATACCCTGGCAGCAGCAGACAAATACTATCACATAAAATACATTTATTGCAACGTTACGTACAAAAAATAACACTGTCCTGCTTATATGAGAGTAAGTAAGGTATTAAAATATAAATCATATTAGCAAACAAAATTAAATCACGTACCTAGGTTTAAAAATATTGTAATCTTTCAAAATACACATAATACTTACCTCATTCATTTGAGAACTTATTCTATAAATACATAATTATTCCATAAAATTAACAGAGAAGTATCTTGTACTTTTATAATAGACGAATGTTTCGGTTATAATTGAGAAAATTGTTTATTTTAAACGTAGCTACACATAAAAGGTCACCTAAGACGCTAACAATATCATTCGAAAGAGATCAACATTTCGTAACTCAAGGTATTCCCATTATAGGTACCTACTATAAAAGAAATACAAATTTATTCATCTCTAAAAGTATGCTCAGCTACTTCAAAATAATTTATTACAAGAGTAGAAATAATTGACATTTAAATTGCTAACAGCATACAATTTTATCTTTAAAAGATATGCATTAACTTGACAATTATAATTCGGAATTGCGATGGTTCTAACTGAAGTTTACTTCAGTGTAATAATTTAACAGCACATTCGTCACTCAAATTCACAACTGAACAAAGGCTTGACACTCATACTCATAATATCTCAAAATCATTTGTTCCCAAACTAGGTCAAGTATTGCGAATTGCCTAATTCATTAAATTAGTCACATATTGTTGACACAATACAGACTTTCCTTCACATTTTACACATGGTTAATACTCGTATTACAAAATAGTCAATTTGCATTACCATTCGATCATAAGCAATTCTACAAACTTGGTCAACTATAAAATTAGCTAATACTAAGCGAAAAGTAAATAACGTGAAGTAGGAAAAGATTTTAGTGTTTTTAGAAAGAGGGAATCATCTGGTAGAATGAGAAGAGTATTTTGTTGAATAAATTAAAATGAAGACAATGACTTAAAAATAGTTATACGCAGTCGATGTACAATAACTTATAAATAATCGAAGTGTAGTGTTCGTACCAAATAATCTTGTGTTTGTTTATTCGTTGTTTATATTCGTGATTCGAGAGCTGCTGATCTCAAAACTTATGAGTGCATTTTGCATTCTCCTTTATTTTTTTATTTTGACTAGGACTCAAGCGGCTTCATAAGGAGCCCTTTAAAATTTTGTTTTAATGACTTTGAAAATTGACTACTGTAGTTCACTACTGGAGTCAGTGTTCATTTATGTGGTTAGTGTTAAAACTATTAAAAGAATATGGCTCTATCCAGGTTGATGCACTTGAATTGATATTTCGCAGCATTATTATAGGCTGAGTGTCTTTTGAGATAGCGATCTTTTACCCTTACGCTTTAAAGTCTACTTTCATAATGTTTCAAGTCTAGATTTGAAAAAAAACTTATTCTAACCCTGGAAATCATTTCATCGATTGACAAAGCTATGAAGTTCAAATAAACATATTTTCAAAATTAAATGTAGCTTTCCTAGGATCCATCACATCACATCTTATACTATGACAGCAACAATTGGGTTTATTTCCTACATCCTGTTCAAGCGGTTCTCTCGTCTTACCAGACTATCGACGTATGCGCAGAACCAAAGTGGTACACGCGGCCACTTGCCTTTTTGTATTTATTTTAACTGGGGCATAAGATTGACTTTATTTCCTAGTCTATTCCACAATCGGGCGAGTGACGTGGGTTGTGGCTATCTGTTGTAAATGCTGTCTATGATGGTGTAGATCTGGTGGAAGTGCGGCCTCTTGTCGGGCTCGTACTCCCAGCACCGAAGCATGAGGGCGTACACGTCCTCGGCACAGCCCTCTGGCGCGGGCATCCTGTAGCCTGTGCGGAAATATAAATAATCTATAGTAGAGGCGCGGTGATTTGACTTAGATCCCAGTTTGAGTCAATACAAAACGTCTGGGTTTGCTGGGAATTCTTTGTCGAGCTAAGTTGGACTTCGAGATAAAGCAATAATGGACGCATATTTAATTCAACAGCTGCAGTTATGACACGAATTTAAAAGTCTATAGTAATCAAACAAATCCAGGGTCGTTTGTAAGCAATCGAAAATAAGTAAGTTAAATAATATCAGTAGGGTTGTACCGACTAGTCGGTAAAGCCGACTAGTCAGCTGAAATGTTTGTATTTTGCTCGTATTAATATACCTAATAAAAATTTATGAAATTGAAATCTTTACTGTTATTATTTTTTATTACAAATACAAAATCAATTTTACAATGTACTTTCAGTGCAATTTAGAACAGGTTAGGAAATAAGAAACAATTCGTTCGATACATTAACTAATTGGGCTTAGATCCAGACATTAAACAAGTAACAAAAAAAAAGAAACTCAATAAATTGGCTATAATTAAGCTTACAACTTACATATTGGAATACTTCTCTTGACCTAATAATAATGAATTAGAACTTAGTACCTGATATAAAAATTTATAAAAAACTTCAGAAAATGTGACAACAGAAAGTTAAAATAAATAAAAATTCTACTACACTACAAACGAAGAATTAAGATGACAATCAGATAAAAGAAGGCACTTATCATAAAAAATGGCAATACAGTGTGATTAGAGCATGTTACTCTGATTATTATAACCTAAAGCAATAATCGGCTTGGCCGACTAGTCTGCCATTTCGTTGCCGACTAGTCGGCCAAAGTGATAGTCGGCCCATCTCTAAATATCAGTGATTATGTTGTAACGACTTGTGATTTAAAAACTCATGGATGCCACTTTTTGTATTAGCATTGTGTTTTGGATTACTTCTATTTTATAGTTGTGATTATTTAATCTATCAATCAGTGTTGTTCTCATATCGGGTTTTTATATCATATTTTATGTTATTTTTGTTTATTCTAATTGCGGCACTAGCGTCTTTTAAACGCCGACGTTGTGGCAGTGTCCAATCAGCGTTAAGTTAATTGCTGCGCAATCGTTGCGTCAACATTGGTTGCTGCCACGACGTCGACGCTTGTAAGACGCTATATAGTGTAGGGCAGCTCTTAAATCTTTATAGATACGAGTATCAATATTTAAAAACGTGTCACGTGGAGCAGTAAGTAAAAATTTAATTTATTTACAAGGTATTATGTTTTGGATTTGTCTTTCCTCCTTCACTAGTTCACAAATGGAATACTGAGCTAGGCTAGTTCAGTAGTACTCACCGGTATCTATCTTCTCCCTCGCTCGCGAGTTGCTCATTCCGGCGTAGGGCGTGTCCCCTTTAGAGAATATCTCCCACATCAGGACGCCGTAACTCCAGACATCGCATAACGACGTGTATTTTCCTGCAAGGAAATAATTCATTCTTAACCAAACCTCAATGATAATCAAAAACTGAGAATGAAACGGCGATTAGGAATCTTTTATCCTAGAGTGAAATAAATTGCTATACCCACAAGAAAGTATGTTGTGTGTTATTTTAAGGCAAATTTATACTAATATTTTAAATGTGAAGAATGTGTCTGTATGTTTTAAAAATAAATTATTTTATTACGCAGTCTTTAGGTTGAAATGAAAGTAAAGTACCTACCACTCAAACTCACATTGAAAGATAGAACCTTCCAGGGTCATCTCTTAAATAATATGTCTAATACCGCTGAACACAATATTTTCCATATCTTATCACGACTATAAATGTTGAACAAGATACTCACCAAAATTGAGTGCCTCCGGGGCCGTCCATTTAATGGGTATTTGCTTCATGCCGCCAGACACTATGTACTCCTCTTCCTCCCTCGACATGCCGAAATCTGATATCTTGACTATGTTGTCGTCGCCCACCAGGCAGTTCCTGGCGGCCAAGTCCCGGTGTATGCAGTTCTTAGACTCCAGGTACCGCATCCCGGCGGCCGCGTCCCGACACATGGCCAGAAGGGCGCGCGATCCCAAACTGGAGGACCGTGTCCGCAAAAACGTTAGGAGCGAGCCACCTGAAAGGAAACATTTTGATAGTTTTAGCTCTGGAATCATAATGAAAATGCGGGGGAAGTGTATAGGGAGTTAAAATTTTCTGAATTTGACACAGAGATAGAAATTGCAAAAGTTTTAAGCGAACTTCATGAAGTGCGATTTAATCGGAAACGCGATATAATCAGGAACGTGATATAACTAATTGAATTCCATGCAGGCGAAGTCGCGGGGAGAACTCTACTAATGTACATTGGAATTTCCTAAACTAATTACTCTATATGTTCTGTAACTGGATTCTGGATATATAACAACAGGTAAGATAATACTATAGTACACATACTAAGATAACGGGACCTAGCTAAGTCAGGTTATTTTGTGTGGTCTGAGTAAGCGCTAGATGTCACTACGCCGGCCCGATTAAATTGCCCGAGCTCTCTATCACCTCCGAATCGTCCGCAAATAGTGCTTACCAGATACAAGCTCCATGACTATCATAATAGGCTGCTTCTGGACGGCGATGCCGATGAGCCTCACAATGTTGGGATGCTGGTACTGCTTCAGAATACGTCCCTCCTGAAGGAAGGTTCTCTTCTGTTCTTCAGGTAGCGCCACCCGGCATGTCTTCACTGCAACTTCCTGGGCAGTTGTCTTTAGCCGCGCCTTGTAAACGTCTCCGAAGTTGCCCTGTTGAATTGAAATAAGATTTGTAAGAATACGAATTTGACAAGGACAACTTATTGTTCTTTCGATAAATTTCTTCGAATCTTAACAAGAACATTTTACACTCATCCGAGCTAGAGCTTAGCTCATCATCTGATTGTGACCATTCTCCGACTTAGACTCCGCAATGGTCTATTACCACTACCAAATAAAATTATGAAACATACGCTAAATACGTAAAACATGATAGATACATAAATTAGATGACGAACAGAGACAAAGGCCCATCTCTATACAGTGCCAAAACCTTATACCAAACCAACACACCATTTGTTGGTATCAAGGTATAGTTGTCCTTAGATTAATTAATTAATTACTCTGTAAACGTTAATCTAATTTTGTAAGTGGAAATGTGAAATAAATACAGGGTGTAACAAAAAGCTTTTAACGAAGCCTTAAACCTAGCATTCGGTTAATCAAACCAAATCGTATATAACAAAAATAATCGCTGGCAAACGACTTTTTCTAGGCATTAAAATAAATCAAGTATTTTTTGCCCGCAATGTATAGCGTGCACGAAGCGCTACTAAGACGAGGATTGTGACCTAAATTAATACAATCAGATGTGCGTGAACGCGGTTTATTGCGGGTTGCTCTATAAAGCGTTTTTTTATGACAAAGTTCTAAAAATTTTCATCATGTTTCTAAAGAAAAAAGTTTATTAACAACAAACAAAAGAATTTCATGTAAAAACAATTGAAAAAAAAATCACTTTGACCCTCAATATCTCAGTAACGATTCATTTCCCAGGTATGGTGTCTTGGGAAAAAATGATCGTACAAATAGGTAGAATACGTGGTATTCGGCTTCGTTAAGCCTTTTGTTACAGCCTGTATATTTATTATATTATTATATTATACTAGCTGTTCCCTGCCACGCTTCGCTGTAGCACATTGTGATTGAATGGTTTTTTTTTCGCGGTCGCGGGTAAATAGATAAAAACAATCCTTGATGCGGATTATATATGATGCTAAAATTTCAGCTCGGTGCAGAACTTTTTTGAGTTTTTGAAGCGTACCCAAACCAACATAACATTTATATATATATATATTATAAGATACTTACGCGTCCAATTTTATCGCATAGCTGCACATCGTCATTATTGAGTTCCCAATTCTCCCTGGGCACGGCCCGCCGCAGCAGCGCGCCGGACCGCGCCGTCACCGGCACCCCGCTCGTCCTCTGCCACGCTATCAGCTCGGCCACCGAAGGGAAGGCCGCCCCCTCGAAGCGGTAGTGGCCCTGGAATGTGTTGCCCTTCTGACTCAGTGAGATCTAGCTCTAGATACGCTAACGATGATACTAACACTCGTCACTCGTAGAACAGAGCGTTTTATGTTTAAAATTAGGCACACTTTAATCAATTGATATACTTTTTATAATCTGCCTAACGTCACATCTGTCATTCGAAGGTTTCGTGTGATAATAGTGAACCGGTCAGCTACCGAAGTCGCGGAATCGAGCCATATGACAATTGATTTCTATTGTGTCTGGAATTACCGACATACAAGGGGTTAAGACGTCTTAAGTTATAAATAAATAAATGTGGACAAAATCACATACATTGTTCTGATCCCAATTTGAATAACTATTTAAAGCACTCGTATTTTGGAAACCAGGAACAACGAGGGCACCACAAACACCCAGACACGAGAAAATGTAAAAAAATTTTTTTTTTCTACATTGACCCCGTCTGGGAATCGAACCCGGGACCTCGGAGCAGACGACGATCGTCGAGGAGTTATAACATTCAAATGGCTAACTATTTCTTGGTTTTAATAAGTAATTAAAATATTTTACTATCGGCGTTTTAATAAGACAATGAATTAAATGTCATACAAACGGACGTACTTTATGAATTTCCTAATGACCCTTTGTCTATTCGGCATAAAATGCTAGTAAATTGAACATTAAAGCATAGTCAAGTAAAAGTGACTAAGTCTACAAACCAAAGCATCAAGCCTTGAATTGTTCGAAAGGCTACATAACATAGCCTTCAATTTAAATAGTAATAGATAGTAACTACATCACTACAGGTCAATTACCTTCGATCTGAGTGCATTTTTTGTTAGATCGCCTTTTATTCCGGCAAAAAATATATTTGAATTGATGCAATATCCAACCATAGAATTAGCTTCGACTCGACAATAGCATACAATAGACTAATTAAAATATATTTGCTCAAACCCGGTGTAATCGTGAAAACTTTTATAATACTTATAACTGGCGTTTATTCTTATTAAATAGCAAGATATAAATAGTTCCTATAGTTAACAATGCCTGATTTGGGAAGTTCATAATCTAAAGATGCGTCAGATCCAAAATTGTTGTACGCCTTTAGGTTTGCGCATTATTATGTTCTTATGACGTCAAAGCGCTGGAAAATCACAAACGAACCCGTGGGCGGTAGTATAGCGTGTAAAATATACTAGCATTGGAAACAGAACCACCAGTTCAGTTCATGTTTACGAGATCATAATTAGATTCGCGGTATATAGCTAAGCAAAACTCTATTTGAAGGAGTTATCTACTTACTTAAGGAATTTTTATTGACTTGCAGTCGTTCGTTACAAATTCCTCATCAAACATTAAATGTTTAGTGTCGTTATTTATTAATTAGGAACGTAAACTTGGTATGTAGTCGCTTAGCTAACAAAATGACTGCATATACATATTGTTTACCTAAATAGTTAACATTTTGTTACGCCATGTTTATCACAATGAGGGATGTTGCCAAAAAAAAACTCCTGCAGCTTTTTTATAATTCAAAGACAGATTCCTAAATGAGATCAGTGACGGCAATAAGTATATTTACATTCCAACTGAGATGTTTTTTCCGTGTTACTAAAATCACGTAACCGTTTCATTCCGTTCCTTAGTTTTGGCCCTTTGATTTCGTAGTTGCGTAAGACAGAAACTAAAGACAACGACGCCAATACGTAAAGGTTTTTGTCTCGGTCTCTTCATATTCCACTAAACAGTACCACATAAGTACTAGTGTGACGCTCCTTCACAAGGCACAAAAAGCTTAGTTTATAAACTAACTACTCGTATTTACATCACGAATACTTCAATATATCCCCAAGCACGGTTTATATGTGCTCTCGGGTCCAAAACATTACACCACTTAAGACAGAGAAACATTGTCCTAGTACCATTAAATTTGTCCTTAGAACTGCGTACTTACCTCAGGCGTAGTCTGTACAATAAAGTGTTTGTGCTGTCCCCAACACACAGAGAGAACCAGCTGCCTTGCGTGGTTCCTGGTCGTCTCCCGCACCAGGTAGTCCCCATCTGCCCTCAACAATCGCACCACCTCTTCTCTCGGTAGAACTCCGTGAAACCATTCTTGTTCTACCAGGGTCCTCTCCGTTTCACTTACGCTGACCTAAAAACATAAAAAAGTGTTTTTTAAATCCATATAAATATCACGAGGACATAGAATAAACTCCTTAAACTTCTGTTTTCCTTTAAAACTTTCATTACTGCGGTAAATAAGTAGACACATTTATTAGCTCAGATACCGTTAAAGAATGTAATACATTTTTATTACCGAACTTGGTCAAAATTGATAATTCAGTCAGTGAGAATATGTAAAGCAACAACACACAATTAGATGCCACAACAGAATAAATAAACAACATAAACGGTTATTTCAAATCAAAAACAAACTTAATAGCCGAATTCCACTCAAAATACATGCCACGTGCCGCCATCATAACTAAATATTTGGGTCGAGATTTAGTTAATTCCTGAAGCATGATTGGTGCAAAGTATGTCAATGACAAATCGATTCATCTCGATCATTTACCGACTATTCGATAGAGTCAGACGACATTAGTATAAGTAAGTAGGATACATTAATTGAACACACGACATTACAACATACGAGTTCTTGTTCCAATTCAAGTTGTAACTGCTTCAATCGCTTCTTCCTGCGCGGAACGACCACAGGCGGCGGCAGCTCCGAATGTGTGATATACATCGCAAACGGATCCATTTCTCAACACCGGACGTCTTCGGAACTCATATAAAACATGATAGCTACACTTTATTATCTTTTTATTCTCATCGTTCGGTAGGAGCACCACGAAAACAGGATGAAGTTGACGTAAAACCAGCGACCACCGCGCGAGCACACGCCGCGTAAACAACGAAACATTTCTGGAACGTCGCAAGCGGCTTCACCTTGATTTTGAAACTGACTTTTAGTGAGAGCCTGTGCTATTTTAATTTTCGAAGCTTATTCCGGAGCGAAGTTCGTGCGGTGCACGGTGACGCTAAATTTAACACTGCTACTGTGGAACAGTACTTTGCAGAATGTATTGCTTGTGTTCAGTGCGTCGTAGGAGATAAAGCTTCATGCATTGCGATTTCCATGCCATGCGTGTCAACTTCGCGGTTAGTTGCACTCACCACACTGTTAGGACAAAGATTGGTAGCGCTACGGTTCCTCTTTCTATTTCTAAACACGCTGTGGCCTTGAACACGACAATGCACATAAACATCGACACGCTTGCGTAAACGCCGCTTGAGTTTGAGGCGCCTCTTGCGGAATCCGACTGTTACCGTATCGGCTGGGCCTTCGCTGCTGCTTCGGTAGGTTTTGGGCGGCAAAGCGGGGCTGGACGGAACGGATTTGCGTCGGAAGGGCCTTATGAACATTTTGAAGAAAGGCCTTGGGGGTATTATCGAGTGGAGGTGCAACCGCAACACGTCCATCGATGCCTTTGACCCGAGTGAGGATCGATCCTGATAAATTATTGTTTTGTAATACAAAGATTTTTGACTACCTAAATAAAGTAGATTTCTCCCATGCATGAGGATGACTAGAATTTTTTGTAAACTCCTCTATAGAAGTATAAATGTACGATTTATATAATTTATTAGCAGTCCTCATGTAATTACATAGTTTACGGCAAAAGAAACTGTTTCAAAACCATGTGTAGGCAAAATTAGAAGTCCACATTACCTGGTGATCAGGCGAACTGCCGTCGAGGCTGTCGACGCCGACGGTCTCCGCGGACAGGTCGGGGCAGCCGCTGGGCGCCTCCTCGCAGCCGAGCTCGGCCAGCGCGGACCTGATCATCTCGGCCTGCTTCGCGTACTTGCGCTCCACTACCCTCAGCTCAAGGAGCTTCATCGGCTCTGACGTAGTGACTGGAATCGGTGGCGGTGAATGCCTAAATAATTTAACAAAGGTGGTAAGATACTGAATTGAACTTTCATGGTCACTATCACTAAAGTTATTTGATTCGGGGTTTATACCTTATACACTGAAAGAAATGTTTTGTATACAGTTACAAAAACTTTGGTTACTGTTTACACAAAAAAAGTGACTTGCTTGCAAAGTATGGCATAGTAGCTACAAAACAGACTTTTGCTATTATAGTTGAGATACTAGTTGCTAAAGTTATTTTATTGTAATTCATTCAACTGTTTTACTGTTTTTAGACAACCAGTTTATGAACGTACAAACCATTTTCTTGATATTAACTTTTAAAATTGGTATCTATTAAGCAACCTGCGGCCTACTGGTAGACTAATGGTGTGCCTTATTGGTTACAAAACACTTTGTCATTTACGGGAGAACTGAACGACTAACGACTGGGCGAGTTCTCCCGTGTACATGGCTCTTGCAACAATGCCGAAATATAGGAAACTCATAATTATTAAGGTAAGTACATGGTATAAAGCCCGAATCAAATAACTCTAGTAAAGAACCACATAACACGAAAAAGGTTCACCTTTTTCCATGTTCTGCGGTAAGCAATCAAGCTGAAATAGCTGTTTAAAAGATGACATCCATACCCGAAGACATCAAAGTTGTGTGCGTTCGCCCGGCAAAAAGTATCGCCTATTCGAAAATTGGATGATGCAGATAATTAGTGCCTTATGTCGTGTAAATGTGCCCGAAAATTTATATTTGTGCGTCCAACAGCTTCAGAGTTATTTAAGAAAAATGGATTCTGCTGCACGAACGTTCGCCCAGCAAATTTTGCCGTAAGAGCCAAATTTGTGCCTCTTAAGATGTCAGACTTATTTAGTTTTTTGCTGGGCGAACGTTTCGGTAATTGCTGTATATCGGAAACGGTTGGACGCACACTCATGATTTTTTGTATACAGATACAGTAAATTTGTGCATATTTGTGCCGCAATTTTACTAGCATGGTTGAGGATATATTCTTTTATTTCCGAAAAAATGGAAAAATGCTCTGGCTCTCGAACGAACAAGACCAAGGATTTCGCGTTAGTACCGAGTGATACCTATTATATATTCACATGATCATGTAAAGTTTTGCCGGCGTACTACATATCATTGCCGAGTTCTTAACGATTTTGTCTTTGTTTTGAGGTTATCTTGAGTGAAATTACTTAGAATACGAAAACACTAGTTTTCTGTAAACTGGCTTATTACATGCTTTTACAATAATATGTGCGCTGTTTTAAGAATACGTATGCAAAAAATAATGTATGTATGCCCATTACTTTAGACAATAACGATAAAAAACCATTCGTAATATTTTTGGTAGATTATCCGACCAAATTGTAGTGAACATTAAATTTTATTTTATTTTTAAAAAGCGGCCGCACGATACATCGACCTATCCTTCCTCACTTGATGGCATTGTAAGGAAATTTAAATAGTACAGTTGTATAATGCTAGTCATGTTAATGAAATTGCGGCACAAATATGCACAAATTTACTGTATCTGAATACAAAAAATCATGAGTTTGCGTCCAACCGTTTCCGATATACCGCAATTACCGAAACGTTCGCCCAGCAAAAAACTAAATAAGTCTGACATCTTAAGAGGCACAAATTTGGCTTTTACGGCACATTTACACTCGTACATAAGCTACCTTTTTGCATATTTAATATACAGCTGGACACATAAATTTTAAAAAAATTTGCTGGGCGAACGTTCGTGCAGCAGAATCCATTTTTCTTAAATAACTCTGAAGCTGTTGGACGTACAAATATAAAATTTCGGGCACATTTACACGATATAAGGCACTAATTATCTGCATCATCCAATTTTCGAATAGGCGATACTTTTTGCTGGGCGAACGCACACTCAAAGTTAATTATTAAAAACCATGATTGATTTGTCTTCAAATATTTGTAAATTTTGATGTTTCCTTTGTCTCGACGTTTCGAACACTGCACAGGGCTGTTGGTTTCATTGTAGTTATTGGTCTTACCACTATTAGGCCGACCCGTGTATAAAAATGTAAATCGTAGAATAGAGAGAATAGAGAATCGTAGGGTAAAAACCATTAGCAAATATTCCATTCCCAACTTTAATGACGCAGTTAATTAAAAATACATTTTATTCAAAAAGTTTTAGTTCAAGTATTTTTCCTGTCACGCTATCTATGAATATATAATATGCTTTGTGGAGTAGTAGCAGATGCTACATACATAAAGTGATTTTGGAGCTTCGGTAAAATTTAAATCGTAGATGACAACTACAATACCTGTCAATTCCATTGACACCATTCGTAAGTCCAGTGTTGTTGTTCTTACAGACGCCATTACCGATGATCTCAGGCCCCTGTAAGGCCGTTTGCTTCTCCCTGTTGTCTTGTAGCGATGCCTCAAGTTCGGTAAGCTTCTCTTTCAACCACTCGACCGTGAGATTGTCTACAGTCAGCAGATTCGGTTGAAGCTTCCCGCTCGTGTCTTCGACTAGGCTTTCATCGAAAGTGAACGTGATTGGCGTTGAAGGAGGTGATCTGTGAAAGACATACTGAGTGTTAAAGTGTGTCAGACGATTAAGCTGACTCACTAAATTTCACTATGGAGTTTTTTTTATGCCACATGTAACTTTCTTAACGTAGTTTCGATTTTAGTCTAGCTCATTGTTAGGGTCCCGTGCCTAAGGGTGCTAACAGAACGCTATATCTAAGTATGTAAGTCCGTCTATGCGTTTGTCCATCAACTGGCTTAATAAAACACTCTAAAATTAAATCCAATATGTCTAGGTAATATTATAAATGCGAAAGTGTGTCTAAAAGTCTGTTAACTTTTCAGGATTAAGCCGATTCAGATGAAATTTGGTATAGAGATATTGTAAGCCCAGGGTTTACAATATCATAATACTTTCAGGAAAGTACTTTCATAATACTTTAAAAGGACATATTATAGAATTACTTTCAGTTATTATTTTAGAAATCATCTTCATTCCAATTCTTTTAACTATTTTGCTTGACTGACCATAACAATATTTATCAAGAATCACGTACTTAGTAGCCACTATAGTCCCTAACTTACTTGTACTTCTCAATGAATTCTTTATACTCGTCCTGCGGCCTGATATTCTGCACAGTGGTCTCGATCTTGCTCTGTATTTCCCTGAACTTGTCCGTGCCCAAGTCGGACCGCTGCACCACCTCCAACAAGATGCCTTTCCTGTTTACAAGGAAACAATTATACCCATTAAAACTAATACAATATGACGTCAAATCTCCACTCAGCAAATGATAAGAGCGTATCACCTATCCTCGTTTATGAATTTGTTATTTCAAAATAAGGAAATGTCGTCATACAACTATTTACCACATCTGTTTTGGTATTTACTGGCACTGTCTTGATGCTATTAATAATGTTTGTTATATCTATTTGCTGTTTTCTATATTTCTATATTGTGTCTATTTGCTGGACAAAATGAGGTAATGTGTTGACTATGTGGACTGGAACGACGTCTATTCGATATCCAGAGGAACGCTATTGAAACCAAAAACGAATGCCAACCCCTCGAATTATTTTCAGTGCTAAAATATTTTAGATTATGAGTTCATATTCTATATTAGTTATTATATGATGACAACATCTGTAAGGAGCGACTGAAGGAGTGTTGTTAAGAAGAAATTGGGCAGGAGCGTCGCTCTACCATTTCCAAACTGTGATCATCACAAAGACGCAGCCCAGCCTGGCGATTATGGCAATTTCTCCTTTCGCAGTCTATCTCTAATGTAGGCGGATAAGTAATGGTAGGATTACATTTATTTACCCCAATATCCAACAGCCTTGCCACCGCCACTGAACTAGAAATATCTTGTACTTTGGCCTAACCTTTTCCCTATAAACCGTGTCACAGGCACACTCTATTGGATTAGTATTATAATGGAAACTAGACAGGTGGTAGACAGGATACTAGACAGGATAGTTTTTTGGAATGTTTAATTACATATTATTATTACTCGTATTATTATTTGACTTCTACATTATTTAATATTTGACGTTTTAATTGTGTACCAGTGATGTTGAATGTGCTTAGGCTTTGCTCATACTTGTCACCTTATTGTAACCCACATTCGCAAATCAAATGATCTGATTTGATAGTCTTACCATGACGTAGCAGTTGCCTCTCCCTGCCGCCGCTGCTGGTCCAGCAACGCCGGTAGCGCTGCCGTGCGCAACGCCCGCTCGCATTCCGTGGCCTCTGCCAGCAACAACACGTACTCGTTGTGAGCTCTGTGCAGCCGCCGGCAAGCCTTGCCGTACTTATCCCGAGTCTCGTCTAGCTTGCGGCCTCCTCGACTAGTTGGACCTTGAAAAGCAATAATGTTCTTATCACTATAAATGATAAATTGAATTTCTTGAATTGTATTTCGACTTTTGGCGACCTCCTTGGCGAAGTGGGCGTACACCCCGGTTTTCGAAGTGTCGCGTGGATTCGGTTTCCGGACTGGTCAATGTAGTAAAAAAGTGTTTTTCAACATTTTACTTGCAAGGACCTGTTATTGGCTTTCTGATACTTATCTATTAATGTTTTTATGTTGCATTAGCTGTTGGTCTTCCGAATATTAAATAAATAAATAAATTTTCTTGAGTCTGGGTGTTTACTTTCGTTGTTTCCGATTTCCATAATGCGAATGCTTTAAAAAGTTATCTCACGTTGGGATCACAACAATGAATAAAAATGTTGACTGCCTGCGATGGGACTCGAACCCACCACCTCCCGCTTACCGGGCGACTGCTCCAACCATTGAGCTACCCAGACATTTGGTATGTAGACGAATTTATTTAGGCCGCGAAGTTTCATCAATGTTTTCGGTCAGGACCTCTAATATCCGAGAGAGAGAAAAATCTATTAAGATGAAACAGTTTTTAATGTTTTAATTCTGTTCTTTAAGCAAAAAAGGAGTGATGTTCATGACTACTTAATGTAGCTTAATAAGCACGCTGTACTACATTACTTTTTTTCCAAAGTAAATATACATTATGTTGTCTATTAGAAGTCTTGTTGGTGATAAGATTTAAATTGCATCTTTCGGTTAATTTCAAACGTAAGTAATAACCTTGATTTATGTAATATAAAAAGTAAGTATCTTTATTATTTTTCTTTTATGCTTTGAAACTTCTTACAAGCAAAAAAAGGGTAGGTACTTCTTTTAAATAGAAGAATCAATAATAACAAATGATACTTTCACAATCTTAAAAAGAAAATGAAAACATTAGCCTGGTAAAAAACTTTCTTTTGTTAATTTTTTTTCGTTTTGGTACGAGTTCCTATGTATGCTGTGAATTACTGCGGTAACTTGAATTCAATGATTTTGATTCATTTGCCCTGTGGGATGATTATAGGCCGTAACTTTTACTTAACTATGCTATAAACTTATACCAATTATTCGTTTGTCCGTATGTGTGTGTGTTAGTAAAAGAAAATGGTTAAACTTACACTTACATTTAAGGTAGTTCTCTTCGAACTTAGCTCTCATCTGCTTGTAGGACTCCAGGCACTTCTGGTATTCGCTTTGCTTCCTCTGGACCTCCTCTGACAACTGCAGACAAAGAAAGTTTTCATTTAAACTAGGACTATATATATTGTCTATATTATTTTACATCTCTAAATTGAATATGAAGATAAACCAAACATTGAACTTGTATAATAAGCATAGAAAATAATTTCTTGTATGTGTATTACTCTGAAGTAGTCTGAAGGCCTTTTATAGAACTTAAGACTTATACAACATATTTAACATAAGCATTAACTACTTTAATCACACAATATCAGCATTTTGTTCTCAAATCAATTTAATACGATAACATTTACACTAACCAAACTATTTAATATAAACTTGTATCTCCATTACGAAAGTTTTTTGTCACAATTAACATAGAGTCAATTTATTAATTGAATACAGAGTTGATTACGGGCTGTGTTTTTCTCACCTATTGAACATTGTAGCGTGATTAATTTGATCGTTGATTACTTTTTAAACGGTACAAAGCGTCATTCGTAAAACAAATAGTTTGTAACGTTTTGTGGTGTTTTCTTTGTTATATTCATGTCTGGTGCAGGTGTACCGTATTTACTTCTGCTACATAAAGCACAAAAATGAGGGCACCATTTCAACGTAGCCATAAACCGAGCATTGTTTTGCTCCATTTTGTTCCGTATTGAAATCGATTGTATTTACACCCACGCACGCGACTCGCGCGCAACGCAACAGTCACGCCAACGCTACTAATCCCTTGTTGATACTATTTCATGAATAAACTATTGCTACCATAATTTGATTTAAGAGACATCAATAATTATCAGTTCAGTATCCTTATTTATTACCGGCATAAACATTGTTTAAAACCAAAAGTTGACCGTGAGTAATCGGTAACATAGTGATTCCGGAAATGTTTGGAATTCCCCGCGCCCATCCAGACAGACATTTTGGGCGCGCGGGTATGTCGACATAATAACCTTGTCATAATGGTAATAAGCCACCGATCAACAATTAATAAGTCGACATGACCTTTGCTGGTCATAATACAATGCCGAAATAATTGGTACGATTTTGAACCGCTAGTTTTGTCTAAGGGACAGAACCCTCATTTTCATCTTAAGCAAAAAACATAAGGTTTCAAGAAAATAATTTTCTGCAAATTAATTTTGATAATTTATAAACGCGATCATAAATCATATTTTGCATCATTTGGCACCTGCTACGTCAAGACCGTCATAATATGAATCACCTCAGTCTTAATGATATTACATATTAAATATCTAACATAACCCTTTATTATCCGAGCACAACATTAAAGTAAATTAAAAACACGTTACGAACAATATTGATTAAATTTTCATCTAGAGTAGTATGTAAACTATCACGCGATTGCCACGACTTACGTAGATATGCCATCAGTTTAAGTCGAGAACGTGTTTTTAAGATGCCTGAAGATAATGTAAGATTAACCACGATATCATCATTAAGAATAAATGCTACAAGTATCATTTAACAATCATAAAACAAGACATAATAAAATCTTCTTAATAATATCTTCTGTTCAAGGCTAACACACGTAATCTGCCAGGAATTTAATTACATTCTATCTTGACATTGACATTTAAAAAGGAAAACATTCACAAAGAAAATGTAGAGCCGTATGTGAAGCATTCCGTTTTGCAAGACACAAACAAAGCAAATTGTTAATTTAATAAACTCCTTATATTTATTATAACAGCATAAAGAATAAGAGATGGAAATATTTATGTGATCAGTTTTGCCAATCGCCAACAGAACGCGAAAGACTATAAAATTAAATTTGCTCGTATAGCCAAAAGAGTCGCAGCATCTCAGGCCACACGCACGATATGGATCTCTAAAATCGCCCGTAATGCGAACAAAAAAATTATGGGGAGACGAACAGAACGGTAATAAAGGAGCAATTAATTTACACATTGAAGGGTTTAAAGCTATAAACGTACGTTTTAATCGTAAAAACGAAATGCCTCTTTAAACATACCCCTAAGAGATGAACATTTATTTGAAACGCCGTTATCCTTTATTTTTATTGTATAAATAAATGAAAATCGTTGCAGTAATTTATTGGCAAATCACAGCGTTAACATTTTGACACTCGGCTCTTTACACTTATTAAATACATACTTTTATATACATATATTTGCTACCAAAGTGCCGTCTCCCATCAATGGTAATAAGTACTTAAATTAAATACTTAGTCAGGAAAAGAAAGTGGTTAATAATAACCACTTTCTTTACAGCAAATAATTGCTGTCTGAAAATTGCTGCATTCAACTATCGGCGCGAGCCCCTGCTTACGATTTTGCCTTAACTTGTAATGATGAGATGAACATTTGCGTATTTAAAAATAATATCTTAGTTTTCGATTTTAGTTTTTAGCTTCTATTGCTACATTTTATGGAGTAAAAAAAGGTAAGTAAATGGTCATTTTTGCTATCTAAAAGACTGACAGTGCTATCTGTCCATGCACAGGAACGACCTTTACTTAAGTACAATCGCCAAAAAAAATTCCGCACCCCCAAACGTAAGTATGCTAGATGAACTTTAAATATTTTTTGTTATTTACGGTTAGAAAGCTCCATCAGTTCTGTTATGTTATAATCATATTGCAGAAGTAACGATGATTTGCAAAATTTGTAGTAAAAGTGACCTATAACAACTCTTGATTACCTATGATAAACAAAAAAGTACCGAGCAATAATAATAGAGCCAACCGAAGGGACAGTAATATGGGGTCTAAAATGGAGCCTTGCGGTAAACCACAACTACTTGCACAGTTCAATGGACTCCATTACTCTCGGTCTTACCAAAGAATACATTTGGTTTAAGCCTCAACAAGTATACGTCGTTTATTGAATCCTTCGTAAGAATTTAATTAATAATATTAAAAAAACTGCAAACCTTCTGATTTTAATCAATCAAACTTTTAACACACTTCATGTAAGTATTAGTTGCAGAAAAGAAGGCCAATGTAAAAGTGAAATCGTTTTTGTCATTGTATGGTTCCATTGTATGTAAAGCGTTTTCTTCGATTTATTTTATAATTGCTTGCATTGGAAGGTGAAAGTACTGATGCAGCAGAAAATAGCAATGACACTGCGGGCCTAGGTAGGTCAAATTTCATTCATGTCAATATATTAGATACACCGATAGGAATAAAAAATGTCTAATTTGAAACTATTACTTAGCTGTTATATAGTATCCATACATTGAAAGTTAAAAAAAAGTCATCATTAGATCATTTTCAGTCATTATTTAAATGGTAAACAGTTCGAAAATTCTGATGACATACTTTGTTAGCAAATTGTATTTCTTATTTATTTTTCTGAAACTATGAATTCTGCCATCTAAACCGCTACTGTAGGACCGTAATTGCTTGTATGTATTTTACTATTTATAAACAATCTATTGTCAACGGTGACCCACATAGCAAGTCGGACGCGGCATACCTTGTTGTAGCCGAGATGATCTCGCTTAAGGCCGCCTTACACCACAAATTAGAAAGAGTCCCCAAATATGTAATTTAGTTTAGTATCCTTAGTTTACTAAATTCATGGCTTTGCAAGCAACATTTATAAAGCTTCTACGGAAATGCGCTATATAATCAGTCACCCTTAATTAGTATTTTTAATAACATTTACATTCCATGCAAACTAACTTAAAAAAAGTTAAAGCTTCTTAAGTGTTAAATGATTGAGTTGTGTATGAATGTTAGTACTTAAGTCACATAATATACCTGCCGCTGCCGCGCTGGCGCTGTGATTCATCTGAAAATTAAGATTTGATGGCAAACGGAATCTGAAGGATTGATTTTGAAAACCCAGGTCCAATCACTGAATTGGTTTCAAAAACCGTCTGCCTTTGCCCTAAACTTTGCTCTGTGTTCATAAACTCACACGCATCATCGACTGATTCGTACACTTACGTCATTGATCTATCAAAACATAACAAATTGATGCCTACAACTAAATTGAAGGTGATTGAAATTGAAACTCAATATACTCCGTAGTATATCTCATTGTTAGGATTGGTATAGAAAACGACACCAAATAATTTTGACTATTTTAACACATTACACTTATGGTTAGGGACTAAGGTCAAATAAACAAAATAAAGTTTGTTATGTGATGTAAAATTGTTGTAACAGTACAGCGTTCACCATGACGCTTTACTAGATGAGTTCGTTCGTACACATAAAAACCAAAAACAACAAAGAAACGTGACCTACTGGTCAGTTTTACGTTATTGTCATTGGAATAATGTAAAGTAGCATTAGTGGAATGGGTAAAATAATTACTAAACAGATAAGCCTCTTGGGAAGCCCATGTAGGCACTGATAAAAATAACGACGCTATTAGTTTTATTACTAGTTTGTAAATACATACATACACATTAATTAAACCATATAGTTCTTAGTATATGAAAGACACACATCGTCGGCTAAAGTGTCAGACCGCGTAACTCCATTTTTATTTCAAATGAAATTTGTATACTTTTTGTTGCTAATTTCTGAACGGATACAATAGCAAAGCTGTTATATCCTTCAAAAAAGTTTAAACACTAAATAGAAACAAAAACAAACCTTCATCCAAAATTTTTCGTGGCGAAGTTTTTTGTGTCTCCTGTAAAATTTGATCTGATGGTATACGAGGTTTGACACTTTCACTGAGCTAGTAATCACTACGTTTACACTTTAGCCGACGACTATTATTTATGTTTGGGATTTGCTCAGTCACCTAAACATGTCACGATTCTAAGCAAAGCATTACTGCAGTTAGATGATGTTTAGAATTATTTATAGACTATCTTTCTACCACACTTATACTGTTAAGAGATATAGAAAATGTTTCACCCTTTTAGGTTACATAAATGGAAAATTTTACACATCAGACCTCAAGGTATAATAAGCTTAACTTTAGTCGACATTCCGATGACACATAGTTTAACAATGAATTACCAACATATTGATAAGTCGTGGCTACGAATATTAATGCAACAAATGTTTCATTGCTAATTTACACCTAACTTGTAGCCTACAAGAAATCAACTTTAAGTTATTGTGGTTTTACTGTCACAATTTACTTGTCATTCGCAACAAAAGTCCGCTAGTTAAACCGTTCCAACTTTCATCACAAACAGCAACTGAGTAGGTATGCAATGCAACAGATCTTTATCAACATTACCTCATAATCATAAACATTACAGAAGCGGAACGTTACTTCTGAGAATTGAATGACCCGTGAGAAACTTAACAACAGCTGTTTAAGGGTGTCTGAAGTGTTCAGGATATGTATATTATTTAAGGTATGTAGTTCAATGGGTGTTGAACGAACGAAGTCGCGGGCACAGCTTGGTGCGTGTGTTACGCCAAACCTTAGAAACCGATCTAATAGATGCTTGAAAAATAATTTCTTTTAGTGCCAATGTGCTTTGTTAAGTTGTATAAAGCTAAATTTTGTTAACTAATAAACTAACCAATAATAATTTGTTCACATTTTATTTTCTCCTTATATTATTTTAATTGTGTAGTTGGCCTAAATCGTTATCCTCCTTAGATTTCTACTTAATTTGACCAGAAAAAAGATCGTTGTCCTACCTATTACTAATACTAAAGCAAAAACTCTAAAGACGAAATATTATACAGTCTATCAGATCGTTCCGAAATAAAGGTTGTTATAAAAACTTAAAAGTGTTTTGGGTGTTACTGTAATTGCGTCCCAAATGGCAGCCTGTAAAATGCAGAACGATGTCGTTAACCTGTGTGGCAGACATACAAGGGGCATTAACAACACTTTGAATCTCACCGCTACTTGCAGAGAAAGCGTTTTCATTGGAAAAATGCACGAGTTCTCCTTACGTCCTTTTTATGACCGTGAGTAGAGCATACTCGTTAATGTTTTAGATATTTATTTTGTGCTATCCCATCGTGTTTAGATAAAATGGTATTGACGTGTGAAACAATTTGGACTTATCGCTCAAAATCAAAAACAAACAATACTTCCTGTACGATTCACACGAATCTGTTTAGGAAAACGGTCCATTTCCGTAGTAATATTATTGCAGCTGTACTTAAGTATGTACTTAAGCTGTACTTATGTAATTAGGGAAATAAAACGCTTGCATAATTTGGTAATAGAAAAGTGCAAATCGTTTCAGGAATTAAGCGAAATAGCGTAATTTTCGAATGGACGAGTACAGCCGGTCACAGAGCGCTGGCTACGACATAGCCACTGCCCGTGACGTGTGGTCAGATGATAAACTGGAAAAAGTCAATTCAACTGGAAGTCAATGTTCCGTATAATTGTCAACTGATTTTGTTGTTGTAACATACAGCAAAATATATTCTAATTTATGCATACTCGTAAGCTAAGTAGCTTTCTCCGCGTATAACAACCTACATTACTTGCTAACCATATGTGTGACTGCTTAAAACGTTCCTTTGTGTACCTTATCAGTGGCCCGTTTGTCTATTGGCGATGCGGATCTCTGAAAGGGTCATCAAAGCGTTGCACCGACACGCAAGCGGCTTTCGGAAACACGCACCACGGCCCGCGTCTCACGGACATGGTCATTTATAGTGTAAACTTTGTTTTCTATTTACATTTTTTATTGGATATTTTATGCGGTAGGGATGTAGGGAATAAATCGGATCGGACTTTGTTATTGGATTCTTTTGTGCCGATCAAAATAAAAAGCACTTATGATATTTTATATCATTAAATAAAAATAAAAATGAATAACGGAATAGTAGGAAAGGTAGGTATACCTACGCGCAGAACTTTCTATCGACTGCACTAAACTGGATAATCCTTTTTTTATTGTGTTTGTTATTGCCAGGACAATGTTTGCGTGGTAAAAAATGTTTAATAATTGTATACAAAAAGGGTTTATAAGGTAAACATGGTCATAAACAGATCATTTACTTGCATTATCTGAATTAGTAAATCTGTGCAAAGCCAGGACAGTTTACAATAAAAGATGATTCAAAAGACTGACCTACATAGTATAATAGTGAATTATTTGCTAAAGTTGTTCTTTATTTGCTTCCCCTTCCCTCAATTGGTCGATTTATTATAAACCACTCCCCAGATTATATTAGCTTACACAACAAAGAACAATTGGTCTCATTTCTGAAAACTTCAGTCATTCGCTTTGTCCTACTTATGATTAGCGCGGTGGAAATTACATTTACTCTAACACTCGTTTGTACTGCGTACCTACTGCCCTAAATAACAAAGCTATTCCACGCCAAATTTACTCACAACATGTATTCAAGAAAACATGTAACCTGGGTTTTGGAGGAATTGTGTAGGCGGAAAACAAGGTTAAGACCTAATAGCGCGTAGATATGTTAGTCACTGGCGGATCGGTTCATTTGACGCACAATAAAAATAATTTCAATCCTTTGTTAATTTTCATCATCTACTAAAAAAAACCTGAGCCTTATTGTGTCGGCACATTGTTGGAGGTTTTATAATTACCTTATTAAACCTCTGTGTAATCCTGGCCGACTGCCAAAACGTCATTATTTTTATATTGTGTTGTTGCTAGTTTTGATGTGCTGAATAAAAACTCTGCTGTATATTTGAAAATATGTTTATATATCAATTAATTCTATTAGGTTATGGCCCTATTATATGAATAACTAATATTATAAAGCTGAAGAGTTTGTTTGTTTGTTTGTTTGAACGCGCTAATCTCCGGAAGTACTGGTTCGATTTGAAAAATTATTTTTGTGTTGGATAGTCCATTTATTGAGGAAGGCTTTAGGCTATATAACATTACGCTGTGACCAATAGGAGCGAAGCATCAGTGAAAAATGTTGCAAAAATAATCGCGTTCATAATATCAGAAATTGA
Source organism: Anania crocealis (assembly GCA_949315895.1). NCBI lineage: Eukaryota > Metazoa > Arthropoda > Insecta > Lepidoptera > Crambidae > Anania > Anania crocealis. Next base: position 5,699,099 of record OX438863.1, read on the forward strand.
CGTGGACGAAGTCGCGGGGAACAGCTATGAATAATATAGCGACTAAAGGGTTCTCCTTAAGAAGAAGACGGACAGGAGCGTCTTAAAACGTATCAATCAAATTGGCCTAATTGCGATCGCCAACCCGCATGCCAAGCGAAACTCTATTATGGCAATTGTGGAGATGACATTTCTCTTCAAAAGTGGACTGATGAAGGCTGATGATGATGATGGGAAGACTGAGATAGATTCTGATAAATAAACTTCCGTATTTCTATTTAAATACTGGTCGACTGGTAGAAAATGTTTAGCAGTCAATCCATGACTATTTTGAAACATTTCCTGACATAATGTTTAAAAAAACTATATCGTATAGTAGAATAAGTGACAATGTCAGTTAGTTAACATGTTTATTGATTTACATTCCACAATAATACTTATACAGATGCAATTTTCTCGTTCAATACGGGTCCATTAAACTTAATTGCGAGGCTTTAGGATTCAAGCATGTCTCTCAGTACGAATTAAAGGACAAGTTTTCCTTGTTTACTTTTTATGCAATTAAGACTCCCGCTACGCAGACACGTTGCACGACTACAAACGTCGAATTTCTAGCATCTTTACCAACTAGTAAAATTTCGGCTAAGTTATTATCTTTGACTTCGACAAGTTATGGATATCTAAAATCAATAAAAGAAAGATATGGTCCTCTGAACTGTTATTATGTAAAAATCTGTTGGAATTTATTTATATCTAAATGAGTTATAATATCATGCCAGTATCCTCTATCATAAGTCAATTGAGTTGACAGTAAACTTCTAAAGACCCGAGTTCACCAACAGACGTTTAAGTTTTAAACAGCGTTTAAAATATTATTTGACACATTTTGTACGGGAATTGTGTCAAATTATCGTCAATCTATGTTCACCAGCTGTATAATTGGTGAACTCGGGTCTTAATAAACTTCTTTTATTTAATCGTAAACTTATTTCGTGGCATTTTTATAGGTTGATCAACAACCTATAACACTAACCCCCAGGAGGCACTCGGGTGCCGCGATAACAATTGATTTCAATTGTGTCTGGAATAACTCACGATCGAGGGATTAAGCCCTTGACAACAATAATAGTTACAACTAAAAAAAAAAACAATACAAACGGAATATCATCATGAACGAAATATACCAGTGTTTCTACGCTATTTAAAATATTGATTGTGACTCCGCCCTCGCATATTAAAATTAAAAAGCGTGTGAGTATTTTTTGATATGACTCGTATGACATCGTAAGTATCAGAAAAGAGGCTGACTGCATAAACAAGAATGTTGATCACACGGGGTTGAGTCTGGCAGTAACAATTTAATTGCTATCGACTATGACTCATCGGCCGCTGCAGACTGTACGGTAATTTTGAATGCAGCATTGCAGTCAGCGGACCGCGTACTTACGAAGTCCATTTAGCCTCAGACTGATACTCTTTGTACCTAGTGGTTGACTTGAGGTAGGAAATATTGTGGTGTGGTAAAGTATGCTACAACCATTTCGGACTAAGTAATTGTTAAGGTGTCGTAAGTGACGACTGAAAGAGTACTGTTAGAAAAGACGGACATGAGGTCTTCCCCATCTGCCGAACATGGCGATTGTCTACCTTCCTGCAGCAAATCCTTCTTTTGGAAAAGCGTATGTCTTAGCAGTGGATTAATATGGGCCAATGTTTATAAAAGTCGTTTTCAATTTATTGCGAGACAACTAAACAAAATGCAAGCTAGAGATTTAATGGATTTTTAGCTACTATAATCAAGCTAAAAATTGTTTTGTCTTCAAAAGATTTTTAGTAATCAACAATAACAGATAAATTATTATTGCCGCATTAGATGACTATAGATACAAGAAATCTCCGGAGAAATGGAGTTTAGTAAAAATGCACGTCAACGTGTTTTGTTGCACATAGTAAATGACGGGATCCGCCCCGGAGGGCGCTTTACATTCCAAACACGTCTCATGGACCTGCGGCGTAATGCCTAAGGTGTTTGTGTTTTTAAACCCATACCTATTGGTTCTGTTTAACTTACTTCGTTCAAAGGTTTATTAAACGTTGTTCATTGACGCATACAACCATTTTGTATAAAATATGAATTATGATATAACAGAAAAGAGCGATTGTGCAGTTAAATGATTTACAGTAAAGGTAATAGGAAAATATATTATACCTATATAACCTGATAGTTTTTGCAATTTCTATAAGTACGACAGTTTCACAAAGATAATGTTTTATTAAAATTTTTTTTTAAAAAAAGCTTTGAATTCCATTTATGTATACCAGATGCATTAAGTACCTTTTTAGTAACGATTCTATATTACGACATATACACGAGAATTAGACAGTGGAAAAGCAAAACAAAATCCCTTTACGCTAATTTGTTGATATTGCACAATAATTAAAAGCACATGTACTTATCGTGTCCGCGGCCTCTCGTCGTGTAACCAAAGGCCATAAATCTCTGAATAGGAAAGCCAACAGGGCAAGGTGTGGTCTGTCCGGCTTTCTCCAGCCTGCCGGCCGCCACGCACGTGTTTGTCGCAACCTGAACTAGTGCTTGATGCACATTAGCGAAATGATAAATCTCGCTGGTTAAATTCCTAATGCTCCTATCAAACGCATTCCCCAACCAGTAGACACTCGTTCCATTTGACCATATATTTTGAATTCATTCTTTGCACTACCACCTTTTTTCCACACTAACTATACACGTTGGGAAGAAAAAAATGGGTAGAAATATAGAGTTGGGCTTTTTCCTGTAAAGCCAGAACCGGCAAGAACCTATAAATTTTCTCTAATTATGTCTTAAGATATGTTTACCTGGTTTTAGGTCACAGGGAAGTGTAAACCTTTATCTAGTTTTTTTTAACTATTATTTTTGTCGGTATTTTGATTTTTGTCGGTATTTTGAAGAGCGGCATTTGCTTTTCTTTATTTCACAATGTCTGACTACTGCTGAACATACGCTTTCCTTCTAATACGCACTCGCCATGAACCCGATGCTTGGCTATACTTCGGCTAATCAAGTATTTAGAGTCATGCTGAGGTCCGGCCTATTACACTGTTATGTCAAATAGCCTTGATAGAAATATTTTCACATCTAGAATGTGTATCAACCTTTATGTAATGACGTGTTTTAAATGCACGTTAATGATAACACCGACATTTAAACATAAGCAAGTCTTTGCCTATTGGGTTATATTGACGTCAAACTAAACAAGCAACAAGTGCCAAGTAAATACAACCAATTAACGATCATATTATACGTCGACCTGTTCTGATGCCATCTCAGATGTAAATTGTCACCTACATTACAAAGCAAACATGTACAATTGGACATTGTTACTATGTTTGTCTGGAAGTAGAGCAGTCAACAATAGACATCAATCATAATTATATTATTGTATCGCCATTGCAAAATATGCTGCCGTTGATTCTCAACGAATGTTATAAAATGTTCCATAAAGTTCCAGTATTTCTAAACAAAGTCGAGCCTGACTTCACTATACAATTTTGATGAATTACTTTAAATATGTTCTTTGTTCACAGTGCAGTTAAGAACAAACCTCATCCATCTTATTATATCATTTTTGTTTAAGCAATCCAATCAATGTCATTTTACGCAATAATTCCTGAGAAAGTAAATTAAGATAATGAACGTGTGACTCTATACTTTACTACAAGTGAAAAATTATCACGAGAATGCTCAGATAATATTATCGGGATAATGCTGCAATCATTTCTAAGGGCTACGAAAGTGTCATGGCAATCGTTTGCAATAACAAACTTTATCTATCTAGATCGGTACCCTAGCATAAAGGGTTAAATTCAATACCTGGAGAAAGAGTAACAATTATTTGATTAATAATTAGTGAAATAAACTGTCGCTGGGCAAGGCCTATGGCCACCAGAGAACTCTGGAGCATGATGCTGGTGGGTCATGACTAGACTAATAAAAGCATAATTGGATTATTAAAATTATAAAAACCGAAAACAAATTATCAATCATTAGTGTGATGCTATCCAGCAAAACCCAGTTAAATGCAATGATTATGACTTGCAGAATAAAATGTATGCAATGAGTATAAACGTATTTTTTTTTAAATTCACAAATGGCTAAGAATTTGACATATTATAATTAAATTTGTGATTCACATCTATTCGAACCATAGATTTAATATATTAATCTATGAATCGAACATAGAAAGCCAAAAAAGTCGAAATTCGAACAAAGACAGATGTAATAAACCTAATTATCAACTAATGAAGCTTTATCAAAATGGTTGATCGTTTACTTTGCCGGTTATTGAGAGCCGAACCGTGTGTTTAACCTGCACAATGGCATTTGCGATTGCGCTCGCGCATAATGTGCATTATATCAGTAATGGGCGTGTTGCATCTAATTGGCACAGCAGTTCGTGAGAAAGGGCCGCGGGCAGAACAGACCCTCAATGGACCCCAAGAGGAAACCCGACCGTTAAAATCTTGCCGACTAAAAAACGACTTTAACTTTGAAATAAAAAGCTCTAATATTCATTGGCTGTTTGCAACAATTTACTTACTCATCCGAAATTCTACAAAATAATATTTATTAACCAATATCGTTACGTTCTACATCTACGTCAATTGTCATTGTTATGAACTGGGATACGTCACAGCGTCAGATTAAGAATAAGAATAAACGTGGACATTTACATACATTTTTAAAACCAAACTAAATTGTTGATCATGCACAATTTTTTTTTGTGGTGATGAGTAGTCCTGTCAAGCCAAGACACATAATTTAATTATTTTCAAGTGTAAGATAAGACTAAAACGAGTATAAGCTCTTTTTCTTCTTTCTCAAGAATTCTTTGAATATTACCACTACCTATTATAAGAATACGTCCATCGAATTCAATACTTGGAGACAAGTAGGTATTCCAAGACCGCATTCAATTTTTGTAACACGACATGAAAAAATTGTCATATTTTTCATGGTTAACGGTATGATTAGCTAAAGCTATGCCACTGTACGATTTCAAATTTAGGGGACTACTTGAGCTAAGTGCTGCCCCAAATTGATTTAATTTAATTACTTCTAAACAAAATCAATTCTCAAAGAACTAGAACAGTATCATTTTAGAAAATTACCTCTAGTATTTATTGAATCTGAGTAAACTTTTTATTTAGTTGTTTATAAAGTCAAATTCGGCGCTAACGCGTAAAGCGGTTGCTTTTAGCAATAATTTACAATACGAAAGAATGCCATAATGAAAAGCAATTAACAGTGATTCAATAAATACTAGGGTTATTTGCTAAAATTATACCTAGCTCGTGTAGTCCCCTTAAACAAACATAAGTACTGCGTAGTACGTTACAGAACATTTGTGATGCCACGGGATGCCAACACGTCTCATAATGTTAACGCAGTTGCTGACCCTTGTGACAACAACCGTTAACTTGGGTGGCTCTTCCACATTTGATGACAAACACATTTTATCATAAGTTAATAATTGTTAATAATCATGGAAAGTTTACTAATCATTGTCTGATGATGGTTTGTAGTATGTTGAGCAGCGACTCTACATTGTTCAAAATGGTTAAATGTATATATTATTAAAATTTATAGCCTGTCGACTCTTCATTGTTCTAAAAATAATTTTAGTCAGCAAAATAACTATTAAACAACCTGGGCCTCAATTCTGCTAATTTACAAATGGCTCAATAGAATCGCAATGGCGTCGCAATCGTATATTTTGCGATTTTCTTGAGCCATTTGTAAATTAGCAGAATTGGGGGCCAGAAGTCGGTCTTTAAGTTTAAACTACTTTTTTACATTAGGCTAAGGAAAATCTATAGTAAAAATTCCTTGGCTTTGGCAGAACGTCGTTCGTTGTGACAGCTACTCCCACTATACAGGTTGAGATTTATAATTCCAAAAAGATCAATAGCCAGTTCCATAAAAACTGTTTTTAATACACAAACAGAATTACCACCAGTAACAACTATAATTCTTAAAATAATATAATTAAGTGCCACCAATATGCCGTTGTTTGAAATTTGTAATAATTGTAGTTAAAAATTACACCCAAATTTTAGGAATTCTAAGTTAAATCAAATAGTTGCATTCCCAGTTATCATAACCCAGTCGTTGATAGGATGCTAAATTTATTAAAATACCGAAAAAAATAATCGTTATTAAAAAACAATAATTTTGTCGGTTACTCTCTCAGGTTACAAAGATAAACATGATCGAATAAAATACAGCAGTATTTAAACGAGAAAGTTCTTGGTAATGCGCACGTGTGGCACCGTTTGCTACCAAACCAACTCTATTTGCGCAGCTAAGCAAACTCTACGTTTGTTGATATCGCACCACCACTCTATCCAGGTCTCCCACTCTCCGCTCCACCATTACGTTAATCGAACAAAGGATCCCAACGTAACACGTCATAATAGCTCTTATTATGGTGGCTAAATTATATCAGTGTTGATGAAGTTGCGCCAGTACGAGAAAAACTGTAAAATAATAGCATCATTGTCGACGATATCGCTCGAACTGGGTCGAGTTATTTACCTTACTCGCTTTTACAATTGTACCAGTCTGACTGATTTTATTGTTTCACCGATCGCCGAGAATAGGGAACAGTATCTTGTCTTATCGCTAATACAGTCATCTATCAGATAATATATTATGAGCCTTAGTGCAGCTCCTTGAACTATTGATTGCTTGTATTACAGCTGCATATTTCAGCACAATATTGCACGGTTATTAGATAAAATCTTAAATAAAAAATTTGCAATTACTTTAATAAAAATCTTTGGATACGAGGGCGGGTCAATAAGTCCGTGACTTTTGGAATAAAACACAGATTTTTTGATAAACAAATCATTTTATTTTTCAACGTAGTCTCCCTTGAGCTCTATACACTTTGTCCAACGCTTCTCCAATTTTTTTATCCCTTCCAAAAAATATGATTTGTCGAGGTCCTCAAAATAGGCCTTTGTTTGCGAGATGACTTCATCATTGGAGTCAAATCTTTTTCCACCAAGCCATTTCTTCAGGTTTGGGAACAAAAAGTAGTCACTCGGAGCCAAATCTGGAGAATAGGGTGGATGAGGGAGCAATTCATAGCCCAATTCATGGATTTTTGCCATGGCAACTGCACATGTGTGCACCCTTGCATTGTCTTGGTGGAAAAGAACTTTTTTCTTGGCCAAATGAGGTCGGTTTTTTTTCAAATCGTCATTGAAGCGGTCCAATAAGTTGGCATAATATTCCCCATTGATTGTTCTTCCCTTTTAAAGGTAGTCAATGTGGATTATCCCACGTGCATCCCAAAAAACAGTCGCCATAACTTTATTGGCTGACAAACCCACCTTGGCCTTCTTTGGCGCCGATTCACCCTTAGAAACCCACTGTTTTGACTGTTGTTTGGTCTCTGGTGTGTTGTGATGGATCCATGTTTCGTCCACGGTTACAAAACGGCGCAAAAAATCCTCCATATTGCAATTAAACAACGCCAAACCTTCCTGTGAAGTTGTTACACGATTGCGTTTGTGGTCGACTGTGAGCAAACGCGGCACCCATCTTGCGGAAAGCTTTCTCATGCCCAATTGATCTTTTAAAATTGAAACCACTGAGCCATGCGAGATCCCTACGGCTTCCACAATCTCTTGCACTTTCAATCTTCGGTCGGCCAACACCATATCGTGAATTTTTTCGATTGTTTCGGGTGTAGAGACCTCAACTGGGCGTCCAGGACGTTCGGCATCTTCAGTGCTTTTACGGCCACAACGAAATTCAGTAAACCACTTTTTTACCATTGAAATCGATGGTGCAGAGTCCCCATAGTATTTATCAAGCTTAGCCTTGGTCTCGGTAATGGTTTTTTTTCGCAAAAAATAATGCTTAATAAGCACACGAAATTCACCTTTTTCCATTTTTTCCTCAAATTACTGGGTAGTCTGATAAAAATAGCTGTCAAACACAAACTAACTGATGCAGCAAGTTCAAATTTTGATAGGAATCAACTGACAGATACCTGTTTACAGGAGTAGTGTTGCTTTTTCAGTAAAGAGGTCAGAAATTCAAAAAGTCACGGACTTATTGACCCGCCCTCGTATGTATCGGTATTATTAATTCATGCTGCACATTGCACAAAGAACTATTTAATTATAGCCATGATGAGAACAAACATTATTAATCGAAAGTATCAATATTATTATTACAAAATAATAAAAACATTTAAATAATGCAATGAATCTTTCTACCAACGCTACAACGAACTTTTACTTTTAATCTATCGGTATTCAGAAAGTTGCACTTTCCCTCGCGACGGTGAAGAATAAACAATCAAGGGAGGAAACTTATTAAACGCCATAATTGGGTACTCAATATTTAATAAATTTGAATAACCATGATAATAAGTGAGTGATAAATACATAATTAACTTTCGATATTAAAGTTGTACTCGTAAACAGGTATCACTACCAATCGAGTTATTATCAACAATAAAATATAAGTACAATAACAACTGTTAAAGCGATCGAAACACGTCGGAAAGCGGCGCCGGCGGCGACGAGCTTCTAACTCGCGCAACAAACGAGTCGCCGACTCACGCACACACTCGCGCTCTGCGCCTGCGCACCCTGGGACACGGGTTTACTCAATGAACTGTGCACGGTTAGAGATGAGATCGTTCAGACATAATATCGATAAATTCATTACTTACCAAAGTGCATGACAGATTGCACGAATTGGAATAATAAAATAGCTGCAAATGCCAACAGCAAATTCAACGGTCATTTTACAAGTTTCTTTTTACAGGAGAGAATAGATTTGTAACATTATCCTACATAATATAAAAAATATATACGGTTAAACGTCTAAATCTACTTAACTTTATTTTGTGACAACAAAATTCAAATAATTGTACATCATAATGCGTTATTGATTGATTAGCTTTTAAACATGACCGCAATCACACGTAAGTAAGTGTTAGCTGACATCGTGATTAGTAAACCGCTTGTCGTGTAAGATAGATGTCTTACTTAACGTTGTAGAATTATTAACATTTGCTATCAAGTAGTCGAAACGATCATTGCCAATATATTTCTGTAGATGCGTCACGTTTTTATAATGTCGCCACGACAAGGCAGCAGTGAGCAGACAACTCCGCTGTTTACGATCGGCCTAATGACACTCACTTGTTTTAATTTATCGCTACTAAGCGTCACAGACTAAAATACCTCATGGCACAATTTATCAATTTCAAGCGAGAACGAGTCTGCTTGATGTGATGTATTATTATCTATTACACATAGACGATGTCATTGTGTCGAAGTAATCTGGAGTGATCTTTAATTGACTGATCCAAACTAGTTTTTTTTTTTTGATATTTTCTAATCGAATGGATTTGATGATTTCCAAGAATCGATACAAAATTAAGTTTTAACCTCATCCCTGCCTCCGTCTGAGCGATAAGATTGGACCGCTCTCCATGGAGTAGCGGTGCAGCCTTTCATCTCCCTCACTCGTCAGTCCCAGCAAGGCTTTTTAGGTGTTTTATTGTAGTGCTGGCCAGTCGATTATTTTTTTAATGCAACATTTACTTAAACTTGTATTAAGTTTACGTAACAAACACAAATGACGTGAACGTTCCTTGTGTGTTCTAGGTCCCGGCCACAACATAATTTATATCACCGGCAAGAGAGTGCAACGGGTGGTCCAAGGACCGCGTCCGTGGTCCGCGGTCCACAGTGCGATTTGCTCGCCTGAGGACGGTATCGGTAATGGCGTTTCTAGTCATAAATACGGGCGCGATAAGTATCGGGCTGGCCTGAGCGGCGATGGGTGGTCGACGCAAAATTCGGCAGAGCTCTGCCCTCGCCTCAACCGGTTCTGGGAACGATCGCCGGCGTCGGCGGCAGCTATTGTGTCTGCCCTCTGCCACACGCGCCGCTTCATTACCTCAGGTTTTCTCCCCTCCCGTATCCAGCCAGCGCCAATTGTATCACCTCGTGTTTGCGCTGCGATTCGCGCCTTTTGGTCAATGTTAAATTAACTCCGATACTTTATTGTCTCCGAGCAATGTTGCCATTGTATGCAGCATAAATTTTGGTTACGAAGCGATATTATCTGTATGAGTAGGTAATTGTATTGGGATATTAACTGTCTACTGGAATATAAGACCTACTGTTTGTGTACCTACTCGTATTAAGAATTTTGATTATACTATAAAAATGATTTAACTATTGTTAGCAGTATTTATGTTATTGTGCCCCGTCAAATAAATTAAACCAAAAATACACGACATGAATAATAACGATGTATCGTCATCATCATTTGTCCAATTTGACTTATGGGACGCTATCCTAAGAAAACATCAAACCATCTCATGGTAAATCACAAGCCAAGTGTGTGTCACGGGACACGCGCGGAAAAGGTTCCGTATTCTTTAGTTTTTGGAATTTATATTAATGGTAAGTAAATGATATAGAATATAAATCAGTAAAACTAGATTACCTTTCCCTGTTCACTCTACATCTTACAGATTTGTTATAATTTTCATTTTAAAACCTTTTTCAGCAGAGTTTTGTGTCAACACTATCTTAACTATGCAACCATAACTTAAACCCAAAAAATATTCATTATATATTTAGATTTATTCAGTAACAGCAGTTACTCAAAAGTTTATTGGAACCTGTTTGTAAAATAATAAACAGAAAACCTGTAGTGGCATAAATTTGACAAATTGTTAGTTTTTTCATAAGAACGTGTATTTTCCTTATAAAATCGACAATCGTTATTTCAATCCACTACGCTGAGAAGGAGCTTTACTTTAAATGCCAAATATTTCATATTTCAGGAAAGATCCTGTTTTAAATTTTATATGGTCTAGTTAGAACCCTAAAAATATCCTCCGAACGGCAAGCAGAATCAAACGGTTCCGCGGCTCTATAATAGAGCACGCCAGCGTCGTCCCACCTAGTCTCTTTTTCGTTAGCCACGCCATATTTCATCCTGGCAGCCATTGTCAATAAGATCGAGGTCAGAGGCAAATAGGAGAAAAGAACATCTCCACTTTTGTTTCCTTTGCCGAACACTCAAACAAAATAAACTCTGGTAACAGTTGCTTGAGCGCGCCGCCATTTAAAATTTAAATCCCAAGTTTTTTGTACCACATCTTTTCATTAATATATTAGGCTGAACGCTCGCTGTCAGTTTTACTTATTAGGGTTCCCTAAACTATTGTCCTATAATATAAATTATTACTTTACTAATATTTATATTAAATTCTCATTATCCAAAAATATTATTAATATTTTTGCGTTACATGCTAATTATGTTCTTAGCCATGTTATAGTTAGAAAGATGCGACACGCAATACACAAAAATTAGTGGATAATTTAGAAAATAGTAACCTACCTATAAACCACAAATACCTATGCAATAATTGAAAATATACTATTTATAGTATGGACACATTCATAAGCTTTATTACCACCAAAAAAGTTCGTCCACTTCATTATTTAAAACAAAATGTGAAATTATTTATATTAACATAAACATAAAAAACTACAATATTTACATCTTATAAATAAAAATAACATGAAAAAGAAACAAATATTTATAGATAAAAAGAAAAAAAAACTACAAAAATGGTCCTCGTGGTAAGGTGCCCAAGATACTGGCAGCATTACCTCGCTGGATTGCGATGCTCAGTCGCTGTGCGAGGTAGCTGCCAGCTCTTGGGTCACCGCTGACGTCAGATAAACGTTTAGCAATCTCTTTAAATAAAGAGAGTGCATTAGGACCCCATGGACCTAGGGTTTCGACACCAAAAGGTACGAAACAGTGCTGGGTGCCTATTTGGCTATATTTGGTTATCTAATGAGTTTGTATACTTGGGGTCGGTGTTTACTAGGGACGGAAAGTATGAAAGTGATATTGAAAGGAGAGTAAATGCTGGTAACAGAGTGAATGGTGCGCTGCACGCCTTTGTAAATAGCCAGAAGATTTCTATGAAAGCTCGTCTGGCTGTGCATAGAGGGGTGTTGGTTCCTACACTCATGTACGGAAGTGAAAGTTGGGTATGGCAGAAAAAGCATAAAAGTAGAATAAATGCAGTAGAAATGAGAGCGCTAAGAAGTATGTTAGGAGTGAAATTGAGTGACAGGATAAGAAATAGTGTGATAAGAGAACGTTGTGGTGTGAAAGAAGATATTGTCACAAGGATTGAGAAAGGGATGCTTAGATGGTTTGGACATGTAGAGAGGATGAATGAGAGAAGAATGACTAGACAGATCTACAAGACGAGTGTGAAAGGGAACGTTGGAAGAGGAAGGCCTAGACGAACCTATCACGATCAAATCGGGGATGTTCTGAAGAAAGGTCAGGTCAAGAGTACTCTAAACCGACGAGCATGCATGAAAAGATTGATGAATGTGGAAGAAGCGAAAGATGTATGCCAGGATCGTAGTAAGTGGAAGGCCTTGGTCTCTGCCTACCCCGTTGGGAAGGAGGCGTGATAATATGTATGTATGTATGTAAAGTTTTCGGCTTTAATTGCCACCGCACCTGCAGATTGGCTCGTTCCGGGCAGATGGGAGGCCGCCAGTGTGTCGACACAGGTAGCGTCCCACACTAGAGTCCGACCCATCCACCAGGGAATAAGCGACATACCGTCAGGTCTCTTGCCATCAGCACGCACGAAACCATTCGGCTCAAGTATATGATGCACGTTGATGATGGCAAGGGAACGTCGGAGTATGTCGTTAATGCAGGCATGGCGCGATAACCGCCCAGCGCTCATCACACAAGACAGCCCGTGGTGTCCAAACTAGTTGACATCAGCACCACAAGGACATTCGTGTGGACTGCAAACCTCTGCACCAACACGCAGACCAATCGCCACACGGAGAGTTTCTATGTCTAATAGGGTTCCAACATTGGCTGAAGGATACGCCTGTAGCCAATAAACGGATTATCTAGTAGACACAGCCCTCAGCCTGGCGAGATCAGCGTTGTTGATGCTTGTTAGGTAAGTATCTCTAAAAAAAAACACAAAAAAATTTTGTCCCAGCTCCGCTGATTTTTAAATCTGAAGGGACTTGAGAGGGAAAATCCTTTATCCAAGCATCTCTAGCTTCATCCAAGCACGCCACCTCGAAGGTTGCAGTGATTGGCCGCAGGATATTGGCAACGAGAGTAGACGTGCTGTAGGCTGAAGATAGAAAAGCTGGTAAGGAAACACTTGAAATTTTGCGGGTCCCAATAGGAACGTATAGGAAGAGACACTTGGTTCCATGCTAAATGAATATTAAGATTTTTTTCTAATTATGATTTAATCAAAGCATCCAAATGGTCCACCTTTGGTACAGAAGCCTATAATTGGTGTGGTTCAAAATGGTCACGAAATTCGTAAGCCAAAAATTTCACACATAATTTAGAGGTAATACGTCGAAAAGTGGAACTTACAGCAATCGGTCTGACACCATAAATATACTTACATTAATATTAAACAAAACACCGGTTTAAAATTATTGTATAATAAGGAAATATTAAAGCAAGAAACACAGTCATGATTTTTAGTTCGTGATATTTTTTTCCTGCAACAACGACATTATACGGAATCCTACTCACTGTCCGATATTAACTTGTCTTATTTTTTATGCGAACTTCGTTAGATACCTGAACAGTGACGTCCCTCATTATTGTTACGGTGAGAGATTATTGTGACGCCCCGATCGTGTGAAATGCTCTAAAGATGTAATTTATATTAATAAAAATTTACATTTTATGTAAATCTGGGAAAGAAAGAACAATATGACTAACTAATTTACTGAATGATCCCTATAAATGATGTGACATGAGTATGACAGAATTATAATATAAATTGTCTGTTTCGATTTCATATGCAGCACCTACATCAATCCTACCAAAACCTGATGATAAACAGTTTAAAGAATAGACAATGTGGGCGATGGATTTTAAATCATTCGTATCACAATTATTACATAATTGGTTTCTCCTGTTTACTAAACCATTAAATATGTAGTTAGCATAATTTTAAACCGAAAAAAAAAACATTTGTAAACAAATCAAAGCAAACTGGAATCTACGCTTTGACACTGGGAACAAGGCGCGAATTATTTGACATTGAAATTTTTAGTTCACTAATGATTTAATCGTCGCGAACCCAACTTTTATTTTACAGATCCTTTCATCCTAAGTAGGAATGTACAAAAATCGTCTGACTTAAATGTTAAGATTGCCATTGTTAAATATATGTATCTCTGATTTTAATAAAATAATATTGAATATAAGATTGGTGTTGGCCGATCATCAATATTGACAATACAATAAATATTATTAAACATACCAAAAAATATACTACAAATCGTTTTAACAATAAATGTTATAACATATATAGGGTGGTCTCACAGGTTCATTGTTTTTGCCAATCTCAATAACGCATTAATTACTTTATTGTAGTCAAGTCAGATCGTAGAAAGTGAAAATGAAAATGAAAATGAAAAAATGTTTATTGACAGGATAAAAATACAGAAAGGTTTTACCGGTCCCCAAACTAGGCATGCCTGTCCTGTGGGGAACAGTGTACGATTTACATGTGATTTTCGCAGCATATCAAGTGATCCCTAGTTTTATGAACTGACTACAAGCTATGTGTAATTTGCTCAGCACATTAAAAAATATCTTTGTCACAGCGTCTGCGCCCAGTACACAAAACCGTACTTGTTAGTATTCCAAGAAAAGGCAGCCGATGTAATAGAAAAATAGACAACGCCTATAAATTCCGAACACCTGCAGTTATTAAACATTAGAATCGCTTTCGGAACCAGTTCCTTGCGTCGCGGCACTATTAAATGTCTAAAATATGATAGTGATTAAATAACTACCTCCAAGAGACACGAGTCTACTGGTGTAAAACATAACGCCTCAATCATCTTTAATCATGGTTAAAGTGAGCTCGAAAACTCACTCAGCCGTTCTCAAGTCCGCAATTAGGCAAAGACAATCACGAAGGAAATTGGTAATTGACCTTTCGTTTGACATCTAAATTGAAGCTAGCCCAGTGTTGTTGCACTGCAATCTTTAATTAAGAACATCGTAGACCATTTGTGGTGATATCGATATAGTTCTTCTGGCCATCGAGTATGACTGTCATATGGTGCCGGCAAACTAAAACTATAGTGCCACACCTTCCCTTCTTATTGGTGTCGTCAGAGGAGACTATAGGGGTACTACCCTAGAATTTCTTTATATGATCTGAGGGTCCTACCAATAGACGTGGGGCAGTATTTCTACCATAAACCAAACTGGGATCGCCAACCCGCCTGACAAGCGTGGCGATTGTGGCAAAATCTTCCATATAGAGTGGCAGGTGACCAGCCGTGGACCATTATAGACTTCGATGATGATGATGACTGTAGACCACTTTTAGTAATTGGAGGTATATAGATGTGTATATTAATGATTCTAATGATGATGATCCCGTTCTTGTTCTTGTAGAAAAAAAGCCACTTTTGCTTGAATTTTACTAAAAAAAATTGTTTTCACAAAAAACGAGGATTCAATTTCAAAAGCTCGACGTGCGACGTGCCTATAACTCTTCCTCACCAGCTTTTTAAAGTAATACTAAATACTTCTAGGTACATAAGGAAATGCTATACATTCCATGGTTTCAATATTGTAATCAAAAGGTAAATCTTATTCAAAATGTAATTCTAATTCCCACGGCCACTTATACAACCTAGGCACTCTTAACAATAATACATTATATCATTCACGTTGCAGTTACACAGAAATTAAATTGCGATAATTTTGCACTTGCGTAATTTTATTATTTTTATCTATTGGTTTATAGGCATAAACTATAAAAACGTGTTAACAAAAAAAATATTGACGGAAAAACAATTTCTTCCTAAAAACAAATCCTTTGTTTAGCACCAAACTTAAATTGGTATGATATTATTTCACTATTAATGTCAGTTGATATTTTTAATGAATGATTTAGTTAATTACGGATTTAACACAGTTTTGTTAAGATTTTTAATTTTATTTTGATTTAAATTTTAGTGAATTTTATTCCTATTTCTTCGTCGGTTATGAAGTCATCAAAATGATCTAAGTACTTGCCTAGTCTTTAACTTTATTATTTGCGTAATTTAATCAAAAAGATACGAGTATGTAATAACTATTACAATGACGTAAACAAAATTTTATTTTTTTATTAATAATTTAAAAAACCTACTTAAACCAATAAAAATGTGAACAGCCGTGAAAATATTACGCAAGTTGAGCTAAACAAAATGGCTGCTTGTTCCATTGACACGACTCAGCGATCGAATTACACAATTTGCTGACAACTTAACAATATTGCATCAGTGAAACAAAACTCGATGTGTGTTTTCCATTAGTCATAATTACAATTATAATAAGTTATCATATTACAATGAAACTATGGGGATTTATGTAGCGCAGCGTATAATAAACTGGTATAAAAAGCATACAATATGGTAATTAATAATTATGGTAGAGCTTATAAAAATAAAAGGATTTCCAAAAAAGACGTTGATATTAAATTAATTATGTTGTACAGATTAATTTAATTCCATATTAACAAGATTATAATTCAGTATTCTTTTAATATTTAGTAATTTACTCAACCTATGTAGGTAAACTGCCTATTTAGTAGTCTGTGCCTCCGCTGTCCTCCGTTACGGGTCTGTCGACGGGCGGTATTTTATGAACAAGTTAGACATATTGATTTTTCCCTAAGTCTGTATTGCCGCTTTAACAAATAATATTAAAAAGGAACCCTTATAAGATCAGATTGCTTTCCGTTGGTCTGTCCGTCAGTCCGTCTGTCCGGGAATGTGTAGGTAGAGCTAGTAGTTTATCAAGATGAAATTAAAACCATATATGTACTCAGGTCTAATAAATTTTAATTTAAATGTTTTTGAAGACAATCTTAAATCAAACTCTCAAAGCGTCGTGCTTGCCGATGGTCGGTAAGACTAGTCCATGAAACTTTATCACCGACGCGTAGGACGACTTTAGATCATATAGGTAGGCACTTTCTTTAAAATCCGAACAATTTAGTCACCTTCTTAGTTACCATTAAAAAAAAAACACTACGGGCTAGAGAATTGAAAAATAGGTATTTGTAAAATCTATTGCTGTCGCGCAGTGCCAAACATCTTCACCGCAGAGTGTGATAAAGACAACTGCTTCTTGGAACGAAAATACCTACTAAAAGCACACCAAATCAACGTTTCGTAGTCCCCCAATTACTTTTCCAAAACTAGACCGATTTAAATACTTTTTTCATTAAAAATTAAAGAAAGGCTTTGGCCGTGTTCGTATGTTTTCTTTTTTTTCTAAAATTAAGCCAAATTTGTTTTCTGGATGTTTGAACACAGCGGAAAATCTGACGAATTTTTTCTATTTTTGAGGGCTCATATCTTTGTTATTAATTAATTTATGAAAAAACAGAAAACATAGAAACATGCTAATAGTGGCCATGAATTTTTGTGATAAAAATTATTGCTCTACTGGCTTTATTCAGGGAGGAAACAGGGGACTACGTTTGTATGGAAAAACGGCCCTTGTGTTTCCTCTTAAGTACCATTTAAATTATAATACATTTGAGTTTATGATGCGAGTATGAAGTTGCGAGGCGAGAGGACAGTGCAACGAACTATGTGTGTATTTGAAGCAGACGTACAATTCTGAGAAACGCTGTTGCATGCCGCGACGCGCGCGTCGCTCGCTCGGCCAAACGCCAACCGAATCGTTTGCTCCATATTGTATTGCGAATAAAGATTAAATAACCATGATGTAATTTGAATTCAAAGCGATGATTTAATGCACAAAATATTGACGACCAAAACGATTCTCAAATAAAAGAATTGTAATTAAGTTCATCTCTGCGACTAAACGTCGATTTGATGTTACAGCATTATTGGAAAAGGCCTGTGTTACAATCAAATTCATTCCATTTCATGCGACAAGGCCACATCAAAAATCATTTATAAATCTTATTAGACTGTTTATCAGTCCTCGTTTAAACTTTAACGTGAGGGATCTAGGTACCTACCTTACAAGGTTTTTTTCTTAGTACCTGGTCTGTTCTGTTTGGTCATAATAAAAACTAGCAAAGAGTGTGAAATGAAGTCCTGCAATAACAACATTACGGTTTTTAAACTTTTTATTTAAAAAAGTATATATTGTGTTTTTAAGTAATTGTTAATAAATATTTATAAACTGCTGGACATACTATTTACGTGTAAGTGCTAAAATGAGAAACACTCAGTACCTACAACGTTAAAATAATTCTTGGTATGGTTTTGTTATTCAAGTTACTTTTAATCTTACGAATCAGTTTTACTCCGTGAGAAGTATTATTTATATTTCATGCTTATTATGTGTATAACTGGCCAATTAATCGCCATATAGAACTCTCACAATCGTAAACTCGGAAACACATGTCAAGTTTTTAGGGATAAAACACAAAGAAACGCTGTAAGAAAACGTTTGTTCCGCACTTGTACATCGCTTATAAACAAACACTAAAATCTCTCTTATCAAATGTTATCCCATTGTATGTACCCTTGTAGAATTGTATTTAAACATAATTAATGAACAAAAAAAATGAAGGTATGGGAAACACGTCTTTAAAACTAAGTAAAAGGAATTCATAACTAGAATAACTGACGGGAGTTTGAGGGGAAATATTTTAGGATTTGCTATTTAGGCACCGACGATGATCGTTGGGCAGACCAGAGTACGATCGTGTCGAACGATCTCAGCAAATGAAAGTGATCATCTGATCATAAAGAAATTATTTAAATTTAACTGCTTTTTTTATATTATATGGTGTAATAAAAGGACCTAGATTCATACGAATGTACACACTTGACTGATTTGAGTCGATCATTGGCGATCAGACTGATTTGTTCGGCCATCGGGTTCGTTACACATAATATCTGAAACCGGTCATTGTCGATTAAAAGCTGTTGCCACAGTGACGCAATATTGAGCAACAAGTAAAAATATAGATAGCAAGATACAATTGTTTAAATAAATTACACTTTTACGGACGACTAAGCTGTTTTTTAATAATATCTATCTTATTGGGTTGTCTATTGTTTTCCCGAAAAATATATACAATAATAATCATATGCCTGTATTTTACTTGCCCGAATTTCATTTGCCCGAATCGTTTTTTTACCATAAAATATACATGTGAGATACTCTTATTTGCCTGTACATAAGATTCCATAATGATACGAGTGACATACGTATTGTTATCCATTTTATAAATTGCAATAATATTATTTAACAGAATATTTCCATGCCATACTTAATTAATTTCGATATATCTAAGCTATGCATTTGTTCATGAAATTCCTACAGTGCTCTTAAATTATTTAAAAAACTTGTTCTAAATACATTGGTGGGTAGGCAAAACATTTTAGCCTTTCTGGCACTTCACCGGACGCTGTCGCGGCACGCTCGCTACGCTCGCTAGGCTCGTGCGTTCTTTCATGTACATCTTAACCCTGTCACCCAACCTAACCTAACCAAATCTAAACCTATTGATCGTTTAGTTTAAGTCGAAGCAATTTTGATGGCAAATGATGTAATGTCATATGATAATTACGGCTTACAATGATGATAACAAATGATGTTATTGATATTAACTTTATAGGAAACAAAGTTTCTATCACGTGACTAATATAGTAAACAATGAGTATGGCATATGAATATTATGAGAAACAATATTATGTCTGTTGACCATTATAGCAGATGAAATTATGGCAAATGAAATTCTGGCAAGTGGGCAATCTTATTGTATTACTTAAACTTCCTGAGGGGATGATTCTCCTACAAACTATCATTCACTATTGAAAGGACATTAAAATTTCTAAAAGCAAGGACAAGGTTCATATTAAACTTATAGCAGCCAATCGGTATTTAGCACAGGAAAGTATTGGAACATAAATCGCTTTTAAGTAGGTAGTTTCTCCTCACAAATTTACTAACATCCCGTGCTCTCCGAACTGAACCTCAATTTGCATCCTTATGTTGTTTAACCAATGCAAATCGATCGAAACACGCGCATTAAATTATCGGTCAGGGTATTACTGAAAATTATACGCATTATGCAGGGTGTCCATCTTGTCGAACACAGCAGAAGGATCCCTCCAACCGATCGGACTATTTTATCTGTGGTTCTACTCGCCAAATATACTAAACCTATAAGTTCGTTATTTTAGGTTTGTACCACAAGACCTACGATACCCTTTTTGCCTATGGATGTAGTAAGAGGCGATAGAAATAAGTGCTAGAAGCAGACGGGTCGCAGCATCTTCTCTCTAACACTTGGTTCGCCAACCCTGCCAAGCGTGTCAAATTTAGTAAAATTCTTTTTTAGAGAGGCCTGATATATATATGCTCAAAAAACTCAATTAAAACCAATGTTTTTCAAACTTACCTATTTAGTTAAATGAGTTAAGTGAGTTTATTATTAAATGCAAAATATAATACTATGATAGTTATGGCAATTGATGTAAAGGTACGTAGTACATTCAGTTAAAAACCAATAGTTTATTTGGTACCTGTTGAGATTTGTAGACACCCTGTGGGTTAGGCAGATCCAGACAGCGGCGGCAAAGTGCATTCTATTTCTGTGCATATCAAATTAATATAGGTAATTGATGTGTTTTGCAACAGATAAAATATACGACGCCGCCCGCACCGCGCTAACCAAGTGTTATGACTGCGTCTTAATAAGCCGGTTGGGGTGGTGGGATCTACCTCCTAGTGGTCCACCCTGGGCAACGGCATCATTGGTTTTCTAACTAATGATGACGGCTAACAGATCCCTCTGCGGTGGTAGGCTTCGTAAGAGGCCGCCTGGATGCTACCACCCTCCTGCCGGAGTCCAGCGCCAAACAGTTTTTCTGTGTTCCGCTAGTGTGTGGGAGAACCAGTTCCTCTGGGTAAGCTCGCTCCATCTTAGGCTTCTTCTTAACCGTAGAGTTAAGTATATAGTCAAGAGCAAGCTCATTATGTATAAAAAAAAGCCGGTATAATCAATAACCACAAAAGGAACTTGGCAGATTTACTTATTGACGGTCAGAGTTATAATCGTAAGAAAGGTTTATTTATTGCATGTAGTAATTGATTTTGTGGTAATTGCAAATAATTTCGATGGAAAAATACTTTTTATTGCAGCTTACATGAAGTAAATATTGTACTAGAACAAAAAAAATCAAAGCTGCACCTTGTTTAAAAGGAAAAATAAATTAAAATTTACAGGTCCCCTGTGAATAGCACAGAAGATGAATGAATAAACCAACAAAATCAAAGTCTTTAAGCTATAAAAATAAAAACATATTTCGCACAAGACAGCTAAGGCATTTGAGCGAGTTCCGGTCTACATTTTGGCGATTTAGTCGTGAGTGCCGTGACCTTGTTTACTTTATTAGACGGACAAAGCAAAAAAAAAAGTCTACAACACCGGTAAGGAGACTAAGCTGCAAAGGGCAATTTCACGCGAGATGAAAGAGCAGTGTAGGGTTACCGAGACACAAATAACAGCGATCGGCAGACCAGAAACTGAAGTATCCGAACTCTAGTGATGTGATTAGTACTGATTTGTAAAATTTACCGCTATAAAATATCTCATTCAAATCTCTGTGACTTTACAGAAAACTTTTTACCAGATAGAGCGTTTAGATTTTTTTTTGTTCGATCGCGTACCTACATGGGGTCGTCCTGTATTGTGGGAAAAAAGTTGACAGCCAAAGGTTGAAGGTTGATAAATGTCGAAGGTTGAATAAGTAAGATTTTATTCATCAAAAACATATCTGATGAAATTCGTGAAATAAGCCACTGACTAAGAAGAAACACTACGGGCGAGAGAATTGAAAAATAGGTATTTGTAAAATCTATTGCTGTCGCGCAGTGCCAAACGCCTTCACCGCAGAGTGTGATAGAGACAACTGCTTCTTGGACCGAAAATACCTACTAAAAACACACCAAATCAACGTTTCGTAGTCCCCCGATTACTTTTCCAAAACTAGACCAATTTAAATACTTTTTTCATTAAAAATTAAAGAATGGCTTTGGCCGTGTTCGTACGTTTTCCTTTTTTTCTAAAATTTTGCTAAATTTGTTTTCTGGATGTTTGAACACAGCGGTAAATCTGGCAATTTTTTTCGATTTTTGAGGGCTCATATCTTTTTTATTAATTATGTTTTGAAAAAAACAGAAAACATAGAAACATGCTAATAGTGGCCATGGATTTTTGTAATAAAAATTATTGCTCTACTGGCTTTATCCAGGGAGGAAACGGGTGACTACGTTTGTATGGAAAAACAGCCCTTGTGTTTCTTCTTAAGAACCGAACTAAACAAGATACCCACCCTTCAATATAATATCACCAGTTAATAGTTTATATTTTATAGAGAAAAGTTTTTAAAATGGTACTGTTTTTGTTAACCTGCTTGCGCGCCCCTCACTAGAGTAGGTACCCGAGAGTCGAGACGGTTTCTCGGCTAAATTAAACGGCGGCGAGACGTCGTCAAAACCCGCCGATTTATAGCAACAGAATGATGGGATCGAACGATACGGCGCGGCGCTATCGTCAAATATTTACTGTACAATATTCTTACCGGACATCAATTATAGTTGGTATCATCGCATGCAATATATTTCATTTACAAATCTATCGTAACGTACCATGTAGTCTTTCATTTCAAAATATATGTTCTCTATGTATTATAAGTAAGTATTTACAAAAAAAATAGTATATATGGAAGTTTATCGGTTGTCTAGTACCCCATACGACAGGGTACTTAATAGTAGCTTAATTTGGGACTAGATGGCTCTGTGTGGCCCAGTAAGGCATGTCTTAAATATTTATTTAAAAAAAAAACAATTTCATTACAGAGCGCGGCCGTAGCCATACACACATTATAAAAATGAGCGAAAACATCGAAAGGAGAGTAGGACTTTTCCTTATTAAAGATCAAAAAGATAATATAATAGAACTAACCAACGGAAATGTAAATTTCCAACATACTATGGTATCTATGGTGACCATAGATTTAATAAGCAGTATATTATTATTAAATCTATGATTTCCAGTTTTCCACCCAGACAATGCTTTATACTGAATTTAATTATTTTTTTTTAAACTACGTGATAACAGAGACTGTTATTGTTGATTTTGTTAATAATACTAATTTCTTATTATGTTTTTTCACGATACATTCATTTAGGTTTCTAAGTTTCTTTATTACTGTAATTAATTTATTTGAAAATCCAGCAAATTTGTTTAAAATATTGTAGCATTCCGTGTCTACTTTAAAATGACTGTGCAATTAGTAGCATTATATTGGTTTTTCTTTCGCATTATTGTAACTCTGATACTAAATAACAAACTAATTAAATCAAAAAGCGATGTTTGGCATGTAAAAGGAATCACATAAGATACTAAGCAGTTTCATTTCATGGTGTCTGCCCACCGATTTATGGATATTAAATTGACAATGCGAATATTCCTAAATCCAATCAACGGTTAGAAGACAGCGGCTGTCTCAGTGAGGATTAATCACTATGGACGACGTGTTCCATCGCCCAGCGTAATCAAGGCATGTATAATATTGTATAATGACTATATGGACGAAACGTAGGGTCACCCTCGTACCACAGCATTGTCTGCTCTGAAAACTGTTGGTTCGTCGCAACCAAACCGGCTACTTATAGGTAGTTACAAAGGAAATATGTTGCAGTCTATTAAAACAGTTAGTGTCTGGCTCTTTTTATCGGATAAACAGTAAACATTCATAGGTTCAGATAAAAACAGTTTCTACAATATGCCACAGCCAGTTTTAATAATGAAATAGGCCATAGAGCCATTATAGAGCTTAAAACTACTTGATATGATAATCTTAATACTGTTACATGATAGATTATTCAATCATTATCTAACAATGCACATTCCTCAAAAAGTTATAATAGTCACATGTCATTACGCACAACAACTAAAGTGCATCGGACTTGATGAGCATGCTCAAACATGCATAACATCATTCATGTCATGCCTTGTGCTTGATCTCGCACTCACGTGAAAACACAAAACTAATACGATATAATAAAATGAAAATAAAAATAAAAATAGCCATCAATTCTTTAAAGCAACGGTTTATTGAGAGAGAATAACACTACTTGTCCTATAAACCAGTCAGAAACCTAGCGTATTAATTAATTATAACTTTATCACCTAGAGCAAAGAATATTAATATTCTTTGCCTAGAGTAAGTTACTCATTTTATCTACATCTATTATTTTACCTATAACGGGTTACGTAAACTTGACATATTTATGTTGCAACATTTATGATCGTGATTTCTATTATCTCAACCGGGGAAGAACCACGGATTTTCCGCCAAAGATGATAAATAGGTCTTGGAAAAACAGCGGACTGTAATCCGTGGGCAGCTTCCAAGGTGAAAACACCTTAAATAAAAAATGAAGAAATACATCTTAACTGGAAACAATATGAAATTAGAAATGCAAGAGAACAAGAAGCGACTAAAAATAATCGGAATAAACAACTATGTGAAGATAAAACGGAACGAAGGTGACATAGTGATGGTTGGTCAGAATTGCAATATTGATGTGAAAGAGAACATTGGGAAGGTGGAAGTGATCGACCATTGTGTTTCAATGAACATTGCGTCATCCTCTAATATCAAGGTGGCAGGTGGTCGGTTAACTATTGGACTAAATATTGCCTGTCTCTCGAATGAAAGATGTACATACAAGCACCACATGACTCTAGTGAAGTGAATATCTGTGATATCAAAAGTGTCATAAATTGTAAATAATCACTTGTAGTTAATAATCGGCTACTACAAGTGCTGCAAGGAATTCAGGAGTTAACTATTTTTAGCATCATGCAATGCGATACATTTATAACTCACTTATTTTTCAAGTTTTCATATTCTCTAGAATGCATTAAATAATATAAATTAAGGTACGGAAAATATTTTTTGTTATGGTTTTCGATTTGTTTTATTTTGTTGCGTAAAAATTGAACAAAGGTTTTTTTTTTATATGATCTTAATATTACATTTTTCAATGATTAGTTTTACTATCAATAAAATTAATAAGAATTCAATGCAAGCGATTTAACATAGCTCTTTTACTGTTTTAATGGAACTTTTTTTATGGAATAAATTAAAAAATATTTTATAAATTTTATAGAAAATAAACGGCTACAATTGTCATTTTAATCTCTTTAAAGCTAGCACCATATATATCATTAATGAAATATAATAAGATGGTCAAAGTTGAATACGATTTTAGTAAAGTAAATAAACCAAATTTCAATCTACAAATTAACATCATACACAAATATAGATAGCGTATGCAAATGTATGTTTTATTTGACAAGTACCCTTGGCAGTGAGCCACTGGGCTCACTATATTAATCCATTAAGATCTCGAATACCTTTGTAATTGCATAATGGTGCGAATTAACTCGTGAATACACATACCGTTTCACTTTAATGTTATAAACTTTTTGCTGGGATTTTCTGTTAATGGATGATTCCGACTCTAAATTCTTAGTTAAAAACTTGACGACCTCATTAAAAATGTGTATTTTATGTAATCATTTATCTTATCACCAATGTCTGTAAGAAAATTTCCTCGGTGGTATGGGATGAAGATAAATTAATGGCTGGCAATAATCATGGGATGCGTTCCGGCAAATCAGTGTCAGCTGTCGGCTCAGAATCACACGAGGTGGGATTCAATGGGAAAACCTTTCCTCTAGCAGTGGACTACTAAAGGCTGTTGATAGGTCAATGGTCGTCACTTAATGGCTACCTACAGGCTTTTACACCCAACCAGGACCAGGTTAAGCCTAGTTCTAGTAACCGATATATTGGAACTGCTACTCAAATAGGGTTTTGACAGAGAATTTTTCTCAGCAAAGGAAAAACCAAATGTACTCACTTAGTGTAATTAGTTCTTTATCTTAGACTTCTTCATTACCTCTATCATCATAATTCACCATCATCATCGCCAACCTATATGTATAATATATAGTCTATACAAATCCACTCCCGGACACTGGTTCTCCAAAAGGTTCGCAGTTTGGCCAATAGAAGGATGGCGCTGCTTCCCGTCTGCTTCTAGCATTTCACCTTTAGTCGCCTCTTACGACACATAGGAAGAGATTATTTACTTATAACTTAGTTAGGTGATATGGAAAACTGCTCCAGAACAAAACTTGAGATAAGTTGTTGTTAAGCTGTTAAAGCTTAGCTGTGAATATCCTTAATACTGTGCCACCATAGTCTGTACTATAATACGATAATTCCAAAACAAAAACCTTAAAAGTATGAAATTATAATAAACACAATTGCACTTTTGTATACTTGCCAAAAAATATACGCGTGCAGACAGACAACAACAAGCCAATGGCATGACAAAACGTCAATTAGTTTAATTAAGATAAATTATTGTTGTTAACAATGCAAGTAACAGTGACAATCAACTAACTTAGAATGATTAATGCTATCTATAAGTACCTAGTACTCGTAGTGATTTCAATTAAACAATCAATTTCACAAAATAAAGTACCCACAAAAAGCATGAAATAAGTAATGTCATGCGCTGAGCCGCTGATTCGAAATTAGTTACTCGTTGCAAGCTTTTCGTAGGCATAATATTATATTAATTTTATTTCGTTTCTTGTTTGTTCTAACCATTAACGACTTTTTGTCTGAATATCAATGCGACTGACTTCAATTAAGTACCTTGCCGAACGAAGTAAAATCATAATACTCTCACTAACTCTATGAAAATTATGCGTTGTTGTGTTAGTTATGAAAACCTAGAATTTGAACTTCCTAGTTCTGAAATCCAGAAACAAATAAATATATACCTACCTATAAATGCGAACATTACTAACTACTAACATAGTTACTAACATAGTTTAAGTGCACATGTATACTAATAAAATGAGTCTCAGTAACTTGAATAAATGAAATTTAATAAATATAAAAGTAGAGATAACATGTAATTATATGTATACAAATAAAAAAAGTGTTTATTTATGAAATATTTCATGTTAAATCTGATATTCAAAAAGCTAATTCCTGTGAAGAACCACATGAGCAAGTTAAAAATGATATCGTTTCCATAAACAGAAAATCACTACGTAATTATTGCGCACAATAAAATTGCTACCAGCAGCTATTACAAAATAATATGTCGTCACAAAACAATATCCTTAAAAAGATAGATTAGGTGTGTTAATCGTTTGAATAGATGCCTATGTATGACAAATATCGTAACTATTTGAATATTTGAAGTACATTAACTGGCTTAAAAACGTAAATTAATAACCTGAATATATTTTAATTGCCTGAGTAAGTACTTGTGTTATTATTTTTCTATGAGTTCGACAACAATCTCATCTATCTGGTGCTTTTAAGGTATTAACATTTAAGTACATATGTAAGTAGCTCTGCACAGATTTCGATCATTATAATTATCCTACCATAATCTGTCTTCAAATAAGATATGCGCAGACGTTCATTCATTATACACTCTCAAACTGGTCAGGTGGTCCCTCTCGGCTTCATAATCACTTGCTATCAAAATTAGATAACTGTCAGGGCACTTTCACTGATCGCCCGATTTCACTTTCCGCCCGCGATCGAGCAGACGCATACACGGTACGCATCGAATGTTGCGCAACAATAGCACGCATGGCCAACTTGTCATGTATACGAACTTATTAGCTTAATCATTAGGCATTGTTAAGAAAATTAAGAGCAGATAAGCTAAAAAAAACTGTACAAACCATTAATTCATTATTTGTGCAGTTCCTGCCAGTAAACGATAACATGATTTTAAGAAAAACATATGCTGGCCAGGTCCCTAGCCTAAGTGCATGGTAACACGCTCGGTACTTCGTTAGTTCATCAGTTTTATAAACAGTATACCAGACCAATCTTCTAACCCATGGAATCATGGGCTGATGGTCCAGTATGTGTAAATTTTCATCATTCACAGTACGCATCGAATGCTGCGCAACAATAGCACGCGTGGCTTACTTGTCATGTGTGCGATCTTATTAGCTCGATCATTAAGCAGTATCAAAGAAATTAAGAGCAGATAAGCCAAAAAACTCTTCGAACCAAAAAAAATAATTTGTGACAATTCGTGCCAGTAAACGATAACTTGATTTTGAGTAAAACATATTATGCGGGCCAGGTCCCTAAGTGCCCAGCCTAAGCGCAAATTTACGCGATCGGTACTTAATCAACTTCAGCATGCCAGACTAATCTTCTAACCCATGGAATAAGCACTGATTAACCAAAATGGTTACAGTGGTATCATTAACAAGGGATTGACAAAAATATTTATGAATGATGGGAAAGTCAAAGTCAAACATTTATTTGTACAACGTTGTGTGGTACATTGAGATGGAAAACAATGGGTTCTAGATTGAACAAGGTTCTGCCTTATTTAGTGGGCATGCAAATTTATATGCAAGTTATTTTATATAATTAATTATCATGAAAGTAACAATAAATTCATATGTCAGTAAGTTAATAAAATTGCTTCCACAATGTTAACACATGCTCAAACAAAAAAGAGAAACTGATAGTGTACCTATGCAATACACCCAATTTGTATCATTTACGAAACAATCAGCGCCAAGCTGGACGGACGGTCATTAATAATTGAGATGCCGAATTTATTGGTCATTCTATCGTCACTAAATGTTTGCCCAGACTGATGGCCTTACACCTAAAAATAAGACTGAAAATGAAAAAGCGCTAGGGAAAAGAAGATGAGCGGTGATGAATTGGGGAGGTTACCGGGTGGTATCTTTAATTTATGCAAACACTATAGAATCGTAAATAGTTAATTTACGTGTTTAGATTTATGACTATGAATACTTATGATGCCTGTTTCTAATCAAAATATAATTAATGTTCGTTATTGCTGCCAAAAGCATGCGTGCCATGTTGTGTTTAAAGAATGAGTTGTTTCTGATACCCCAGTCGCCAATAATATTAGCTATGGCTGATATTTCAGCCTCTATCCTATTTTGACTTGTAGACTAGTAATGAGTAAGTAAAATAAAGTTTTACAGAAGAAACTTGAAAGTGTACGTCACATTATTACGGTGACTGTTGTACTTGTCACATATTTTAATGAGCTGTTGGTCGCGATTCCGTACGCCTGGAAATTTGAAATTTTTTCTCAAAGCAATGTATATCCATCTTTCTCATTTATAATATTAATAATAACATACTTCATCTCGATCGATTTTCGAAAAAGGATGATTTAGAAACCTAGTACAGAATAAAAAAGAAAACTTAGATATATGGTATTAACATAAAAGCGTTACTGCATAAATTTCGAACATGAGATGGCGTATTGCCAAAATTGACCCACAAAAACGACTAAATAGGTTTGTAAACGTCTGGTGAAAGACAATGATTAAACTAGCAGTGGTATGCCTTTAAACTTTTAATATTAGCTTAACGAGACAATGCGCATAAATCTAGAGTAACTTTGAGAAGCAATGAGATAACATTACCTCAAAATCTCTGATAGAACTCTTTAGGTTCTATAATTTTATCTGTATACCCACAGTTACTACCTACTGATTATGATAAGCTTAGTCAACATTTTGTTTTAACTGTACTGTAGATAAACAGCAGCAATGTCAGTATCAAATCCGTTTAAAAATCACGTCTTAAACTAGATCTAGATAGAAACCAGAACAGACATACGCTACTGCAATGGCGATTCTTTGTTCTAGATTGCAGTTTATTTGTGTAACCACAACACATGCACGCTAACTTCTTATTCACGATCCCAAGTGCCATGTGTTCCACGAATTCAGCTTCTATTTAATAAATCACAAATTATATAATTGCAAATATATTGCCAGTAACTAGGCCACCTCCGGTTTCGCAACAACCTCGAAGACTCAAATAACGAGACGATATTGGTTTTTCCGGATATTGTACAATTTCAACATTTCTAATGTAACGCGACCGTGAACGAAGGTTGAACAGTAATTGAGTCATTGTTATTTTACCAAAAACTAGGTACCTACTTAACGAAGCAAAGAATTAACGACCTAAAACCTATTAAACATGATCTACTGCAATTTATGTTTCCTTCGAGATTCAAGTCTGTTTGCTCTTACGGTGGAGTCGTCTCGTAATAAAATAACGGATATAATATAAAATAGGTTTTAAGTATTCAACGTAAGTGCTACGGGTCTAATTGGAGAAAATAAATCTAACCTCCTCAGTCATCCTACGAATGCACAAAAACTTAATTGAAATAATGGCAATAAAATTTAAGGTTGCAGAAGAAAGAAATCGGTGGTGCACGCGCGCGGGCGCAGGGCCAATGAACGGTGACAGGTGCCGCACGACCAATCCCCATGCAGAGCGTTACTTTACGCGACTCGGTTAGAAATCACAGAATTATGTCTTACATCCTTTTCTACACCGTCGCCGGCCACTTACGTAAGAGCGAGATCGACGAGGACGGAGGACCTCGCGATCCGTGCACAGTACGGCAATCTTTGCTCGGTCTTTGTTTACTGATCAATCTCCAAGATTGCTTTCCTTTTTCAGACGTTACGGTAAACTTGCCTTCTCGGATAAAACAATCACGCTAACGTAATCGATGGTAAAGTTTAGGCGCTACAACTACACCACGCTGCACTTTAAGACAAAGAAATCACAGAACTCAAGAAAAATTTGAAGTGCCTTTTTTATCTACCCATACATTCCGCTCCGAAAAGAGGTCGTCTGAACAGCCGTGGTTAATCATTCATTAGATGAAGTGCATTCCGTCGCATACAAAGTGTCCTTCCTGTCCGTTGCGTCTCGTGCCGACCTCGCTGCAAACTAACAAACTTTCTAAAGCGCTTAGTCACACCATCGTTTTTATGCATTGAAATAGGAAGATATTTGTCTAGTTAAAATTACCAATGAGCGTTCATTTGGAACAACCTATTTTTATGTTAAATGCTGGTTTTCTAACCGATAGGAACTAACGCACGCTGCTAAATGGCGCCAATATCGCTTGTTTTATTTACATCACAGGGAAAAATTTGGCAATCGGCCCGAATCCTACAGACGTGCTGAGCGTCCGCCGCAGCGATAACCCGCGCCTCCGAATCCTAATGCAGATAAACAGGTTTTAGGTTTACGACGGATAGCTGGAAAAATAAATCCACTTTAACAAGCTGGTCCGTTTCGTCACGCGCAACGTTAGAAGAGTTAGAGCGAAATATTTCAAATCGATTTTGTTATTGAGGTGTCGTATTATTGATGCTGACTGCATATCATTCATCTATGTCAGGTTGGTGTCGTAACTAAATCGTTTGATTCTGCTTGAACAGGAAAGATTAGCCCACATCGAAAGCGTTTACGGTAGTATTAGTAGGGAAAGCTGAGCTGTTAGAAACCGGCCTCGACACAGTTCTTTGGCCACCGTTTGCTGAGACCTAATTATGTAGGCGCTGGGAGTTGATCAGCGATAGGAAGACGAGGAACTAGGGGCAGGCTCAACCGGTCCACGTAACGGCAAAGCTAGCGTCTATTTTGAAACTGGCAAGCGCTTTATGTAAAGCTAACAGAAAACTAATCTCTCGACGACATATTTAAATAGTAGTTTGTATAGTTGATTTCTTTTTCGGTGAGAATCTTGCCACAATAATATTATCAAACAGAGTCTAAGATAGAGCTAGTCTAACAGACGTGTTGTATCAGTCAATTAGGCTCGGAAAGCAGTGCAATGACTCAGGGTGCTATCGACAGGACGTGATCCGATACGGGGGTAGTCGCAAACTGATAAAAGACTAGATACACGTAATGCTATTGAGTGGAGCATTAAAATATACGACGTTGTTCTTCATGACAAATACATATTAGCTACAGTTGGTTATATCAAGAAAACTAGAAACGCATAATAAAAGTGACAAGACTTAAAGCAAAACATTCTGCTGCAATTATGACCACAGATTTAGAATTCAAAAAGTTATAATAGGTATTAACGCTTGAAAAATTTTAAATTTTAAATTATTTTAAACAGTGAGTCATACCTGAGTGAACTGTGAAGAGATTTTCGAATGGTCTTCTTGGTAGACCTTCCTGGCTTTCCGCCGCTCCGTCATTAGTGTGGTGAGGCGGTCAAGCGCGCGTGACTCCAGGGCCTCGGCGTTAGCCCTGATCAAACGGCTGGTGTTTTCCCACTCCTCCGTCATAGTACGCCACGCGGACGCTATAACTGACCCTGGAATGAGTGACAGAGGTCATTTTACATCCCTAATTAATATTGGGAAGCATGTGAAACGTATTATGTGAAACGTATTTACTAACTCTTTATGATATTTTAGCAACATTGCAAATATTTTATCAGTATTTATTTTTATTTACTAATTTGCAAGAGCTAGACAATAACCTATCATCATAACTGCATTTAATAATCACCAGGAATTAGAGAAGGATATATATGTGATATTAATTATCTCATACGAGTCATTCCATAAAATTTTATTCAATATCAGATTTCATGATTACAGACAGTTTGTAAATCTTGTATCTAATTAGCCGCACTGACTAACAAGGTACTACCTTAAGGTACATCACAATATCTTTTTTTAATTCTTCAATAACAGTAGACCAACATTTCCACCAACAAAAGAGCAAGTATCGATAGCAGAGTGTTGCTATGGAAAAAACCTGACAAGCTTGAAATACACCAAGTAAAGGGTTCCGATGCAACCTTGTAATTTAACGGCACCGAAAAGTTCGGACCTAAAGAATACGTTCTTAAAAAAGCAAGCTTATAATTGCGCGCGATTTAAAAAAAAGCTAAATAATATCTTAAATTACATCTGTATTATAATACCGAAAAAGTCAAAAAGTAATACCAAAGGAGGAAAAAGTTAGTTTATTGCTATTTCCTTTCAGAAATCTTAACACTGATCGTATATTTAATATGTATAAAACAGTCTCTAATGAAGTAATTTGGCCCAGTTGGTGTAATAGCGCCGTGGTCGGTACGCTCATCACGCAAGGATCCCGTGTTCGATTACCGGTCGAGTCAATTTTGAAAACGATCTTTTCATAGTTGGCGGGCTGAAAGAGGGTTAGTCTTGATAGTCACGCGACACGCTTCAGAAGTCTTTGGCCACAAGATGGAAGTTGCAAAAACCAGCCTCGTGAGAATCGTAATAGGCGATTTGGAAAACTCTGACACCAGACTGTCCCTATTATCATTTATTTATTTCAAAACAAGGGTAACAATAGTTTAATAATATATAGCCTAGCATATTAGCTATAAATTAAATAAAAAATGTCTTTCTTTAACACTGCTTATACTTCGACTAATTTTCATAAACTAAATAATCGCTACCAATAAGAAGTTATTCACTAAGATAATTTTTAAAACGATAACATTTTACTTAGGCGTTACATTGCATAAACTAAGTCATCAATAAACCGTTACGCAAGAAAGCAATCCATAGAAGAAAACAACATGCTATTCT
Organism: Anania crocealis; assembly: GCA_949315895.1. Classification (NCBI taxonomy): domain Eukaryota; kingdom Metazoa; phylum Arthropoda; class Insecta; order Lepidoptera; family Crambidae; genus Anania; species Anania crocealis. The sequence continues at coordinate 5,732,758 of OX438863.1, forward strand.
AATACGTTTCTTTAAAATCAAATAGCAAAAAAGGTAAACTTTTCACTAAAAAGCCTGTTGAAGAAGCTGTGCATGCATTAATAGTCAGGTGAGACAATGGAAACCTTTACCATAGTAGGTAATGGTAAAGCTTTGAATCTTTTTTTCGAAAGTTTTTGTCGCTTGCGTCCCACCTATACATTCTTATCAAAATATATTGCCAGGAGCACTAATAGACTTTTAAAAACTTTTGAAGTTAAGGTAATTTTAAGTTGAGTGTGACAATATCACAGAGTTAAAAGATACAATATTTTTTCACGATGTTTTGTAACTTCGCTATTGACCTAGCAACTAAACTCAATTCAAAATAAACAACATAAATGTGAGTAGGTTTCGAAAGCCATACTTATCTGTGGCCATACTATTAAGATTTAGAATAATATTACCCCTAAATCTGTTTAAATAACAGGAAGTGTTGTAACGAATAAATATTTACTGTTTGTGAATCGTCTGATAACAGTAAACGTTGACGACAAAGTTGTGAACGCAATAGGTAACAATTTACCATCTACCGACTACAAATGAAAAGTTCGTTGCCGCGCCATTAAAATTTGAAAGTTTCTAAGAATTTTGTGGGTAGGTGTGAATTAATTCAACAGCATTAAGTCCAATCAGAATACGCAAATAAAGTGATTAAGCCCAGGTGAATTTAAAGGTTGAAACTGCCTAAAGCTGTGTGATAAGTTCAAGCGCGCTTTGTTTAATATGTGGTCGATCTAACCGTTGAGCTCCTCGCATTTGTCCATTTTCTGTCCTTGAGCGGCGGCAGCCGAGAGTGCCAGTGCGTACTCCCGGTCGCTCTTCATTTTGGCTTGCAGGCTTCGCTTCATGGCTTCCATGAGCCGCAGCTCGGCATCCTGCCGCGCCAGCAGCGCTTCGTGGGCAGCCCGCCCTGCACCCGACGACGCATACCCCATCGTAAACAAACCACGTCCTCCCTATCCAACACACATTGCAGCACAACACAACTCACATCACTTTCCGTTATCACCGGCACCGTGCTTTACGTCACCTCGACAAAATTCAATTTATTGGCACCAACAGTTTCATAGAAAGGGAGTCACAAAGTCCAGAATAAGTCCGCGCCCTGTGACCGAACTTTTTTTTAGTAGCACCCGCCCGCAGACTGGCCGTTCGAACTGAATAAAAAAGCAACGTAACAAAAAACGACTTCGATAAAATGTTTAGCGAGGTGAGCGCGCGAGAGCACAGCGACGTCCGCGCGAGAGCGGCGCGCGACCTGAATGCCATCTACACCTACTACAGCGAGTCCATCATGTATTGGCGCAGTCGGCGGAGCTCTCGCATTGATGACCGCCATAACCAATGTTTATCCAGAATAAACCGTCAAACTACAACCTGATGAAGAATACATTATGAAGATTTTTATCATGGTTTACAGGCACCGTGTTGTTACACTGTAACAATAGGCGATACATTTAATGAATTATTTATCAAATTATTAGACATTTAAGTATTTTTTAACAAAAGCGGCATCTCATAAGAAACCCATAAAAATGTTTAATGGCATTGAAACTTAATCGGAAGTAAAATCAATTAACATAACTTTTTTTATTCGGGTATTACAGACGTAAAAATACTGTAGTGCATTTTTAAATACATTCGTGTTAAATAAGGCCACTTTTTTTTTAAAAAAAAATATTTTATTTTATTTGTTTAGTGATATAAAGTCTACATTCAGAACACACTAAACGGATAAAAATCTTTAAATATTTTCTACATCCATCAGTGAATAACGTTTAAAATTCTCATAATTTGTGGCTAGATTTTTAGTTGGAAAAAAGTTCTTCATTTAAACAATATTAGGCCTTTACCAAAATTTTAGACTTGTTGACATTTTTTTAATCAGTGCCAATAAAGCAATCACCGATAATTGTCAAGCATCGACCCCGAGTTAGTTATTTTATCAGGATTTTTTTTGCTACAATGGTTACATTTTTTGGACCTTAAATTGCACCATACAAAAGACATCAACGATCACGGTTTTACTAGCCTATTACAAGGTCAGTAATAAATAGAGCATTTTAATCACGTTAATGCTGAATTTATTTAAATGTATGATTCAAAATATATATATTTGTTTATATAGCGAAAAATTAAAGTAATAATTAATCAATCAACTTCATTGATATATTTCCAAATCTAATCTAACGCAGTCGGAAATGTATTAAAGCCCTACAAATAAAACATCTGAATCTGATCAACTGTAGTCGCTATCCTGAGTGTGGAAATATTATAGTAGTCTAGTATTATAGTAGTGGTCTTTTTGTGCAATTTGGAGCGTAGCAATGTGGCATCTTTTTGGCCATCGTCTCATTAACACTGAACACTTACGGGGTTTAATTCAACGAAATACTTTATTTAAAGGTAAATAGTACTCGTAATTTACCTTCCCGACGTTTCGATCCGGTTGCACGAATCATGGTCGCGGGCAGACTGGAGGCGCTCGGTGTCGTCTGGCCGGTTGAGAAATGTTTTCTTCTACCCGCATTTCTTTAACAATTTTGTGACTCTATCAGTGTCCGGGTTTTTCACTAACGGCATAGCACACGATTTACACTTTGTTAACACTGGGTTCCAAGATGACGACAAATGAAATCCATCTTCGCTATTGAACATTTTAAAATCCTATATCGTCTCATTAAATTTTGGCCTAAATGTACAGGGTGTTAGGATAAATGGTCTAACAAGCTGAAACCAGGTTTATGGCGGAGTCAAAATATGTAATTTTAGAGTTCACCATTCATAAATGGTAAAGCGCCGCGCCCGGTATGCGAGGAGATGCGGGTTCGAGTCCCGCCTGAGACATCATTTTTCAAGTTTATATACTGGTTCCTTTTGTTAGTTCATAATACAATTTAATTATGGAAAATAAATTTATCTCGTGTGCTGCTGGTCCATTAAAGAAAAGCACCACCGCTTAAGTAATACCTACGGGTGTCGTAAAAGGCGACTAAAGGAATACCGCCAGAAGAAATCAGGCAGCAGCGTTTTCTCTCCACTGTCGGTCAAATTATGATCGCCAACCTGCCTGCCAAGTGTGGCGATTTTGACAAAAATCTCCCTTTAAAAAGGTTGTGCTGTGACTTGCAGTGGACTGATTTGCACTGGTGATGATGATAATAAAATTTTGAAATCAAATTATTTAAATGCCTTATAATATAAGTATAGGGTCTTTTAACTATATAGGGCGGGTCGATGTTGACCACTTTTTGTGGCCATGCAGGAACTATCAATTCTATTGTATCTTATTTATTTACTGATGCAATCGCAATGGCAAGTTAGACGATTGAGCAGTATGTCCAAATGATGAAACTATACTATCAATATCCAGTGTTGTGATCGTCAGAATCGCAGGTCAACAGTCGTATTTGACTTTGACTTGTCTTACTTGGACGACTTGTCGACTTGGACTTTTGAAATTGTGTCTAAAAATTGCTTATGAATTGTTTATATTTGCTTATCATGATGAGAGAATTGCTTATTGCATAATTTAAAAGAATTAATACATTTAAGGTTGACCATCCATTCTGATATCAGAATGGCTGGTCAACCACTGTAGAGTAGTAACTATTTAGACTTACTGAAATTTGTAGGGGCCAAAAATTGCTTATCATTTGCTTATTTCACAATTTGTAACTTTTGTAAGCCTAGAACCTGTTACTCTTTCTATAAGCTAGGTAGGAGCTATACATCTCTAGCGCCTGTTAAAAATATGAGAGTAACATTGCTTTACTGTGTCTCTCATGCATTTAACAGAAGAAGAAAAAAAGGCGCTTTATATCGAAAAGTTTTATTGCTTGTAACCTTTAATCAACGCAACTACATATATTAACAAGTAAAAAACGACACGACGATAGTAAGTTATAAAAAATAACGTAGGGTAAATTCATTTCAATTTCATCTCAATATTGGCAGGCATTTTAAAGCCTTTTGTAATTTAAACGCAATATCGACATAAATTACATTGCTCTCACACTTTAATAGGCGCTAAGCCTTTTAAACTCGAACCTAGTTTATGAAAAGAATGACTTACAAAAGTTACAAATTGTGAAATAAGCAATTGATAAGCAATTTTTGGCCCATACAAATTTCAGTAATTCTAAATAGTTACTACTCTACAGAGGTTGACCAGCCATTCTGATATCAGAATGGATGGTCAACCTTAAATGTATAAATTCTTTTAAATTGTGCAATAAGCAATTCTCTCATCATGATAAGCAAATACAAACAGTTCATAAGCGATTTTTAGACACAATTTCAAAGTTAAATACGACTGTTGACCTGCGATTCTGACGATCACTTCTTTATTGCAAACGTTGCGCGCATTGCGTCCATTTCACGGCAGACGCGGTGGTAAAGCTTAAATGGACAACGCCATTTATTCGCTGACCTGACTGGACTTCAGAAAGTTTAGAAGAGGACCCCGATTTAGGCCGAAAAATAATCTTTAGCGACGAGGTCCATTTTTGGATGAATGATTTTGTGAATATACAAAATTGCCATATATGGTACGACCACAATCCACATGAGGTTCACCAGGTTGCAATGCATGCACAAAAAGTTACTGTTTGGTGCAGATTTTGGTCCGGTGGCGTTATTAGTCCGTACTTCTTCGAAAAAGATGTTGGCGAAGCCACCACTGTCAACGGCGAGCGCTACAGATCAATAATTACCAATTTTTTTTTGGTTTAAATTGAACGATATGGATGTGGACAACATGTGGTTCTAGCAAGACGATGCTACGTGCCACACAGCGAACGACACAATTGACATTCTGCGTGAATGGTTTGAGTGAGAGTAGGGTTATCTCTCGCAAAGGTGACGTGAAATGGCCACCAAGATCGTGGATTTGACTCCTCTAGACTTTTTCTTGTGGGGTTTTCTGAAGTCGCAGGTCTATGCCAGTAAGCCACAATCGCCTGATGCCCTGAAAGTCAACATAACGCAGGCCATCGCTCAGATTCAGCCGGATCTATGCAGCAGAGTCATTGAAAATTTGACCTTTCGGATCAGTTCGAAGCCGCGGCGGATATTTGAACGATGTCATATTCCATACCTAATGGCATAAATGGGCCCCTCAAATAAAAAAAATTTTATTGTTAATATCTCACACACAGCGTGTTTTATTCAAATTTAACATCGACCCGTCCTTGTTGAAACTACAGGATAATTTTTTCACCATATTAAAAAAAAAAAATATTAAATTGCTTTCAGTATCGTATTTAGAATTTATGAAGTAAAAATGTAAATCAGGTTTCCCCCAAAAATATTTTTCGCAACATAATTTTCAATTTTTACGGTACGCCTGTTAGGTATGAAGGAATAATCAAAAACTAATGAATGGTCTCGTAAAGAATGAATGAGATACGCATCGCGTAAAAAAGTGTTGCTAGGAAGCCGTGTCAAATTTTTTTTATTATTATTGGACATTTTCTAAGTCCTTTATCTTGACATTTTTGTACTGGGCTATACTAAAAGAAAAAATAAGTCATTTGTTATTTGTCCCGTAGATTGTTATATTAAAATTTGGAAGGTGGTTAAAATTTCACTCTATACCTATGTGAACTAGCCGAGATCGAAGAAAAGCTAAAGGCATAAACATTTTACGTTACATTTTTAAAAGCTAAGAACAATATCTGTGTACTAACATGTGGAGAACCGAACCTCATGCCCAGCGAAGACGCAGGAAAAGCTATTCCTATGAAATCCTGACGAACCCGCCTTTATAATCACCGGCCAAGATCGGACTCCGTTAGATTTAAAAATATTGATCAGACGTTGGTAGCTAAGAGTTTTTTGTTTAGAAATAAGAAGTCAGCAATAACAATAATAAAAAACCTGTGCGTCACTGAAGTTGGTCGTAAGTATATAAAATATAAACAATGTTCACGATTAAACGTAAACGCAATCTAAATAAGCAATAATTAGCACAAGTAAATACTTAAATACTTTATATGTTATTTTAACAACTTAATTGAAATTATAATACTTATCAGTATTTAAACTTGAAAAATTGTGTCTCAGGCGGGACTTCTTGTTATAATATAAAATCCTATCTTTCAAAAATAGTTTGGTGTCAGAGTATTCCAAGCTAGGAAGCTTGGAATACTCTGACACCAAACTATTTTTACTAATAGAATAGGTACTCTGACATGACCTGTTTTTACAATCGCAAAGTGGAAGCACTTTGCGATAGCGATTGTAGCCGGTACCAATATGCTTTCCTAAGTAGGACTAAAAACAGACTTAAACTAATTCAGAAAGGTTCGTTTTCTAAATTAAACTTACCGGAATTCGAACACAACAACTTTAGTAGGCCGACCACCACACCACGTAGCACCACAACGTAAACCGGGTCATTTTGTAAAGTAAAAAAAGCGAATATGACCTTTCATTATACGGAATCAAATACAGTATTATATAATAATATGTCATTAATTATACAGGGTGAAATTTTAACCACCTTCCAAATTTTAATATATTAATCTACGAGACAAAAACAAATGACGTATTTTTTCTTTTGGTATAGCCCAGTACAAAAATGTCAAGATAAAGCACTTGGAAAATGTCCGCCAAAAATCTAAAATTTTCGATACGGCCGCCTAGCAACACTTTTTTTACGCAATGCTCATCACATTTATTCATTATGATACTAATCATAAGTTTTTGAGTTTCCCTTTATACCTAAACAGGCCTAAACTGTAAAAATTTAAAACTATATTGCGAAAAATATTTTCGGGTGAAAACTTGATTTACATTTTTAACTTCATAAATGGGAGTATATAAACTTGAAAAATTCGCGCCGTGTCGCAGTGTCTCGGTGGCCTAATGGTATGGCGCCCGCCCGGCATGCAAGGAGATGCGGGTTCGAGTCCCGCCTGAGACAAAATTTTTCAAGTTTATATACTGATATTATAAGTGCAATTAAGTTGCTAAAATATCAAATAAAGTTCATAAATGGGCTCTAAATACGATACAGAACGCCTACAAAAATTTTGGAAAGTGGTTAAAATGTCATACTGTATTAGAAGATATATATGTTCTCGCGGTAATATTTAGCCTTAGATGGATTTTACCACCCACTTAGGGCTGCACTCTCATGCAACCCGACTCTGAGGAGAGTCCCTCTTGCCGCCGGGAAAACGGCCCTGTTCAAGACGAACTTGGACGGGAGACGCGATGACGAGAAAGCGGAACCTCCCGAACAGCACATCTTCCGCGATCTGAAAAACCGCGGGATTCAGTGCTGGGCTATATTCCTGTTCGCTCGCCGCTACTAAGGAAATCCTAGTTAGTTTCTTTTCCTCCGCTTACTAATATGCTTAAATTCGGCGGGTGATCCTCCCTGGTCTGAGGCCAACAATAAAATGAGAGGCAGACACAATATCCGTCGACGCACACGACGACGACGACGACGACGACGCCGCCGACGACGTCGATGCGCCTCTTCGGACGTCGAGTCCGCCTACAATGTGTGTATTTTGTAAATTCGAAAATTCGTACGCTCTCTTTTACACATAAACAATTTATGTCGAAGAGTCGCGCCACAAATTACATTCTTATCCGAAGACCAACTAGCTGGTCTTACTAACAAACAATTTCCCTAACGTACACGAGACTTCTATTTATTCTTTATTATTTACACGTTCCTAAAAATAATATACCAAAAATACCGTACTAAATGATATGTTGCTGGTTAAACGATAGTTTTTCTTTACTTGTAATAGCTAGTTATCTAATAATTTCCAAAATGTAAAGTACTTCTAATTATTTTGCACCTTAAAAGATGAAATACCAAAAATACCGTATTATGAAATGATACAATAAATACCGTTTAATACGGTATTTTTGTACATTCGTATCCGAAGACCAACTAGCTGGTCTTACTAACAAAAAATTTCCCTGACGTACACGAGACTTCTATTTATTCTTTCTTATTTACACGTTCCTAAAGATAATATACCAAAAATACCGTAGTAAATAACGTGATGCCGGTTAAACGATATTTTTTCATTACTTTTAATAGCTAGTTCTATTAATTTTCCCAATCTAAAGTACTTCTAATTATTTACATGTTAAAAGATAAAATACCGTATGAAATGGTATAATACCGTTTAATACGGTATTTTTGGTATAATACCTAGGAGCACATTTGGTAAAATACCATCCTTACATCTATAGGTAAGATTACTTAATGACGTCCCAAAATTTTTAACATACTGAATGTCCCTTATAGTATTATTTTCTAATGTAGTTTTATTTAATAATGCTAGTTACACTAAATCCTTCCTAATAAAGTAATTAGCATTTTATTAAAAAAGAAAAAAAAATCTAACTACATTTAGTAGAATAACTTCATCCAAATATCAGTATATAAACTTGAAAAAAAGCCGCCGCCGCCGCATGCGAGGAGATGCGGGTTCGAGTCCCGCCTGAGACATAATTTTTCAAGTTTATATACTGATATTATAATTGCAATTTATTTGCTAAAATATCAAATAAAGCTCATCCAAATATGTCATCCTTATGTTGACACTTATGTAGTCTGTCAAACTGTATAGGGTGAGCAAATCATCTCAAATCCATCATTGTTTGGTGGATTTGAGGTATTGTTTTGAGGATTTAGTTCATGTCACTAAATGATTAAAAAGTGGTGAAATAACGCCGAAAATTTTATAATGGTAAAAACATTTTTATATCTTGCTGAAATAGTTGGATTTCTGGTAAATCACGTGTCCCTATAATAAAGTATAATATATCGATCTGATCCTAGTATTTTATTTGTGGAGACCAATCCGACCTGAATGTAATGCGTAGTCACTAAACATTAGCCCAGAGGTGACTAAATTATACAATAAGAAAATAATATTAAATTCAAATTAATCTTTGTGATTTGAAGAAATGAAACCATAAAAAAAGTGGCTTGACTTAGCCTTCATTTTAATCAGACGATACCATTAGATACAAGTCATCAATGACTCTAAGACCAGACGCTATTCCATAAAATTTTCCGGTGGTAAGTAGTTACGGCATATTTTATGTTTAAAGTGCAATGGTGAATACATAACTACACATAGTAATAGGGGTTAAAGTATGAAATTGCCGATTTGTACTGAAAATCAAAATTGTTTATTTTTTAATTTTTAACAAATTTATTTAATCAAAATAGTTACCATTATTATCTATACATTGCTGCCATCTAATAGGAAGGTCATTTATGCCTTTGTGATAGAACTCTGAGGATCTAGACTGCACAAACTGTGTGAAAGCATTTTGTACTGCCTCCTGAGAAGAAAACTTCTTGTCACGTAGATAATTGTCCAAATCACGAAAAAAATGGTAGTCCGTTGGAGGAAGGTCTGGCGAATATGGAGGATGTCGAATGGTTTCTAATTGCAGTTCCTGAAGGGTCAAAACGGTTTCTCGTGCTGTATGAGGTCTCGCGTTGTCATGGAGCAATAATGGTGAAGATCGATTCATGAGTCGGGCTGTTTTACTGCTAGTTTTGCCAACATTCTCAGCGCTAGCCTAGACTTAAAAAGCAGTGGTAGGTTTAAATATTGGGACGTGTAAAAGCGCCTCCTGGGGCCTATTTATAGAAATACAACTGATTTTATCATTTGAAGCATATGTAAACAATTAAGACAAACAAATTATTGTACTGAGAAATATTGCTATAATATATTAACTATTTAACTTTGCCGTCGGTATGCTGTTTTTGACCTGGATACCCACGTACCCAATGATATTTAAAAAGTAATAGATATGTTACATGCGCTCTTAATATGCGTCCCTAAAACAATTGTGACGTCTTTTCAAATCCATGAAAGAGAAAGTAATTGTTCTTTTCACGAGTATGACAAGGACAAAATAAGAATTACGCATGTGTGCAGCTGTTCGCAAGCGGCACATATATTTCGATAGTTTTGTAAGGGCATAACCTATCTATACTTTTTAAATATCATTGCACGTACCCAATCCTTTTTTTTTAACATTTCATTAAGATTTATACTTTTAAACTTTATTATGTATAATAAAACCAGGTTATATCTGCAATCAAGCTAGAAACAGCGAATACAAGAATTTTATTATCATTGTATATTTTCTGCATAACAGAAAATTTCCTTGACCTTACTAGTTAAGTATTCTCAATAAGTTGTGTTAAGAGTTGTCACCCTACAGACGTTAGAGCCCTCTATCTCTGTCACTCGGACCGCGTTTTGTCACTAGTGTACGTTCCAGTTATAAAATGTAGAACTTCCTTGGTTATGCCTTGTTTAGACGGTGCAGCTTGACTTTGAAATCGGAGTGATTGCGTGAGTGATCGGCGATGAACTTTAGGTAGGATGCGTACGGAAATATTATTAAGAGGAAACACAAGGGCCGTTTTTCCATACAAACGTAGTCCCCTGTTTCCTCCCTGGATAAAGCCAGTAGAGCAATAATTTTTATTACAAAAATCTATGGCCACTATTAGCATGTTTCTATGTTTCTGTTTTTTCAAAACATAATTAATAAAAAGGATATGAGCCCTCAAAAATCGAAAAAAATGGCCAGATTTTCCGCTGTGTTCAAACATCCAGAAAACAAATTTGGCTAAATTTTAGAAAAAAAGGAAATACGAACACGGCCAAAGCCTTTCTTTAATTTTTAATGAAAATAGTTTAAATCTAAACAGTTTTGGAAAAGTAATCGGGGGACTACGAAACGTTGATTTGATGTGCTTTTAGTAGGTATTTTCGGTCCAAAAAGCAATTGTCTTTATCACACTTTGCGGTGAAGGCGTTTGGCACTGCGCGACAGCAATAGATTTTACAAATACCTATTTTTCAATTCTTTAGCCCTTAGTGTTTCCTCTTAATTAGTACAGTAGGAATAGGCCTGAATAGGCCTGAATAGGCGCAGTGATCGATATAATGGCGTAGTATATGCCTTGTAAATACCTTCTGATAAGATTACTGATTTGTTAAAAAAGTGTGATGTGCCCGGCAAAAAGGTTTTGAGAATAAATGTGTGAGAGAAATGGTCGGTCCTTCGGGGCCCCCTGAGAATGGGGGCCCTGGGCACGGGCCCCGTGTGCCCTTATGGTGAAGACGGTATTGTCTCAACGTGTTCGTCGCGATGGCGATCGTTCGTTGCAGTTTGTGCGACATTCATCTTTATTGAAATGTTCGTATGCGTAATAATCGTAATGCTTAGATAGCTATGCTAAGTTAGTTACAACTACAACATAGTTCAATCATCCAGCAGGTGAGCACTGAACAAGACTCTTGCGCTACCCAGTGCAGATTTTAAAAAACCCGCCAAGAATACATTTTCATAATGTTTTCTACTATTCATGGCAATTCCATAAAACAATTAATTGTTTAGCAATAGTAGTTTTTGGTAGTTTAACTTAACTATGCATAACGATAGATAGCGACAACGGTATTTTTAACAAAAATAAGGCGGCGCTGCTCAGTACCCACTCTGCAGATTATAAAACCCGCCAAAAATGCATTATCTAAAATTTTAAATGGTTTCTACTATTCATGGCAGTGAATTCAAACAATTGTTTCGCAATAGTAGTTTCTGGTAGTTTAATAGAACTTTGAATAACTATAGCGGCAACGGTATTTTCAACAAAAATAAGGCCGCGCGGTGGTTACCCAGTTTTTAGAAAACCCGCCATGAATACATTTTTAATGTTTTCTACTATTCATGGCAATGACTTCAAACCTAAGCTTCAAGCAATTTATTGCTTAGCAATAGTAGTTTCTGGTAGTATAATAGAACTATGCACAACAATAGCGGTAACGGTATTTTCAACAAAAATAATAATCACGATTCACGATTTAAATAAAAACTATGATTGATTCAGCTCAGACTATAAATGTCAATCCTTTGATAAAAAAAAAATACATTTTTTTCAAAATATTCCCCTCATACCTTTATACACTTACACATTTGGCTTAACCAGATTTTGTATCTTGCGGAAGTTCGAAAAAATTTGACGGCTTCATCTGCTATTTTGAAGCTTCGCCCACGGCCCATGAGGCATTATTTTCAACATGGTGAATAAAAAAATATTGCACGGAGCTAGGTCGAACTGTGGGAAGATGTGGTAACATTAGGTTACTTGACTCACATCAAATTTGATGCACTAAATGAATAGTTTCTGTCTTTAGTATTTCACATACGAAATCAGTATTTATCGATTTCACTCACCAAAAGTGCAAGTTACATATTTTCAATTTAAAAGTGTCTTTTCTGTATTTATTTTGAACTTTGAAAATGCTGTCGGCTGAGAGCATGCTGCCGGTCATATTATGTCGTCATAATTGACTCTAAGCTTCATGGTGACATTGTCATTTTTGGAATAAGTGACAAAGAAATTTTGCTAACATTGGGGACATATCAATTAAAACTGGAAAAATCCTATTGCAGCGAGCATCTGAACAACGGCTTATTTAAAGAAACGTATAGAAAAGCTGTTTTAGACGACATAACAGAATATAGAATTTACGAAGATGCGTGGATGTTGCTTGCACGCATACGACTGTATTGGACAGTGAATCAGGACTAGCGCTTCGGTTATTCTTTTTCTGGAGAAAAATACTATATTAACGATTTATCATTTATTTTGATTGGTGCCGGTACCAAGTTCCATGCTAAGTGCCCATCATTCTTTGTACCAATCTACACGACGGGACTTTAATTGCTCAATTGCTCTATCGGTGAGAGAATGTGTCTTCATCGCGAAGCAACCTTCCTGACTTTAAAGTGTTCATGCAAGATGGTAGAACTAGAAACTCCCCGAGATGTGTAATATTTATATTTTCCAGGATTAGCCATTCTACTCGGGTCAAAAGTACTCTGTTACTTACGGTGTGGCTAAGAATTTGCGGAACAATCTAGGTATATTAGCTATTAGTCCTGCATATTTGCAACGCGTGAGGGATATTGCTGTTGCCGCAGCTGTGCCAGCTCCTGATGAGATTTGTGGAATATGTGACGGAGCCAGTGTGTCGACACAAATTGCATCACACGCTAAGGGTCAACCTATCTTCCATCGGACCAAATTCATTTCATCTCGCTTATTACCATCACTCCGCCCTAAGATGAGATATTTAAATTTATACAGCCGGAATGGAAGCCCTAGCCAGAGCTCTGAAGTGTCGTTTAGAGAGTCTCTCGGGCAATGATGAGATGACAAAGCATGTAAACTATGTCACCACAAGGACAGCAACGTGGGACATTGCAAGGGGGCCTAAACGAATATAATGGCACAGTTGAATAAAACGAGTAAAATCAGAATCCTGATTCCAAGTCAGTCAAGGCGAGGAAGCGTTGAATATTTCCGTGCAAAGCGGCTCATCCCATTGCCTATGTGAAAAAACAGAAGAAGGCAGACATTCTGTACACACTTGTCTCCATGTGTTGTTGGCATCAATCATTCGTTAGGTAAAATATTTAAATTATCATTCATATCAAGACAAACTTCTTAACGTTCCATAGATTCACCGTGCGGGTGCCGGGTCCATCGTGTGGCAGAAAGAGAAACTCCGAGTAGCTCCCGTGACTTGTGACACAAGTGTAGGTTTAAAGAGCCTCTTTCCGACGTACATCAACACTCACCTTCACTACTCGTGTTTCTCTCCCTGCCCAGCCAAATCTGGTACGAACCTGCTAATGCAGCTTTAGACAGTCGCTCTAGCATAGAATTTATTGCAGTTCTGGCCAAACCAAGGTCTTTTAACAGGTTATAGAGAGATTTTGCTGGTATACCTCTCGCTCCTACTTGTACATATAGACTAACTATATAACCGTTTTTCGTTAATTCATTTAGGAGATAATAATATTTGTTTTCTTTCATTGCGTGGTCTTTAGGTATGTTAGTTTCCCACGACACGATAAGCTGTAACAAGTACAATCCGTTTTGTAGCTCTAGAAAAAAGAAAAATGTCGGGTCTGGATGATGAAACACACACATCCTCTGGGATTTTATAGTGCTTTTCATACGTGTCCATTAATCCCTCAATCGTGAGTTATTCCAGACACAATTGAAATCAATGGGGGTTGAGGGATTAAAATAGTCCAGTCAGGTGCTGTACCCAGGATTAAGTAAGGCTTGTAACTTCAATAATAATTAGTAAACTTATACTTTTCATTGAATACAAATCTGTCAGCTATCAGATCAACCGTTATTGAGAAGTTACTTAAGTAACCGTTATTTAGAAGTAACAATACCGTTATTTACTGATAGTAGTTTTACTAAGTCACTGGCAACATTGGGGTAATTTTTTTGATGTGTGTTATTGCCGTGGTAAATAAACGACACTCAGTCAGTGGCAACACTGGCCTCAGCCTTGTAATATGGCCGCTTCAGGTTAGTTCTATTAATTTTGTCACGTGAAAAAATGTAAAAATTCTGACTAATTCTTTGTAAATCATAATACTTTATTGTTCCGATGGGTTTGCATGTAAATTTGTAATTATCTGGCGTAAATTTTGACTCTACGGTGTTACCTAATAATGCTAACGTGTCATCATTTCACCTTTGCGGACGTTTGGATTTACCGCGTGGCCACATTTCTTAACTTTTCAACTCTCCGTTTCCTGAAGTATGTAATAACATAGTTATGTTGTGGTTTACTACCCAATTCACTAAAGCTAGTTTTTGCATTCTTACACGGCTATGTTACTAGTGTAATTGTCCTTTCAAATTAATAACTCTACGAATAACCGCTTTCCTAAATCGGAGTAGGTCGTTCACTTGCAATGCGTCATCGCGTCATTATCCTTCGGTAATTCGGTCTCAATTAACGCCCTTAAATAAATCTGTCAACCAACATTCTCGGGAATTTATTACAGGCAAGAAATCAAAGAAGGCAAAATGGATTCCGGCGAACATCACAGATATTCTTGCAGAGCCAACAACAATTCCCACCGCAAACAGCTGGGCGGAATCGGTAGATGATGAACGTATGTATACTCTGTCTTACAATATTTTCATACATAATTGTTGCTGACCCTGTGATGACAGAAAGGGAAAAGGCAGGCCAATGTTAATCTCGTACATGGGGTGCACCAACGAGTGCCTGTCACTCTCTTCACCCCGGGAAGGTCTGAGTAAAGGTCATGTGTGTTTCCTCTTACATTCTAGCCGGATGCTTCTTTCACAAAGAAGGTGAGGGAACCAGAAATTACAGTGTATTGTTGAGCCTGGGATGACTGGCCAAGAGGCTGGTGAGAGGCACAGACATTGCTACTGTTGGAAACCCTCATGACCAGCCGTTTTAGCACAATCTACGAGATGACTTTGGTCACAACTCAATTCAGACTAGTCTTTCATTGGCTTGCTCCCTGTATTTTCTGAGGGTTCTCATATAATTTAATTGTTTATTGATCATGTATTTAATGTCTATGTTAATATAGTGATTACTTTAATGATATATTTCATTATAATTAAGAAATAAGTACATATCAGTAGCTGGCATTTTGAATTTCTAATTAATAAGAGGACTACTAAAATACCATTCTTATGATGCAACATTTTAAAATCCACTAACTAGCTTACCTAAACTAACAAAGCAACACTGACTGATGCATTGACAGTAATGCATATTTTGAAATCTTTTACAAGTAATACTGTTTTTATCTAGCTGAAGGTGGTGGTGGTTATGGGGGCTACTCATCCCGCCCGCGGGCTCCGGTGGTTCTACCGTCGGCGTCGCGTGCGGCTCGCGGCGGCATGGCTGTGGACGACGAGTCGATACCGAAACGCCCGCCCTTCATCGCTCACATCTCCAACCTTCCCTATGATGTTGATGAGAGTGCTATCTCCGAGCTGTTTGAAGGACTAAAGGTTCATATGCACCCATGTTTATTAATTTTAGTAATATTCTCTATTCATTAAACTATCTTTATCTGGGAGAGACCTTAGCTCAGAGTATGTAAGCAATTTTAGTGGATAACTTACTGGACACCAATATGTCCACAAACAAACTAAATCAGAATATAATATCATAATTACTTTTAAAACCACTGAATAGAACAAATAGTCTATTAGGGAACATCCATACTTGATAAGAATGTTGATCATTCAAAGGTAGAGATAAAACAATAATGCATTGTTTTGCTGTAGAACTGTATTATGTGTCCATAGTACATCAGCGATTCGGTAGATAACTGTAATTGCTTAGCAAATATGATTTGTTGTATTCAAGAAAGGTTTCTATAAAAAATATATAAAACCTGGTAAATTGAGCTAATAAGTGATTTAAATCTTTCAACAAGTTTGTCATGTATGGCTGTTTTTTCCCTTTTACTTTTTATTCAAAAAATGCTTATCTATTTAATTAAATTAATTCATTTGTGTCATTATAACTATGAAATTTATTAACTTATACATCAGACTAGCACAAGGCCCAGCCCTTCATGTCAATTGTGTACGGGAATGACCTGCAAAAAGAATCTTTATGAGACTATTTGTGAAGGTTAGCAGTTATAATAACTTATGCAAATCTGATATGAAAACGTAAATAAACGTATGGTAGTTTATTTAATTTACTAACAATGTGAAGATCAATTCCTATTTTGCCAATTTTACTTCCTTTTAGGCAATGATTATTCTGAGCAATAGAATCATGGATTTTGTTTGTATAGCTTCTACCAGTAACCAGCTACAAAACCACAACGAAAATTAACCTATGACAGCTGATTAGGTATTAAATAGTTATTTAAAGAGACAAGGGGATTGAGGGTTTGATAGATTAAGACGTTGTATTTGAATAATAGAAAACGAAAAAGGATGAATCAGTCATAAAACAGGCACTTTAATGGACATGTTACAGAAGTAGGAATGTTAAGTCCTTACGACACCAAACATATGGTTTGGTATCACAAGGAATATATATCAGTATATAAAAGTGCAATTAAGTTGCTAAAATATCAAATAAAGTATAAGGAAAATATATTTCAGAAACTTTTCAAAGGCATAACTCCTTTTGGCATACCCAATAGGGAGTTTAACTTTATTATTTTGTATTTTTCTTTAACAGATTCTGAGTTTAAGGCTGCCGAGGGAAAGCGACCGCCTCAAAGGTTATGGATACATAGACTTTGAAGACAGAGAGAGTCTTATAAATGCCATGAATTTGCCAGATCTGGTAAGTTAAATTCAACCAAGTTGAAATTGTTAGCTTAGTAAAGAAAACAATATAGACATTTAATTCTCTGAAAAAACAATGGATCCTCCACTGTCCCAACACAGACACTATTGTCTGTCTATACAAACTATCTTAAGCTTGAACAATGTTTGCTCTGCTGATCCCAAAGTAAATGTTACAATGTCCTTTTTTTGTTACAAAAAGTTTGTACTGTCTGTCTAATTTTTAAATGATAATAGAGGGTTTCTTTTACACAACTTACTAGGGAGACGACTGTAAACCAGTATTCTTTTGTTGTCAGACAATAGGCGGACGGCGGATAAGAATCGTGGTCTCTACGCAGGAGAACGACCGCCGGATGGGTCGCGGCGGACGGTCCGACAGGGAGAGGTATGATTTATTGTTATTTGGTACAAATCCCTTTTTTTGTAGATCTCTATTTACCTGGGTGGAAATAATTTAGAATCTTGGTGCATTTCTAATCAATAGTTTAGTTCCCATAGGACTGTTTTGTTTTGTTAGGTTTTATGCTATATTTTTGGGCGACTGGTTTTTGTAAGGAACTCTGTTTTCTGTTTTCTTTTATTTAATGATAAAATACTCATATTAAGATGTCATTCTGCTAGTGTATAAAATGATTTGTTCTGAAAGGTTAATTTACCAAAAATTGAGTGGTTTTTTAACACACTGATAAAAAAAAAGTTTTAAACCATAAAGAACCACTTACTATAATAATGTCAATAAAAGGAAAACTAGATTACCTAATAGGTCCAATAAAACTGTTTGTCATGCAGGTCACAGCTTACCAATAATATGCAGAATCATTATTATAGGACACACGATAAGCAAGTTGTTTTGGCAGTTGCGACATTTTACATTGAATGCAATAAATACTACTAGCTAGGTTCAAGTGTGATATCATATACATAAACGAAAAGCTTGGGCCAAAACCTGCCTCTGATGTAATGCGTTTTAATGTTCTGTAATAAATGTTTTGATTAAAAACACAAATAAATGACGTGCAAAGAGTTTGTGTAAGATAAAAGCCGCCAAAGTTGATTAGAAAAGGTTGCGAATGAAATCAATGGGTTAGTTTTGTTAGCATCTGTATGCAGGTCAAATATAACGCAGGTCAAAGGCGGTACGGCGCGACGCGACTTCCAACCGCGTCTGTATCGGCTGCTCAATACAGATCGAGCGCAGTGCGGAGAAACAACGCCACCACGCTCCTGACACAATTGCGTGCCAGGAGTGTTATTTAACTTTCATATTCGGAATAAATTTAAAAACAAAATTATTATTTAACATTGACATTTTTAGACTAATAAAGAAAAACTGCTAAATGACAATGATGTAAGGCCTATATTATCTCCGAACTTTTGTCCCGATCGAAAGACTATAATATGGACAGTATGGTCTTCAATATGTGGTTTTGACCACTCTTTCATATTACTGAATAAAGAGGTTATAACATTATTTGTCTCTAGCAAAGTGAACGAATAGCTTATGTTAAATATAATCCTAATATTTGCTTTAAATTTGCTTACCTACATTTACCTACAGTTAAAATACAATAACATAATACCAAAGAGAATATGACAAAGGCCTGCTCTGTTTTGGATTGATTTCTCTTACCAAATTTTTATAGCTACAGATAGTATTTTAACTAAAAAGCATATTTCAACCCTTATGGAAAGAAAACAGAATAAATGTGCTGCATAAAATTTAATAATAATTTCGTCACTTTAGTAATTTTTTGTTACTTATATTTTTTTCAACAGAACTTTGACAGAATGCCTATATAACACTAGATAAATTATATAAAGTAAAGTAACGGCATATAATCATCCCACTGCAGGGCAAAGGCCTTCATCATTTAATTCAAGTTACCATAGCAATGATGGGTAAATAATCGACATGCTTGCCAAATGCTGGTTGGACATCACAAATCCGACAAATGTATGAAAATTCGGAACAGATCCCCAAGATTTATAAACCACTAGACCAGCGTTTCCCATTTGCCAGGCCATCAAAATAAAATACCGGTTCGAAACAGCAGCTCTATGCATCGTAAAAAATCCTCTTTCGTCATTTTGCGCGAACAAGGATTCTTCCGAAAGTAAAAAATAAGCAGAAAGCTCCATGACTCTCACTAAAATTTCGCGACTAAATAGTGTATAAATATTTTTACTGTTGATAAATATATTATTTTATTTAATGGATCCAGCTTGGGTTTAAAAGTATTAAGTGGGTCACAAAGGAGCAATGTGAAAATAACCGGGCAATGGCAGAACAATATTTGGGAAACACTGCACTAGACCAATTAGGCATTATTAAAATATTCCTAGAAGGAGTCGTCCACAAATTACGTTACACATTAGGGGTTTTACTTTTGGTGACATTGGGCAAAATTGTATAGGAATTTTCGTAAAAATGCGTGACAAGGGTGGAGAGGCGGGTCTAAAAATCTCCAAAATCGTGTGACGTAATTTATGGATGACCTCTAATGATACCCTACCTACATTATGTGCCTAAACATCGTAATCTTTCAGGGACTACGACCCGGAGCGCACGATGGGCGACTGGAGGTCGGGCCCGCGCGCCGTGCCGCAGCCCGAGGCGCGCGCCCGCGGCGAACGCGAGCCCATGCGCGCCGACCGCGACCGTGACAGAGACCGCGTCGGCGACAGAGACCGTGAGTATCGCTTTTATTCAGTGGGCCCTTTCTACTTGAGTAAATAACATTATTTTTTAAGAGCTGTGGATTTTTTTGTTAAATAAATAAATATTTTTTAAGACATGCCTCACTGGGCCACACAGAGCCATCTAGTCCCAAATTAAGCTACTATTAAGTACCCTGTCGTATGGGGTACTAGACAACCGATAAACTTATATATATATATTTTTTTTTGTAAATATATACTTATAATACATAGAAAACACCCAGACCAGTACAAAAAGACATGTTCATGCACACAAATATTTGTACTGTGCGGGGATCGAACCCGCGACCCATGGCTCAGAAGCAGCGTTTACTACCACTGATCCAAATGGTCGTCCAAAATAAATCACACGGGTGTACGTCCCGCCGAGAAAGTGCTCTACCAGTTTAATTATTAACGCGAACCCATGCACCGATGCACCGTGCCAATTTCATACAGATCCGTGGAGTCGTTTTAGCATGAAAGAATAACAAACATCCATACATCTCCAAAAACTTTCGTGTTTATAATATTAGTAGCTGTTAGAATATTCTTGCTCTTGGAAACTCAACCCTCTTGTTCTATGACGCGCGATTTTCTACCTTAAGAGTGGTAGATATCTTTCTTGGCCGACCATACAGACAACAGCACCTCAGGCTAAACGTTGCGTCTGATGTATTGGCATGGTACGGTTTTACTTCTGTAACATTGGTGCTTCCAAAGAAATAGGATAACACCTTTCCTCCCTGAATAATGTTTTGATTTGGTATAAATTCTTTTGGAGAAAAGATGCCGGATGTGTCAATGTTATACATCTAATGCAATATACCATTACACCTTCGTAATACAGATGAATCAAACCGTTTAGGCCTGTGGCTGCACATCCAGTGCAGGTTTTTTCATTCATCATCATTTTTGCTTTACCAATGTTAGTCAGGTAGAATGTAAATGATTTCTTGCATCCACTGACATTCAAAATAAATGGTGAACTACTATTTCCTAACCTTACATGTTAACCCATCATTCAAAAATTATCATAATCAAATAACACGAATGTATTTAGGTTGATTAATTCAGTTATGATTGTTATACATGCCATATTACTGTAAAGATAGCATTGTTTTATTGCGCATAGAATTATACGCGTCACATGACGTCACCATGATGATAAGCGGGGACAGCTGCGATTGGGAGCGAGCACTAATGTCGCACTTGGGACACACTTGCAGAGTACAATGGTCACTTGTTTTATCTAAAGATAATTTTTCGGTCTATTTTTTATTGTAAAGATCAAAGGTTCAAAACGAAAATTTTTGTCTTAAACCTTTGACGATCGGATATTCCAGACACAATTAAAATCAATTGTTATCGCACCAACCGGTTGTCTCTTGGGGTTCAAAGCGTTAACTTTGACTTTTAATCCTTCGAACGTGGGTTATTATTCCAGACACAATTAAAATCAATTGTTATCGCAACAGCCTGCTCTCGCGTGGGTTTCGAAGCGTTAAAACGGTGCTAGGTTTAAGCACTGTGTTATGGTTTGTAAATTTCGAAATGTAAGAGTATAATCATAATGTGTAGCTGTTGCAAATTTTGACTGAAAAATCTTTATGAAACTCGACACCTAGTTGCTCCCGTTGTCTCGGGAAGGTCTGAGTAAAGGAAAACAATCATATCGTCTAGCAGGCGACGTTGCCCACAGTGACGGCGGGGGTCCCAGAAATTGTGGCCGTGGGGCTTTGTCGGGGACTCCTATTGGGACGAGACTTCGCCACACAAGCCCTTGGAAATCCCCTGTTCCTAGCATTTTTAGTTCAATCTGCGACGCGGCGCTTAGCCGTAACTCAATTCAGACTAATATTTTGCTCGCTCCCATTACAGTGACTCTGTTCTGAGTGACTTTTTTTAAGAAATTTAATTCAGATGCCAGGCATTCATTTAATCCAAATCCGAGGTCTAAATTTTATAAAAAAAATCGTATTTTCAATAAATTTATCGTAGCAAGTTATGATTGCAAAAAATGTTTTGTATGGATTAAAGTTTGCGTGAAAAGTGACCGTTCCGTGAGTCCCGCCCAAAGGGATTTAACAGCACAAATTTGCATAATTTTTATTAGCACAATAAGCGTGTCGTAAATTTTGTACATTTTTAACCATAGAAAAAAGTAGAGGTTCTCAATTTTTTACAGAATTAGCCCATTTCGGGTATTGTTTTCTTTGTAATAGGGTATAAAAGAAAAAGGAAACATATCACTGCTGATCTTCACGCAAAAAGATTATTTAATAAGCTTTTTGCATTCTTTTCATTAATTTAAGTTATAAAGTTATTGTGAAAATCCAAACATTTTTGCAATGTGTAATAAGTCGCTAATAAAAATAAATTTACTATACAAGTTAGTATGGTTTACTTTATTAAGAATGTTCTAACTCGTTAAAAAGTTCTATGGACAAGTGAATGGAGATACATTTGTATTCAATATCGTCAATTGCATATCTTGAATGATTGTATTTTGCCTTGGTTATTTAGCGAGCCTCGACAAGCCGGGCGCGTGGCGAGACGGCGAGCGCGCGGCGCCCGAGCCGGCCCGCACGCCCTATGGCGGCCGGGATTCCTACGGACGCGACCGCTACGGCGAAGACCGGTATGTACTAATGTTTTAGCTTCTCTTCGAGTTTGGCACACAACCCTCAGTAAAATTGTCCTTTAGAAACAGTAGGTTTCGATTTGGAACTGCTCTTTAGCAGCCTAAATAGCAGTTTTTACCAGATCTAGGCTATAAATATACGGGGACTTGTTATTTTATACAATATCTTAGGGGCTGGCGCATGCGAGGGACTTGTCCGCAAAATTGACTGAATCGTGTGAACTAGCAACGGACACGGGCTCAACTCACACTTTGCGATGCGATGGCATACTACTCCTAGTCAATTTGGTGCTATTTCTATTGAGAACTCCTCCTATACTTGTCTAGTCTAGTCTATCAATGCCCTCAGTTGTTTGGAGGATTTTTTGTACGCGGTTCTGAAGAAACGTAGTGTGCTGCGTTATTCAATTCATCTATAGGATAAAAAAAGTACGTTGGGGGTGGTCACTCTTTTGCACAGGCTAAACAGATACGCTTCTATTCATTTTCGGCAAGCTTCTCTTTTGAAAGCTTCGCTCTATCATTCAATGGTACAAAATTATGTTACGTTAACAAATAATATTTTCTATCATTTTATTTAGTGGCCGTGAACGCAGTGGCTATGGTGGACGTGATGGTTTCCGCACGGCAGAACGTGATGGATTTGGGTACGTCAACATAAGCAACTATGTGTCTCTTAAAAAAATATTGTTTTTTTATTAGTCATAAACATGTAATTACCATATTAATTTCTTGTCTTTACTTGCAGCAGTCGAGAAAGCAGAGGTTTCGGTAGTAGAGGATTCGGTGACCGCGATCGTGAACGTGATCCACCTAGAGAAGGTACTTTAATGTTTTAGATATTACATACTTATGTTTCTAATTTAGTTTTATGTTTTTTTATGTAACCCGGGAGCTGTGGTTGGTCATTCAGTGCTCTCATTCCTTCCAGTGTCGAAAGGCTTCGTTAAAGCAAACTATGATACTTTTTATAAAAAAAACGCCCCGTTGGTCTAGTGGTTTAAATACCGGGCCAAGATCTCGGGGTCCCAGGTTCGATCCCCGGGTCGGGCAACAAATAGTTTCGTATTTTCGAACGTTGCTCGGGTTTGTGATCACCAACCCGCATTTGGCAAGCGTGGTGATTATGCCGGTTCCCATCATTGCAGTGGTAACTTGAATTCAATGATGGAGGCGTTTTCCCTGCAGTGAGATGATGGTAGGCTGTTACTTACTTTTTACTTACTTTATAAAAAAATGATATGTACATGATCATCAATTATATAGAGAATAGTTATTTTTATCTAATATAATACATATTTTCATCTCCACTGTAATAGAAAACAAACTGTAATTTTTCAAAAGTCTTCTACAAATGTATGCTCTACTATTATAAATTCCTACCCAGACTCGAAGCCGCGCGAGCGCCCCAAGCTGAACCTGCTGCCTCGCACGGTGCCGCGCGACGCCGAGGTGCCGACCAAGCCCGCGGACGGGGCGCCGCTCGACGACAAGCCCGAGAAGGCGCTGCCCAAGCCCGTGCCCGCCGAGAAGGTGTTCGGGGCCGCCAAGCCCGTCGACACAGCCGCCAAGTGAGTCACGACCTTACTTCTAAAGCTTTAAGAATGCAAACTGGACGGCCGAAGTGCGGACGAAGCCCGCGGACAGGGTTCCGCTGGACGACCACCCCGACAAGACGCTGCCCCAGCCAGTGCCCGCCGAGTAGATGTTTGGGGCGGCCATGTGAGTCACGACCTTATTTACCGAACCTTATGATGAAACCTTATGATATGATAGTGAGCCTTGATTTTCAAAAATTCTGGTGCGTTCGCAAATCCGCAAACTCACATCTCAAGCTATCTCCTAAGCCCTACGCTTGTCAGGGCAAGTTATTAGGAAACCAGAGACTTCATGACACTTTACATGATACTTAGACACCCAAATAACTATTTCATTATTTTCATATTTGTAAAGGGTACATGTGATACTATGTTAAACTTTAGACAGTTTGATTTTACATTTTGATGTAATTTATATGCACATCAAGCAATAGTCAAGTGTATCAATCACATTGATTGTTGTAGAATGTATGTAATTCCATGTGCTATAGCAAACGGGTCAACTAGACACCGGACCTCGCGAAATCATGCGAGATTCGGTCGCTTTATACCAACACTTACCTAATAAGTGGTATACAAATGTTGGTAAATATATATATACAGTTATACTTATTATTTATATTATTTGCACAACAGGGAACGTGAAATAGAAGAGCGTCTTTTGAAACAAGAAGAAGAATCCAGACGCGCAACTGATGATAAGGATCGCTGGGGTCGAAGGGTAAGAATTTATTAATGGTTATTAAATATCTCTGGGATTGTTTGTATTAAAAGAAGCATAATTAAAAGTAGTTTAAGTAGGCCTGTTCCGAATGGGCATTGTTTTATTTAATAGATTCCAGAATTTGAATAGTAAATCATATTTTGTAGGTTCGATTGAATTAAGAATAATTTTAATTTATTGAATATTTCAAAGGTATGATAACCACGTTTTATTGTTATTACAGAACGATCATTCCGGTGACCGTCGTGGCGGAGCTCGACGCGGTAAGTGTACTTTCGAAAAATTTCTTTTCTGCACCTCATGTTAATTTCTAATCAGATGACAATGAGAAAATATAGTAACTATCAACTACACTTCCCAATATTATAATTTATTTGTTACTGATTTTATTTACTGCTGGTAATAGCTGCTATTAGATAATAGATATGAGAAAGTCACCCATTACCATAGATATGAGACCCCAGTCACATGTCGTGCTAACAAGTTTGTAAATGGACTTTCGTTCACTAAATTGACGGCAAAAAAGTATCAAGTAGATTTTCAGTATAATAACATTAGATTTGTCAACAGACGAACGCGGCCGGGACTCGCGCAGCTACAACAGAGATCGGCGCGATTATTCCAAAGACGACAAGGACGGCCGCGATTCTAAAGACGACAGGCGGGACTACTCGAAGGACGACCGCGACCGCCGAGACGATAGGGACAGGCGCGATTATCGCGACGACAGGGATAGGCGTGACTACAAGGTAAGCATGCACTTAGGTGTACAACAACAGTACAACCTTGATAGCCTCTGATCTGATCTGGGCCCCAATTTCGCTAATTTACAAATGGCTCAAGAGAATCGTAATTGCATCTCAATCGTATATTTTGACACTACTACCTTAATAAATGTGTCAACATATACTATTGAGATGCAATTACGAAAAGTCGTCTGCTAAGCGTGGCGATTAACACGAAACCATACTGCTGTCTTTTTACAATAAAGGACTCATGTAAGCTGATAATGATAAATAATATCTGTGTCTTATGGTAACCCACCCAACTAAATAAGCTGTCATGGGCATTATTGTAAGCTAAATCAACATACTGAAGCTTTTTAAACAGTTTATTTATATCACTTAAAAATATTCAAGAAGTGCACTTGACACAAGCAGAAAAATACCTATAAACGTGCTTTTCTAAGCATAAAAACAAGTATCTCGTATACCCATCTTATCATATTGAAACCATTACAAAATTCACGTATTGTTAAAGGACGAACGCGACAGACGCGACTACTCGGGATCGAGGCGTGGCTCCCGCGATTCCCGTGAGGATGATGCCGAGCGGGGCGAGGCGAGGGGCGAAAGGCGTAGCGAAACGCGAGGCGACAGTCGCAGCGGGGCGAGGGACGAGAGGCGTAGCGAAACGCGGGGCGACAGTCGCAGCGGGGCGAGGGACGAGAGGCGTAGCGAAACGCGGGGCGAGAGGCATAGCGAAGCGCGGGGCGACAGCCGCAGCGGGGCGAGAGACGAGGCGCGGAACGGGTCGGCGGAGCGCGAGCGCAACGGGCGCCGCCCGAGCCGCTCGCCTGAGCGGGACGAGCGCGAGGAGAAACCCTTGCCCAAGTTGAAGGAAGAGGAGAAACCGGTAAGTTAATTATACTGAACAAATACTGGCTACCTTTCATCTTTAAGATGTCATGGGATGACAAAAATCATTAAGTTACAGTATTGAAGACTACTTACTGTTGCTATTCTATTGGTTATAAAATAGCAGTCGTAAAACCCTTATTGTCACTAATCGCACGCACTCTATTCGACATCTATATCCTTTCTGTGTCATTATGGCAATTTGCACAGGCTGTCTTATGCTTATTTTATCTCTCTTATTATCTGATGTTAGCAAAACATACAATAAGATAACGTTTTTGATAATACCAAAATTCGTAAAATAGCAATAATAACACTTAGTATAAGTTAAATTAGTGCGAAAGCTAAAGTGAGACTAACTTTATCAATACCGTTCAAAAGTCTTGACCAATATTTCTACCGGTTGTAGAGCTATGCAATCAAAGATATAAATGGACTAGTTCACAGCACCATCTGCGTGGTGTGCTCTATTCAAGAATTATTAACCAATAACATTACACTATTACTAGAAAAGGTTTACGGCCAGTCCCAATAATCTATCTATCTTCAGTTTTGGCATATCGGAGATAGAAAACATCTTCTGTCTCTGATTTTGCCGTCCAGAGAAACAAAGACAGAAGTTGTTTTCTATCTCTGATATGCCAAAACTGAAGATAGATAGGTTATTAGGACTGGCCGTTAGAGTTTCATGTAAGTTTATGGCCAGTTTTCTTTCCTGCCTTTTAATCTGCTTTAAGTAGTTAAATACTCAAAGAATTAGTTAGCGTAGTTAGGATATATTTTATTTTAATAATTGTTGACTAATGAAAATCGCTAACTCATTTGTTTCTTATCTTTTCAGAACTTTGTTGCGTCAAATAAATTCAGCTTCCTAGAGGACGCCGACGACGGCGGATCTGATTAACACACCCGAGTGCGCTAAATATTGCAATTATACGAGACTAGAGTGTAAAGTGTAAATTAACGAGTATCAAGTGCGTAACGAGCAGCGGGACTCTTTGAGCTCGGCGACCTGAGTCGAGCGTGACTCGTCGCCGCCGGTGCGGCACGCGGATGCCCGCGCGCCTGCGGGCCGGCCCCAGCCTTTAGTGCGCTTTCACACGAAACAAAACTCAACACGGACCTCGATGCCTAAATGTTTTTTGCTCACATATTACAGTAATCAACGACGAAAGCTGCAGTAAAGGCTGGGGCTCGATTTGTGACCATATTGTACTGATTGGTGTAAATTTTTCTATGGGTTTGTTACGTAATAGTGTTTTGTATGAACGGTTGCAAAATAATAATGGCCGAGAGCAACATATGCAAATAATTTACTATAATTAATTCCATTTCATATTGTTTATTGGTACAGGTGCTGCTCTCCATTTTTTTTTGTGAATAATATTTCGTAATTCTATTATATTTTACTACCATAGGGAATCTTATCTAACGTCTTTATTATTTTAGAATATCTTGTGTTAAATATTAGTCGATTTAGATTATTGTTAGAATGTTAATTGTATTATTTATCTTTACACTCAAAATTTGTTAACGAGATCTACGATATTACAGGCGCAATATTTACTTTAGTCTGCAAGTATGCATATTATAGTGTGTGGATGCCTTAATCGTAATGAATTAGATAATATTTAAATTTTGAAGTACCTACCAAACCAATATAAGGGCCTGGTCACAAGAATATTTTATGGTGGAAAATAATGTCTACATGACTGGAATAGTTTTTATTACAATATCTTTTTTTTTGGTACGCCTCATTCTAATTTGAAATATAAATAAATTACCTTTTTACAACCATACTGTCTTTTACTTTCCTAATTAAAAAATCCATTCGTATCTAGGCAATTTGGTCTCATGATTGCTTTCTGGTATGCTCATTCATCATTGTCATTTAAGATGATGTTACGTTAATGAAGACGATGCTAGGCGGCGCGGGAATAAAAAAACAAATTTACATACCTGAGAACTAGAAATCTAAGCGAGTCTATTACCCGTATTTATTAGGAAGTAACCGTGTCTCGTGTTCGTCATAGTCTTATTTTGTTTTGCATGGATTTAACAAATGAGCTCTGAATCCAGATGCACAATCATGGTGGTCTTAAATTGCACCTCTTAAAATTTTAGTATGATATAATACTGAAATTAATGCTTATAATGCCGGAATAAAAAAACAAATTTACATACCTGAGAACTAGAAATCTAAGCGAGTCTATTACCCGTATTTATTAGGAAGTAACCGTGTCTCGTGTTTGTCATAGTCTTATTTTGTTTTGCATGGATTTAACAAATGAGCTCTGAATCCAGATGCACAATCATGGTGGTCTTAAATTGCACCTCTTAAAATTTTAGTATTATATAATACTAAAAATAATGCTTTAAAAACTAATTCTAATTTATTATGCAATTTCTAAAAGGGCACATCTCACCTAATGGGGGCTATCGCTAGTGAATTTGCCACTAGAGGCGCTTGTGTCGCGTGAGGTCCAATATCATTAACTTTTCACTGGTTTTAGCGTTCTTCGTTACGTAAATTATAATTTCTTTAATTTATCTGCTGGAAAGTGATCTCCTTCGTAAAATTATCGCAAAAATGGATTATTTGGCGATTAATGTAAATGCTTTAAAAGCGGAATTAAGAAAAAGCGCAAAAATTGGCGGCCTCAAAGAGCAACTATTTCAGAAATTAGTTTGTTAATATCAAGATAGTTATTAAAATTATTAAACTTTAATTATATTCAAGATTTAACACTTTGTTTCGGCGCCGATCGCCTTTGTCAGCTATACCTCCGGACCTCAGTCTACAGTGGCGCCAACTGGTGAGCAAAGAAACGGTAGTCCCCATTGGGCAAATTTGTATTTTTCATATTTACTTCTTCCAAAT
This sequence comes from Anania crocealis, assembly GCA_949315895.1. NCBI lineage: Eukaryota > Metazoa > Arthropoda > Insecta > Lepidoptera > Crambidae > Anania > Anania crocealis. The sequence continues at coordinate 5,762,157 of OX438863.1, forward strand.
GTTCCCTGCAGCTTGATGTTTGAAAAGGAAACATATTTGTTGTGTCCGTGACCCCAGGGTAGTATTGCCATATTATCGATAGTTGACCTCGAAAGTCATCTATACTATCGATAGTTTCGATAGCTCAGTTTGGTACAATGGTATCGATAGTATTTGTAACTACAATCGATACTGACATTAGTTTTGTCCTACCGATAGACTGATTTTTAATTTTTTTAATGGCCAAATTGTTTGTTTTTTTTATTCAAATTTTCAGTCAGTTCTTCTTTCCCTAGGGGCCGAATTAAGTTCCACGAACCGTTGCGCTATGGCCGCTATTCCGCAGCTCATACAAATCTATTCGGTGCAACCACGCGATATCGCGTGGACGGCCACTGGCTGGCGGGCCAGTTCACGCGTGGCATTTAATGTGTAACGTTATTAAGTATTTAATAGTGAAAGTTTTACATAATAATATAACTGGTATTATTGATCAGAGACAATACACAGCATCATGTGAGAGGTGTATCTTCTTCTGATCGTAGCGTTGTGACAACATTTCTACAGTTCCGTTTTTTTTTTAATTGAGTGTACTCACTTCCGTTTGGCGCTATTTTAACTACATCAGTATGTATTAGTAGATTAGGCTATTTGACGATGCGAAAAATAAAGTGCGAATTACCATTAGCAGTATATATTATAAGTTTAAAAATGGTTATTTGTCAACGGAAGTTGAACATAATAAACGATTTATTTATAAAACCAGAAATAAAAATGCATTTATTTAAACGTTTGTCACGTGACACGAAACGCTCCTGATTGGTCGGGTTTATGATGACGTCACCTGCTTGATAACTTCGTTTGCCTGCTTGTGTTATAATAGCTTTCCAAAATGTTTTGATAATATTTTCCTTTATTAACATTATCCATTGTTTTTGTGTGATTTATTTCCAATGTTTTTCAAATTCTGTCAATTACTTTTACCATGGACAACGATTTTGTAAAGCAGAAAGCAGTACCCGCCCATTCATTTAAAATCTGTAACAAACAAATTAGTAAGTCAGGATCTTTAAGTGTAATGTTTATTGAAATCATAACACTGTAGCTACAATTTTAGCTAATATTATGGAAAACAGTGGAAATATACGAAGTGAGTTGCAAGAGGCATTCTGTTATAAACATAAGAGGTATTATAACTTCAAACCAATAACAAAAAATATTCTTGATGCAATGAATTATTGAAAATTATAAATATTATGTTTACTTACATCGAAATGCTCTTCACAGAAGAAAATATTTGTAGTATTCACTTTGTTATTATGATCAAAAGTTGCAACCACTTTCGGCGCACTTAGACTTTCTTTGAAACACTTACAAATAGTTTTCCGAAGTTTTTATAGAAGTATTTATACATTTTGGAACTGCATACAATTTGAAACCCATTATATTACATAAGTCACTGTTAAAATATAGATCCAATCGCACTTTCGTTATTTGTTCGCAAAAAATGTATGTAGATGATTACAACACAGGTAGGTGATGTCATTGACCCTATTGCAGCGCCATATTGTCAAAATAGCGTTTTGGCGCGCTATTTTAACTCTCAATTTTCAATTTGATATTTTTCAGCAAATATGTACCAGAATAAAAAAAAACTACTTTTTCAGGGATTTTTAACCTCTATTTAATAATATAAAATGAATTTCAAAAACCAGTCAAATAGCCTATTATAAGTATTTTAGCACGAATTCTATAAAACAATCCGATTAAACACAAAAAAAATCAAATCAATTTCTAAAATAAAAGTAAAAAGATAACGGAGTTCTATGTATGTTTCCTAATAAAGTAGATTTTTGTCAAGATAACAAAGCTCGTGTGCTTTACGCCAGCAGAAAAGTATCAAATTTCTTGACTTTAACCACACACATAATTAGAGTGTCAGCTCGTGTAATTGTGCACGAAATTTTGAATTTGTGCATGTATTTATTGTGGCGATATTCGCAAAAAACACTTTCCGCTGGAGTAACGTTATCTCAGCGGCACCTTTTTTTTTCCTGAAGACTTTTCTGAAAACAAATTAGCCAGGGAATTAGAGCATAACGTGCTGTAAATGTGCGTTTTTATCTTAAATTTGTGCGCCTCAAGGTTTTAAAGTTATTCAAAATGCTGCTGGAGTAACGTTTGCGTAGTTTCTATATATCAAGAACGGTAAGACGCACAAACTTCATTTTTTTTACACACGATGTGATAAATTGGTGCGTGATATGAGCAAAAACAGAATTTTTAAAAAAAGGCATCAGTTAGAAGACACAAAATAAAATTTAAATAAAACTATAATCTGCCTTAGCACTGTAAATAGGACTCATAGAGATGAATTATTAACAGCGATGCATAGCTCTTGATCGCCTGCAACGTATAGTTAAGTCTCGTTACCCTACTAAGTAAGCCAATAACTAATATGAGATGCATAATTATGACGAATTTTTGATCTTAGATTGAACGATTTTGGTATGGATTGCCAAGAATTCAGATATACCAATAATTAGAGTGTTCATTCAGTCATCCACCTGCAAAATTGCAGCAAAATATACCTAATAATTATGAAGTTAAAATAACAAACAATTACGACACGCAAAACCGTGATAAACCGACCAAGTTTAAGTTAAGAAATTAAACAACGATATTGATTTTGTTTTTTAATAATGTACTTTTTAATCACAGATATAATATATTGTTATGATAATGGTAATAATAGGTGCTTAACTTTCCTTAAATTCTTTATTGTACCTACATATGAATAAAGTTATACACATGAAATGTTTTATTATGACAAACTGTGTACATTTGTGTGCGCGCCTGTATCCATAACGCTGTCAGTTTCAGAAGGGTAACATTAAGTATTGCGCGGCCGCTTTTTGATAGTCATGTAAAATTGGTCGGTTTATCACGGTTTTGCGCGTCGTAATTGTTTCTTATTTTAACTTCATAATGAATAGGTATGTTTTTGCAGGTGGATAACTGAAGGAACACTCTAATTATTGGTATATCTGAATTATTGGCAATCCTTACCAAAATCGTTCAATCTAAGATCAAAATTAATTGTCATAATTATGCATCTCTTATTAGTTATTGGCTTACAGTAGGCTAACGAGACTTAACTATGCGATGCAGGCAATCAAGAGCTATGCATCAGTGTCAATAATTCATCTCTATGACTCCTATTTACAGCGCTAGGAGGGCCGATTATAGTTTATTTTATTTTATTTTGTATCTTCTAACCAGTGACTATTTTTTAAATTCTGTTTTTGCTCAAATCTCGCACAAATTCATCACATCGTGTGTAAAAAAAAATGAAGTTTGTGCGTTTTACGTTCTTGATATATAGAAACTACGCAAACGTTACTCCAGCGGCATTTTGAATAACTTCAAAACCTTGAGGCGCACAAATTAAGATAAACACACATTTACAGCACGTTATGCTCTAATTCCTTGGCTAATTTGTTTTCAGAAAAGTCTTCAGGAAAAAAAGGTGCCACTAGGGTAACGTTACTCCAGCGGAAAGTGTTTTTTTTTCGAATATCTCTATAGGGGTTCCATGCACAAATTCAAAATTTCGTGCACAATTACACGAGCTGACACTCTAATTATGTGTGTGGTTAAAGTCAAGAAATTCGATACTTTTCCGCTGGCGTAACGCACACACAAAGCTCTGTTTTGAATTCACGAATGTACGAAATTGAACTATGATTAAGGGCACAACACTAGTTTAGATTATCCGTTAACTGGTATCATTACTAATGTCACTTCTCTCTGATCAACTGGTATCATTACTAATGTATGCCACTTCTCTCTGGTCTCTGTCTGATTTTTTATCAGATGGACTACATCTAATAAAAAATCAATACTATTGATTGATATGACATCAACTATCGACATCCTATCGATAATTCTGGGTGTTATATGAGATCAGTACCGGGAATTTGGAAATAAGTAATATAATTAAATGCCACATGAAAGTTTGTTGTAGTTTTTGACTTCTGATGGGGACCGCAATCATCATCATCATCTTCATCAGCCTATCGCAGTCCACTGGTGGACATAGGCCTCTTCAATTGCACGCCACTTAGGTCGATCCTCGGCTTCTAGCATCTAGCTCCTGCCAGCCACCTTGCGCAAATCATCACTCCACCTGGTCTGAGGGCGTCCTACCTTATGTTTACCAAGACTCGGTCTCCACTCAAGAACTCGTTTACCCCAGCGGTTGTCGGTTCTGCGGCTAATATGGCCAGCCCACTGCCACTTCAGCTTGCTAATCCGGTAGGCTATGTCGGTAACTTTAGTTCTCTGCCGGATCACCTCATTTCTGATTTTATCCTTAAGAGAAACTCCGAGCATAGCTCTTTCCATAGCCCGCTGAGCGACTTTGAACTTGTGGACTAGCCGTAACGTCACGTGTCCACGTTTCGGCTTCGTATGTCATGACGGGTAGGACGCACTGATTGAAGACTTTCGTCTTGAGGCATTGTGGGATCGACGATGAGAAGACTCGACGTAGTGTCCCAAATGCTGCCCAACCCAACTGAATTCTTATGTTCACCTCAAAGTTGTTTCTACCTAACTGCAATGTCTGCCCGAGGTACACGTATTTCTGAACAACTTCGAGGAAGGTACCGTGCATCGCAATCGGTTGCGGTAGTACATGTTCATTGAACATAATCTTGTTTTTATCCAGCTTCATCCGCAAGCCGACGCGCACAGAAGAGTCAGCCAGGTCATTCAGCATCTGTTGTAGGTCCTGCGGCGTTTCTGTCATAATGACGATGTGTTCTGCAAATCGCAAGTGAGAGATGTATTCGCCATTGATGTTGATGGCTCGTCCTTTCCATTGCAGCGTCTTGAACATATCCTCCATTGCATTTGTGAACAATTTCGGGGAAATGACGTCCCCTTGTATCACTCCTCCATGCAACGGTATAGGTTTTGTTTGCTGATTCTGTACTTGGACGAACACGGTAGCTGCTTCGTAGAGACATCTCATCACTTGCACGTACCGCCTATCTACTTGGCAACGCTGCAGGGACTCCAAAACGGACCAGATCTCTATCGAGTCGAAGGCTTTCTCATAGTCCACGAATGCCAGACACAAGGGCTAATTATACTTTTCGGTCTTCTGTATAGTCTGCCGCACTGTGTGGATGTGGTCTATGGTGCCGTATCCGCTCCGAAATCCAGCCTGTTCCGTAGTTGGAATTCGTCGAGTCTTCGCGCAAGGTGGTTCGTGACGACTCTTGAAAACAGCTTATAGACGTGGCTTAGAAGGAAAATGGGTCGATAGTTCTTCAGCAGGGTCATATCTCCTTTTTTGAAGAACAGGACGACAACACTCCTACTCCACACCTCTGGAGTTCTCCATTCAAACAGGACAGCGTTAAAAAGTTTTTGAAGTTCCCGTTTACCTCCAGCCTTTAGCAACTCTGTTGTAACGCCATCCTCTCCAGGGGCTTTTCCATTTTTCAGCTGTTTAAGAGCCATCTCGATTTCGTCAATGCTGACTTCTGGCAGGTCTTGAGTGTAGTGGCGTGTTGACGCGGCTCTAGGGTCCTCATTTTCGGGATCAGGTCGAGATGCATGCGAAGCGTATAACCGGCCATAGAAGAGTTCTACTTCGGAAAGGACTGCTGGCTTCGAAGCAACGACTTCTCCACTTGCTGTGGTCAGTTTCGTCAGGTGGCTTCTTCCAAGATTGTACGAACACTTTCGACCCCCGATTTTCCTCGATCGCTCTTTCAATAGAAAGAGTATTGGAACATCGGAGGTCGTGTCGTACGAGCTTACTGATCTCACGGTTTAGAGCGCGCTTTCCTGACGAAGTGACGGGTGGGTTTTCACGTCGTTCCTTAATCAGCTTTAAAGTCCTTTCCGAAAACTTTGACTTCCTGCCCTTACGCTGCATTTCACAAAATCTCGTACCTTCTTCCCTACCAGGATCCGAACCACATTTTCGAGGTTCTTGCAGATGGAGTTCATCAAGAAGAGCCCCTCCCATTCGAGGAAGTTGACAAGCATTTGTCCTCTATGGTTTCTGCATCCAAATCCATGGGATCCTACTAGCGATTCGTTGCAATTCTGTACTCCCACTTTAGCGTTGAAGTCCCCCATAACAACGCTGCAGTGAGTCTTAGTGGTGAAGTGGAGGGCCTTTGATATGTCATCAAACATATCCTCCACCTCTTTTTCCGTGTTTTCGAGGTCGGTGCGTACGCTTGAACCACCTTCAGGCTATACCCCTCGGTAAGAAAATAAAGCAAACAAGGTCGAGTGACTTTTTTTTCTTTCCCCTGTCAATGTCAATTTTTTTAAAGCTTTGGCACCAAAGTTTTTAAGAAAGTATATTATGAATAATCGATTACAGTTGTTCATTAAAAAAAACAAGATTATAACATCTATTTTAAGATGATTATTATATATTTTAATTGACCTGACAGTGAAACGATTAACAAATGAATCAAACAACGTGATCGATTTGTGATGTTTGATTCATTTTATTCGTTAACAGTAACTTCTAACGTTGTTTTCTTTTTTCCTAGACTGTGGATAAAGCTGATATTTTCTATTTATCTTAACTATTTAAGAAGTGTTTGAATGAACAAAATTTCATCTTGTTACATTTTGGCCCACCATGCTCCGTCTCCTTAGTTTCAGGCGCTTCTGTCTTCTAGATTTTTTTTGGAAACACCACTTAGTTTATAAATAGAACATTTAGAAATTTTATGGGTGTAGATTTTTTGGAAGGTTTGAAATAGCAGAAAACATATCCACATCATATTCGATAAACCTGTTGGGGTCCCGTCATCTTGACGTTCATGAAAAACTAGTGCCAAATAATAATTAATTATGAAAAAAAATAATTGGCACACTCGTATGAACCAGTCATCGAGTCAAACTAGCTTTATTACAATATGTGCCTATATGAATATTAGGTATCTAACAACGTAATAACCTTTGTTATCGTAAAATGCTTGATAAGGAGATAGGTAGTTCGTAGTACCATTGTAGTACATAATAATAAAAAAATGCTGTCTGAAAAATATTTTGTACTACATATTATGTATGTCATCACATCATGCATAGGTAATAGGTGTAGGTCATGATTTTAACATCAATCACCTAATCAATCAATTAATTAACAAATTAATTAATTAAACAGTAGGTCTATCATCTAAATTGAAGTATACCTAGTCAGGTCATAAGTTCTGTCACATGTGTAATATGAAATAGTTGTTTATTATTTATGTAACCATTTATATAGCAAAATGAACTTAATAAAACATTGATTCATATGGTAATAAAGTTTATTCAAAATGACCCCCGCGATTTTGAATACAGACCTTCAATCTGCGCGGCCAGTCGTCTATCGCAGCACGAACGAGGTCCATGTCAATATAGGCGGCTGCCTTAATCAAGGATGCCTTGAGTGACTCCAAATCAGGATGAGGCTTTGAGCAGGCCTTTTCCTCCAAGTGTTGCCATATCTTGTAATCTAACGGACTCAAATCTGGACTGGAGGAGGGCCAGTCTTCGTGCCGGATGAAGTCGATTTCACACGCCGCCAGCCAGTCTTGTGTGCTTTCCGCTCTATGAGCTGGCGCAGAAGCTTGTTAGAATACCCAGTGCCTGTTATTAAACATGGTATGAGAAACAGGTTCCACAAGGTTCTTGAGGACTGTATTTTGATACACAACTGCATTCGTTTTTACGCCTTCCTCACAAAAATGTACCTCAGTTAAGCCCTAATAAGGGACTACCAACCAAACCATTAGCGAGGATGGAAAATGACCTCGTTGGACACGCGGAATACGGTTGCTCACTTCTTCACTGCTGTGTGCGTACACCTAATCATTTTGTTTGTTGTAGCTCTCTTCCACGGTGAAAATTTTTTCATCCCAAAAAAGAAATTTACCGATGCATTTTTCCCGCGTACCGCTTCAACAAAGCGCGGCATCTCTTCAGTCGCAGGTCCATTAAAGGAGCGTCCAAACGATGTCCTGTTTTTCTTCGATATGCCCTAAGCCTTAAGTCTTCATTTAACACCCTTTTCACCGTGGTCCTGCTTAACCCCATCTGAAGGGCCAACAGTTTCTGCTTACGTATGGGATTTCTTTGAATTCGCGCCTTCACAGCTTTTATCACTGCTGGAGTCCTCACAGAGCGAGGGCGACCTCTTTTTGACCTGTCATCTACACTAGAGTCTTCCTTGTATCGTTTTATGGTACGATAAACGAATCTTTAGTTATATTCAAATTCAGTAAGTCGAAAATCTGAATTGGCGCGTAACCGCAACGATGCAACGCAATAACCGCGACACGGTCTCCTTTAAGTGTCCACTCCATATTAAAAAATGAGGAAAATTCTAAAAAGTACGCATTTTTATATTCATGAAAAATTCGAAATTCGAATTCAATAAACTTTTTTGTGACCAGCATTCTAAATTCAAAAGTTTTTATTGTGTGACAGAACTTATGACCTGACTATGTACTTTTATATAACGGGATTGCCCACTCAATGAAATCATATTAAATTATGTTAATTTTGCGTTATCTTATTTAAGAAATTATTTTTATTTAACTACTAGCTGTTGCCCGCGACTTCGTACGCGTCAATTTCTGTTATTATGATCGCGATTATTTTTGCAACATTTTTCTATTGATCGCAGCGTGATGTTACATAGCCAAGCCTTTTCGATAAATGTATAATAAACCACTGTTTGGTGCATACAGTGGTGGTTCCATACAGTTGAAGACTATCCAACACAAAAAGAGTTTTTCAATTCGAACTAGTACTTCCTGAGATTAGCGCGTTCAAACAAACAAACTCTTTAGCTTTATAATATTAGTATAGATAAGTGTTCTGGTTTATTTGCAAATCCGTATTATCTTACTCTCAAAAACATTTATGAGGAAACAGTAAGGGCGAAAGAATTGAAAAATAGGTAAGTATTTGTAAAATCTATTGCTGTCGCGCTGTGCCCAAACGCTTCCCCGGGGGCAGAGCGTGGAGACTGGTGGAGACAACTGCACCTTGGACCGAAAATACCTACTATAGTCCTTAAAATAAAATTTGATTAGAATGACACCTGTCAATCTGAGGTGACTAGTGATGGGACTGACTCGACTGATCAAACGAAAAAAAACAGTTATGGCGAATAAAATAAAATGAAAATCAGATATATTAAGATTTAACAGTAAGTCAGTATCGTGACGATAACGAGAATAATTAGAACAATCATGAAAATCGTTTTTTTTTTACGCATATACATAGAATTTAATAAATTTGATTTTTTTTCGTAATCTATTAATAATTGCTATTTGATGTTCTTAGCATCAACCAATGCTCATTAAATCATTAACATTTATGTTATATACTTCGATTTTGAAATATTGTTAGTCTGTTGATTTCGATTTGTCCATTTTACATCATCACTAGCGATTATGAAAAATGACTTAACCTTGTAAAGACGTCTTTTAAAGTTAGGTGTAATTTTTGGGACTGGATTATTTTGATGTTTTTAACTTTAAATATCTATTTTATAAAATTAAATTGATAAATATGTACAGCAATGTATAAAAAAATATTCTTAACATGCCAGTTACCAATATTTTTTCGTGTGCAAATATGTTTCACTTGTGTGACGCTGGTACAAAGTTACGTCGTCTCTTTCAGTGAGAACTGTCATTCTAATCAAACTTAATTTCAAGGACTATAAAAGCACACAAAATCTACGTTTCGTAGACCCCCGATTCCTTTTCCAAAACTACACCGATTTATAAACTTTTTTTCATTAAAAATTAAACAAAGGCTTTGGCTTTTTTTCAAAAATTTAGCCAAATTTGTTTTCTGGATGTTTGAACACAGCGGAAAATCTGGCGAATTTTTTAGATTTTTGAAGGCTCATATCTCTTTTATTAATTAATTTATGAAAAGAAGGAAAACATGTCAATAGTGGCCACTGCCATATATTTTTGTTATAAAAATTATTACTCTACTGATATTATCCAGAGACGAAACAGGGGACTACGTTTGTATGGAAAAACGGCCCTTGTGTTTCCTCTTAATTACATCGGTATTTATTAAATAAATCAAAAACTAAGGTCTATCAATGGTATTTTTTTTAAACTTCTAGGTTGAGCCGTATTCGAGATATAGGAAATCTCAAAACGTTACCTACCTCAGCAAAATCTTAAATAACTTCGGAACCTCAAGCCGGTGTAATCAAAGAATGAATAAAAACTATTTAATAAAATCGAAACCATTTAATTTCTTTTACATAAAAACAATAGTGAAACTTATCTTAACATCATGCAAAAAATAACCATCTTTGTAACTAAATTAATAAAATTTTTTTTTGTTTAATGATACATTTACGAATTACAGTGTAATTTAATCGAATACATAACAACTAGTACATGAATAAGCTTTAAAATTCTAAATTACACAATTCTGGCACTGTCAGAATCTATATGCATACACACTAAAGTAATGAAAAGCTTATGTCTATAACTTTTTTTTTTTCACTTTTGTTATATTTTATCGCAGCTTATTTTGATGCATCCAAAACCCTCAGTGTTAGTTTCAAAACGACAAAAACAGCCTATATACAACGAATACATTTTACTCACTATGTAAGATAAAAATGTCCCGTTTCGTTATATACAGATCTCTGTACCCTAGCCCTAGAATGAGCTAGAAATCCGAAGCGAGTGAACGCTAGAGTCAAATCTACAAAATTTTACTCGTCACATTCATTTTTGTAAAATCGCTGACATCAAAGCTTCTTTTAACTTTTTCGTCATTTCTTCTAATATATCAGCTTTAACTTTTAATTTTTGATTCCTATCTTCTAAATCTAATACTAGCTGTTCCATTTGCAATTCTTTGAGTTTCCTGTTCATTCTAGATCTTTTGGATGCTTCATTATTCTTATCTCTAAGTTCTCTATATTTTGATTCCTTGACAGACACATTTGATGTGGTTTCGTCTATACTGCATACTGAGACTACGCTCTCCCGCCTCTTTGGAGGCCGGCCACGGCGAGCCTTCTGCAGCTGCTGGGATCCTTCCAACGCTATTATCATATCCTTTATAGGGATGTTAGGCTTTTTTGGTTTTCTTTTGTTGTTACGAAGAGTATGTTCTACATCTGGTGTGTAGCTTACATCTGAATCTTCACTGTGGCGACGTCGCTTTCTGCTGGAGTAAGGCTTTTCTTCATTTTCCGATTCAAGTTGAGATTCGCTGGTAGGAGTGATGGGCTGGTATTCCAATTTAGGAGATTTGAGTGCTGGACTCAGTAACGTGGGCCCAATTTCAGCATCTTCAGTTAGCCATTCTTTGCTTGATGTCTGTAATAATGAAGAAACAGAAACTTTAGTTTTGGTTACAATATTTATACAATTTGAAACTAGTTACACAATCCGATACAAAAATAACCCCTAAAACTGTCCTCGATTAAAAGATTGACGTTTATTTTATCTCAGTAACCACTGTATAACCCGGCCAAATTATGTCGACATGCAAAAGTATGGATATTTGTAATGGCATGTTGTACCTATTTATTCGATTGATGTACCGTCATCGTACCAAAAGTGCACCCTTAACGGCCATTTCCAATAACCTATCTCTATCTTCAGTTTTGGCATATCGGAGATAGAAAACAACTTCTGTCTTTGTTTCTCTGGACGGCAAAACAGAGATAAAAACTGTTCCCTATCTCCGATATACCAAAACTGAAGATAGATAGGTTATTGGAACCGGCCGTTAGTCAAATGGATGCACTTTTAGAAAAGACACTTTTTTGACGCCGATTGTGTATCTACGAGTAGTTTTTATATTACATCAATGAATGGAGTGGACTAAGTTAAGCTACACTTTAATGGATCGTGAGTTCGAATAGCACGTATTTCTGTAGTATGTATTTTAAATTTAACCACTTGCTCAAGTGCAGGATAATATTGTTGGAAAACCTGAATTCCAGTAATGGTCTACCTCATCTATAGAGTACGGGGTTTGACATGACTGTAATAAACACAATGCTAGGTGTAAAAATAAATGCAATTAAATGACTATAACTTGTGGTAGCTATGTTAGTAACACTTACGGTATCTAGAAGGTGGCATTTGTCTTTCTCCAATTGTTCGACAAACGTGACGATGTCTGGTGTGCTGATGACGTCTGCGGGCCAGCCCGTGACACGAGGCGGGATGCTGACCGACAGTCCGTGCTTCTTCTCTGCGTCTGCCATCACTGCTACCTCTCTCTGCTCATCGCCTAGTATATATCGGCTGACGGTAAAATCATTTTCAATCTCCCTTTGCTTAACAGTCACTAAACTGACATCTGTAGTGTCATCTTCTTCGAAGAAGGGCAATATATTTTGTGTGTTTGTGTAATGTTTATTACAGTCAGATTGTTGTAAATTCCAACTGGTCATGTCCATGACCTCAACTGTATCAACGTCGGCCATTTTCTCCGAGTCTAAATCCCCGAACACCACTGGCATATTATTGAAGTCCAGGGTGGGCTCCTGGTACATGTGTTGGTTGTAGTTGCCGCTGCTAAAGGTCGGCAACAGTTTGTCCAGCTGCACGAAATCATCCGCCATGGGTGGCAGCGGGTCGTGCGGGGTGATGCCATACATGCTTGCTTGGGCAGGGGAAGTAGGACCGTACGTCTCCCAATCTTGGGGTGAAAAAGTTGTGTGTAGTGTGTTGTCGGTATGTGCCCTTTCCTTGGTGACTTTTAGTGAATCTGTTGAATAAAATTGTTCGTTTTAGTTTTTACAGTAATTCTAGTAACAGGCTACTTAAAAATAAGTTTTTAACGTAAAAAAAAACCAAAGTTATTAGCAGCTTACGTTTTAACAAAAAACTTTATCTCTTCGATTTACTATTCTAGAATTAATACTGCATAAGAATCTTTAAAATAATAAGAACTAAAGTTGTATTATCCAGAATGTTTGTTTTAGACATTAGAATTAGAAATATTGTATTTCACTAGGCAGATTATTATCGGATATAGTAAGATGCTTACCAATGGTCTGTACTTGTTCTTCCTTGGCGGGATCGAAGCACCACTGCTCCAGATCTTGGAAGAACCCGCGATCCGACTCGTGATACATTGCGCTCTCGAAGTCCAGTTCCGGTTTCAAATATTCCTGAAAACAGTTAATTTTCATATGTTAGCGATGATTCTAAAACATTTTTGGGTAACTAAAAATTATCTTATTATTACTTAACAAATATAAGGTGTATATTACATATAAGTACTCACAAAACTGCCTTACCTCTGAAAAGCTGGTGGCTGGCGCCGGCGAAGATGGCAACGGTTCTGTGTTTCCGCCGGTAATCACTCCGGTTCCGCCGTTCCCCTGATGATCCTTGTTTGCCTTTAAATGATCTATGTCTACCACTTTCAAAAGACTGCGAGTCTTGCGACTCGTTTGCGAAAAAACCATATCTTTTGGTGTTTGAGTAGATGTACTGATTTCCGATATCGTCGCTCCGACTCGGACAGGTGATCTTTTGAGCAACCATTTTGAATAGAACTACAAAAAGAAATGATACGACGTAACATACTGTGCAGATCATATAAAGCATGATGGGAAATCGGTTAGCAGAACGATTACTTGATCCAGTTCAATAATTGGGTTCACCTGGATGGGAGTAATCTTGCTGGAAGTTATCAGTAATATATTTTCGCTGATTAGCTTCCAGAAAGTCGTCAACACCGCAAAAAGGTTTAAGGATTTGGATATAGAATAATGGGTTTATTGAAAAAAAATTGCTATCCAATAGCCAATGATTGTGTGTGATTGAGATTTCAATATGAGCACCCAGCCCAAAGTCTCAGAAATTGATGACTCGGTTTATAAAGGTACCTATAATGATAATTAAATAATGGAATTATATGCAGAAACATAAAGTTGGAATACTTTTATGTTGCGATGTGTGGGAATGGTGATTGCATAAATATTAAAATATATATACGTCGATATATAATAAAAACTAGATACACAATCCGATACAAAAATGACACTTAAAACTGTCCTCGATTGAATAACTGATGGCGATTTAATGTCAGGAAATGAATGGAGTTCATTTGCTGTTAAACAAGGAATTAATGAAGTTGATTTGCTCTACTAGCTGTTACCCGAAATTTCGTACGCGTGTAATTATTATTATTCATTTATTTAAAGTCAACACAGAAGACCAATCACAATATATAAAATATAAAAAATTTCAAATTAAAATATTATTTTACCATTAGCCATGTGAATCTATCTAACTAACGGGAACCGTACTTGTTCCCGGAATAAAATCTGGCTAAAATGGCATCTGTGCTATTTCCAGGTTTGGCGGACTTTGGCGTGATTGGGTAACAAATATCCATCTAAACATTCAGATTTATAAAATTACTAATAAGTAAGATTATCTAAGAATACTGGTAAAAGATGTAAATTTTGCATCTATTCAGTGAACTGTTAATCAACAATTTTGAATTATGCAAGTACCTACATACAGTCAAGGAATTCGTATTTTAATTACTTTTGATCTTATCAATGCTAAGGCCTTGCAGAAAAAAGCTTTCGCAAGCAAAATGGAAAGCGCTAACTTTGTCAATCTTTAAAGCTGACAACTGAACCCTAATGTCTAATTAACAAGAATTTTCTAATTCTTATTTTTAATAAGTCTTAATTGGTTAAGATAAACTCCAATTATACTACCTAAAACTTCACATTTATTTTGTTAGCTACAGTTTCATAATAAGGACAGGGCTACTTAAAAGTTTTAGTTTATAGCATTTTCAATATGTGCGAAAGTATTTTGCAATTCGTATAAAAGCATTTTTATAGGTCTGGCAAGTTTCGTCTATGAAAGTGTGGTGTGAAAAAACATATTATTATGTTAGGTCAAATAACAATGTATGTACTACAATTACCAACAATCCTTTTGTTAGACCTGGGGTCTTATTCAGCTACTAGCTTTTGCCCGCGACTTCGTGCGCGTCAATTTCTATTTTTTCACTGATGCTTCGCTCCTATTGGTCGCAGCGTAATGTTATATAGCCTAAAGCCTTCCTCGATAAATGGACTATCCAACACAAAAATATTTTTTCAATTCGAACCAGTACTTCCAGAGATTAGCGCGTTTAAACAAACAAACAAACTCTTCATCTTTATAATATTAGTATAGATTAGTATAGATAGTATAGATTTCAATCGCAGTTCGTTCGTGCTTAAATTGGACTATTTTGGCATTTAGCCCATACTAGAACTGTCAAAAACCTGCAATTCAATTACGATTGTGATACGATTTGGTTACGCGAATTAGGGGACTGACATATAAGTATACAATTTTGGAGTTTGGACGAAAATGCGTCATGTTTGACTACGCGATAACATTGATAATGACAAGTAGCTATGTCAAATGGGTGCTCATTTAGTTGGGTCACTTTTTTGATGCTGATTGTGTGTATCTAGTTATTTATAATTCATCAATGAATAAATTAGATTTATTTATTTATTTTATTAGATGTTTATTATTAAGTAAATATATTAAATAAATACGAGTAGGTATATACATAATAATAATATGTATATTCAGTTGCCATTATGCAATCAACATAATTGTTTGTCACCTGCCCATGATAACCAATGTGGCACCATACAAAAACATGTAAGTATGTCAATTGAAAACAAGTAGAAAAGTGTTCAAAGTATAGTTTGAGCCAAGATGGCCGCGAGCGACTTATGGTTTTTCAGTACTTCATGTCAGAGCCTTTCTACTTATTTAATTTCCCAAGATGGTTAGTATGTTAATATTATATTGCAACTTACGGGTTATGTTAGTTTTTTGTTACACCTACGCAGGTATCTTAATTACAGTATAATTAAAATAAAATATATTCTTAATCGTAATTATTAACTAATTGAGAGGAATAATTGCTTAAAATATGGTATTTACTTAACGATCTATGATCGTTAAATGGAACCAGATTTCCAGTGGGTAGGTACTTAGGCAAATTCTAGATAATATTCCCGTGTAAGTATATATTACGAGTATATGTAAAATTGTTATGCTCATTGTTGTATTAAAGATGTGTTTGTGTGAGTGTCACACACGCTTTATCCACGTGAGCATTTTGCAACCTATTTACAAATATTAACTAAACTTATGAATATAAAGTATGTTTTATCTTCTTAATATAATACAGCTTGCTTCTACCATTGGATACCTGTGTAGATATGTAAATGGAAATGATTTGCAAGTTGCATGGGATGCTGAAATTACAAGTATTTGGTATATGAAAAATGACTGTGGAAACATAAATGCAATGGTGACAAGACTTAGACAAAGACAATTAAAATTTAATTTAAAAAAAAATGTTTTTGATAATTATCGACAAAAACATTATGAAACAGATACGTGAAACTGAATATGTGTGTTCTCTTTTTTCTTTTACTGAAATATAAATTTATCAAAAACAACTAGTTACTCCGATTTTAATCACGAGTCTTCTTTCTTCTGTAATGTTGTTACTTGCTTTTTCTTGATTATCTGTATACAGAAAAGGTTAATGGAGAAACTGAGAAAAATTTTTACTTACTTGATTGAAGTCTTCTTGACCTCCTAATGAAATCTTAGCTCTTTAGGCTCCTATCCAACAAATGGTCCCGACAGTAGGCCTGCAACAATGCAACCGAAAAAATATGTCAATAATCTTAGTTAGTACTTAAAGAAAAAAATGCTTTGTTCGCATAGATCTAGTAGGTGCCTACGTCTATAACGCAAATTCAACCTAAACGGTCGAAGCTATGTGTGAGTCCCAGATCGGTAGTTATTAATATAATCAAAGCCAAAAACGGTGGTAATAAGTTATACAGGTAGTAGGAGAAAATTTAAAGAATATAACTGAACATTATACAGCATTTATCCTATCCAGTAACTAGACTTGAACTAAACAAAGATAAGAGACTAGATATATAACGACTAAACACACTAATAAACATTCATGATTCAGCGCATTTAAGAATATAAAACCCAGACGATATTGTTATACTTACTTACCTAATAGGTCTATCTAGTTCGGGTGATTGATGAATGTAAAATGTTATGAGTGGGGGTGAAAATTCCGAAATAGATCTTAATTGTTATCCATAGGTAGGTATATTCTGAATTGGTAGGTAGGTAGGTACTTTCAGTTTACGAATATTATAGAGACTGGAAGTAAAATAATATAAGTAAAAATAGGTAAGTATTCTTATTGGAAAGCAAATGAAGATAATTCTCAAAATTTTTGCTCACAAAATGATAAGTATTCATGTTTCCAAGTGTTATTTTCTATTTATTAACCGTATAAATTCATATTCCTGCTAGAAACTAAAAACTGAATACCTACATTTAAGTAGCATGGTTTCAGATCAAACAAAAGTCTTATGTCTATGCAAATAGAGGCCCCAAACAATTTTAGGAAACATCGACGTGACGCCAACCAACCCAAGCCGCCACACACAATACCAAACGTGACCATGCTGCCTGACTACAAGTTTCAACTTGTTCGTTTAGGTAGGTCATTGGTCAACACATGCGAATACCGCCCCTATGGTCTTCAAAACAAGCCTTATCTTTCAAGGTCCCGGAGGGAGCTTATAAAGTTACGTAAATTAATTATTGTGCAATAGTATAAATGTACAAATATGAAAGTAATAAGACCAAATGCAAAATATTATTTGGATTATTCGTTTTAAACATGAAACACAGCAGTGTTATACCTATTTTTGTGATATTTTAATTAAAATTAAAACGAAAATGTGAGAAGTAAGTACCTAATTTAACTAATGTTTTTTACTTACCAAGTTACGAACAAATAATGTAACTCCTTCAGTCACGAAAGTAGATTATAGGTAGCACTAGTTTCACTAAAATTAAAATTTTATATAAAATGAAAGCGATTATTATAAATAATATTTCAATCGCACGAAATTATTGAAAACTCTAGAAAAGTTAACTTCGCGAAGCACACGTGCTATACTGCCGAGCTCAGAAAATATTGTGCAACATTCGCTGCCAAGTCGCGGATACAGTTTTCCTCAATCCCCTCTATTCGACATGTGTGTTCTAAAAATATCCAAGCTTCTCTCCTATTGGTTGGAGCTCATGACGTTAACTCGATGGGCCAATGAATGAATTGATAACGAAAGTCACAAGACCATTATGTAGCGTTTTCACATCGATCGCTATACATTTGTTATAGCTGTAGAGCTCTGGGGATTCACGCTGCTCAAAAGAGGAGGAATGTATATTTAACAGTGTTTTTCGCTTGTATGACTCACAGAACTAAAAATCAAAGCTATAAAATCACTACTTTCACTGATTTGTGTTTTGATGAGTCAGAATCATCAGTCCAAATCAATTTACCGCTAGACATAGGCTGGGCCTCTCCAAAAGGAGAATTTTGCCTCATCCACCACCACATTTTTCAGGCGAGCGATCGCACTGATGATGATTGATTACCTAAATCATCATCAGTACGATCGCTCGCAGTCGCAGGCATCAATTTGATTCGCCTGGGGGCAGTACTTCAATGGTTGCTGGGGAAAGAAGAGTGTGTGTTATTTTGGTGTTATTATAATATTTTAAGTTTCTGTTTTGTTGAAAAGTCAGTAACTTAAATATGAACCATATGTAAATACATACTACCATTATCAAAATCTTTAAACTTTTTCAGTTCTTGCTACTAAGAATTTAAAAAATAACTATGTAGGTACCTATATAGAGACTGATGGATTACTGCATGAGTTTGGTATTTTTAATAGAGAGTTATGTAATCTAATTAAAAACGGTCTATCTTACACGTTTATAACGTAGATTTCTGGAGCAGTTGATAATGTATCAATTTCGATAAGCACACAAACAATAATTGACGTCATTTTATAAAATAGATATTAGGTACTCTACACCTTTTCGAAGACAACCCTTTTATATGGAGCTTTGTATTTCTATTTGTGTGTAGATAATAGAGGAAAGATTATATTAATCCCTCAACGCCCAGGCGGCAGGCGCCTGCCGCGATAACAATTGATTTCAATTGTGTCTGGAATAACTCACGATCGAGGGATTAAGATAAATAAAACTTACTTAGCTAAAAAGGAAAGGATCACAAAGACGAATTCCATATCACTTGTTGCGGAAGAGGGTTTTGTACAGGATGACTTTTACACCTTTTATAGGCGTTCGGTATCGTATTTAGAGCCCATTTGTGAAGAAAAAAATGTAGGTCAAGTTTTCACCCGAAAAATTTTTTCGCAACATAATTTAATTACCTTACCCACACGTTCCCTTCTACATATCTCGGTTGAACAACCTCTGCAAAAAAGTCTATTGCTCAGTCACTGATTCAATAGTGTCGGTACTCGGTAGGTTAAGGAAAATCGAATGACAAGATCGTAAGTTTTCGTTCTCGGGTAAGTTGATTTGCTTTGTAAACTCTTTGTTTTTGTTATTATTCTGTTTTAAACAAAACTGTGTGTGTACTATCCTGACTTGACCCGGAAATCCAAGGGTTACGGCGATCGCGTTATAATTATTATACTCAGGCAGGCGTTCGACAGGGGTGTATTCTCTCTCCGCTCTTATTCAACACCTATACCGAATACATCATGCGGATTGTTCTGGATGAATGGGATAGGGGTGTATCTGTTGGGGGTCGTACTTTTAGCAATTTGAGATACGCTGATGATACCACATTGCTTGCTAATACAAAAGAGGATATCGAAGCGCTTTTGAATCGTAGAGAAGTAAAAAGTCTTGAATTTGGATTAGCTATCAATAGAGACAAAACCAAGATGATGATAGTCGATCGAGTCGAAAAAACTAGACGCGAAATCCTCAGCATTGCCAATTGTGAAGTAAAGCAGAGCTATGTCTACCTTAGCTCTACAATGTCAAACACTGGGGGCTGCGAAGCAGAGATTAAACGACGTTGTACCATTACAAGATGTGCCGTAGAGAAATTAAATAAAATCTGGAAAGATAGGAAAGTCACCAAAAATACAAAGGTTCGACTCATGAGATGCCTAGTATTTCCAATATTTCTCTACGGGGCAGAAACCTGGTCGTTAAGACTTTAAGACCGCCGCAAAATTGATGCCCTTGAGATGTGGTGCTGGAGAAGACTCTTGAGGATTCCCTGGACTGCATTTCGCACCAACAACTCCATCTTAAAAGAGCTTAATATTGGTGAACGTCTTTCGTCAACTGTGCTACTACGAATACTGAAGTTCTTTGGGCATATATCCAGAAATGAGGGCTCTATTGAACCTCTGGTTGTGCAGGGCCGGGTGGAAGGGAAGAGGTCTAGAGGCCGATCACCTACCCGTTGGACAGACCTTATAAAATCAGTGACCAAAACATCGATGGTGACATGTTCTCGAAACGCCGAGCATCGTGTTGAGTGGAGAAACATAGCAAGAAAGGCTGCCCGAACCAAGAGAGCTGCTGACAATACTCCGGAACATCTACCAACCACGACCACTCTGACAAGAGTGCCCGATTAAGAAGAAGAACTCACAACTACTCATATCTTAGAATCATACATCCAAAATATCAATAAGATAACAAGATAAACAAATACCTAAGGCACAAAAATTGAATTTAATAATTTTTGTGACGATTTTGTTGCATTCAGTGATTATATCAGTACCGAAATCGGAATGTAAATTTGGGCCATCGAAGTCGGTATCGGATCGGAGTCGAAGTCCGAATCGGAGGTGGTAGTGGAGTATAGGCAATATCAAATTGTTCTATGGTGAGTGGTGACGTCTAATAAAATATTAGTAAACCTTAGATTAAGACAAAAAGAGGAAGATGTGGTACGCGCGATACACGCACGATATTAAAATAAGGTTCGGTGTCGTCCTATGTTTTAGTGTCCAACAGGTCAGCGAGGGTCTGTAGCATTAATTAATTAAAATTCCTAACTAAGATAAGACCACCCTCAAAATACCATTTTATAGATATGACTGGAGTAGTTATGACGTCATGCTAGGTTGATTGCTTTCGATTAATCTCAAATTATTGTCGTAGGTAATTTCAGAATTTCCTTTCCTTGAAAGTTATTTATTTATTTATTTTTTCATATTTTTTGCTCTGGCGTCATGCTCTCAAAAACTGTAGCCATAAAATATTTCATAGGAAAAAATGGTGGCGATTTTATTTTGCATTTTGCAATTAAAATGTAGTCTTTTTATTGTCTATTCTGAAAAGCCTGATTTTTTATAAATACAACCGCAATCATTTGCTAGTCAAACAATCCTGAGATATGGTAACCCTTGGACCTCCTAGTTCAAGTTTGTAATGATTATAATACCAAACTATTAATATTACTCGCTCGAAATGTGTTTCGAAGAATTCATCCTACATAGCAATACAAAAGTTTGTTCTTTTAGGTACCTACAATATATGTATACAGTGAACGACCTTCAACGTCATCGCCGACAAATGGAAGCCGTAGACACCAGACATATCGATCTACGTAGAGGTACGCGTAGGCAGGATTCTACTCTGCGTCACGCGTTCACCTACCGAAGGCCCCTAGGAGGCGCCGAAGCGTCAGAGATAGCCATTATCAAGAATGACCGAGCACTTTTCCTAATATTGCGTCTCGAAAATTCTACTAAGCCTTTTATACCATGGTGTACAACTGTACAACATGCCATATCAAGAATGCCTTGGCTCGTGATAATATCTTTGACTGAACTTTATCGATTTTTGTAGGTACTACACTACGCAAAGATTCGATTCCCGGTCTGATCAAATTGATTTGGGACTGGAAGGGGAGTGGGATTTATAGTCGTGCTTTCCGCAAGCAAATAGGGGCTTGAGAAAATAAAGCCAAATCATCATTCAAGGATAATCCCAACACGATAAGAAAAAACTAAGAAGATATTTTAGACTCAACGCATCCTACCTATGTGTGTTTTGGCTGACAAAAAATGATAAAGAACTGGCTTCTTTAATTCAGTTTATTTATCAGTAGGTAGGCTTGTATGACATCATTTTACTTCCCAAACTATACGTGTTTCACGTAAAAGGTACTTAGGTCGTAAAAATATAATGTAAATTGCCGTTTCAATAGTTAAAACTACAAAACAAGTCGGCATGGAAAATTATTGTCCTTGGCTGTTGGCCTTTTAAAAAAGCAGAAGCATAATTTAAAAGGGAGTGTCGTAGGTCAATATCATCACTATCAACACAGGCACACTTTTCAAAAACTTCTGTGGGAATCATGATACGTGAAGATCTCATAATTTAATTTTGTACAATAAAGTTTATGAAAGTAAGTAAGTAAATATAAAAAGGGGAATATTTCATAAACATTCTTCTCTCTTCATGCCTATAGACTCAGGATATACGTGATGTTGATGAAGATGCGCTAAATAAAAATATCAACTAACGCAAATATGTACATAACTTTAAACTACGTTGTACTTACATTAACCTAATAGTTTCAAAACTAGTAGCGACATCTAGTGATAATAATAGGAATAGTGATCTGAGCTGAGACCGATAAAATGGCTATCCCATTTTATGGTAGTTTGCATCAACGCCTCATTGGTATGAGCCAAAGCCAAGATCCTAGGTTTAGGTTTAGGCAACTAATTTCACATTTTCGAACATTGCTCGGGTTTTTGATCATCTACCCGCATTCGGCAAGCGTAGTAATTATGACTGTACCTTTACTTGCTGTGGTTACTTGATTGAATGATGGGTCTTTTGCTTGCCTTTGCCTTGCAGTGGGATAATTATAGGCTGGTACTTTATTCATCTAGTTTAAACTATAAACAGACTATCACTGATCTACCAAACTATATTATGAATATCAATGGTTATATTTTATTAGTTAATTCCTTTTTACTGTGAGTATGGTTATTATGTGGAATGCTGATTCTACTGCTTAATACTCGTACAACCAAAGGGAGCGGTCCTTTAGCTTTAGCTAGAACAAAATAATTTTTAGTGATAAGTCCGCCTTGTGGTGCCAAAAAGTTTATGTATTTTTTTAAATGTTTTATCGTGTTGTGTTTTGCGTAATACATATTTTGTTGAATTTTGGGTTGGTCTTATTCTTTAGGACAAGATTTTCACTTTTTATCATTGCATTGGGGAAACGATGAAACTTGTAACTGTTCTTTAAAGGTTGATTTTGTCTATAAAAGACAGACAGACGACGCCACCTATCGGGATTAAATGATAAATATTATCCCCATCGCAGTTTGAACAGAAAGTTAAACAGCTCTCGGCCATAGATTAAAACAAATAGAAGAATAGAGTATGTGGCAAGCTGCATGGACATGTTGCGTTTCTATCTGTGCTATGGATGTGAAATAGAAAAGAACTATACTTGTGCGAGAGTCACGAATCACGATAAACTGCATTACGTTAGTTAGAGAAGTTTCGCTCTGTCTTCGTCGATTGGTGCAACGTAACGCCACTTTAATCAAGGCAACAAAAACATGTTGTTTGTATTGTATGTTGTTGAGAACACTGGTTCGCTATTTAGTTGACAACCACTGAGCAAGTAATCACTACCGCTCCGCCCGCGTGGAAATCAGCTATATCGCGCTCCCGGCAGTCCCGGCCATAGGTACATATATCAATTATATCACTCTTTTAAGGGAAAGCTGTCTATAATTCTTTATACCAATTAAAGAAAATAATGATTCATAATAAATATTAACCTCATCCATCTCTCCCAATCCAACCCTTTTATCTAAATCGGAATAAGAAATAGGTACTTATGTAGGTAATTAATTCGCCTAACAAATTCCACCCCGTTTATAGAAGTTTCTTATCCCAGAAAGTAGCCTTTTCTTGCTTTTCTGGGATAAATGGAACTCTTCTAACGGAATTCATCTATATCGGTACATCAATTTATATTTTAAACAGACAAACACACTTTCGCTATATTATGTATGGATTGTCAAAACGTCTGCCATGCCATATCTTTATCTTTTTGTTTTAATCCAGGCTCACGCTGGATTCTCGTCCCCAAAGTCCTTAAAGTAGATAGGTATTAGATAAAAGTTTGGTACTTACATTATTATGTGTCTTCTAAAAATCACTGTCTTTAACTTCTTAATCTTGTCTGTTCTTTGACACAGGTAGTTTATACGTCGCAAATTCACCTGAATTTGATTCAAATAATGCGTAATTTCACTGTATTTACTGACTTTATTTAACAAAATATTGTTTTGTTGGTTGTACGCGTATCTCATGTTAATACTCTACGTTGGACGCCTCTATCAATGACTATAATTACTTTTTTGTTTTGCAAGTAATAAATCCACCTTGAAGGCCTTAGTAACACAAAGTTATAAGACCAGATTTCAAATAAATTAAATAAAAGTAAAAAACTCCAACAACTTTTTAGTTTGAGTACCTAATCAATTTGTTAAAAAATACTTGATTACAAGTAGTAGTAGTTACTAAAAATTTTAATGTAAACACCGGATTATTTATGCACATCAAAACTATAAGAAACTGCATAAATCTGTACACACGTCTTATCAGCTTTCGATTTGTGAGAGAAATGAGGGGATGGGACATGGACGAAACTTTACAAACAATACAGTACAGTACATATACCTAACCTCCTTTTCTGATGCAATCCCTGCGTTCCGGTTCACGTGTTAACATTTATTTCAACCTTTAACTCCACAATGCATTCAACTAACACTAAATAATAAACCTTTAAGCGTCCAGCTAAATAGTTACGTTTTATTTAACTACAAATATGATACATATTTTTAAAGTAAAAAATCGTTATCCCGAAATAAAGCTTACATTTACTCAACGCTTTGGGCATGTAAAGGAACTTGCAGATGCCAGATGACATTTCAAGATCGTGCAAAATGTTCTATCCTTGTCTGTCTTTTAGCCTTTTAGTCACCTGTCTCTTTTTAATCTTTATTCTTTACTATTATTTGAAGACATATAAAAAACACTAACAGTTGACTTTCCTCTAGGAAAATATTTCCGCATCATGTCATCAAGAAAAATGCTTAGATATTTTGTAATACCTACTTACGATACGTAAGATGACAGATTTTCATTCGCACAACGAGGCTGATGCAATGTTTTGTTAAGATTAAGTAAGATTTGTAGGTACAGTACAGGGAATAGATCTCTCTTAGCGTTAACGCCGCCTTTTTAGTGATCCTGTAATACAAGTACCTATGGTGTTTTATAACTATCAAATTTATATGAATTGCTCTACATTTCGCAACTTTTTAAAACTATATAAAATGTATGCTTAAAATTAACTAATCGCATGCTTCATAAGTCAAAATATGTAAGGATTTTAATTTTAAAGTCTAAGTAATGTGTTTTACAGCATCATCCCAATCTTACGACACCCGCCTACATTCACGAATCACGACCAATAGCTCCGTAGCTCGCTTGCGAGATCATACGCTTGTAGACTTTTTGGGGGGAGTTGTCCCCATTTTAATTGTATTTGGAAAAAAAGTCTACAAGCGGTTATTGAGTCTTTCTATCTATCTATGTAATCTATCTAGACCGCAAAAAGTCTCAAAAATGATTCCCGATTTGTGTCAATTTGAAATAGTTTTTTCTTAACTCCTACAGGATCTTAAGACCGCCGGCGGTCGCGATAACAATTGATTTTAACTGTGTCTGGAATAACATACAATCGAATAACTAAGACATACTCCGTAACCCTGTTTTGTCGTATTTTGTGCACTAAACGTTAACTCGCCTATTTCGCATTTGGTCCTATTCTCGTTGGGAAACTTCGCATTTGGGCAACTTCAAAAATAAACATACTAAACTTAAGTTAACATTTTTGAAGCTTTTGTCTTTGAGTCAAAAATCAAAAGGTGAAAGGAAATAAAAGCTTTAAGAATACATGTTAGTAATATATCCCAGTTTTTAAAGAAAGAAACAAAAAGCTTTATTTGGTACTTTGGTACTACACACATGAGACAATTACCTAGGTAACACTGAAAATGTTTAGAAAATGAAAAACGGCTTAATGTAGAAAGTTGCCAATACTTTTATTGTTTTTCGAAGTAATCTCCGTTCCTCTCTACACATCGTCGCATTCGATTGAACCACTGAGAAAAGCAGTGGGCCCATTCTTCCTTAGGAGTCTCTTCTGTGGCATTTTCGTACGCTTTCACCGCATCTTCAGGGCTCGTAAAGCGAATACCTCGAATTTTATCTTTAGTTCTTGGGAATAAATTAAAGTCGCAGGGCGCCAAGTCAGGACTGTATCGCGGATGACTCATAATCTCGACACCTGCCATAGTCAAATATTCAACAGTCTGTTTTGCGGAGTGCGCTGAAGCATTGTCGTGGTGAAGGAGGATCCTGCTTCGAGGGCGCTGCTGTCGAATTTTTCCCAAGACAACAGGCAAACCGCGATTGACATACAAGTCTGCAGTAACTGTCCTTCCATCTTCTAGCACAACTGTCGCGAAATGACCTTTCCGACCAAAGAATGAGGCAATCATCTTTTCTCCTTGACTTCTTCCTTTCTTTACCTTAGTTGGCCGATCCTCGAAAGGAAACACCGACTGAGCTGATTGTCTTTTGGTTTCAGGTTCGTAGCAATATATCTAGCTTTCATCATCTGTGACGATGTCAAATTATAAATACAGCATTTGAGTCACCACCGTTGGACTTATCTAACATTTGGCGACACCAGTCCATGCGGAGGTGTTTCTGGTCGTCGGTTAAAGTATGGGGAATTCATCTGGTACAAAGCTTCCTGACGCCTAAATGTTCGTGTAATATATTATGAAATTGACTCATACCAATTCCTAGGCTTGCCCGTATTTGCTGATAGGTCACTCTCACTTCCTCTATCATGCGTCGCACAGCACTGATGTTATCTTCAGTAGTCGCTGTTAAAGGACATCCCTCACGCGGATCATCATTAAGATTGCTACGTCCACGCTTAAACTCGTTAAACCAATTGTAAATAGTGGCACAAAATGGGGCTTCATTAAGAAATGATAATCGCAGCCTATCATAGCTTTGTCGTTGAGTGAGCCAACAAAGAAAGTCATAATAAATCATTGACCGAAAATTTTCTCGCGTTAGGTTCATTTTCACGACGTGTAAAACGTAGTGATTACTTGCTCAGTCAGTTTTCACGTGTAACAAGTTTTAGATTTGCCGCCAATTATTCACAAAAACAAATGACAAATAATTGCATTAAGTACTACATTATTAGGTTACCAAAGACACATGAATAAATAGGAATATTTACTCATGTGCCAAAGATTCTTCTATTTCGCAAGCTTTGTCCGTCTATTATATCCTTTGATTATATAACTAACGGGATTGGACATGAGTACTAATATCCATACAAATAATTCTGCCACTTTCGGTGCGACCGTGCGGGGGTGAGGAACGCACACTAACAGCGATTACAACAAAAATCATTTTCGATCATGTCGTTACGCATACGAAGAAATTGTCTAACACAAACACAGACTACGCACACATGTGTAAACACACGCATGAACAGCCTATCAGCATACAAGATGACGTCATTTTCGTGTTAGGAATGCTAGAGTAAGACACTATCGATATGTCACTATCGATGAGTTCAGCCAATAATTAATAGGCTACTTGAAGTAGAGGTATTGGACTACTAAGACTAACATAGACTGTTTGTTACGAATATAAAAACTGAAGAGGTTGTAGTGGCAGCCGAGTTACTATGGGAAAACGATTCTTGTTTTAGGTAGGCACATCCGTATCCGAAGACTAACTAGCCGGTCTTACTAACCAATAATTTCCCTAACGTGTAAGAGATTTCTACTCATTACACTTTCAAAAGATAATATACCAGAAATATCGTACTAAATGACATGATGCCGGTTAAACGAGATTATTTTTCATTACGTTTATTAGCTAGTTACACAATAATTTCCCCAAAGTACCGTCGAGTCCTGTAACTTCGCCCGGTTTTTGACACAATTTCCTAAAAATCTTCAAATTTAAAAAAATAGTAAAAAATCGATGTAAGGTATTCCTAGCTATTATTATATACCGTCAAAGCTTTGAATTTCATTAGTAAACTTGCTAAAAAAAATACGTAAAGGTGTTAGGCGAAGTATGGGTATTTTCCCCTAACTTCGCCTATGGTATGCCTTACTGCTAATAATAAACATTTCCATGGCATACTTACGTTAGGTCCAATCGACTACGAATGTGTTAACTTATAATGTACCTTAAACAAGCCGGAGTAGGTATATTTAAAAAAAAATTGTAGTAGGCGAAGATAGGCACCAGTCTGAAGTTGTTTACAATGCTATTTTTAATTTTCTAGAATGATGCTAGGGTTGCCAAAAATATTGTTAAGTACCTACTCTACTACTACTACTATATCAAATGAGGGGGGATTATAGCTTGTACGCAAAAAAACAGTTTGTTTATTTTTAATTTATTAAACACAAAACTTATCTTAATAGTAATATTTTCGCTTTTACATTTTCTCAATTTCGTATATGAGATCAAATTGAGATTTGGTATTTTTAAATTATGTTTTATTAAAACTGAGATATAAAAATACCTATAAATAAATAAACATAAATATCCTGGAGTCTTAGTGTGTTTATTATGTAACTTGTCCAATATGGTGCGACAAGGTATGCCAAACGCCTTTTCAGCCTCGTACGACGATATCGTTTCATTTTTAATGCTTCCACAGCTAGATCCATCAAATCTTGTGAATGTTTTGTAGTAAAGGCTCGTTTTCTGCGTTTTTTCGGTAAATCTTTTGTTTTCGCCATAATAGTCTCTATAAAATATTTAAAAATGAATTTAATTAATATAACACTGACTGGTGAATGAAATAACTAAATGGCGACATCTGGTTTTACAGATGAAACTAAAGATAAACTTGGAAGACAACCATTTTGTCCGCTTACTTAGTACCATGAAGTTCGTCGAAGTCGATGATATTTTATTTGAATTTAAGTAATACAAATGGTCTGAGTAAAATAGTCCACTATAATTTTTTCAATAAACGGTAGAATACATTTGCCAAACCTAGGGGTAGGCGAAGTTTAGCAACAAAATGGTCGTCATATACCCTCACCAACGTTTTGTCTAATTATGACTTTTAATCGTAAGCTAGCAATTAAATAATAATGTAATATGAAAGACAAATAGCTATAGGATATAATCGTATACAAATTTGAGCATTACCTGGTCAGTATCACAGTTTAAAACTGAAGTTAAAACACTGGCGTAAAAAAACGTATCTTTGGTGTCGCGAAAAAACCTCACTGGGCGCTAACCATGTAAAGCCACAATTCGTCCGCAAAATATTGCCACCCGTAAAATTTGCTTTTTATTTAGTAGTTTTATGGAAAGCCTGGCCTAGAAGTATTTTGTATATTTCAACTTTTGTCAAATTAGGCGAAGATAGGTAGCACAGGCGAAGTTACAGGATATGACGGTACTTCTAATTATTTTACACTCTAAAAGATAAAATACCAAAAATACCGTATGAAATGGTATTATAAAAAATACCGTTTAATATTATTTTTGGTATAATAACTCGGAGCACATTTGGTACTCGTATTATACCAGCCTTATATATCATGAGTAAATATTCCTGCAGAGTACAAGCTTCTTAATTTTTAAACTATTCTGGTAGGGCTGACACCTGTTGCAAGTCAAAAAAAAATAGGGAGTAAAAATAAAATAGGGTAAGTACCTACATACCTACATAATAAAACGTGTATTTCAAAAGGTATAAAATATAAGGTTTAGTGTAATTTGACAATACTAAAGTTAAATTAGTTTATAAATGGCTAACCATAAATAATTTATTAAGCTATTGCATAGCTTCTATCGCGGGCCTTGAGCGTGGAGACCGAATCCAGAAATTCCGTAACGGAAAAAAACCTAACACGGCACTCGGGGCGAGGCACGATCGAACAATTTTGAATTTCCGAAATTTAAAAGAATTTAGAAGAAAATAAGGATTTTGACAGTATGGTTGCCTATGGTAACCATATCTGCCAAAATAACAGAAAAATTTAATTACAAAAGTCAAAATTATAAAATACATGAAAATTATAAAATTAAGCTATGCATAGCTTTTATCGCGGGCCTTGAGCGTGGAGACCGAATCCAGAAATTCCGTAACGAAAATAACCTAACACCCCCCACTCCGACAAGCACAGCGGTGATACTTTTTAGTTTTATAATTGCATAAGGTGATAAAAAATGCTATGCAATACCTTTACCGTGGCAGTCTCCGAGTGCCACACGTCTTTTTTTTCTTTAAATATTTCTTATTCCTTTTTAACGTATGATACAGTCTGAAT
The DNA here is from genome assembly GCA_949315895.1 of Anania crocealis. Lineage (NCBI taxonomy): Eukaryota > Metazoa > Arthropoda > Insecta > Lepidoptera > Crambidae > Anania > Anania crocealis. Next base: position 5,792,566 of record OX438863.1, read on the forward strand.
CTAATATACAGTTTCTTTAAATAACTGATCGGAAAACATTCGCATGGTATGTCAAAAGATAATTAATTTATAATTTTGTTTTATATTTCATTTCCAATGTTTTGAATTCTCGGATCATTATTATAATAATCTTGGTATGTTTTTTTTTTCATTTCACCAATAAAATTAACATAATTATCTGGGCCTGGCGGTATTTTAAGGAACCCTGCCTGTAGATACGCTACCTGCATTAAAGTCTTTACTTTTATAAATAAGGAATCATTGCTTATATTCAAGGCATTTTCCGATAGGATTTCGATTTCTTACACTTGTGTCGATCCAGACATTTCCTATACAATTATCCGGCAACAAACCATACTTACAATATACTTACAACTACAACGACTGGGTGTCGTTCTTCGGCGACGCGACCAAGTTCGGTCTGGGTCTGTTCAGCCTGGTGTTCGATGTGTTCTTCATTTTGCAACACTACGTGTTCTACAGGTGCGTTATAAGTTATTTAGAGGTCAGTGTGTCGTGTCACGCATCCGAAAGGTTAAATTATCATGTTTGCGTTTATAAATACTAGCAACGCGATCTGATTCGTACATTTTTAATTTTGGATTGTATTTTTATCATGAATCATTAAAAATATATTCATTGGAATCCAATATTAAAGTAAAACAAGTTGCTCACTTTATATTGCAGCTTTCCAAAGAGGAAAAAAATTTAAACGACGAATTTCCTTTTGGTATTTTTTATTTTAAACAAAAGATACATCAAAAATTTTTTTACGTACGAGTACCTGTGATATTATTTGTTGTGTTAGCGTGTGTGTAATTATTATTTTATTTACCATTTTGAAATCATTGCTTTCAAAACATATTGACAAATGTCAAAAAATATACTTTATGCGTGACGTGGTTCATTGCTTCCAAAATTGTCATGTTTATACTTTTATGGTGGATAATTGACAGTCAGTTAAGATGCAGATGTTTGACAGTCAGTTAAGATGAAACAGCTATTTATATACTTTATTTGATATTTTAGCCATTGAATTGCAATTATAATATCAGTATATAAACTTGAAAAATTATGTCTCAGGCGGGACTCGAACCCGCATCTCCTCGCATGCCGGGCGGGCGCTATAGCGAGCCCGCCTGAGAAATATTTTTTCAAGTTTATAGTATACTGATATTATAATTGCAATTCAATGGCTAAAATATCAAATAAAGTATAAATCAACCTAGATGCTGTCATGACATCATCAAAAGGATTTAACAGAGAACATGGAAAGAGGTTAAAAAGGCTATCATGCGCCTTTTGTATGAGAACTGGTGTCGTCCTCGCCGCTTGCGCCCCACTACATATACAGTGTGAAATTTTAACCACCTTCCAAATTTTAACAAAAAACAAATGACGTATTTTTTTATTTTGGTATAGCCCTGTACAAAAATATCAAGATAAAGCGCTTAGAAAATGTCCACCAAAAATCTAAAATTTTTGGGCAGCAGTGCGTAACTGACCCTTTGTTTATTAAGATTTAACACCAATTTTCCTTAATCAATATTATATAAATAATTGAATCATAGAATTGGTAAAATAACAATTCGTCAGTCAAATCAGTCAAATAAATTTCGTCTAATGCGCGCGACGTGCAGCCCTGTCATTTATACCGCAACTGAGCCGGCGAAAACCAGTTATAACCCCGGCGACGCGTTGCACGTTGGTGAACGCGTCGGTGAGATGTCACGCGCACATCGCCGCGCTTTGTGTGAGTGGAACAACAGCGGGCCGCATATAGGCAGCTTGGATTCTGGTGGGAATATTTATTCATGTGCTTATATCTCTAACTTGAAGGTAGTGTTGTTGTATCTGTTGATAGTACGCTATACGAACAAACGGCTGATACCAAGCTTTCGAAGTGTGTGAAACTGGACCCACTTTGTGCAAGGCGATCACTGCAATCCTATTTACTTTAAAATCCCATTCCATATTGTAATTTTAAAATGAACATGACAAAATATGTGAAATTCCGCAAAATTGCAATTCTTTTTTTCCAAATTCAAAATAATAAATAAGTTGTAAAAAAATAGGTTTAATGTAACAGTATTTATGTCCAGACTAGTTATCTACAACTTAATAAAATCTACCTATAAAGAGTATTAAAAAAAATAAAAAAGTATAATTAACAAAAACCCTACACAAAAAGATTCCTTTAAAAAGTAAAAAATAATAAATGAAACTCAATCTTAAAGTACCTAATTACGTATTAAAAATATATGTCGCATAAATCATCGTCATTATTGATAATGTCGATATCGACATTTGTTTTAGGCTGTCACAGCCCTAATTTTCCTTCAGTGTGGTCAGATCTTAAATTCAAAATTGCATCATTTCATGATATGTTTTCTAGAACGTATTTAAAACAATTAGAGAATAACGATTTAAAATATAAATTAGATGAAACTTGCTGATTTATTTTATGATTTATAAATAAATAATAAATCTATAATGAATTGAATAATTGATTATAGATTACTGATTGCCGTGTTTTATTTCGTCGAGACATAATTATGCAGTTATATGTTTTCAATAATATATTATAGTGATAAACAAAACGCATATTTAATTAGACGTTTAAATCAAGTCAAATTTTATAAACTACATCTTTAAAAATTATCCTAAATTAGATACGATTACTATTTAGTGGCAACACTTATTGATTGGGAATTTTTCATGTTATTTTGCTAATTAATTGTATTATTTGTTAATATAAAGTCATAATAATACTAAGAAATGGAAAGTATAGTTATCCTATTGTAAACTAGAGGATTCCGACCTCTTTTTACACGCAATAACGCTGTAATTCGCCATTTTTAGCTCAGGTCTGTTGTGCGCTACTGACATTTGCTGAATGACGTGGGTCGTGGAACGTGCGGCAACTAGTTTTATATAACCAGTATTACCGCGGTCTCGTAGTCTCGTACCTTTGGCAGCGGAGTACGCCTGTCAATGGCGTCTCCCGTTGATTAGATACTCAAAGAACTTAGGATATAATATCCTAAGTTTATGACTACTATACTAAATCTATGGTCGCTTCATAAAAAACGTGTATAGTCCGTGCCAGATAGATAAACGTGCAAAAAAGGTCATTGCTACCCCTGTACCACTGCACGCCGAATCAGGATCGCGTCGAGCCAAAATATGAGCCGTAGTGACAGAATTCTGTGAAAACAAGCGTATCTTGGTACGATACGTCCTTGATACAGAAACTTAGCATAGATGGCAAACATTTTTTAGAAACACCTATACAAGTGCTTTGGTTCCTGTTGACTTTATTTATGTACATAGTAAATAATTACCTATCATATTGATAATTAACTGGTCTAGTAAATGTATTAAATATAAAAAGATCCTTTTTTAAACATCATTGACACAGTTATAATATTGGCGTAGCAATTGATATTATTCAAAACTACTTTACCTTACTTTTGGCAAAGTAATGCATTGTTTTATTACAATTTCTTCGGGGAATTACACCTAGACTCGAGCCAATATCTAGAACATTTTGCGATCGTAGAACGTAGTATTAGCGTATTTGGGTTTGCTAAAACTATCAAAATAAAACACAAGTACCTACCTATTGAAATAATTTCTTTTATTTTTTATTTAAACGGACTCTTCCGAAAATGATGCATCAGTATCAGTGCTAGATGTTTCGCTTTCTGAACTGTCCGTCACGTTTATAATAATTCTGTCCGATATACTTCCGAAATAGTTACCGCCGCCGTCAGAGGCACAAGCGCCGTCCGACACGGAATGCATCAAAATTATAGAAGATTACAAAATGGGCGGTCAGGTGCCTTACCCCTGACGTTACAAGCGACGAAGTAGTTGCGCGGGCAACTTATAAATTATCATTTTTTGAGATGAAAGTTGAAGAATGATAAATCTTAATGAATTGTTAACTTAAGTTAGCACTTAAAGGAATACATGTGATTTTCAAGTATCGCATTTATATTTGTGGTAATATAAATGTAAAATATCTGAGTTTTTCAAGTAAAATAAATTAACGGTTAAATGACTTTTGAAAAACATCAGTATTATAGCTAACATTTTTAATCGTTTTAAATCGTTGTTCTTATAAACTTAAAAATACGTGTTAATTTAATACACAAAGGGGTTTGAAAATTTTTGTATGAAGAGTGTACCAGAGGCCGTCCGCCATTTTGATTTTTTTTCAAAATGGCGGCCACGCATGAAACCTTTACAGGTCGATAGCTCACATCAATACAAACACAAAATATAGAGAGACAAAATATCGTAAAGCGTCACGTTTCCAAGTTATAAGCTGTCAAAAATGTACTAGTAGCGCCACCAAATCTCTTTTTTAATTAAATTTAAATGCCTATAGTAAAATTATTTTCTCCGTGCAGTTGTGGTAATAAATTTAGCTCGGCCTCAACCCAGCTAGAGCGGTGAGCATATTCGCTCAGGTGCAATGCCATTATCGATAAAAATATCGATAAATCCCTTATCTGGATAAACTAAAGATTATTGTATAGCGCTCTCCCCCACCAACCTTCACTAAGAGAGAGGCGCTGTTCCCTCCAGCACCTTGCAGTACCTTCGGGGACCTGTAAAGTAGGTCTTACTCACGAGTACCATTACTCATTCACGGCGAGTGCCGCGTTAATTGCTCCACTACCAGATTCACCAGACTGGTGCCGGAGCAGTAAAGTACGGCGAAGGTGCAGTATACAAAGGGTGGTGCAACGCTTATCGACAACAATAATGCGCATAACAAAAGACGAAAAACTTTTTTTCCAAAACAATAGCTGGCCACTAAGGTTAGACAACAAAGATACAAACTAATAAACAACAAAAAATTCGCCCCTAGTTGTTATTGCCAAATGGTGTTTTTTTAAATGCTGCCTTTTGATCATTTTTTTATCATCCATTAACTAGACATTTATTAAAAATAAAAGATAAACATAAAATGCAAAAATGTTTATTTCATACAAACATATTTCCCAGTACAAAATATGAATGCTAATGCTTTGTAAATTATAAGGTTATAAGATAAATGCTGTCAAAATAAATTGTATTAGGTTATTAGTAATAATATTTTCAATGAATTTATTTTTTGTTAGCTTTCGGGTAATGGTTGTTTAGCGTAATTTTTAAGCCCTCATTACATAGATTCTCGCGTCACACCTTTATACAAGTGGAGGTGGCTGAAAATCAGCGCTGAGTGGGATTGCTTATCCATAACAGCACAAGCTGAGTCATCTCCAATTGCTTTCCTGGTAGTTAGGCTAAATAAAATAATAAATTACATAGCCTTTATATTTAAGGGTAAAGAGAACAGTCAAGTTAGTATTTTACCTTAGTAAGTAAAGGTTATGTCAGACACATAATACAGAAACAAATTATTTAATAAAAATATGACAATAACAATTATATTAATTACAAAACTATCTATTAACAGTTTAAGGTTTAGATATTAGGTAAGGTTTAGGTATTAGGTATTGTACTTCACACTGGTTGCGCAGAAGTCAAGTGAATGGTATTTTTAATATAAAAAAATATGATTTCTTTTCGAATAGATCAAAACTTAATTAGAATACACATACAAAAAAAAACTTTATCTAAAAATACCTCTAAAAATCAATTGGAGGACTTTGTTTTCGATGATGTATTTATTTTATTCTTCTACATCGCTCATAAATAAAGAGTCTAAAAACCCAGCTGGTGGTTGTGGTGTAGTATTTTGATGGCGGGCCCAGGCCATGTACCATATGATGCACATGACATGGGCGCAACATCCAAGCGTCCGATTCCCCACTAAGCAGCTACAATAATATCCGATTATTTTGTTCCGGCCTTGTAGTGCATTGTCAATTAAAATATAGACGAAATAAACTCTCCTATTTTGGTGCCTTGATTGTATTCTCCCTCGTAAAAGCCACGGATCAGTTGCCAAAATATTATATGTCATCAAATTAACACCTACATGCGTTTCTTCGTATACTTCTATAATAAAAGATCCATCCTGTTTGACGTGCTCACCGTAGTAGCTACGTGCTTGTTCCACTTGGTATGGACCGAGTGAAATAATTATAAGTTCTTCATGGGTGAGAACTGGAAAATAGCCAAACCCTTCACTAACGTCTATTGGACGGAAAAATGCCCTTCTGTTATTAAAATTATTTGTTGTTATAAGATTTGATAAGTTATTGGGAGCATCGTGTTTTAAATATATTTCATTTATTATTTCACTTGTCATTTCACTATCTGTCAACCGGACACCGAAAGCGTTAATAAGCGCACAGGCAATACGCACCTCGTCGTACAGGTGCGGTGCCGCAATATTGCTGCTTTGGGATCTGAATTCGATATTTTTGGCACTAAATCAGATTCCAAACTTTGCAGCTTTTCTTCAGTGTCTGTTAGTTTTTTGGAGATTTGTACACAATTAGACTCAATATTCTGTATCTTTGCTTCGCTCCTGTTTACTTGACTGTCTAGTTTAGATAATTCCGATGTTAGAGTGTTTTGCTGCGCAACTAGAGATGTTGTTGTTTGTTTTATTTCTTGCATTTGATCTTTGATTTCGGTTAAGTTTTGTCTCATGTTTTCCATTGTAGTGTCTTGTTTATCTATCATCTTTTCCAGCAGTTCCGTCATACGCCCAAATTCTTGACGCAAACCCTGTATTTGTAATGAACAATCGCAGTCATGATCGGGCTGCTTTCTTTTTCTTTGGGAAACATTTTTGCTGTCTAATTCAATTTTTGATAAGTCTGTTAATGACCCGCCTTTAAGTACAGGAAAGGACTTTGTAGGTGAATGTTGAACGTTCATCTTTTTGTATTAGTGAAGCACTTACGTAATTCTGCTGTTCGGCTTTTGTAATTGTGACGCGGCGGGTGATGTATTATTTGTCGCCTTACCGAAGATTGTTCGTATGAGTGACAGAGTTAAAAAATAACAGCTGATTCTTCCCGCGGGGGTGCCGCGCGGGTTTGGTGGTTTCGCACTTGTAGGCCAACGAGAAGAACGTCGCAAGCAAAAATACACTGCACAACTCACTTTAACACTTTATTAGTTGGTTCACGGTTAGGTTTCCTTTGGTAGGTTTTTTGTGATTTTTATGGAAAAAGTGCACACGTTCGCTTCCTATGACTGCCGCAGCCAACTTTAGATTAGATTGTTTTAATTATTTTATATTTCATCTAATATATTTTTTAATTTATAAGTCAATATTCGAAACCACGAGCGATTCTCGTTCAAGAATAAAACAGTTAATAATACTTTCGTGCGCGCGTTTACCCATGCGCAAACACATCCCCTCCGCTTACTTCCAGCGTTCTTTTTACATGATCATCGTCAATGTGCTATGTTGGCATACACCGTATAATTGACGCAAATAGAATGTGGCAATTTTGTAAACGATTTAAAGTGTTTTATAAATAATATTATAATAATAAAAACCGGCCAAGTGCGAGGCGGAGGTACACCGGTGACAGACAGACGGTCACACAAGTCTCAGTAATAGGGTTCCGTTTTTACCTTTTAGGTACGGAACCCTAAAAAAGACTGCAAGTTGCTTGATCGTGGTGTTGGTAAACTTGTATAAAGCAAAATATTGTCTATATCAAATTTTCTAACACAACTTATCCCTCAAAATGTTTCAATGCTGTTTTCTTTTAATAAAAAGTCATAAGTTACTGTGGTGCTACTAGTACATCTTTGACAGCTTAAAACTTGGAAACGTGACGCTTTACGATATTTTGTCTCTCTATATTTTGTGTTTGTATTGATGTGAGCTATCGATCTGTGAAGGTTTCATGCGTGGCCGCCATTTTAAAAAAAAAAGAAAATGGCGGACGTTTTCTGGTACAAAACTTTCAAACCCCTTTGTGTGTTTTCAAGTTGTTGCGTTTTTTGTCAGGCTGTGGTACTATGAAATCTGGTAGGAGTCGCGATTGTCGCTAGTTTTTAAGGAAAACGATAAGTATCGCAACAGTTTGCAATTTCTTGGTACAAGCGGGGTGAATAACCTTTTGTGCACGTTTATCTGGCACGGACTATAGTAGTGCAGATTTTAGTCTGGAAAACCATTTGAATTAAAATAAAATAAAGCGGTGACTTAAAAGTTTTAGTCGTGGAATAGTTTTAATTAATTTGTAAAAGCTACTCAATGGCTGTATAACTTTGTACCATTTTCTTTTCCATCGTAAATAAAAACTATGAATGTCAAAATATTGTTTGTCAAATCAGATCGCTCGCTTGACTTGAGTTGATTTTACAGTGTTTTCCGTGTTTCTTGAAAAAAGAAAGTATTTCGTAGGCCTATAGGCAATGTCCTTCTGTGTTTATAAATGTAGCACTGTCTTGGAAGTCTAGTTTTTATGGTATAGGTTTTTACGTTGATGCACCATCGGTGAGAGCATTTGTGCTGAAATTGCAATGTCGTTTTATCTTACTACGAATGCACAGTGACACCATCTAAAACAATTTAGCTAACAGATATATTTTACCACGAAGCTTAAGGTAATAATATTATTTACATCAATATAGCTAGTTTTTCGGGACCTTGAACGGATATTGTTAGCTCGTTTAATCTATACACGATCACTAAAATCTCAATAAATAAGACTTCACAATAATAATTATGCTTTTAAACTACTTTATTACTTATTTTATATTGGAATTGTCATTTTCATTAGGGTGTCTTTAAATGTTTGTTTACTGTGAAATAATATTCAGTTTTAAATAAGCTAGTTGAAAAATCTTACAAATATGACTGTTTTAAGTAGTTTATCCTGAGTGATCACTTAATAAGTATTTGTCAAATCAAATATTTGGTCAATAAGTAATTCTGAGATGAGTTATATCAGTAGACAGGTATTGGATAGGCTTAGTCTATTTTGTTAACCATGATAATTTTTTAGTTTTTAAATACAAAATGACCCTAATAGAGGGGATCGGAGATGAAGTTATTCAGTTTGTGGGAGTGTTGCTGGTAATAACAGTGGCAATGCTGGCATGGTTGTCCACCAATGCTCGGCCCGGCAGGTACCGGACTGTAGTTGTCATGAGACCCAGGCAACACCATCCAGTCACAGTTAGTTTCCGAACAAGTAAGTATGATTAGACTACCTATATAAAATCCTACTAATATCATGAACATGGAAGCTTTTATTTATGTTTGTTATTATTTAAAGCAAAAACTATTGAATGGATTATATTCAAAGTTGATATCAACCCACGCTGTAATTTATCAGTGTAGTTCCCATGGGTACATAACATAAAAGTTTTATTCTGTGCTGGTTGATTATTTTGTACTTTTTTTTAATCGCACATTATTAATTGTTCTTTACGAACCTAAGCCTCGGATCTTATCTAATATTTCCATGAATAATTTTAAACATTAAAGCCCACATCCCGAGGTTAAATTTTTAAGACAACTTAATCTAGATGATACTCAGGAATTAAAGGAAGAGATAAAAGAAAAACAAAGAGAAACTTAAATGACAAAAGATTGAGGGAAATGTTGTGTGTCCTTTGGATAATTAGTTTGATTTAAAATGTTTTTCATTATTTATAGGAGCAAATTTCATGATTGCTGACAATCAATCCAATAGTTCTCAGCAAGTTGCTACTCCTGAAACAGTAGGTAAGTGATAACATACTTAAGAAGATAGGAATAAAGTTACAATAAGTCTGTTGGGTAATAGTTTTTGTTATATTATGTATATTTATTGGTCTACCAACAATTGTACAGTATTTTAGCTAACATGCAAAGTCTAAAAATTCCGTATCCATACTTGTATTAGAACTTTTTAGAATCGGCCATGAAACATTTTAGTCTAGACACATACAGTTAAGTAAAATAGTGACGGTGCGACAGTGAGTGTTTACATGTAGGACTAGTTATTATTTTAGCTAAAAATTTGTTTTGTTTGATGTGTCTGTTTATGTGTAATAAATTAAACTTTTGGATTCACTTTGGATATCTAGGGATAATTTTAGCTGTTGCCATACCACATATTCATATTTTGTTTTGCACATTTTATTTAACATATTTAGACTTTATTTTTATATCAACATTATTTTATTATCTTCATCAGTGAGCCCATCAGAGACACTTGAAGAACCGAGAGACACATCCCGAGTTATACCATTGCAAGAGATGGACAGTATAATTGATGCTGATATGGCAATGATGAACAATAATCGACTGCACTTCTATAGGAGGCTAGATGGTTTGTATAGTCATCGTGTGAAGTAAAAAATATGCTTTTGTATTATTATTGTCATTCGATGATGGGTGGTTTTTATATATGACTAGTGTCAGTAGATTTGTCATGGTAAATAACTTTTCCATTAATAATGATTTAGTAGTGTATAAGCATGTACTTGAATCGTTGGTAGACCTAATAAATATAAGTGTCAATAGAGAATAACAAGTTCTAATAAAGATAAAATTATCAAGTCATACATAAATAATAATATGATACCTATATGGATTGAAAAAATTACAAAGATATTAACACACATATTAACTGTCCCGAACCTTTATCGTACCGGGGACATTTTAAAAATGATCACTGCACCACAACTCCGTTAAGATATTGCATTTAGTTATTTCCCTACAAACAACTAGGTATAAAATTTTTCCCTGCACAACTTCAGAAAGCTCAGTTAAAGGGATGAGCATATCAAAGCTAGAAAAAAAGCAGAGAGGATCAGTATCACTGCATAAGACTGCACAAAAAATGCTGCGGCAGTTTGAAAGCAGTTAGAAAGCGAGCCCGCGTTCATACTGAGTAAATTTGGGTGCTCTTGATTCGAGCGAAAGAAAAGAATTGGTCGTAAAAATATTTATACAGCTGCGCAGATCGCGCTCAAACTACTCTATACTCCGCGTGGCCCTTTTGTCTTCCGTCATTTGTAGAGTAACGCGGTTTTAGCGCATGTCCGTGTTATAGTTCGGTGTGACGAAGTGCAGTGCTACTTATATACAATTTGCGCGGGCCCGCATTCCAACTGCTGTCACTGTCATGTTTTTGGTATGACCAGCCCTTAAGTACCTTAATTGTATGTGTTTGGGCAAAAACCTTGTTTACAGAAATATGTACAACTTGGGCTATCTTATCTTCAAGCACGAACTCTAAGACAACTTTTGGGTGCATAATTTGTAATTTATACCTATTAAATATTACACAGCTCCAGGAAGCGTGCAAGGCATAACCGATTCGACAAGTGACGAGAGCGAAACACAGGAGGAAAGCGAGCCGGCCAGCAACGACCAGATCCGCGAGATGGACAGCATCGTCAACGCGATGGAGGCCGACGTCACGACCGGCTGCGACTTCTTCACCAGGCCTAACGGTATGATAAGATAAAATAGAGAGATAAACAAGTCATCATCATTTTATCAACTCAAATAATCTGCCAATGCTTTTAACAATAGGCTAGTTGTTTTTTGTATTTCAAATATGACTAATTATTGTCTATGAGTCAAAAAACAACATAACCTATCTTTTAGGCTATTATTCGTACCTTGAGAACCGAAAATTTTTACTTTTAACGTTTATTTTTAACCGGCGACAACGCTGTCGGACATTAGATTATCTGTTTTGTGACGTCATATGGATCTAAACAAACAGTTGGCAAATAACAGTCATTCGAATTTTAACATCTGCCCTCACGAATACAACATACCCACAACTATTTTGGTAGTTTTTAAACGCAAAACCTTATCGAAATACAAAAGCTGAGCCATTTCCATTTCTATACACAAAGTTACCTTTAAAAGTAGTTAAGGAAATATTTAACCTACCCAGCACACCAGATCTTAATTTTACTTTTTCAGAAACAAACCCAACATTAGCAGCCAGTGTCAAATCTGATAAGAATAAAAAAGCCTCGACCGCATCAAATGTAAGCGAAGAAGCCGAAAATAATGTTAATAGTGAAAACCAGAACACTGATAACAACACCGCGTCAAGGAGTATAGAAATAGACAGACCAAAGATACTTATCAAACTGAAATACTTAAACGACACACTGAAAGAAGTTGACGGATGTTTGGATGAACTACTTAAAGATTTCAAATGGTGAGCTTTTGTTTTTATACAGGTTGTATAAGGCATTTAGAAATGAAGCGGCTGAGGGAGAAAGTAAAGGCCTATACAATATTAACAAAAAAAAGGCTCTAACGGCCGGTATTAATAAGTTATTAGTCGTCTATATCGTCTAACATAAGTATAACGTAACATAACATAGACGTGTCCTAGTTATAGTCTAGTTATTTTGAACACTACTAAGACGATCTAGGGCAATAATCTCTATCTGAGGATAGGTTCATAGGTTGTTAATATCGACCGTAAGTCAGACTCAGCTAGCTAGTCAACAGAGGTTATCAAATAATAAAAGCACTCATTTTCTGTCTTTTTGAATGTAACTCATAACCTTCATGCAAAATTGACTAAAGTCCTCATTTTAATTTACCAACGACATTTAATCCGACAAAACCCACCTTCTTTAGGAAGTTAATAAACAGTGGCTGTTTCTTTTTCTCTAAAAAAGTGTAAGGTCGTTTTTCAAGCAGAAATTCAAGGTTGTAATAATAACGTGAGAAAGCATATTAAAAAAAATACTGTACTAAACCTTGGGAATTATGTATGAAGGAGTAGTAAGAATACACGTTTTTGCTTTACGCAAATCATAGACCAATGTTTGAAAAAAATGAGACATAAATTTGGAGTGTGTGATATGACCATACCTTAAATGTTCGTTTATGCATTTATATGTAAAATTAAGGTGACCTTATCTTAAAATTTTAACTCGTGATGTAACAATATGAACAGGCGTCACTTCTCGTCCGAGCTGACGTCGGAGAGCCGCGTTCGGCTTATCTTCAATGGACGCGTGCTGGTCGACGAGTCGGCTACTCTTCGCGCGTGCGGGCTACATGACAAAGCCGTGGTCCACTGCCTTGTACACCCTAAGAGAAACACTGCTCAGGTAAATGGAATAAATAGAATTGTGCAGTAAAGACAATCAAATGATTTAGTACTCGACCAACAGTGAGGCGCATGACAGTAATGTGTCTTCACCGCTCTTACCGCGTCTCTTTCCCCGACCTATCATAGTGAAGCTTAATTTTGTAATAAGCGGACGAGACAACCAACTCTTCAGTAAATAAATACCTTAGTCGAAGTCAAAAGTATATTATACTTGAGTTTTTGGTAAGGAAGGAGGAAATACTAGCATGGATAAGATAGGTGTTAAAATTTCTAAAAGTGTTGTTATTCTATAACAATTGAGTATGTGTAATTCACAAATAATTCGAAAACACACCATTCATTTAAAGTTACACATTATTTAATGCCAAAAAATCCGGAAACATATCAGCTATTTGGTTGATAAAGTTTTCAATTGCTTTCAAACCAAGCAACTGTTCATGTATGATAATCGTGTAGTCATAGTTTACTACTGCCATACTAAATCTATGGCAATTTACGTTTTGACAGATCTTAGAAACGATTGCAATTTATTGAAGTTGAAGGCATTGATTTAACCCTTAACCAGGCGCCGGTACGATTCGATCCTACATCTTTTTTCGATGTTCTTTCCAGGGTTCGGCGATATAAAGCCCACAATGTACCAAAATTGCTTCCCCAAATATATTATGTATGAATCCAGAGTAACCAAATGCGTATCCGGTTGTTAATGTCAAAGTGACAGTCATTTGATTTCGTGAAATGGTTGCGCGCATCAGTTTTTGTAGTGTAGTGAACGTTTTTATTGATAACGAAAAAAGAAACAAAAGTTAAGTAGTGCAATTTTTGGATATGTTGTAGAGTAACTATTTTTCTTTTGGTTTAAATATAGTTTTTTGAACATTATTGCAAATATTCGTCATAATATCTTCCCAAATGATGTGGGACAAAGGTGACCGTTTGCCTGTTAACGTTTTCGTTTTGTGGGACATATATTACCTTTGCCTGATAAATCTTGTATTATTTTAAATAACCGTTAAAGAACACACACAAAAAAACGGTTGTCAAAATAAATGGTTCAGATGTTATGTAGTCGCACTTATTTTTTTTAATTTTCCGCCAGGCAACGGTAATACGTTGTCCCACATGTTTTTCCTGTACTTTCCCAAGTAATTTTTCAATTTTCTTTGTTGACATGCATTACAATGATAATAGCATCAATAATCAATAGTTAAAATCTATGTAAGTTTAATAGTTTTCTTGGGCCTGGTTAAGGGTTAATATAAATAACTAGATACACAATCAGCGTAAAAAAAGTGTCCCAACTAAATGTGCACCTATTTGATAAAAGGGTGCACATTCAGTGCAACCTATTTCAATCGAATATATGTAACATAACATCTATAATATTTCATGTCGACATAATTTGCTTTGGTTAATTACCACGCCTGCCAAATGCGGGTTGGTGATCACCAGAGGTCGGAACTATATAGAGTTGTTTGCGTACTTGCATCGAAATGTTGATATTAATATGGATCTTCCCGGGATTTTTAATGAGCAATCCCATGTGGCCAACACAAAAACACAATTACAAATAAATGGTAATAAAAATTAAATTAAGCTAACATAATTACAAATTAATGATTAATAAAAAAATATTGCATGGTTAAAATTGTGTAAAAGTAAATAACTTTTTTATTTATTTAGTAATACTGAATTAAAAGAATCCTGGGTTTTGAGGTCTATTCACTTTATTCTTTCGCTGTATGAATTCAGTGTAAGTACAACTTAATTCCGACCTCAGGTGATTACAAACCCGAACAATGTTCGAAAAACCGAAACTTTGTTTCCCGACCCGCAGCGCTATTTCGAATAAAATAAAACCGAAACTGAAGTCAGTTGTCCATTCAGTGACTATCCCGTACATATAGGTCTGCCGGGGATCGATCGAATCGGGGTCCCGCCCCGAGATCTTAGCCCGGTATTCAAACCACTAGACCAACGATGCGTTAAAAATAATAAAATAATTCAGCGAACGGTGTAATAGCAAAGAGCCTTGACCAGCATCTCGAGAGGATCTCGCTAGGGGGCTGGATCAAGGGGCATATACAGAAGGCAGTACTCCTCGACACGGCACGTATTGTTAGGAGGTTCCTCTCTCTGCAGCCTTAACCGCCGGTAGCTTGGGCCATGCCCCGCTACCGACGTGTGCTTCAAGCTGGAATCCTCATATTTGAAATCTCAATGAAAACGAATTTAGACAATGCTAAAAAATTATCCTGAAATAGTCATAAATAGTCGTACAAGTAAAAAAAATAGTCGCATTTTAGTTTCGGCGTTATAGCTATAGGTTAGTGAGGATTATGGCTGGAACGTCAAGCTGTAATCCTCAATTCTGGTGTAAGCAAACGGTAAAGTCTATCGAATTGGTTTAGGTTCCAAAAAATAGTCATGAAATAGTCTTAACGACATGCCAAATCTCAGAAATAGTCCATAAGAGATTCCAGAGATATAAAGGTACCCTGGTGAGGATTATGGCTTGAACATTTGAAAACTTCACATTTCTCCGAAACTCCTACGATTTTCGGTTTCAAGTTTGTGCCAAAAAAAATTTCATGAAATCTAAATATATAAAAATGAAAACTGATTTAATGACTGACTGACTGACTGACTGACTGACTGACTGACAGACATATCAACGCACAGCCCAAACTACTGGGATTTAAAATCTGAAAATTTTCACCGTGCTTCCTTTTATAGTGTAGGTGAGCACTAAGAAGGGAATTTCGGAAATTCCGCCTCTAAGGGGGTAAAAAGGGCCCCATAAAATTGTATGAAACTCCGTCAGTTTTGAAGCTAAGTCGATGAAAATTGGTATCCAGCTACCTGATTAAAACTTAAGAATGACGTCTTTCAGGATTTTTGAAAATTTAATCTTTAAGGGGATAAAAAATGGGGGCAAAGTTTATTCGGTTCCGCGTCATATCCATACTCTTTAGATATTTGTACTCTCTGACTTTTCATAGTTTGTTATGACATTCAATGTGTCAATCAGAAAATAAATAGGTAATTTCTTACAAACAGAATGGTATTATTTTAGAATTTAATAATTGGCGCCGAAATGGATGAATTAACTGAATTAAAACGTGTAGAACTTTCATTAAAGGCTGCATTACAAAATTCGGCAGCCAGATACAAAACCTACGAGAAATTTCTGATTATGAATTAAAATTTGTGAGTGATCAGCTGGTGAAGTGACAAATGAACAAATTTACTAAAAATAATTTGGAAGAGATACAACTACAAATAATATTACTGATGACCCACAGTTGGAAACTGAGATTGAAGAAAAAAATAACCTTCAGGGTATTACAACACAGCTTAAACTAAAACTGCAGAGTTTGAATTCGATAGCACGAAACAATTCCATGTATGCAGAAGGTACTGAGGAGCAAAGGTCGGTCACAAACAAATCTTAGGACATCTAAATTGAACCATTAGACAAGGACGAAACATTCAAAAACATCATTAAACGGTTGGATACGTACTTAAAACTGAACAGATGTGATGATATCGATACAAGGAAATACACGTCAATCATACATCTTTGAGCCCAGAATTACATCAGAAAACGTATTATATTATATTTTTATGCTCCACGGGATCCTTGTGAGTTAGAATTTGAAGAGTTGGATAAAATTCAGTTAGTAAATTATCAACAACTCAAAATTGGACAGATTACTAGAAGATTTAACAATGGTGTTTAACGGAACTCTTGTTTGAATATCAAACTACAAAGGTCAATCTAGCCGCGACGTATTCCATATAGTTGACGAAGAAATAAGGAGGCTATGTAAAGAAAAGACAAAACTTGAAAATTCCTATTGGATGTCTTATCTATATGTATATTGGTACATATTCAGAAAATAAATATCGGTACTTACCAGAAGAATGGTATTATTTAGAACTTAATCATTTTTAGGGTTCCGTACCCAAAGGGTAAAAACGGAACCCTATTACTAAGACTTCGCTGTCTGTCCGTCTGCCTGTCACCAGGCTGTATCTCAAGAGCCGCGATAGCTAGACAGTTGAAACTTTCACAAATTATGTATTTTTGCTACCGCAATAACAACAAATACTAAAAACAAAATAAAACAAATATTGAAGGGACAAAAAAATCGCGATTGTTGTATTCCCATACAACACACGCGATTGTTTTTGTCCTTTTTTGTTCGATATTAATAATGGCAATAGGTAGGCACTTGAAATATTCACAAAACACTCAGTTATATTTCTAACTTTAATAATCAATAATTAAATTAATATTTAAGGGAGGTTCCCACACAAAAAAATCAATTTTTTGCTTATTTTTGCTTGATATCAATAAATGGTAACAGGTAGGCACTACATTAACTAAATTAATGTAGGTACCTAATGTTGTTTTCATAGTCAATGGTACGGAACCCTTCGTGCGCGAGTCCGACTTGCACTTGGCCGATTTTTGTTGGTATACGGTAGAAACAAATGGTGGGAAATCGAAAAAAGTGTATAGAATAACACTGTTGTCCCTTATGACATTATCAACTTAAGCAGTACAAAAATAATTCCTAAACTGGGCATAGACCCGTATCTCAGGCAGGAAAAGGTAACAGGTGTGTTGCAACAACACTAAGCAGCTGACTGGTGGATTAAATCAATATAGACTGGTAGACCATTTGATAAGCTTCCATTTAGAAGATAATTTGATAAACTTCCATTTAGTAACGATTGATTTTTTCTAGGGCGCATCGCTTTTGGGGGCCTGGCAAAGTTTGTTTAGTAAAACTGCCTTTCTAACGCATCCAAATTATCTTTTTATTTAATATCCTCCATATTTAAAAAAATACACTTTTAAAACATGAAAATAAAACGTTGAAAAAAAAATCACATCACTTCATAATTCCGTGTTGTTTAACTTAGGAATAGCACCTTGCACCCACTAATGACCAAGCAGCAGTAATTAATGATGTTTTGCTGACATCATTTGAAGCTGAAGAAATATAAAAAATTATAGACACAGTGGTCAGTACAGTCGAATCAGTTCTCTATCCTGTCAAGTTTCTGAACACTTTTTATCCTACTGATCATCCTCTACCATTCATGCCTCGAACCCACATCCCACATGAAAGTTTTGTGAAACTACGTCAGCTTTTTGGTATAAATTTTGTTATGTTGTTTATAAGGATTTTTTTATAATTAAATATTAGAGGGGGTGAAAAACGGTTGAAAATTTTGTGGTTAATTATTTGTGTTTAACATCATATTGAGGCACTTGAAACTTCGTTTATCGATCATGAAGGGAGAATGACATAGGACTGGCTTTTTCAGAGCTCTACACCGATGCTGGTACTACACCGGTCTTCTATCCAAACGTAGTATGCAAGCAAATTGTCTTTGTAAAATCGCCTTTTTAACGCTTATGAATCGAGAAAAATGGTAACCTACTTGGTTGGAAATTAAGAATGTGGTTTTTTACACAGGGCCACTTCTTCCAGGGCTCGACGCCAGTGTTGATCATATTCGAATAAAGCCTTGCAAGCTGCTTTGAATGGTTTGTTGTACTACAGCGTTGACAGTTTTGAAAGTTTCAAATGATATTGTACTTCAGATTTCATGTAAATGCAAACAGATGTGGTGCGAGCTCGCTTGGACCACGGTTCGCTAGGAGAACTAACACCGGATCCCTAAATAGTTTAAATCGGCCCCTTTCATCCAACTATTGTATCAACGGGCCCCGGTAAGTCGGCATCGACGTATCGGCTCCCACTAAGTGCCCACCACCACCTCGCCCGAGATGGGCACCTTCGGCACCGTAGGCAAAGGAAGTGGAGGAAAAGAGTGGAGGAGAGGGGGGTGAGTCGTGACGACAACTTTGTAACAGATCAAAACACACGCGTGCGAAGCCGCGGGCATCAGCTAGTAGTCGTATAAAGCGAAAATAAATTTGAGCTGATTTAATTTGAAAATATAAAGGTTTTTATTTTACCTACATTTCTATGGAGTTACAGTCGTGTATAAAATGTTTTACTTCATTTGATATTGTTGTGAAATATTCTGCTTAAAATATAATATTTCTTCCAATTAGGCGTTTTTTTTGGTTTGGTAAAAAATGAATTTGATAATCATTTTAAGCAGAAAAAAGTAAAAATCAACAAACAGAATTGTAAGTTTAAAAAAGTACAAAAGTAGAAAAACATTATATGATTTGTATAGTCTAAAAGCTGAATCTCAAAACCACAACATTATAGACCATGCTAAAAAATACTCCAAATTATTTAAAATAGTATGCGCCAAAGCAAAGTCAATTTATCTTCATAATTTAATTTCGGCTTCCAAAAATAAAGCGAAAACTACTTGGAATATTATAAATAAAGAAACATGTAGACTAAAACCAAGCAATCCTTCTTACTCTCTCAAATTAGGGGATAAGTTAATAAACACGAGCACAGAGGTTGCGAATACATTTGAGAATTTTTTTTCAAACATTGCTTCTTCCACCACTGAAGGGCTTGCTTCTTCCGCTGATCTAGCTGAATCCCTTCTCAAGTCGGCTGTCGATGAGTGCAAATTTTCATTTAATTTTAGACATATAAACCCTGATTTAATTATAAAAACTTTTAGAGAATTGAATATGAAAAAAACTGAAGATCTTTGAAGAATTTCCGTTCATATTATCAATACAATTATAAATTCAATAGCCCCTCATCTCGCAATAATTATCAACAAATGTATGGATGATAGACAGTTTCCAACTTTAATTTAGTTTAGCAAAATTATTCCATTTAAATCCGGCGAGAAATGTGATCCCGCTAATTTTCGACCAATATCTATCTTGCCAGTACTAAGTAAAATATTTGAAAAAATTATGTTTAGTCAACTTTTATCGCACTTTAGTTTGAATAAATTATTACATCACAATCAATATGGATTCAGGAAAGGTAGAAATACCACTGATGCGGGAGTAGCACTTCTAAAACACGTATTCAATGCTTGGGAGAGTAGGTTAGATGCTATAGGTGTTTTTTGTGACCTGTCAAAGGCATTTCATTGTGTGGACTATAAAACGTTAATTAAAAAACTCAGACATTATGGTGTTTCGAATGATTCGTTAGATTTAATTAACTCATATCTCACAGGTAGAACACAAAAAGTTTGCATTGATGGAACTGAGTCTTCAAGGTCGGCCCTTATCATGGGTGTCCCTCAGGGATCAGTATTAGGACCCTTGCTATTTTTAATATACATTAACGACCTTCCATATTATATGTATAATCTTTTGTGAGATGGTATTGTTTGCAGATGACACTTCAATAATTTTTAAAATTAAAAGGGGCGAATTATCATTTGACGATGTTAACAATACCCTCTCTAAATTATTGCATTGGTTTGCTACGCATAATCTTTTGCTTAATGCAAGAAAAACAAAATGTGTTAAATTTACGAGGGCGGGTCAATAAGTCCGTGACTTTTTGAATTTCTGACCTCTTTACTGAAAAAGCAACACTACTCCTGTCAACAGGTATCTGTCAGTTGATTCCTATCAAAATTTGAACTTGCTGCGTCAGTTAGTTTGTGCTTGACAGCTATTTTTATCAGACGACCCAGTAATTTGAGGAAAAAATGGAAAAAGGTGAATTTCGTGTGCTTATTAAGCATTATTTTTTGCGAAAAAAAACCATTATCGAGACCAAGGCTAAGCTTGATAAATACTATGGGGACTCTGCACCATCGATTTCAATGGTAAAAAAGTGGTTTACTGAATTTCGTTTTGGCCGTAAAAGCACTGAAGATGCCGAACGTCCTGGACGCCCAGTTGAGGTCTCTACACCCGAAACAATCGAAAAAATTCACGATATGGTGTTGGCCGACCGAAGATTGAAAGTGCAAGAGATTGTGGAAGCCGTAGGGATCTCGCATGGCTCAGTGGTTTCAATTTTAAAAGATCAATTGGTCATGAGAAAGCCTTCCGCAAGATGGGTGCCGCGTTTGCTCACAGTCGACCACAAACGCAATCGTGTAACAACTTCACCGGAAGGTTTGGCGTTGTTTAATCGCAATATGGAGGAGTTTTTGCGCCGTTTTGTAACCGTGGACGAAACATGGATCCATCACAACACACCAGAGACCAAACAACAGTCAAAACAGTGGGTTTCTAAGGGTGAATCGGCGCCAAAGAAGGCCAAGGTGGGTTCGTCAGCCAATAAAGTTATGGCGACTGTTTTTTGGGATGCACGTGGGATAATCCACATTGACTACCTTCAAAAGGGAAGAACAATCAATGGGGAATATTATGCCAACTTATTGGACCGCTTCAATGACGATTTGAAAAAAAACCGACCTCATTTGGCCAAGAAAAAAATTCTTTTCCACCAAGACAATGCAAGGGTGCACACTTGTGCAGTTGCCATGGCAAAAATCCATGAATTGGGCTATGAATTGCTCCCTCATCCACCCTATTCTCTAGATTTGGCTCCGAGTGACTACTTTTTGTTCCCAAACCTGAAGAAATGGCTTGGTGGAAAAAGATTTGACTCCAATGATGAAGTCATCTCGCAAACAAAGGCCTATTTTGAGGACCTCGACAAATCATATTTTTTGGAAGGGATAAAAAAATTGGAGATGCGTTGGACAAAGTGTATAGAGCTCAAGGGAGACTACGTTGAAAAATAAAATGATTTGTTTATCAAAAAATCTGTGTTTTATTCCAAAAGTCACGGACTTATTGACCCGCCCTCGTACTATGCCTAATGTAAGGTTTTCCGCCACAAATGTTATTGTAAAAGATGAGCCATTAGACACAGTAGACTCCTCTACCTTTTTAGGTATAACTGTAGACTCTCGACTGCAATGCAATGCTCATATTATCAGGTCTCTGTCTGGAAGACTTAGTTCTGCTGCTTATGCTGTGCGAAAGATAAGACAATTGACTGATGTTGGAACGGCAAGATTAGTATATTTTAGCTACTTTCACAGTATAATGTCATACGGAATTTTGTTATGGGGCTCAGCGGCAGATATTGAGTCTATTTTTATATTACAAAAACGTGCTGTGCGGGCTATTTACGGCCTTAGAGCCCATGACTCTCTAAGAGATCAACATACTAACAGTTGCATCTCAATACATTTTCGAAAACATTATGTACGTCCGTAAAAACCTCGAATTTTTTGTCAAAAGTAGTGACGTACACAATTTCAATACCCGAAATAAAGATAAACTTGCCGTTCCAGGATTCAGACTGCGAAAAGTAGGTAATTCGTTCATCGGAAATTGTATCTTTATTTTCAACAAATTGCCACTGTCAATTGCTGACCTCCCTGTACATAAATTCAAATCATATATCAAAGTTGTTTTAATAAAAAAGGGCTATTACACTATTGATAATTATATAAATGAAACGAACGTTTGGCTTTAAATTGTATGAGCTCGCACTGGCATATATCTTATGTAAACATGTTTATTTAAAAAGAGGCTGACAATAGTGACCGAGTTTCTTGCGCTGCTTCTTCTCGGCACTAGCCCACATATGTCCCGAAGCAGTGGTAGGTTAAATATTGGGACGTGTAAAAGCGCCTCCAGGGGCCTATTTGCAGAAATAAAACTGATTTTAACTGATTTTCAAACAAAAAAAAAAACAATCATTTTTATAATTATATTCTTATTGATTACAATCTCTAAAAGCTTGCAAATACGTACGTAACTTGTTTAAATCTGAAATCAGTACATATATGTTTGTTACATATATGTACACATGTGTATATATGTATATATGTTGTATATGTATTTAAATAAACCAAATCATATAAATTTTTCCTGTTTTAAAAGCAATTTTAGTCGTAAAAGTATCACACACGGTATTATTTACATTGAGGTTACCCACGTATGACGCAATACACTGGGATTGGTATGATTGTATTTTGGATTTGGATTGGATTGGAGTGATTTATATCTCTAGAATCTCTTATGGACTATTTCTGAGATTTGGCATGTCGTTAAGACTGACTTGACTATTTTTTGGAACCTAAACCAATTCGATAGACTTTACCGTTTGCTTGCACCAGAAGTGAGGATTACAGCTTGACGTTCAAGCCATAATCCTCACTAACCTATAGCTATAATGCCGAAACTAAACTGCGACTATTTTTTTTACTTGTACGACTATTTGTTACTATTTCAGGACTATTTTTTAGCATTGCCAAAATTCGTTATCATTTAATTTTTTTAAATATGTGGATTCCAGCTTAAAGCACACCTACCGACGGCGCACTAGGTTAGGTTTTTGTTTTTTTATAATAATATTGTAAAAACCTAGGCTCAGTTATATTAATAAATATGATAAAATAAAACAATGAAATTGTATTCCAGCGGGTGGAAGAAGAGAGTCCGGGCTTGGGTAGCGGCGGGGGCGCGGCGGCGGCGGGGGGCGCGGGGGCGGCGGCGGCGCCCGAGCGTGCGTGGGACCTCGAGAACATCCTCATGACCCTCGTGTCTGTCGCGCTCACGGTCGTATGGTTCTTCAGGTAAGCTATCCCTACTTCCCTACTCCCTACTTTAAGTATATTATAAATGCGAAAGTAACTCTGTCTGTCTGTGTGCTACGCTTTCACACCTAAACCACTGAACCGATTTTAATGAAATTTTGTACGATGGTCGATTAGGCCTTGGGGAAGGACATAGGCTACTTTTTAACCGACTTTAAAAAAGGTGGATAATGTTACCACCACCAAAAAAAGGATGCAAAAAGTTAAAAAAAAATACAAAAATAACAACTTCACGCGGAAAAAGTCGCGGGCAAAAGCTAGTAAGCTATATTTATTTCTTTAATAGCTGTGCTACTTCGTTTGTGTGGATTTTCACCACAGAACATGGAAAATGCTAATGAAAGCGATGTAGGCGGGACAGGCGCGCCATAGAGGTTTTAGGCAAATGCTTGTAAGTGAGCGCTGTGATTGGTTTCTTGTCGCACGACCCTATTGGTCGCGCGACGTCAAAAGAATTCGCTTGATTCGAGGCACAAGCGGCGACATCGGTTCTCATACAAAAGGCTCATGACAGCCATGTTAGAAACCTTTTTCCATGTTCTGTAGTTTTCACTGAAGGGTGCTTGGCATGTCTCAAGTCTATTTTATCAATTAGAGTAAATAAACTTTTTAAAGTATAAGTAGTTGCGGCTACTCCTTGTAACATTAGCTATCTACAAGAGAAAGTTCTTTCTAAATAGGTCCAGCTGTTTTAGAGATTTTCCGAAACACCAGACACAAAAATATTATTTAAATACAGTTGCTCAAAAAGTGGCGTATTTCAGGGACGTATAGCGTTCGGGATGTGTGCTATTTATAGATGGGCAATCACCCGGGTGGGTTTAAACCCAGGTGGTTTAAAACCGGGTGTTTTGGGTTTAAACCCTATAAACTCCCAAATTTTTGGGTGTTTATATTTTTTACTTAAAAAGAACAATTTTGACGTTTCTCGACATGGTCAAATGCCATCTTACAATCTAAGCTACAGTTCTAAATACCAGTTTCCGGCATTTTTCATTCTTATCAATTTTTTTGCGATAAAACGAGGTTTCTTGGCCAGAATAAGTAGCTTAAGCTGTGAAACTCAAGTTGGAAAGATCAGCTCAATGTAGGTGTTTTACATATTTTTCTAAAAACTAAAACAATATTGAGAACATGTAGGTCTTGAAAAATATGAACATGTAATAATAATGTTATGATTGAAAATTCATTTGAATGTGACATTTAGGTGACATTTATTTGGAACATGCAAGCTTTGTAACTTATTCGGTCTCATATTATGTAGGTATTGTTACTTTTTTATCGCACTGCCAACATTATTTAGGCTTACGACCTTTACTCACTGGTACAGGTTACGGGATCGGGGATTGGGTAGTGGTCTGGGGGCCACACACGCTAGAGCCAACATCAGGGCCTCCGCTGAAAATTAGCGTTGTGATTCTAGCTGTCACGACTAATGCTGAGTGGGAACCTTTTTGGCCCATTTTTACTTTTTTTTTTTAATGTTTGGGCTTTGTGTTTGTTGTTGTTGTGCATCTAAATATTTCTTTCTTTCTAATTTCTCTGCCTAAGCCATAGCTGATCTCCAAATTTATTTCGCGATAGTTAGAACCAGTTTCCAAACGATTTGCCCAGCATCGTCGCAACATGATCATCACCTTAGCCAATTGATGCCCACTATTGGACATAGGTCTCCTCCAAGGATCTTCACAACGATCGGTGCCGCGCCACCCTCATCCAACGGCCTACCGAGACCTTCACCAGATCGTCGGTCCAACAGATCATCGTTCGGTGCGCGGTCACCATTCTTTAACCTTTCCACCCCAACGGCCATTCGGTTCTTCGTACTATGTATCCCGCTCACTGCCACTTCAGCTCGGCAATTCTTCGATTGATGTCGGTTATCTTAGTTCTCCTACGGATTTCCTCAGTTATGATTCTATCAAAAATCTTACAGAAAAAAGAAGAAATAAACTGTTCTGAATGCACAACGATAAAAGAAACGAATTTAAATAATAGGTTAGGGAAAAAGGCTTTTCACATTTTATATGAAAATTCTAAACCTTATTTATAAAGTTTATTTAGTTACATTTAACTAAAGTTTGTTGGTGCTATTTTGTTCAATAACTTTTTGCCAACCTATAGATTGCTATAGAAATTTTTGGGCTTCTGACAAAAAAACCGCGACAAGTGATTATGGCCGTTTTCTTTTGATGTCAACCTGACACTGCCTAAAGAATCCTGAAGAGACCGAAACTGGTAAAAAGTTCAAGGTCAGGATAACGTTACCAAAAGAAGATACAATGTACCGATACAAAATTCGTTTGATTCCCTATCAGAAGATGAATCGTTTAATAGTAGTGCTCTGCGAAATGATACGTTGAACAGAAGCTGCCCTAACTTCAACATAGAAAATAAAGACAGATTGAAAGACCTGAACCATAAATTAACAAACCTTCAGTATAAACTTAATGCAGCTGATAGTGAAATAGAAAAGTTACTTTTAGAAAACGGAAAATTAAAAAGGCAAATTCTAAACAATGAGACAAAAATTAAACAATTAGAATACATTTGTAAAGCTACTCCTAAAATGAATAAAAGGAAAAAACACTCAATCACAAGTAACCCATATGTCTCAAAGTTGGAAGATTCAAATCTCAATACTCAAAACGGAACATATAACGATTTTGGGACTGAACAGGTTGAAGAAGTTCAAGATGACGATGACAATGGCGGAAATAGAGAAGACGGACAAATTGAAGGTAATATAGAGAAAAAAGAGGTAACAAAAACAGAAGGGAAAAAAAGTCGCATTAATAGCAAGAGACTCTTAATTTTTGGGGGACAACAATGCGTTGGCCTGGCTTCGACACTTACGCAATCAAGACTAAATTCTGACTATAGAAAATATAATATAATGTCCTTCACCAAACCAAATGCAATGTGCGAAGAAATATTAAAAACAGCAGAAACACTAAGTCCAACCACTGACGATATTATTATTGTAGGTGTTGGTCAAACAGATAAAAATCCAACTAAATTATGCGCGGAGTTGGGCTATTTTCTAAAACTACATTCTCAAACTACAGTGATTGTGCTAAGTACAACAAATTGTATTTATTTAAATGAAAAAAAATTACGAAAACTGTAAGTTTGTAAATCTAAAAGACATCAACTGTTCTGATAGAGACTTCATATTCAAAAATATCAAATAAAATTAACACAGTTATTGACACCCGAAAATTTAAAAAATCTTTGACAGCAAGTAAAGTTGTACAAAAGAAAATAACAGATTTTTTCCTAAAAGAGTTTATAGTGAGTTCTGACCATCATTCTATCCATAGTCGCAAGTTTTTTCGTGGCCCAAAACGAATTTTCCGTGTTTCACCAGAATATAGCGGGAATCCTTAGCAAGGCAGAACTTATAGAGCTTACGTTGGATGAATTATCAGCTAACAATGATAATTTTAATGTACTGTGCTTTAGTGAATCATTTATTAAATCGGGTAGTGAGGGTAACACAAACATAGCTGGGTATCACCTAGTAGCGTCATATTCAAGAACGCACCAAAAGAGAGGTGGCGTTTGCATATTATGTAAAAGTGGCATTGAAACACAGGAATGGACTTATGCAAAGGAATTATCTGAGGACTATATATTTGAATGTTGTGCCATAATAATAAATTCAATAAAATGTATAATTATTTGCATTTACGGAACGCCTAAATCTAATTTATCACAGTTTTTTACAAAGTTAGAAAAACTTATGAGTAGGTTAAAATACAAAACAAAATACAAAATTATAATAACAGGAGATCTCAATATAGACACATTAAAAATCACAAATGACTCTAATGAACTTAAAAGAATTTTAAGCAACTATAAT
This sequence comes from Anania crocealis, assembly GCA_949315895.1. Lineage (NCBI taxonomy): Eukaryota > Metazoa > Arthropoda > Insecta > Lepidoptera > Crambidae > Anania > Anania crocealis. Next base: position 5,820,010 of record OX438863.1, read on the forward strand.
TTTAAACTACATATAACAAATCCTACCCGTAAAAATGCCTGCCTGGATCAAATAATAAGCAATATTCGAACAGTTCAAAGTGAGACTCATGCATTATATATGTCGGATCATGATACAGCACAATCTATAAAATTTCTTGTATCGGGTGAGTTTCGACTTCCGAAGTTTCTGTATTGTAAAAAAAGAGATTACAATCAAGATAACATTGTCAGTTTTCGAGAGTGTCTACGGAGTTTGTCATGGGGCGGTGTTTACAAGACAGACAAATTTAAAATCGCTTTTCATGAATTTTACTCGGAATTAGAATTGTTTTATGATTTGTGTTTTCCTGTCAAAAAAGTAAGAATCAGGTCACAAACAAAAGGTATAAGAAATTGGTTCACCAAAGGCATTAAGAGATCTACTATAACCAAAAGGCATCTGCGTGTTGCTTATTATAAAAATTCTAATGCAAGTAGTAAAACAAAATATTTAAATTATTCAAAGCTCTTAAAACGCTGTATAAATCTCAAAAATTAACAAATTCTAAATTTATTATTCAATCCAAAAACAAATGCAAAGCTACTTGGGATTTAATACGAAATAAAATAACTAATTCTCAAATTAATTCAAGCATTGACAAATTAAAAACAAATAATAACATAATTATAGATGACCCGAGTGACATTGCGAATACTTTTAATAATTATTATATTCAATTGACAAATTCAAATAATGATGATAATACTGACAAACAGCCATATTCTTTACAAATTAATTCTAATCGCGCTAGTTTGTTTTTGGCCCCAACAGATGAATATGAAATAATAAAAATAATAAACTCGCTAAAATCAACTAATTCGGTTGAACATGACGAAATACAAACAAGTGTACAATTGAAGGCCTGTAGTAGGGAAATCGCGGCAATATTGAGTTACTTGGTGAATCTTTCTTTTGTCACAGGAACTTTTCCTGAACCATTAAAAATGTCCATAGTGAAGCCACTTCATAAGAAGGGTTCTAAGGATACCGTGGAAAATTATCGTCCAATATACCTGTCATTGCAAAAATTTTCGAAAAGGCTATGCATGAACGTATTACAAATTTTCTTAATAAGTACAATATAATTAAACAAAATCAGAACGGGTTCCAAAAAGGGAAATCTACATCCCTGGCTGCTTTCCTCTCGTGGATAGGGTTTTAGGCTACATGGACAAACGTAAACCGGTGACGACTGTTTTTTTCGATATGTGTAAAGCATTTGATTACGTGGCACATAACATTCTTCTCGAAAAATGCGATCGTTATGGTATAAGGGGTATAGCCTACAAATGGATAGCCAGTTATTTAAGCAATAGGTTGCAATATGTGGAGATCTCGAAGTTAGATTCTAACAATGAACAAAACAAATACAAATCTCAAATGGCGGCAAACAGAGTCGGGGTACCTCAGGGAAGTATCCTGGGACCTTTGCTATTTTTACTTTATATTAATGACATACCGGATATTATAAAATATGACTGCATCTTATTTGCTGATGACATATCAGTGGTTATACCATGTAATAATATTAATACTTATAATGACGAAATAAATAGTACTATTCTAAAAATAATAAATTGGCTAGACAATAATAAACTTAATGTAAATTTAAATAAAACAACATATATACAATTTGTTAATAAAAATGGTAAGAAACAAAACTTAAACATACATTTTGGTGATAAATCAATAAATCAATCTTGTTATACTTCCTTCCTAGGTATAATACTAGACGATAGATGCTCATGGGCTGAACATATAAAGAAAACTTGCGCGAAAGTAAATTCTTTTGCGTATCCTTTTTGGCGATTGACAAAGATTAGCAGCAAAAAGGTAGCTATTCAAGCATATCATGGGTATGTAGGATGCGTGCTTAGATACGGCATTCTTCTGTGGGGAAATTCTTGTCATATGAATCGAGCATTTATAGCCCAGAAGCAATGTGTGAGAGCAATATGTAATGTTGATTCACTAACATCTTGTAGATCGCTTTTTAAAGACTTAAATTTTCTTACTGTTTCTTGCATGTATATTTATGAAATATGCGTCTTTGTCAAAAGTCACCCAAAGTTATTTAAAACACGCATGGAAACACATGGACGTAATACAAGGTACCCTAACAAGCTGATACTAAATACAGTAACGACTCGGATATATGGCCAAAATAGCTACCAAATGGCAGTCAAAATATATAACAGACTGAGCGATGATATGAAGTCTCTATCATTAGAAATGTTTAAAAAGAAACTAAAAACCTGGTTGATACATAACTGTTTCTACTCAGTGGAGGAATATTTTAATTTTTTCAAAGAAATATGATGTGAAAATTAGTAATTATTGTATATAAAAAAAAAATTGTTTGCATGCCAGATTCTGGTAAATTGTGTGAAACACTTAAAATTTAAGATCTGTATGTACCACATTTTGAGCAAAATAAAATATATATGATTTGATTTGATATTTGACTATACGGCGGATGCATTAATTAACACCTCTGAGCCAAATTCTGTTAATTTTTACTGAGTGGGTAACGATATGTGCGGTCTAGCGTTATCATGATGAAAAACCGCACTCTTTCTTTTCTTGCTTTCATTTCATCCAGATCCGGATTAAAAACGCTTAATTCAAAGTGCTATTCTCACAGACACTGCACTAGGTCCATGAACAACACAAATTTGTTTTCGCGGCTTGCGTTGCTTTGTTTTCATTTATAAAAAAAATATTTAGTATGCTTAACCGGCCCTTAAAATACATATTTTCACTTAAAACGAGGTGAACTTGTATAGGTACGGCCAAGTGCGCGAGCGAGGTGTTCTGAAGGAATTTTAAAATATCTACGGCAAGCGAAAGGCCAACATGTTGGTCAACTGAAACATGAAAACACAGAAATATTATTACTTTCATCTCGGTTTTCATTAGAATAATTTATAATATTTCCTAAAATATTATTAGTTAACGTTTCCTAAAATTATTAACAATGAAGAATTGATCAATAAAATTCATAAAAATATAATATATTTTTATGATTTTTTTTTTCAAGTTTATAGATGTAGATGTAGATGTTTCTTTCGGGTGTTAAGGGTGCAAACTCCTAACATTTGATGAAACAACGCTGGCTCACAGCGTAAGAATATGCTTGAAAAATTAGCGCCGTGTTGCAGTGTCTCGGTGGCCTAATGGTATGGCGCCCGCCCGGCATGCGAGGAGATGCGGGTTCGAGTCCCGCCTGAGACAAAATTTTTCAAGTTTATATACTGATATTATAAGTGCAATTAAGTTGCTAAAATATCAAATAAAGTATATAAATAGCTGTTTCATCTTAACTGACTGTCAAACATCTGCAAAGATGTTTCTTTCGGGTGTTAAGGGTACAAACTCCTAACATTTGATGAAACAACGCTGGCTCACAGCGTAAGAATATGCTTGAAAAATTCGCGCCGTGTCGCAGAGTCTCGGTGGCCTAATGGTATGGCGCCCGCCCGGCATGCGAGGAGATGCGGGTTCGAGTCCCGCCTGAGACATAATTTTTCAAGTTTATATACTGATATTATAAGTGCAATTAAGTTGCTAAAATATTAAATAAAGTATATAAATAGCTGTTTCATCTTAACTGACTGTCAAACATCTGCAAAGATGTTTTTTTCGGGTGTTAAGGGTGCAAACTCCTAACATTTGATGAAACAACGCTGGCTCACAGCGTAAGAATATGCTTGAAAAATTCGCGCCGTGTCGCAGTGTCTCGGTGGCCTAATGGTATGGCGCCCGCCCGGCATGCAAGGAGATGCGGGTTCGAGTCCCGCCTGAGACAAAATTTTTCAAGTTTATATACTGATATTATAAGTGCAATTAAGTTGCTAAAATATCAAATAAAGTATGTATTAAAAATAGTTGTTCAGTACAAGTGCGGAACCGTCATTGCAACTTGTTCCGACTGACAACCTGCACCTTCGGCAGCGCCTCGTCTCGGGTAGACATTTGTCGAAACTCTTTGCAACGACAGGCATTCAGCACTCGTAATGAAATATACTATTTTTGTGAGCACATACTGCAGATTACGCAACTCTTTGACAATCTGAGCGTAATAGTCTCTTAAATTCTTTTACAGCGACTTTAGCAGAAACATGCAGTCTCAGTGATAAATTCCGTATAAAAATCAGTAAATAAATGAAGTGCAACTTTCGACACTAAAACGCATATATCGCCGTTTTTACTTCTCCTCACATGGCTGCTTTCTGCACAACTAGGTCCAATTAGAGTAATTGAAATTTTTAAAGTATAAGTAGTTTTAAGCTACTTGCTGTAACATTAGCTATAGTCCGTGCCAGATAAACGTGCACAAAAGGTTTTTCACCCCGCTTGTACCAAGAAATTACAAACTGTTGCGATACTTATCGTTTTCCTTACAAACTAGCGACAATCGCGACTCCTACCAGATTTCATAGTACCACAGCCTGACAAAAAACGCAAAAACTTGAAAACACACAAATTTGTGTATTAAATTAACACGTTTTTTTAAGTTTATAAGAACAACGATTTAAAACGATTAAAAATGTTAGCTATAATACTGATGTTTTTCAAAAGTCATTTAACCGTTAATTTATTTTACTTGAAAAACTCAGATATTTTACATTTATATTACCACAAATATAAATGCGATACTTGAAAATCACATGTATTCCTTTAAGTGCTAACTTAAGTTAACAATTCATTAAGATTTATCATTCTTCAACTTTCATCTCAAAAAATGATAATTTATAAGTTGCCCGCGCAACTACTTCGTCGCTTGTAACGTCAGGGGTGAGGCACCTGACCGCCCATTTTGTAATCTTCTATAATTTTGATGCATTCCGTGTCGGACGGCGCTTGTGCCTCTGACGGCGGCGGTAACTATTTCGGAAGTATATCGGACAGAATTATTATAAACGTGACGGACAGTTCAGAAAGCGAAACATCTAGCACTGATACTGATGCATCATTTTCGGAAGAGTCCGTTTAAATAAAAAATAAAAGAAATTATTTCAATAGGTACTTGTGTTTTATTTCGATAGTTTTAGCAAACCCAAATACGCTAATACTACGTTCTACGATCGCAAAATGTTCTAGATATTGGCTCGAGTCTAGGTGTAATTCCCCGAAGAAATTGTAATAAAACAATGCATTACTTTGCCAAAAGTAAGGTAAAGTAGTTTTGAATAATATCAATTGCTACGCCAATATTATAACTGTGTCAATGATGTTTAAAAAAGGATCTTTTTATATTTAATACATTTACTAGACCAGTTAATTATCAATATGATAGGTAATTATTTACTATGTACATAAAAAAGTCAACAGGAACCAAAGCACTTGTATAGGTGTTTCTAAAAAATGTTTGCCATCTATGCTAAGTTTCTGTATCAAGGACGTATCGTACCAAGATACGCTTGTTTACACAGAATTCTGTCGCTACGGCTCATATTTGGGTTCGACGCGATCCTGATTCGGCGTGCAGTGGTACAGGGGTAGCAATTACCTTTTTTGCACGTTTATCTGGCACGGACTATATCTACAAGGGAAAGTTCTTTCTGAATAGATCCAGCCGTTTTAGAGATTTGCCGGAACACCAGACAGACTATTTTTAATATTATATTTTTTTATGTTAGTGTTGTATATACTTTCATTGTGAAAAGCTGTCAATTTGTAATTACTAGCTGACCCGGTTGAAATTATGAGACTTAAAAATCCTAGGACCAGCCCCCTTACTCTTGAATTTGATTTAAGTTCGATCTCGATTCGACCTAGCCAAAATCTGAACAAACTCAATTGAATCGAAATCAAAATCAAGTCAAGATCGATCTAAAATGGCGATCCGTTAAACATTTTCGGTTGATAACGTAATCACCATCGACTCACAGGTTTAGGTTCACTTTTCAGAGTACCAAATCACTGATTCTCGACGTCGATTCGATTTTGATCGTAACTCGAACTTGTCAAGAGTAAGCCTGCTGTTTGCAAAAATAAAACTAATGGTCACTGCATGCATACATAACGTGTTTTTTTCCCGGACGCAGTGGGAACGGGCCGGGGCATGAGTTTTTGAAATATCGTTTCATAGGACATGTAAGCGAAAGAGCATACGTGCCGGATGCACGAACGGGACGGGAAACGGTGATTCCGCTGCGTATGGACAGTCACTCCGTGCAATCCGAAAAGAAAATTACTGATGCACGTGTATTTTTTCTATCAAGCGAAAATGGACGAGGAAAAATTTATCGAATGAGTACGGTCACATACAGCTTTATGATTTTGCTAACTGGAAGTATCTAGACACCAAGTATAAACATTTTTTGTAGCGCAAAATTGCAGTCGAACTACCACTCACTGAAAAAAATACCTTTTGTTATGTGAGACGGACAGAAATTCTTCTTTTCTTCTTAACGGCTGTAGCTTCTTCAGAAATTAAACCCAGTTTCTCAAACGAAAAATACATGGTATCTTATTCACAACACTAGCACATTAGTTACAAGTTTCTGTATCGGTGCGTATGCATCAAAAATCCACATCAGTGTTATATTAACTACGTCCCGTCACCGTCCCGTCGGGGTTCCGTCCAAGGAAAAACACATTATGTATGCAGCGACCTTAATTTTTTAACTTCGTACCGACTCAAATGATTAGTTGTGATTTTATTTTGGATTCCTCAATACCATTCTTATCAAAACGCGGCTTGGTATGAAAAATAAATAAGGATATACATTTTCTTAATTTTTATTTGTGTCGTCAGTTTTTCTGGTGTTTTTATAGATAGTTAGTTATTTGAAAAACATCAAAAATTTCTACATCTCGTGCTCGCTCGTTGTACTTAAATATAATCCTAGCTAAAGTTATTTCTTCTGATGTTCTTTATTTGTTTTCAGGTGCGAATACTCGAACATGTTCACAGCTAGCGCGAGCGTAGCGTTGTTCGGCTTAACTGTTTTCTACAGCGTAGCTATATTCGGCCTCTACCTGTCCGACACATTCCACTTCGACCGGAGGCCGGCGCAGGCGCAGCCCATACCGGACGACTAAAATACTAAGTCATAATTTACTGATACAAACTTTCATGATATATAACAAGAGGTTATTGATTCGGGGTTTATACCATTGACCTTGTTTTTATATGAATTACAATGTCATATAAGACACAAGGCTTTATGAGTTTGCTAACTCATGAAAAACAAAGTAATTTGTATAAACCCCGAATCAATTGACTTAAGTCATAACTACGTACAGACAACGGCCGGTCAACCTAAAAGTTAAAGGTCATTGAATTGATTTTCAATTTTGAGGCCAACAAGTAGAGATCAATATCAATGGGGACTACCGTTTCTTTGCTCACCAGTTGGCGCCACTGTAGACTGAGGTCCGGAGGTATAGCAGTCAAAGGCGATTGGCGCCGAAACAAAGTGTTATATCTTGAATCTAATTAAGGGTATATTGTTTACGAATAACTATCTTGATATAAACAAACTAACTTCTGAAATAGTTGCTCTTGAGGCCGCCTATTTTTGCGCTTTTTCTTAATAATTCCGCTTTTAAAGCGTTCACATTAATCGCCAAATTATCCATATTTGCGATATTTTACGAAGGAGATCACTTTCCGGCAGGTAAATTTAAGAAATTATAATTTAACAAATTCCGCTAAAACCAGTGAAAAGTGAATGATATTGGACCTCACGCGACACTAGCGCCTCTAGTGGCAAATTCACTAGCGATAGCCCCCATTGAGAGAACTTGACGTTTTGTGGTAGGTTGACGTGCTGTTGTCTGTACATTGTCGTGTAAAATACAGGCGCGCTTAAGTTATAATATTCGAGATTCTCGTAAGCTCATTAACGGGTTCGTTTAGGTAGGAATCAATATACTGGCAAGTATTACAATGACTTTATAAGACCACTACTGCACTTGTTTTTACTATTGAAGATTATTTTAATTACATCATAGATAAAAACAGCGAATCTACGTTGCGTTTGTCATATTTCATACCTTCTTTTTGATGCTACCAGTTGAAAGATCACACAAATGTTGTAGTGTCACAAAATAAGCGCTTATTTGGTGTAAACGTTATTTGGTCTCTGATTGTATAATATCTATTTCATATCTGTATACATACTAAAAAGTGACACAGAATTGTTTGTTCTCGTGTTTCGTCGCATATAATAAATATATTTTTATATCCATATAATAAATCAATTTATTATATGCGATGTAAAGCTGACTTACAAGTACGCCTCCGGCGTAGGATTCTTGTGTTGTTATACTTGTCGGTATACTGGCTTTTTTTATCACCCAATTCTAGATCTGCTGCGTAACGGTGCTGATACTTCCGATAGGCTGTGTTGGCAAAATAAACTGGATGCAGTTACTGTCTTATTTTAAAATAGACATTTTATTCAAATATTGACTAGACTTAATTTTTTTAAATAAATCATTCATTTAATAATTTTAATTTAAATATAATCGTTAATAAACATCCATGTACTTATTGGGATTAATAATACTTCTGCAAGATAAATAAAATAAAAAGCAAAATTGATTCATCAAGGCCTATAAGTTTACTTCATGAATATGCTAAGTCAAGAAAAATAAAGTTAACGGTTTTCAAAAAAATAATGCTGTGATTTATTAATTGGTTTAATTTTGTAGATACATGTATATAATATTTTTGTTTTGCAACCCCCATGCTTAAGGTTGTATAGTGTAGGTACACAATACAACAGTACTATTGGATTTCTATAAGTTGTTTTTTAAACTGGACATTTGTGGCAGATCTTGTTTAAATTGTATATTTACTATAGTCGCACAAACAAAAAAAGTGGCGAGGCCTGCAAGAATTCATAGTTAGCCGTCCAAATTAACCAGATGTTTCGATATCTTCTTTCCTATGATCATATTAAAAATAACTTTTTGTTACTAAATCACGTAATTATTGGTCTCTGCAATTGTAAATAGTTATTATAAGTATCTTATTTACCCTGATGAGATTGATCTTTAACGAAATTTTTATCTCCAAGTCAACAAAAATTTTAATATAATATTTTAGGACCAATTTCGATATCTTAAAAAAACTACTGACTAATCAAATCGTATTTAGCTATGCTAGCTATGTTTGATGAAAGTTTTTTTTTTATTTCAAAATCTCTGGGCTAAAGGCTGACTTTAGAGTTACGTACTTGAACGGCGACGTACAATCGCGCGCGATTTACTAAATTAAATTCTCTAGTGGGTAGTTACGTTTTATTATGACGATTCCAAAACTCGTTCCACATTCGTCGAATAGCGACACTTCGACATCGCGTCTAACTCTGAAGCCAGCCTTAAATGAGTCCCATGGAAGTTCAGCAGTAGCCACCCCTTTTGTTATGGAATATAACTCATACTCTAACAATATTTTGTATTTATTTAGAGTTAAGTACCATATCAACCATTTGTCTAACACACAATTTAGCTATTTTTTTTATTTGTTTAATTTCTACACTGGTGGTTTCTTTCTTTTTCATTTTTATCTACATTCATCAAAGCTATCAAATTTCATTGTGAATATTTACGGTACCTAATAGTTTTCTATGCTAAAAGTTATTGTTATTTACTTTTTAAGATTATAGATATTTCAAAATAAAAGAATACCTAATTGTAAATTGGTTTTCATTTCTAACCTATATTGGGATAGTTTGGTTGACAAGTCAGTAACACAGTAGATGTAAATGGCACTGTACAACGTCTTCGTCTTCAACGTCAACCTTTTGTAAAAATGGAAAAGCATAGGTACCTTAGCTCCTATCACGCAGTTAGCGGTTAGGGTAAATTGTGTTCTGTGGACGCGGTCTGTAGCGGTATCAGAGCACTCAAAAGTAGTATGACTAATTATTGCCTGATTAGACGAAAAGAATTATATCCCTATATTGTTAGTAGTAGTACCTAGGAAACCGCAATACATTGGTTAAAAGACCTAGAGAAGATTACTCGTAAGATCCGCCATAAAGTTTGCCGCGGCACTAGTCTCGCTCGGGCACTGAAATTAGCAGTGGCCGCACCGCTTCAGCTCCGCTGCCCGCAAAATTCGAGGCAGAGGCCTAACATGACTGAATGAATGAATGATATCGTTTATTTGCTTTTAGGACATAACACACATTTTTTTTTATATGGAGCATGGTACTAAAATAAAAACTCCATGAATTTGGCACTGATATACTAGGTAAAAGAAGAATTTTTTACGAACCCATTGATGCCTGATTTATTAATTTAAACACCTCCGTTTTTTATTTATTCACTCAAAATTAAAAAAGTGTTTTAGGCTAATTTATAGCAACATTATTAGAGATTCAGCGATTTAAAAAAAAAAACAGACAGTTTTCTGTCGTTAAGTAGGTACTCTGTGGTCAAATCTATAAGTCATACGATTCGTACTTATTTTATTATTATTATTCTACTGTATTAATTGTGTATATTTTTGTTGTTGTTTGCATATCAATCGAGGCAGAAAACAATCATTAAACGCAACAGCGCGTCGACGGAATGCGCGCGGTCTGCAGCAACGCCAATCGTGTCGCTGGGTGCTCGTATCGTGCAGCTTATATACTGTAGCAGCATCGTGTAGACTTGATAAAACTCCAAATAGTTATAACGCTCTTTGTTTCCCACAGCAAAATATATTATATTTACGTCGTGCGAGCTACGCACAATAGTGTACTCTCTCGCTCGCACACGAAAGAGCGATACAACAATATATCGTGTTCTCAAACTGAACATTGAAGTATTGTTATTATTAGCAAGAACCTAACTTACATACGGCGATTGGCGCCGAAACAAAGTGTTATATCTTGAATCTAATTAAGGGTATATTGTTTACGAATAACTATCTTGATATAAACAAACTAACTTCTGAAATAGTTGCTCTTGAGGCCGCCTATTTTTGCGCTTTTTCTTAATAATTCCGCTTTTAAAGCGTTCACATTAATCGCCAAATTATCCATATTTGCGATATTTTACGAAGGAGATCACTTTCCGGCAGGTAAATTTAAGAAATTATAATTTAACAAATTCCGCTAAAACCAGTGAAAAGTGAATGATATTGGACCTCACGCGACACTAGCGCCTCTAGTGGCAAATTCACTAGCGATAGCCCCCATTGAGAGAACTTGACGTTTTGTGGTAGGTTGACGTGCTGTTGTCTGTACATTGTCGTGTAAAATACAGGCGCGCTTAAGTTATAATATTCGAGATTCTCGTAAGCTCATTAACGGGTTCGTTTAGGTAGGAATCAATATACTGGCAAGTATTACAATGACTTTATAAGACCACTACTGCACTTGTTTTTACTATTGAAGATTATTTTAATTACATCATAGATAAAAACAGCGAATCTACGTTGCGTTTGTCATATTTCATACCTTCTTTTTGATGCTACCAGTTGAAAGATCACACAAATGTTGTAGTGTCACAAAATAAGCGCTTATTTGGTGTAAACGTTATTTGGTCTCTGATTGTATAATATCTATTTCATATCTGTATACATACTAAAAAGTGACACAGAATTGTTTGTTCTCGTGTTTCGTCGCATATAATAAATATATTTTTATATCCATATAATAAATCAATTTATTATATGCGATGTAAAGCTGACTTACAAGTACGCCTCCGGCGTAGGATTCTTGTGTTGTTATACTTGTCGGTATACTGGCTTTTTTTATCACCCAATTCTAGATCTGCTGCGTAACGGTGCTGATACTTCCGATAGGCTGTGTTGGCAAAATAAACTGGATGCAGTTACTGTCTTATTTTAAAATAGACATTTTATTCAAATATTGACTAGACTTAATTTTTTTAAATAAATCATTCATTTAATAATTTTAATTTAAATATAATCGTTAATAAACATCCATGTACTTATTGGGATTAATAATACTTCTGCAAGATAAATAAAATAAAAAGCAAAATTGATTCATCAAGGCCTATAAGTTTACTTCATGAATATGCTAAGTCAAGAAAAATAAAGTTAACGGTTTTCAAAAAAATAATGCTGTGATTTATTAATTGGTTTAATTTTGTAGATACATGTATATAATATTTTTGTTTTGCAACCCCCATGCTTAAGGTTGTATAGTGTAGGTACACAATACAACAGTACTATTGGATTTCTATAAGTTGTTTTTTAAACTGGACATTTGTGGCAGATCTTGTTTAAATTGTATATTTACTATAGTCGCACAAACAAAAAAAGTGGCGAGGCCTGCAAGAATTCATAGTTAGCCGTCCAAATTAACCAGATGTTTCGATATCTTCTTTCCTATGATCATATTAAAAATAACTTTTTGTTACTAAATCACGTAATTATTGGTCTCTGCAATTGTAAATAGTTATTATAAGTATCTTATTTACCCTGATGAGATTGATCTTTAACGAAATTTTTATCTCCAAGTCAACAAAAATTTTAATATAATATTTTAGGACCAATTTCGATATCTTAAAAAAACTACTGACTAATCAAATCGTATTTAGCTATGCTAGCTATGTTTGATGAAAGTTTTTTTTTTATTTCAAAATCTCTGGGCTAAAGGCTGACTTTAGAGTTACGTACTTGAACGGCGACGTACAATCGCGCGCGATTTACTAAATTAAATTCTCTAGTGGGTAGTTACGTTTTATTATGACGATTCCAAAACTCGTTCCACATTCGTCGAATAGCGACACTTCGACATCGCGTCTAACTCTGAAGCCAGCCTTAAATGAGTCCCATGGAAGTTCAGCAGTAGCCACCCCTTTTGTTATGGAATATAACTCATACTCTAACAATATTTTGTATTTATTTAGAGTTAAGTACCATATCAACCATTTGTCTAACACACAATTTAGCTATTTTTTTTATTTGTTTAATTTCTACACTGGTGGTTTCTTTCTTTTTCATTTTTATCTACATTCATCAAAGCTATCAAATTTCATTGTGAATATTTACGGTACCTAATAGTTTTCTATGCTAAAAGTTATTGTTATTTACTTTTTAAGATTATAGATATTTCAAAATAAAAGAATACCTAATTGTAAATTGGTTTTCATTTCTAACCTATATTGGGATAGTTTGGTTGACAAGTCAGTAACACAGTAGATGTAAATGGCACTGTACAACGTCTTCGTCTTCAACGTCAACCTTTTGTAAAAATGGAAAAGCATAGGTACCTTAGCTCCTATCACGCAGTTAGCGGTTAGGGTAAATTGTGTTCTGTGGACGCGGTCTGTAGCGGTATCAGAGCACTCAAAAGTAGTATGACTAATTATTGCCTGATTAGACGAAAAGAATTATATCCCTATATTGTTAGTAGTAGTACCTAGGAAACCGCAATACATTGGTTAAAAGACCTAGAGAAGATTACTCGTAAGATCCGCCATAAAGTTTGCCGCGGCACTAGTCTCGCTCGGGCACTGAAATTAGCAGTGGCCGCACCGCTTCAGCTCCGCTGCCCGCAAAATTCGAGGCAGAGGCCTAACATGACTGAATGAATGAATGATATCGTTTATTTGCTTTTAGGACATAACACACATTTTTTTTTATATGGAGCATGGTACTAAAATAAAAACTCCATGAATTTGGCACTGATATACTAGGTAAAAGAAGAATTTTTTACGAACCCATTGATGCCTGATTTATTAATTTAAACACCTCCGTTTTTTATTTATTCACTCAAAATTAAAAAAGTGTTTTAGGCTAATTTATAGCAACATTATTAGAGATTCAGCGATTTAAAAAAAAAACAGACAGTTTTCTGTCGTTAAGTAGGTACTCTGTGGTCAAATCTATAAGTCATACGATTCGTACTTATTTTATTATTATTATTCTACTGTATTAATTGTGTATATTTTTGTTGTTGTTTGCATATCAATCGAGGCAGAAAACAATCATTAAACGCAACAGCGCGTCGACGGAATGCGCGCGGTCTGCAGCAACGCCAATCGTGTCGCTGGGTGCTCGTATCGTGCAGCTTATATACTGTAGCAGCATCGTGTAGACTTGATAAAACTCCAAATAGTTATAACGCTCTTTGTTTCCCACAGCAAAATATATTATATTTACGTCGTGCGAGCTACGCACAATAGTGTACTCTCTCGCTCGCACACGAAAGAGCGATACAACAATATATCGTGTTCTCAAACTGAACATTGAAGTATTGTTATTATTAGCAAGAACCTAACTTACATACTGCTAAAGTGGTGACCTCCTCCGAACACAATTCAAGATGTCTACTGAAGAGAATCAGCAACCGCAAGCTCTACCAGCATCTCCAGAAGTCTCCGGCATAGCTCTGTCAATGCGTGTACCACCTTTTTGGCGCGATCGATCTAGGCTATGGTTCATCGCATTCGAAGCTGCAACCAACGACCTCAAGAAAAGTGAAGCCCAGCGCGCTCAGATGGTCATAGCCCAACTAGAAAAAGAAGATATCGAACAGATATGCGACCTTCTCTACGACCCGCCTACCGACCATCAGTACACCGTCCTCAAAGAACGACTGATCTCCGTTTATGAAGAGTCTGACGGCAAACAGCTTCAAAAGCTTCTTTCAGACATGGAACTCGGTGACCAGAAGCCCAGCCAGCTACTACGTCGCATGCGAACGCTTGCCCGTAACAAACTACCTGACAATACTCTCCGATTGATGTGGATGAATTTACTTCCTCCTCACGTCCGCTCCGTACTCGCCAGCGATACGATTCGAAAAGAAACAGCACTCGACGAACTTGCTAAACTCGCCGACAAGATGTTAGAACAATATCAGCCGTTTCTACCACCTCAACATCGTCACTCCAGCAAGACCAACCGAACGACTTAAAAGCCTTAATCGAAGAAGTACGAAAACTAAATTTGGAAGTCAGCGAGCTCAAGCAACACCAAAATCAAAATGTCGCAAGCATGTTATCACTATCCGCGGCAACAATCTCGCGCTCGAACGCACAAGCACATGTCGCCGTCCCGCTCGCACTACGGGAACTCCCGATCTCGCTCTTCCACTCCGTCGCCGTATTGCTTTTATCATCGTCGCTTCGGGAAAAATGCAAGACGTACATCACCATGCAGTCATCGTCGATGACGATAACAAAACGGAAAACTAAATCAAACGTTGGCTGAGGCGGATGCTAACGTTGGGAGCAAGTCTTACCGCCTATTTGTCACAGACAAAAATACAAGATTGGCGTTTTTGGTTGACACCGGTGCGAACATCTCGGTTATACCAAAACGTAAAGGCGCGTATCTGAAACCACTACCGTTCAATCTGTACGCCGCAAACAACACTATTATTCCGACTTATGGCGAGAAGACACTCGACGGACTTTCATAGTAGCCGCCGTAAGCAAACCAATAATTGGTGCCGATTTTCTCAAACATCACAATTTATTTGTCGATTTGAAGAATCTACGTCTCATCGACGACACTACGAAGCTCGGTAATAACGCAACGGGACGCTACACCACCATGCCAACAGTCCGAAGCATTGACGTACGACAGTCTTACCACGACATACTTTCTGAATATCCGGGTATAACACGCCTCTCATCGATGAAACTCAACCCCAATCACAACGTCGAAAATTTCATCGAAACAACCGGCCCACCGCTACACTGTCGTGCCCGCCCGATACCGCCACATCGCTACAACCTTGTGAAGAAAGAATTCGAAAATATGATTAACCAAGGCCTCTGTAGACCAAGCAAGAGTCCTTGGTCAAGCCCACTACACATTGTGCCCAAGAAGAACGGCGATCTACGTGTCTGCGGTGACTACAGACGACTCAACAATATCACGAAACCCGACCGCTACCCGATACCAAGAGTCAAGGACTTTACATATCAACTATCTGGCAAGCAGGTGTTCTCAACCATCGACCTGAACAGAGCTTACCAACAGGTGCCTGTTCACGAAAACGACATAGAGAAAACTGCCATCATAACACCGTTCGGCTTATTCGAATTCCCTCGAATCTGCCCAGGACTCAAGAATGCAGGTCAAACATTTCAACGCTTTATTCATGAAGTATTTCGTGACCTCGATTTCGTGCTACCACCCTCCTGCCGGAGTCCAGCGCCTAACAGTTTTTTCCCGCTGGTGTGTGGGAGAACCAGTACCTCTGGGTAAGCTCGTTCCATCTAAGGCTTCTTCTTAACCGTACAGTTAAGTATGTAGTCAAGAGTAAGCCCATTATTTATAAAAAAAAAGGTCCACTAGGTCTCTGACTTAGCAGCTGAGATTTAAGAGCTTCGAGATTTGATTGTTTGTCCTATTTGAATACTAGCACTACACATTGCACCAGGGCAAACCCTGGATCTAATGTGCAATGCAGTGCAATTCAGACTTATAACATTACAACAACATTAAAAGCTCCTCATACTGATAGATACCTGAACGGTGATTCTCACTACCATCCTTCGCAGTTAGCTACTGTTGGTAAAACATTGTTTTAGAGAGTCCAGCGGATTTGGCATGACCAACACAAGCATGCTGAACTCTAACATGTCAAGCGAAAGCGAGCGTTTAAATTCTATAAACTGTGCGGTACTTGTAGTACCTACGACTCCGCTTTACAAACCATCCTCTGTTGAGCGTCTACCAACGGTATTCCATAGATGAGGGGCATCTCGGATAAAATCCATCAATTCTTACCAGCAGACCAATTATGTACCAGGCGTATACTGATCGACTGCGAATGAGGTCAAACTATACGCAGTATAGGGTCTCGGATAAAATCAGTAGTCTTTGGTCATGCGTTTGATAAGCTTAACCATTTTATTATACCTAATTGTCAAACCTCAAGTTCTAGCTAAACAAAATCACTGTAAGTATACCTAAAATGATATGTGAAGCTACAGAAATTATAATAATAAACAAAGGTCCGGGACTCCATAGTCCCGTAATTGGAAAATGACCAACATAATCTAAACTAGGGTTAGTCAAAAAACCGGTTCCTGGATCCTAGCATATAAATATTAACCCAGTGCTTAAAGATGGGACACGATGGCTTATCTTTGATAGCCAACAGGATGCTATTGGCGCTATCTCGAGTCCTAGTAAGCATCGAAGCCGTTCGTTTACGAATGACAGCGTAAAAGTCAACCACACGCGCTTCCGCAAACATAGCTGATGCACTGCAGAACCTTGGTAGCCCCATCAGCATCCTGAAGGCATTGTTGTACTAAACCCTGAGAGAGTTATAGGTCTTTTGCGTGTAGTTATTATGAGACACCCAAACAAAAAAAAAACGTTGGATTTACCAGCTGCTCAGGACCCCGTCATACCATCAATGAAGTCCACAAAACCATGGCATATTGCGTGGAAAGGAACATACTGACGATAAAAATTAGAGACGGTACAATATATATATTTTTTCAAATTACCTTCTATAAGACGAATAACATCTTACTCCTCTACATGCGACTACAAATGACTGTTAATTCGACACGTCGGGCTGAACCAAAATGTACCTACTACCTAACGTAAAATAAAGGCGAGTTTAAACTTGTTTCTTCTTCTGATCACTTGACTCACTCATTTATTTCACTCTGTGATTGTTTGTAGATGATGCCATCGACGATGTCTTTCATGAATCTTTAAGTAACTGTAGAATGTTCTGGGACGTAACGGATACGTTATAATCTGGTTGATCAGACTTAGAGCTTCTACAAGGCTTTGGTTTGATTTCTTTCGTGTACATCCAGCAGGAAAAGATGGATTCGTAAGAGTCAACGGGTTTCTTGTGTTAAGTATTTTTTTAGAATGTCATCGACCTAGTTACACTTCCGATGCACATAGCAACATGCAACATTAAAGTACCTATGTAAATAATCAAATTATTGATTTATATCTATCTTAATACTACTTACACTAACGAAATCCATAATGGAGTACGAGTCCTAATTATTAGAATTACTGTTATTATGAACAAGACCTTCACTTTCGAGTTCTATCCTGCTGGGTAACTTCTGGAATATTAATGTTTGCTTCTTTTACGATAACAAGTTGGGTCGGATGCGATAATTTTTTTGTTTTTAATGTTACTTACGACAAATAATGTGTCGCTTACGTTAATATTTCAAAAATAAAATTAGCTTTTGTTATATCTCAAAAACCATTGAATTTAGGCAAAAAACGTCAATAGAGCAAGGTCCGATATGGTTTAAAATGCCGATTACGACAAAAAAAGCGTTTTTGGTAAAATGTCGTTTACAATAAAACGGCGATTATGGCTCGATATTTTATTTATACTCCTGTAGTCGTAGTCCCCTACATTATTTAAATGTATTTTTACTGTTGCATGTGTGCGTAAACGGTCAAGCCCCTAATTCGCGTAACCAAATCGTATCACAATCGTAACTGAATAGCAGGTTTTTGACAGTTCTAGTGTGGGCTAAATGTCAAAATCGTCCAATTCATGTAGTAGAGAATCTACGCAGATAGACAACGCGTGTAGAAGAAGAACCAAAATTAGGGCAAGTGTGTGCTACAAAAGAAAACTCCAGAAATATCCGCATAGATTTATTCTTGACATAAATAAACATACGGATGCTTACTTAATTTACAACCAATGAAGCAGATTATCTTCATAAATACAGATCAAGACAATGTGGTGGCACACAACAATCTCTAGACAAATCATTACAGTAAGAAGGATTTAATGGAAGAGAGAACAGATAAAAAGTCAACGTCATATAACACAATGACAGCTCTATACTTTTTATAGGTATGGCTAAGGAAACCTATTAAACAGCCTTGTTTTTGTAAACGAATAAATAATTATATAAACTAAAATTTAACAATTCAATCACGATTCGAACTGCGATAGCAGTGCTTGCTTCAACTGCGGGAAGCACGGATCCGGGCGTATTTAAAGGCGGTTCACTTTTATAAAATGCCATATATCATATAAGTACAAAAATGCCTTACATTATGCCAACAAAATGCCCTATGTATGTACACTCGACAGCACATCAAGTAAAACAGTTGAACTGCGATAACAGCTTTTATTACGTAAGGCATAAAGGCGGTCTCAAGGTCAACATGTATAGTCTGATGTGCCGCCGTGTGTACATATGTATACTAAGACATTTCTGTACTTACGAATTATATGTACATGGGGGTATACTAGGTAGGGGAATTGGTTGAAATAATAAAACTTAAGAATATTTAAGGGTTTATTTTACAATATTATAGTTTCATTTATTACTATAATAAGTGCCTACTTTTGCCCACGACTTCATCCGCGTGGAGTAAGAATTGTTTGAAATCACCAGCTAAAACTACCACCATATTTATATTTAGGATGGCTAAACTGAGCCAAAACGTATAAACATAATATTTATTTCAGATGAATTCGCGACATCGAGTTTTTATTCGTTTCTTCGTAGTGAATACGAGTACTTATATAGTGTGATTAGCGCTTTCTTGAACCTTCTAAGTTACCTAAGGCAGTATATAACTGTTAATAAATATATTTATATTTTATAATAATATAGTTATATAAGTGTTCAAATTTAAATAAAAATAAAAGTTAAACTTACTCGTACATAAAAATAACTAAACAAACATAATAAGTAGTAATATATTTAAATATAAAAACAAATTTGAATATAATGTGTATATGCGTGTATATAATATTATATTAAATATATTTATGGATATGGGTATATGTGGATTCATATAAACTTACTTAAATTATTTCTATGATACTCCCTCCAACATACCCCAACGCAAAGATATACTTTGCACTGGCTGCAGCGAATATTGGTCATTGTGCGTATTTTATTGGCAAGACATCGTACGCATCGCATTCTTTTGTATTTGTTCTTTTTTAAATTGATACGTTCTCCCTCAATTTCACACTGTTCAGGGAAATGGCCTGGAATGAAATGACGATTAGTAAATTATTTGTTTAAAGCATTATTTTTTGCGAAAAAAAACTATTACCGAGACCAAGGCTAAGCTTGATAAATACTATGGGGACTCTGCACCATCGATTTCAATGGTAAAAAAGTGGTTTACTGAATTTAATTGTGGCCGTACAAGCACTGAAGATGCCGAACGTCCTGGACGCCCAGTTGAGGTCTCTACACCCGAAACAATCGAAAAAATTCACGATATGGTGTTGGCCGACCGAAGATTGAAAGTGCAAGAGATTGTGGAAGCCGTAGGGATCTCGCATGGCTCAGTGGTTTCAATTTTGAAAGATCACTTGGGTATGAGAAAGCTTTCCGCAAGATGGGTGCCGCGTTTGCTCACAGTCGACCACAAACGCAATCGTGTAACAACTTCACAGGAAGGTTTGGCGTTGTTTAGTCGCAATATGGAGGAGTTTTTGCGCCGTTTTGTAACCGTGGACGAAACATGGAACCATCACAACACACCAGAGACCAAACAACAGTCAAAACAGTGGGTTTCTAAGGGTGAATCAGCGCCAAAGAAGGCCAAGGTGGGTTTGTCAGCCAATAAAGTTATGGCGACTGTTTTTTGGGATGCACGTGGGATAATCTACATTGACTAACTTCAAAAGGGAAGAACAATCAATGGGGAATATTATGCCAACTTATTGGACCGCTTCAATGACGATTTGAAAAAAAAACCGGCCTCATTTGGCCAAGAAAAAAGTTATTTTCCACCAAGACAATGCAAGGGTGCACACATGTGCAGTTGCCATGGCAAAAATTCATGAATTGGGGTATGAATTGCTCTCTCATCCGCCCTATTCTCCAGATCTGGCTCCGAGTGACTACTTCTTGTTCCCAAACCTGAAGAAATGGCTTGGTGGAAAAAGATTTGACTCCAATGATAAAGTCATCTCGCAAACAAAGGTCTATTTTGAGGACCTCGACAAATCATATTTTTTGGAAGGGATAAAAAAATTGGAGAAGCGTTGGACAAAGTGTATAGAGCTCAAGGGAGACTACGTTGAAAAATAAAATGATTTATTTATCAAAAAATCTGTGTTTTATTCCAAAAGTCACGGACTTATTGACCCGCCCTCGTATGTGTGCGTGTGGCTTTCATCAACGTGCAGAAAATATCCTAATTATTCAAAATATTTAGAGTATCTACTATATCTTATTGCAAATCAATTTTTTTAACTAAATTGACTGCGTTTAGGCGCAGAATGTCTAATTCGCAAAATGTCCAGCGTTCGCAAAATGTCCAATTCGCAGAATGTCCAGTTCGCACAATGTCTAATACTGAACATAACTTTGTCAACATCAATCATAATTGAAGCAAGAGTGGGGTTTAAATCATAAGTCAACTTATTAGTTATAAATCAGTTTAATCACAAAAATAAATCATATATAAAATAAACAAAACATAATAATAATTGTAAAATCAACATAAAAAATCAAAAACGTAGTTAAAGTCAGGTGATTTTAATTCTGAATTTGTAAACCAATGTTGATAACAAAACTTTTTTTTAAAAAGACGTAAAACTAAGATTTTTTTGAAAAATTGTTAAATTGATATTTGGTCATTTTCTAATTTCCTTAAGCATTTTTTATATTGAATATCAAAATTAACATCTTTGAGCCTTCTTTTGTTCTGTATGAATTATGATCCTAAACAAGGAATCGTTCACTATATGATCATAATGTTTGGCTTCCTTCCTGAGATTGTCAATGAAATCATATAGGTTTGGATGTTTAAATACGCTATGAACAAAAAAAATGGATTTACTTTTTTTTGGTATACAATAAAAAAAATGCCTATGGAAACTGGAAAATGAACAAATTTTAATTTAAACAATTTAAAAAAATATATATTTTGAAGTCTTTTTAAATAAAGCTTTGTTATCAACAATCACCGGACTTAAACTACGTTTTTTGTTTTTTATGATGATTACAATTTGTTTTGTTTATTTTTATTTATGATTTATTTTGTTTTGTTATTTTAAGTAACGACAAAGATAAAATTTATTTATAACTAATTAATTGACTAATGATTTAAACCCCACTCTTGATTCAATTCAGAATTACAATCACCGGACTGAAACTACGTTTTTATTTTTTATGTTGATTTTACAATTTGTTTTGTTGAAGTGAAACTTCTTTATCGGCGTTGGAAAAAAATTACCGTCACGTTTTGCGTCACATTGACGCGTCAGATTTTTCGGTTACGAGCCATCTTTTTCTTGCCCCTACCACGGTTGGTTCAGACGACAGCAAAAAGGTAAAGTGAAATAATATTTAACCAATTTAACTAATTTAACCAATTTACCAATTTCTGGAAAGTTGCATGTAGATCATTTTTCGAAAAATAAGGCCATAAAGAAGTTTCACTTCTAACGTGTGTACACTAGTACACGCACAACTTTTTTTTTTATTTGACTTATTTTTGTTTTGTTATTTTAAGTAGGTAAAGACAAAGATTAAACTGATTTATAACTAATAAGTCGACTAATGATTTAAACCACATGAGTAAATATTCCTACAGAGTACAAGCTTCTTAACTTTTGAACTATTCTGATAGGGCTGACACCTGTTGCAAGTCAAAAAAAATAGGGAGTATAAATAAAATACGGTATGTACCTACCTACATAATAAAACGTGTATTTCAAAAGGTATAAAATGTAACGTTTCGTGTAATTTGACAATACTAAAGTTCAATTAGTTTATATATGGCTACCCTAAATAATTTATTTTTCTTTAAATATTTCTTATTTCTTTTTAATGTGTGATACAGTCTGAATATAATATACAAATTCCTTAAATAACTGATCGGAAAACATTCGCATGACATGCCAAAAGATAATTAATTTATAATTTTATTTTTATATTTAATTTCCAATATTTTGAATTCTCGGATCATTATTGAAATAATCTTGGTATATGTTTTTTTTTTCATTTCACCAATAAAATTAACATAATGGGGGCTATCGCTAGTGAATTTGCCACTAGAGGCGCTAGTGTCGCGTGAGGTCCAATATCATTAACTTTGTACTGGTTTTAGCGGAATTTGTTGCATGAATTATAATTTCTTTAATTTACCTGCTGGAAAGTGATCTCCTTCGTAAAATATCGCAAATATGGATTATTTGGCGATTAATGTGAACGCTTTAAAAGCGGAATTAAGAAAAAGCGCAAAAATAGGCGGCCTCAAGAGCAACTATTTCAGAAGTTAGTTTGTTGATATCAAGATAGTTATTTATAAACAATATAACCTTAATTAGATTCAAGATATAACACTTTGTTTCGGCGCCAATCGCCTTTGACAGCTTTACCACCGGACCTCAGACTACAGTGGCGCCAACTGGTGAGCAAAGAAACGGTAGTCCCCATTATCTGGACCTGGCGGTATTTTAAGGAACCCGGCCTGTAGATACGTTACCTACATTAAAGTCTTTACGATGAATAAATAGGGAATCATTGCTTATATTTATGGCATTTTCCGAAAGGATTCCGATTTCTTGTACTTGTGCCGATCCAGACATTTCCTATACAATTATCCGGCAACAAACCATAGCAGTGCGTAACTGACCCTTTGTTTTATATATTTAGATTTAACACTAATTTTCCATAATCAATATTATATAAATAATTGAATCATAGAAATGGTAAAATCACAATTCGTGCGGGCGGCAGCCCTGTCATTTATACCGCAACTGAATCGGCGAAAACCAGTTCTTACCCCGGCGACGCGTCGATGAGATGTCACGCGTACATCGCCGCGCTATGTGTGAGTGGAACAACAGCGGGCCGCATATAGGTAGCTTGTATTCTGGTGGGAATATATATTCATGTGATTTAAACCCACTCTTAATTCAATTATGATTGATGTTGACAAAGTTATGTTGAGTATTGGACATTCCGCGAACTGGACATTCTGCGCCTAAATGTTCGGGTGCGTACTTTCTGGTACTCAAGAGGAAAAAAAGAGTACCGCAGTATTTCACCAGTTATGGCACATTTTTTATGGCCGCGCTACAGCGTATGCGACCCAGCCCGGCCACGCTTCTATCTACAAGAAACGTCAACCCTATGGTATTATTTAGGTATGGGGTGCTTGTACGCATCGTATACGACCGAAAAAACGTCTCTTTTCTTTAAAAAAAAGTAGTTAATACAAGGTTAATACAAATTCATAACATAGTCAAGTTCATTGCGCCATTATAGCGCCTACATTACAAAACCTGTACACAAAAAGTCAAATTACGTTTTTGCTCTAACATTCCTGTCATGCATTTCAAGTCACTAAGTTTAATTCCTAAATAAATCTGTACTTTAGGCTAAAAAAGCAAATAAAGCTTGGAAATATGGAAATAAAAGACATTCGTTTATTAGTATCGTAGTATGAAGTTTATTACGTTGTTTAATAAGGAAAAATAAACCACTGAGTACTTTCTCCACCAGATACTGCATTATTTCAATACAGGAATCGGTTTACCTGCGGAATAAAAATATTTGTTGAAAAATGGATTTTGGTAAGTAAAAACCTAAATAATGGCAGGCAAGTCCCTTGTTGGGGTAGTAATGTGTAGCTTAATGCAGCCACTTTTAAATTACATTTTCTTTTATTATACATTAGAATGTAAGGCAATGTTAAATTTTAACCAATGAAGGGACTTTTTACTACATTTATCAGAAATTAGGAATTCACACTCTGCTTTACTTTAACCATTGATAGAATACAAAAAAATATGTAAAGGGTAAGATCAAGGTCTGTATCTTACCGGATTGAGGTTTATTGAAAATAGGTGTCACAATAACCTCACCTAGGTAAGAATTTTATTATTTCCAACTTCATTTTCTTGTCAACATAAGATTTAGCAAGCAATCTTAAATGAATTTGGAAAAGAATAAGCATAAAAAGTATAGTTACCTGGTTAATAGTGAGGAGTCAGTGGCAGCAATCAAAAATTCATGAACCTGAGGGCCAAAATACATATTATTAGATTTTTAAACTTTAAAAGTCAACGAGTACCTAAATGAACCTACATATTGTTCAGCCATCCAAGGAAGTTTTAAATGCGTGGTAATCATGGTTTGCGCTTTCATTTTCGCATTGTATCATCATAATAGTATTTATTTTTAACTTTTCAAATACAGAAGTGTACAAAAGAATGCATGTGTTAGGCTTGTAAACAAAGTTTATTACATGATCATTTAATAATATGTGAAAATTTAGCCTATTGTATTATTTTGTACAGCCTGTATAAAATAAAACAAAATCACAATTACCTTTTCAAAGATAGGTCTAAGTAGATTCAGGGTGCTGTAAGAAAAATATTAGATAAGAATTATACATAATAATAGGTGTTAGGATATTGAATTTAATTCAAAGGGCAAATAGATCAAAACAAGAAGAGCACAAATTAACACATTCATTTAGCTTAATAGGAGTATAACTGTACACTTACCATGTTTAGTTTCTGTTAGACATACAAATATGTTTTGAAAAAGAAATTAAACTCATTTATTTGAGTTATACTTTATTAAATACCACTGGCTTTCTATCTGGTAGTAACATATACCAAATAGAAAGTCAATGATGTAGTGGATGTATAGTCTATCGCTTGCGGTGGAGTTGCAGCGTGTTGCGTCGGATCCAGGCAGCGCGGCGGGAGCCACCCTTGGTCTGCGAGAAGCGGTGACCCTTGCCCAAACCGCGGGAGCTGCGGCCGGCGGAGGTGAGACCACGCATCTCGCGATGCTTATGAACAGCATTCACTATCCAGTTGATCTTAGGATCCCTTCGGATGGCCTGAGAAAAATCAAATTTTAACATTAAAAAACACGCGAAATAACAACTGTAGGAAGTATTGAGGTATTAGCATCAGAAAATACGGTAGGTGATGTTTCAGCAAAACCTTTCAGATTGGTGCATGACAAAGTAGTTCATCATTAGAACACAATTTTAGTAAAATTAACAACAAGCTAAGTTATTTACCTTGTGTGAAGGATCAACAAGGATGACTTCAAAGTATTTGTATGAGGAGTCTTGAGCCACCCAGTATGAGTTAAGGACGCGAAGACCACCGCACCGGCGACCAACACGCTCCTGTTAAGTAAAATAGTGTGAAAGTTATATATAAGCCAAGTAGCGCATAATGAATATTCTTAGCATCCATGTTACATGAAGGGGTCTCGGCTGTTTTCATGTTTTGCATTTGCAGGTTATATTACCACATGTCACACATACCTACTAAAATAAATTTTAGAAGGCATTCCTGTTTACAAAATCGCATACTATTTATTAGCAGTATATCATAATATATCATTCGTAAGAAGTGTTTTCATACCTCGGCTATAGATTGTAGGTTGCGTGTGGGTTTCAACTGGTTAACTCCGTGGCTTTTGGGCTTGCCATAAGTGGCACCCTTGGCGACTGGGCGTTTACGACCACCGCGGCGCACACGGATTCTGAAGACCACATAACCTAAGAACAAGAGATTGTTAACACCAACACGACGGGTTTAAAGGTTATTAAAATATAGGTCAGAGGGTATCCTTAATAACATGGTATTTACCTTGCTTAGCGCGGTATCCTAATCTTCTCGCTTTGTCGGGCCTAGTGGGCCTAGGAGCTCGATGCATACGAGTCAACTGACGATACTGCCATACTCTGATACGCAAGAGGAATCGCATAACATCGCTCAGCTTTTTGCGGTATAGTTCCTGAATATATCTGTAGGCACCCATCTTTGGAGGCCTGTGGCAGACCTAGCAACAAAATCAATAGGAATTGATCAGAAGTCACATCATCGGTCTGGCCACAAATGCAGCGATTCGAGACCCATCCCACAAGACATCTTAAAACACTGAAATATGGTTCAAATTAACAAAAAAATAAATTATTGAAACACTATAACAAATAAACTGAAATGGTAACAAAGATTGATGACTTTTAACTAAAAGATTTACACGATTTTTAAGGATTTAAAATACACGTACGTCTCTCACACACCACAGGTAAACCGGAAAAGACAATCCTCCTTGTGAAGTTAAACCAGTGTTGCCAGTCAGGTCTTGTCAGAAGTCACCTGAAGTATAAAAAAAATACCCTTTATGTGTAAAAATTACCTTTCATTTTTTTTTACTGGAATAGCTTTTAAAATTAATAGATAGAATAGAATATTAGTTGTATGGCTTACGGAAACATCGATGAGTTTTTGAGCACTTGCCCGCATTTCTTGATTTATTCATATTGATACATGCTCAATATGAATTTCAATTTCTTCATTTGTTGTTTGTTAGTTCCTAATTTTATATTTTATTTAGTCTTAATGGCCTTAGTAACACTACTATAATGTTATCATTTTTTTTTTGAAAGAAATCAAAATTTTGATAGAAATCGATTCGACTACTTCGAAGAGACAGAGACGGATCTCCATGGGAGGATGATCAAGATTTGTGACCAAACTCCTAGAAGCGATAAAACTGGCACTAAGATTATATCATAATGTCGCAAGATTTCAGAGCATAGCACTCAAAAAACAAGATTTATGAAGATTCTACAAATTCCGAAAAAACCATCTAAAAGTAACCTTTTCATTAGTGTAACCTTTAAGTAACCAAAGCTGTTAAAAAATCACCTAAAAGGTAACAAAAGTAGCCTTCTGGCAACACTGAAACTGTTGTTGTTGTTGTTTTCTGCACCCATTCTGGGTAGGCAAATGGAATCTGCCTATTTGATACTAGATCTAGTATTCGATACTTATTTGATACTTTATTTGATGACTTACCCGCGACATCGTCCACGTCCGATTGCGATTATTTTTGCAACATTTTTCACTAATGCTTCGCTCCTGTTGGTCGCAGCGTGATGTTATATAGCCTAACTAAAGCCTTCCTCAATAAATGGACTACCAAACACAAAAATATTTTTTCAGTTCAAACCAGTAGTTCCTGCGATAAGTGCGTTCAAACAAACAAACAAACAAACAAACTCTTCAGCTTTATAATATTAGTATAGATATAGATTTTAGCAATTTAATTGCAATTGTAATATCAGTATATAAAGCATCCTTCGAACCGGCATCTCCTCGCAATCCGGGCGCGGCGCTATATCATTAAGGGTTCTAGTCCCACCTGAGACAAATTTTTCAATTTTATATACTGTTAAATATAAAAGGCTCCTACTTTGAGACATGATAGCTTTCACAGATGTCAAGACACTCATTATTTATTGCATGATGATACTAGTTATCCAGTTATTAGGTAATATTTATCAATTTTTTTATTGGAGTTCGTATCAAAAAATACACTGTTTACAAATGTATGTAATGTATGTTATGTTGGCGAAGTGTAGGCCAATACGAACTATTGGCCTACACTTTGCCAACGATGTTGCCAAAGTTAGTGGCTTATTAGCCACTATCCAAAGAGTAGCTCAATAGATATTCATATTATGAGCTCGAGCTATCTTTGGCTTCATGGCTCTAGCCCCGACGCTCGATCACATTCTGTATTTCTGTCTTTTCTTCTGTGGTTTTTTGGTCATAGCCAATAAATTTTTTGTCTTGCTGTCTGGCTGTCTGCTGCTGTCTCTGCTCTGTCGCCGCCATCTTGAAAGCGTAAATTTGTTGTCATGTTTACGTTGTGATTAAAAAGTAAAATTTATGATTTTTATTACTAAAATCTGGTAAATAACTTTATTTTTTGCTGATAATACTGCGTAATAGTTACAGTTAATCTGTAGTTACTTTTGACTGATTAGCATACTCTTAAAGATGGTGAAACGTAATCAAACAATTAGGCGCCAAATTGCTAGTGTTCGTTACAGTTTATTGGTGGAATAATCAGTCATCGCATCGTTGTTTCTGTTTATTATGAACTTATCATTACACAATTTTAGTTATTTGATAGTGGCGTAGCTAAAAACACTCTGGCTTAATCCTAAAATTACCATTTCAGAACAAGGTTGATGTAACCACTGGGATAGTTATTGTGAGCCGCCACAATGTTTTACGCACATTTTGTGCTGGCCAAGAAAGGCCCCTTAGCCAAAATTTGGCTTGCTGCTCATTGGGACAAGAAGCTGACTAAAGCTCATGTGTTTGAGACCAATATTGAGAAGTCTGTGGATGGTATTTTGAAGCCAAAGGTGAAAATGGCTTTACGTACATCTGGCCATCTGTTGCTCGGTGTTGTGAGGATTTACTCCAGAAAAGCGAAGTACTTGCTTCAGGACTGTAATGAAGCTTTCGTTAAAATTAAGGTATGTTTATTTTTTTAACACAGATTGTGTTATTATTATTGTACAATGAATTTTCCTATTGACTATTAATTCAAATTCCAAATTATTATAGCTGTCTCCGAAACTGTCAATTTTATATCAGTCAAATTAGAATAATTATATTATATCAATATATTAGAGAGAGACTAGGAGTCTCTCAAGATTGGGGCTCAGGAGAGATCCCGCGTGTTTATGAATAACAATACACTGAGATCGTGCGAGATTGACAGTTTTGTTATTTTTTTTGTAAATAAACACAATATTAATTTGTATAAATTAGAAAAAAGATTCAAAAATTTTCGTTTAACAAAATACTTTAAATTAAATGCTTACGAGGGCCATTCAGTAAATATTTAGCCTACAAAAGAAAAAATAAAATTTTGAGAAAGTAGAGATTTATTTTTCAATATAGTCTCCTTTTAATTCAATACACTTGGCCCAGCGATGCTCCAATATTTTTAACCCGTCCAAAAAATACGATTTCTCGAGGTCTTCAAAATAGGTCTCTGTGGCGGCAATGACCTCATCATTCGACTCAAATCTTTTGCCGGCTAGTGACTCTTTCAGATTTGGGAACAAGAAGAAGTCACAAGGAGCCAAATCTGGACAGGGCAGCAATTCGTAGCGCAATTAGACCAATTTGGCCATGACGACGGCGGTGGTGTAACAGCACTTTTTTCTTTGCCAAATAAGGCCGTTTTTTTTTTCAATTCGGCGTCGAATCGTCCCAATAATTCGGGATAGTAGAGCTCCCGAGATTGTTTTACCCTTCTCGAGGTAATCGATATAGATCACACCTTGTGAGTCCCAAAAAACACAGCCCATCTCCTTTCCGGCCGATTGAAAGTCCTCTGTTTCGACTGTTCCGTGGTCTCTGGTGTGTACCAGTGAACCCATGTTTCGTCGACGGTCACAAAACGACGCAAGAACTCCGCCGGATTGCGTTGAAACAGCGCCAAACATGTCGCCGATATGTGGTCAGTTGCGCTTGTTGTCTGGTGTGAGCAAATGCGGCACCCATCGCGCCGACAACTTTTTCATACCCTGTTCTTCGTGCAGAATATGATGCACTGTCCCTTCTGCGATGCCTATAGTCTCAGATATCTCGCGAATCTTCAATCGCCGGACTGCCAACACGACATCATGGTTTTTTTTTACGTTTTCCTCCGTAGTAGCCGTTTTCGTTGCACCTGGGTGGCTCTTCAAAAACCGACGTGCGGCCAAACACGTTGAATCAATTTTTGACGGTCGCCATCGAAGGAGAAGAGTCACCGTACATCCAAGCGCTCTTTGATTTCGCTGCGCGTTTTCTCTTCCAAAAACAAGAATCTAATTATCACTGAACGATATTGTTCTTTTTCCATTTTTGTAAAACCGTCCGACACGCTCGCTTCCAAAGGCTGTCAAAACAAAACAAATTAAGGGAAAAGACTGAAAACTACTAAGTAGATTACAAAAAGTATTTACTGCATGATAGTAAAACTCTTTTGTAACAACAGCGCCGTCGAGCGGCGAGGCTAAGTAATTATTGAGTGCCCCTCGTAAAAATCCTACCAAAAGTTTGTCAACAACAACAATAATTATTTCAATGAGCACAAACTCACTACTCACTTGATCCTGTTCTTAACTCACACATCTGGTCACGAGGTAGTACTTCTTCATTCCTCACTTTCTTTGTGATTGTGGTATTAAGGAATTCCACTTTTTTACTTCACAAAATTATCTGTGAGCTATGTTTTGTAGATTCCTTACTTATTTAATTATTTTTTAAATGATCTGTGTTGTCATCACTGTAAATGTGTGTGGGTTTGGTGTAATGGATCTATCTCATTGTAACACAGCTTTGTAACTGAATTTTTTTGTTAATAGATGGCCTTTCGGCCGGGCATGGTGGATTTACCCGAGGAACACAGGGAAGCTGCCATGAATGCCATTACTTTGCCAGAAGTTTTCCATGACTTCGATACCGCGATGCCTGAATTAAAGTAAGTCATAAGCTGGTCACTGAATATTATGTCTGGAATACATATATCAAAAATTGAAAATTTTCAGACTTATTCAAATCATTTGACATATTTCTGTGAATTTTTAGTGAGGTGGATATTGAAGCCCAATTTTCCCTAAACCAGTCAAGGGCCGAAGAAATCACCATGCGTGAGGACTACGGTTCCTTGAACCTGGTTACCCACGACGATGGTTTTGGTGACATGGGATTCGACACTGACAACCCTGATATCATGCGAGAGGCTATTGGCAATGAAGGTGGCTTAGAACAGGTACCATTATAAGGATATCCATAATATAGTCTATTTTGTTTCATAATTCTTTATTTCTATTGAAGTATACTTAAGACTTTAAAAATCTTTCATCCAAAAGACGATCCATAACATCTGTACAAGAGCTGCACAAACTAAGCTTTTCATCCTATCGCCTATAGCAAATAGATATAGATGGATACAAATAACAACTTTAACATTAAACATTAAATTTCAGAGTAATCTTCTGTTCGCCGACGGATCTTCATTAGAACTGGCGGGCAAGGATGCAGGCGTGGCCAGTACCAGCGCGACCGGAGTGCCCACGCTCGCCACGCCCGCGCACGAGCGTCGGATGGAAGTGGCCCCTCATGGACCGATGGATGATGGCTTCGGGGGCACAATTGGCGACGTGTCTGATGATTTTGGACGTAAGTTAGCAATAAAGCGTTATTTTGAATGTTACTTTTAACATGGCACTTTACTTTAAAATAATGTTATGGACCATGATTAGTTATACCAGTGTTTCCCAAACATTTTTCTGCAATGGCCCGGTAATTTTCACAATGCCCCTTTGTGACCCACTTAATACTTTTTAGACCAAACTGGTTCCATTAGAATACATATTTATTAATAACAAAAATGTTTTATTAATACTACTACATATTTAGTCACTAAATTTTAGTGCGAATACTTCGCATGCTGCCTATGTTTTACTAAAGAATTCTAGTTTCCCGAAAAAGTATTATGACTATTTACTATGCGTCGATCGATAGTATTATTTTATGAACAAGGCGGGAATTTTGCGACCCGGTATTTTATTTTGATGGCCCGGTGCCAGGCGACCCGCGAAATGGGAAACGCTGAGTTATAATAATTTTAATCAAGTAAAATTACAGCGGGCAGGTAAAGTAAAATGGTAAACCAACCTGTCCCAACCAACCCAACATGTGCATATAAATATTACGAGTATGTTGAAGTAAAAAATGTAATATTGGCCTTTTAATAATTTTAATTTTCATATTTAACCATTTTGCATTCAAATATTTTATTTTAACTATGATTATAAAAAAATATTTGATATCATCATAGTATTATGTGAATTTGTGTAACACAGGCTAGTTGCACATTGTAATACTATTTGGCTAGAACACTGTATATTAAAATTTAATTAATTAAATTCCATACAATCGGGTATTGAATTTTTTTCCCGCCAAGAAGTTATCCAAATTCTAGAAAAAGTAGTAGTCTGTAGGCGCAAGGTCTGGTGAGTAGGGCGGATGACGGAGAGCTTCCAACCCCAGTTCTTGCAACTTGGAGACCGTCTGCTGTGCAGTATGAGGTCGCGTGTTGTCGTGCAGGAGCAGCGGAGACGAGCGATTGACCAATGCTGGTTGGAGATGTGCCAGCTTCTCCATCATTGTGTTCAGTTCTTCACAGTACACATCTGCAGTAATGCTCACCCCGTTTGGTAAGAAGCTGTGATGAATCAAACCGGCGCTAGACCACCAAATAGTGACCATCACTTTTCTAGGGGTAAGTTTTCGTTTAGAGCATTGTTTAGGTGCTGAAACAGGATCCAACCAACTTGCTGAGCGCTTGCAGTTATCAAACAGAATCCGGTTTTCATCGCAGGTAACAATGCAGTACAAAATTCCTTCATTTGTGTATCTGTTGAGCAGTGCAAGGCACGTCTCGATGCGTACTAAACGTCGAAAGCTGCTGCTAATTCAGCCGTAGATTGTGTATCATCAGCTTCCACAATCGCCTTTAATTCGTCATTGTCGACCAAAGTCTTCGGACGACCGCGAGGTTCATTTTTCAGGTCGAAATTTCCAGAACGGAAGCGAGCAAACCAATAACAGGTGGTGCGTTGGTTTGTAGTGTTAGCTCCGTAAACGTTGATGTTGCGTGCCGCTTGTGCCGCGTTTCTGCCACGACGATACTCATATTCCATAATTACTCGAATTTTTAACGTATCCATGATGACGAAAAAGATTGAAATGCGATGAAAATGTAACACTAATCAATAAACAAATGACTACTTTTGGAAAAGGAATTCCATGTTTTTAAAATAAAATTAATTTGAAATTAGAATTCTTAGCCAAACAAAAATTATTTTGATTTGAAATGGCCAGTATTGCAGAACGGCAATTTCATAGGTAAAAGACCTATTATTATAATCTAAAGCAATAGTCGGCTAGTCGGCCAAAGTGATAGTCGGCCCATCTCTACTTAATTTAGTAATTACTGGAAGTTAGGACTATGAAAAGTTTGCATTCTCAGCCAAATAATATGACTATTAATGGTGACCTATTTCCTTCACTTAAGCACTAGTTAATCAATTCTGCAAAGTTGTAGATGACATTTAATGTGATTAACTACGGATTATTTATTATTTCTTTCTTATATATTTTACATTTGTGACATTTTTTACTATTATTGTATTGATAATATCGTGATTCTTTTTATTTTTTATGTTGTGTGTTTTATGACTGATAATTTTTTTTAATATTATTTGTATTTCCTACTTTGACTTAATTTGTTTGACATTTAAATAATTATTATTATATTGAAATCTTATTGCATGCCAATTTTATTGTAATTTAAGCTTGTAAGTTTGTTGGACTAGATCTGTAAACTTGCAAGTGTTTTTATTTAAAAATATAAAATATAAAAACTAGGTAGTAACATTTTAAATTATGACTTTCTTAAGCAATAAGTAATTACTTCTTTCAAAGTACTACTACTATTACTACGTTCAAAGTCGCTCAGCGGGCTATGGCAAGAGATATGCTCGGAGTTTCTCTTTGGGATTAAATCAGAAATGAGGTGATCCGGCAGAGAACTAAAGTTACCGACATAGCCCACCGGGTTAGCAAGCTGAAGTGGCAGTAGGCTGGCCATATTAGCCGCAGAACCGACAAGCGCTGGACTAAACGAGTTCTAGAGTGGAGACCGCGTCTCGGCTAACGTAAGGTAGGACGCCCTCAAGCCAGGTGGAGTGATGATTTGCGCGAGGTGGCTGGCAGGAGCTGGATGCGAGAAGCCGAGGATCGATCTAAGTGGCATGCATTCGGAGAGTCCAGCAGTGGACTGCGATAGGCTGATGATGATGATGATGATGATGAATTACTTCTTTATAAATACGGGTGTTAGTGAAGTTTAAAAGTTGGGAACACGTTATCGGACGCGGCTGATGGACGCGGCTTATAGGTATAACGAATGTACACTGAGCTGTTCGAACTATCGGAGGTAAGTCTTGGAAGTCACCGTTAGGCTGACCTTCAGCTTTCGGACGTCCGACAGAAATCTGGCGTGTTTGACGTTTTAGTCAGCCGAAAACGTCCGTGGACGGTACGGGGTGCAGGACGGGTCCTTGCGCCAGAAAGACGCTGTCCACTAGAGCTTCCACGTGCGTTTCGTAATGGACAAACCAATTATCGAATTCATGTCTTAAAAAATGTGGCTACAAAGTGTGGAATTCACCAGACTCCTTTCTTTCTTTATTTATGTCATGGACCCAAACCCTTCTTTTTATTTTCTTTCTAGGTGGGCAACATAAAGCAGCTGCCGCTAATTCTAACAATTCATCCTCACTCTCACTACTCGACATGTCCCAAAAGACTTTGCAAACTTATCAGTTGCGGCTGACAGCCGCGTCCGATAATTTGTTCCCAGCTTAAGTAGGTATGATGTTTGTTGGCAGATGCCGGCGGGCTGTTCGAGGGCGACCTGTTCGGCGACGTGTCGGCGGGCGGCGGCGGCGCGGGCGCCACGCCCGGCATGCCCGGCGCCGGGGCGCAGCCGCAATCCCTGCAGGTACACATACCAGGCGCTCATAGCCCAATGCTTCTTACTGATCAGTTTCTGTCACGAATATTAAGCAACGCTGGAAGCGGTCACTAGTTGGATGGGTGACCGTTTGTGGCATCATATCTTGAGCGCTCCCGTGCTTCGGAGGGCACGTTAAGCCGTCGGTCACGAGATAACAGTCTTTAAGCCTGTTGGAGGCCTTCGGGCGGCTTGTGAAACGTCTAACGGCAAGGTGTTGTTGCCATAGCGTCGCCCTCGCCGTCGTCCAACCCTCACTAGGCCAGCGTGGTGGTACTAAGGCCTTTACCCCTCTACTTATAAAGGAGAGAGACCCGTGCTCAACAGTGAGTGTAAATGGGTTGTTCCTTTCCCTTTTAAACATACCAAGTCGACTACTTATATAGCCGAATCAGATATTTTTACCGTCTTCTCAAAACATCTCTACAAATCAGGCTTTCCATCTTGATATTTTTCAGAATGTTATTTTATATATTTCTTTAATTTTTATGATTATAAAACTACTTATCACTTGACAGATAAGTATGAAGGGTCTCTGTAGAAACCTTACCTTAGACCTAAAGGCAGAGTTAAGTTGAAGTTGAGAAGTTAACGTTATTTGTTAAATAAAAATGTATAGCTAAGGTGTGATGTAACTTAGTTGCAGCTTTTATAGAATACTGTTTGGCGTCCCTTTTCTCGCATATCGACTATCAACTTTACTTGCATGATGTAGAACTGTCGCTAGATAACCGGAAGCCTATAGGTCCCGCCTAAGGCAGTGGAAAATTTTATTCAAATAATTAACTACATAATTCAATGATGAAGGATTTTGCCTTAAAAAAAAGCAGTTTCAATTTCCATGTCTAGCCGTCGTAAGCCGATAAGAACAAGAATAAAAATAATATTTATTACACTAACATTTACAATGGTCTCAAAAATTTACGGTGACTGCTGAAATAAGCGAATTGCCTGAATCTCAGTATTCAGATAAGTAATTAATAAAAAGAGAAGACACATAATACTAATAAGTAAATGAAAATATTTTTAAATCATAAATTTATAACAATTTTTTGTGTGTGTGTGTATGTGTGAGTGTGAATAGAACTAGATAGTCCGGTCAATTTAGACATTCGAAGTTACCTAAATTCCCACCAAGCTGAAAATCGGTAAGATTGTTTAAAATATCATTAAAAACAATATTTGAAAGTTCTCCGTCTTTCCCCAGTAAGGAAAAAAATTTATTCAAGGTCAAAGGTAAAAAAATAGTTTTTCGCGATTTTCAGCAAAACGGTAAGTTTTATCATAAAATATTTCAAACAAAATTTGTACATCATAAAATTATCTACAAAAAATTAATTAATACTTTTTTCTACGAGCCACCGTTTTTGAGACATAACGATTCAAAAAGTTGTAAAAGTTGTAATCGGCATAATATGCACACGTTTCCTCGCCACCTATGAGGTACATAGTGTACTTAGCGCGTTTTTTTTTGTGGTTTCCCCAGTAGGCCTATTCCACGGGTCAGTTTTGATCCTGTTTAATTTGAAACTATTAAAAAATAATGGATATTAGCAGAGATTGAAAAGATAAAAGCAATTTAAGTTAAAAAAAAGTAGTGAAAGGAGATGTCCCATGCCCAGACATAGTACACCATTTACAAAAATCAAGAAAAATTTATTGATTCTGGGAAAAATACATATAAATTTATATAACATATAATTTAGTGGTTCAAAAATAAACAAGATGCTGCTATTTTCTTACTTAACTCTTTATTTGACTTAACGAAGCCATTTTAAAAGAATTGGATAATAACAAAATCTTGTAGGTGTATTGGTCTATCTTTTGGTGGGGTGTACAGGTTCTGGGCCTGGCCTCCATACAATTTGGGACATCTCCTTTAATCGTCCGAGTCGTAACTTTCAAAATCTTCTTCTTGATCTTCTTGTTCTTGTTCGTCTTGTTCTTGTTCTTCTTGTTCTTGTTCTTCTTCATCTTCATCCTGAGTGCATGTAAACTGCGTTAATAGCGATGTATCGTATGTTGCCTCGTTGGAATCAAACGGATCCTCTACTGTTGGTGATTCAATATTAGAGCACAACCGGCCTTGACAATGTGTACATGCCGGAGAACAGAAAAGTCCGACTTTTTTGCAACCACATTTAGCACTGCATCCCTTTTTGCAGTTGCAAAAAACCGAGTTCAGCAGTTTTTCCGGCGCAGGTGGAAGTAAAGTGTGCACTGGTTCTAATAAATTGTTGACCAACTTCCAACCCCAGTCTGTAGGGTCTAGCTGATAACCAAGCCACACTTGAACTTGGTAATATACCCTAAAAAGATGTTGATGAGCAGCAACTGAGGTTGGAGGAAGACAAGCTAATTGTACTTTTTTTTTACTTCTGGTGTTTTTAACGAAACATGCATATCTATACTTATCTAAGCAGGTAGTTTTTTTAGGAGCTCCGTACATAGAAAGAAGAAAGCGAATGCCGTTAGTAATAATTTCTTGTCGAGTAGAACTACTATTTTTAAAAACTTCAGCACATTCAGTTAAATTTTGTTTCTCAAATAGTTTGAAGACTGTTATTTTACCCCTCCTGTAAAATGCAGATGTCGTATCACAGCCAGTTATTGCGTGTAAAAATAGTACATGATTTTGACACTTTGCAAAATTAGATAAACTTTTTGATGAATACATTTCAATATTTCAATATTCAATATACAAAAATATTTTAACGTATATTACAACTATAGAGATGTATATACAGGGTGAAAAAAACTAAACGCAGACCATGAAGTTACGCAATCTGAAAAGCAAACCAAGCCATATTTCAAAATATTATAGCTGGGAAATGATTTTTATTTGTGGGACTCAAAAAATATTATAATTCGCAGCGCGCAATGTATAGCAGCCGTAGCGTAGGCCGCTGCGCTGGAGATGGCTGCTAAGTTCAAAAGTCGTCCGCGCTGAGCCGTACATTGCGTATTGTAATTGATAAAGCCTTATTGTGAACGAAATAATAAAAACAACCACTATGTTTGTATGAAGAAAAGTTTTTAAGTATCCTTTGGCAACAGTTTTTGTAATAAAATGGAAAACAAAATTGTGACTTTGACCCTCAATATCTTCGGAACCAGCTGTTTCCCAAGTATGGTCCTAAAGAGAAAAATGATCCTAATGATGGGGACAATACGTGGTTTTCGGATCTGCGTTTGGTTTTTTTACACTCGTTATACGTGGCGTACTCATGCATATTATGACGATTACAACTTTTACAACTTTTTGAATCGTTATATCTCACGGTGGCTCGTAGAAAAAAAAGTATTAATTAATTTTTTGTAGATAATTTTATGATCTACAATTTTGTTTGAAATATTGACGTGACAACGTCTTAAATTAGGTTGCGGCTGGGAGTCACTTATGAAAAAGTGTAACGCTCGGTAACGTTACGATGAGTCACCGAACGAGAGAGAGGCCCGCCGAATGCCTTGCGTCTCTCTCCCACTCAACTATGATCGGTCTGAGTAAACAAAATATATTTCTATAGTTAAAATTTGTGCAATTCTTATTTTCATTCAATTCCTTGTTCCTATTGTGCAATTTAATTATATTCATATCAATAAATATTCTACCGAGAAAAAGACGTTGTCACGTAAAATCTTCGCCCGTAAAACCGACTTTACAGGCAACCATTTTTTTTTTATGATAAAACTTACCGTTTTGCTGAAAATCGCGAAAAACTCATTTTTTTTACCTTTGACCTTGAATAAATTTTTTTCCTTACAGGGGAAAATGGGGAACTTTCAAATTTTGTTTTTAATGATATTTCAAACAATCTTACCGATTTTCAGCTTGGTGGGAATTTAGGTAACTTTACTCTTATTTTTTGATCTAATTTGACCGGACTAAGAGGATATGTAGTATACTACCACATAGTGTTATTTTGTTAGGCCGAGATCGATGCGGCGGGCGTGGGCGCGGGGGAGACGGGCGAGGATGCGGCGGCGGCGGACGCGCCCGACTCGGACGACGACATGGGCGACCACTACGACGCCGGGAACTCGCCGCAACACAGGTAATGCCTGCTAATTCGATATCTGACATCATTCGTATATTATTCCAAAGATAAGAATGAAGCTATAGTTAGCCCAGTCATCTTAGTTAAAGTAAAGTAAGAATCCCTGAACTTGAGATAACCAGCTATAAACTTGTACCTTTGTTATGACATCCTAAAACTTGTCTCAAAACCTACATATAGTA
This sequence comes from Anania crocealis, assembly GCA_949315895.1. Classification (NCBI taxonomy): domain Eukaryota; kingdom Metazoa; phylum Arthropoda; class Insecta; order Lepidoptera; family Crambidae; genus Anania; species Anania crocealis. The sequence goes on from OX438863.1 coordinate 5,859,566, forward strand.
GGGAGTTCACGTCTGTTAAAATCTAAGGTACAAAAATCGACTTTTTGCAATTATTGCGTTTCCTGTAGGTTTTATGCTATTTATATGTTGTAGAGGACAAAATTCCCTACAACTTTAGTTTGATTTTTTTTTAAATCATTATCAAGATATAAGGTTGAAAGCGCGCAGTGTTTAACTATGTATACTTGTAGAGTAGCATTTTTGAGTCAGTATATTTCCGGTCAGCATTTCACGGCATGGCATTTTTCACCTAAAACCTACACAGACGTAAAATAACTAGGCTTGCTTAATCTTGATGGATTAAATTTTACATAGTATAATAGCATTTCTTTTTCTGTCAGCAGCCAATCAAAGTTAATTATTTTTTTAATTGCCAACCCTACAGAAACATTTATTACCTACACTTCTTCGTCTTTGCTGTGTGAATAAAAGTTATGGCTTAATATCATCCTACCGCAGGGCAAAGGCCTTATTAAATCCAAGTTACCACAGCAATGATGGGACCAAACAACCACCACGCTTGCTAAATGCGGGTTGGTGATCAATCCTGACTGAATATTTCTACTAAATTTATTGATTGTTTCAGTTGGGGCGGGTCCCCGCCACATGAGACGCCGCGCCCGCTGGAGGACCCTGCGGACCTCATGCCACCCCCTGCCGTTCCTAGGCCGCCATCCGTTAGGCCCATGGTAAAACATCTTTGATACTTACTATTTCAATTATTCATAGAAGTCTATCAAGGAAGGTTAGAGTTCAAAGTGCGAAGTACAGCTTTTCAAACAAAACTCGTCTAACTAAATCCACAAAGGCACTCAGACATAAAGTAAGACACAACACATAATCCCAAATACTGCCACATACAAATTAAATTTATATAATCCTATTATGCCTATCAATATTTAGTGCTTAGAAGAAGTTAAATTTTATCAGAACCTATTGGTCGCAGCGTGATGTTATATAGCCTAAAGCCTTCCTCAATAAATAGACTATCCAACACAAAAAGAATTTTTCAATTCGGAGCAGTACTTGCTGAGATTAGCGCGTTCAAACAAACAAACTCTTCAGCTTTATTATATTAAGTATAGATTTCGCCGCGGAGTGCAATAGTTTTGTTTGCCCATATCGGATTCCCACGCGCCACGCCTATTATTATATTTCTTTATTTGATCTGAGATGTAAACAGCCAATCAACCACATAATATATATTTTTTTAATCTTTGATGACTTTTTGAGACATTTACTATTCATTTACAGTACACTACTCTTACACAAAATCACGCTCATTACATGTCAAATCGGTCCGACGACCCAGTCTGTATATTGGTGCTGGTGTCCGCATACCACACAAAGGTCCCGGGTTCTTCTTTTTTAAATGAATTGGCACTGAAAGGGGTGGGTTATAATCTTGCTATTGAAGGCTCGTTAGCCACTAAATTGTCGCGCGGCCAGCGCTCAATTTACCTTGTTTGTCTCGGAGTGTCGCGACACCGTAGTGCACTTGAACAGTTGCGTTAAAACCGTTTTTATGACCTTATCCTGTTTGCACACATACAAATGATGATATATTTCGTAAAGCTTATGGATAAGTAATTAAAAAAAATCGAGTACCCGTAGTGGTAAAATAATTAATTAGAAGTTCGGGAATTTTGCTAAAGAGAAAATTCAGGGCTTTTAATAGAAATTGGTTCATAGTATTAAATCTAAATCGATAACTAATATTTTTTTTCAAAGAATTTTAAACTAGAAGAATATACCTTTCCGTATATGTATTTTTTTTATAAGTTGGAGGCAATTCAACGTCGTAATAATATTTGTATAATTGCACATTTTTTTCCCGCGCGTCTAATTTCGCCACTGAGTCGAGAGGCCGTTTAGTAGTATTTTATTCCAATTGTGGACGGTTTGTGCCAAAAATAAAGCGTATTTTAAAAAGATACAGATTTTAACATTTACATTTTTGTATCTTTCTATCTTTGTAAAAAACAATAACATTGAAGCTGCCCTACTTTAGAATAGAAAAGTTGTGTTTTTGTTACAACAGAACTGTTAGACTTCGGATCGAAATAATCTTCTACTAATTATATGTACAAAAAGAGTAAAACCTGTAGTTTCTAAAAATATGCAATACTTTTATGTTCTTCCGAAATGTGTCTGTTTTTGAGTTAAATAATCCAATGGCCGCGCTGCTGGGCGCTGGCTTACAGGCTGTTCGCTGCCAAGATGGCCGCCGCCGACAGTAGTTTAGTTAAGGGCTGTCGCACTTAATAAATAAAGTTAGGTGCTTTTTTATTAGGTAATTTAAAATTTTATAACCAAAATATGAAATGGTTCACTTTAAACATTTTTCTTGTTTATTCTTTTAGATAAAAATTATACAAAACAAAAAAAATCTACAATAGGCTCACAAAATAACTCACAATAAATCAGTATGATTGAACGTAAGCGTGTGAGACAGCCCTGCCAAAATGCTAATTTGTTTCAAGGTCCCACAGGACCTTGTTACCTTGATCATGGAAAATGGCGTAATAAAACTTACTATTTTGCGTTGCATCAATCTCCTGTGTAAACAGATAATTGTTATTTTTTTGAAACACTGTTCATTAATAGTATAATTATCATAATTTTGTATAATTCTTTGACTAACCATTCATAATTTCAACAAAATGATGTTGTAAACAAAATCAATATATATCGGTACATTTAACGGGCTACGGGTTGGTTATGATTTTGAACACTACCCATTGATTTTGTGACGAGATAATTATATGATCGAATAACACGGCTTATCGATCCTTTTGATATGAAACAAAATACTTACGGCATATTAAAACAATCCACTTCACAAACAAAAAACAAGTATGGCGTGAACTGTCGTAAAGTTCTTTAAAATGATTGTTTTAACCAGTCACAGGCCTCTTCTATGGTTTTTTGAGGTATTAATGTTGCCAAGTCTATAATCTAAATTACCTAAGAGGTTTGGTGTGGCCGCAAAAAAAAGACCTATCAAATTAGTAAAAATCCAAGAACGATCGCGCCGGTCCTGTGGCACCGTGTGACAAACTACTGACTTTTGTTCGCGGTACTACAGGACCGCGAAGCAATCGAGTGGTTAAGCCACTAATACCGACTTCTGTCGCAAGATGTGAGTAGACACTTCAGAGGCTCATAATGGGCGACTCTGCCACCAGTTAATCTTTTTCTTATTATATAAAAGAAAGTCGTGCTAGTTACACCACTTATAAGTCGAGAACGGCTGGACCGATTCTTATGATTTTGGTGTTTTAGGATTTGTCTTCGTCGGGAATAGGATAATAAATATTAAAAAAGTTGGAAAGTTTACGTTACAAAAATAAGTAAAATGTAGTTCTTGATATTTTTTCCAACCACGCCATTCTTGAAGACAATGACATTTAAGACGTCAAAATTAAATACTACTCTGGGCGATACGAAGTTCGCGGGCTCCGCGAGTCCTTGATAATCATACGACATGATGAGTAATCTTTCTGTGTGCAGGAGGGTAATAGGTGACTCTTCCACCAGTCCAACCTTGAACAATGGGGGCTATCGCTAGTGAATTTGCCACTAGAGGCGCTAGTGTCGCGTGAGGTCCAATATCATTCACTTTTCACTGGTTTTAGCGGAATTTGTTGCATAAATTACAATTTCTTTAATTTACCTGCTGGAAAGTGACCTTTTTCGTAAAATATCGCAAATATGAATTATTATTTGGCGATTAATGTGAACGCTTTAAAAGCGGAATTAAGAAAAAGCGCAAAAATAGGCGGCCTCAAGGGCAACTATTTCAGAAGTAAGTTTGTTGATATCAAGATAGATATTTATAAACAATATAACCTTAATTAGATTCAAGATATAACACTTTGTTTCGGCGCCAATCGCCTTTGACAGCTATAGCTGTCAAAGGCGATTTGGCGCCGAAACAAAACGAAGGTATACCTCCGGACCTCAGTCTACAGTGGCGCCAACTGGTGAGCAAAGAAACGGTAGTCCCCATTATACGACATAATAAATAATCTATCTGTGTTCAGGAGGTAGACGGTCCGGTGCCAGACGAGCCTCTGCCGATGCCGATGTCGCCGGCGGCGGCCGCTACGGCCGAGGGCGAGGAGGCGGCGGCCGACAACACAACTCTCCTCAACAACGACGAGGAGTCCTTCGCGCTAGCGCCCGTCGACGCCACTGTCCTTAAAGGTAATCTATACTACTACCATATAAACGAGAATGTTACGTACTCACGTTACAGAAGAGCTTAGCTATCTAAGCTAGTGCGGACTAAGTACTGTGCCTGCGGGTTACTTTAATCCTATCATGTTACTTTGGCCCAAATCAAAAAGTTTTAATATACGGCTACATTTGGCCTTAGGGTCTTTTATCCAATTAGTAAATTAGCAAATCAACGTCAAAGTTCCAATCAGAAAATTCCAAAAGGCCAATGTTAAATTCGTTAAAACAGGCCAAAGTAGCCGATAGGGCTAAATAACCCGCAGGCACAGTACGTCCTTTTCTTTGTTTCCATGTTACATTGCTCTGCAGCTTATTCTGAGCACTCTACGCACTTTCAGACTCAAGACGCGGAAGAGATTTTTTCGGTTCTAAATTTAATTAACTGATGTGTTGCAAATTAATTCATAACTATTCATAATACATTCTAGCTTTCTCGGTCGCCAATCAAGACAGCTATTGTGTTTTGAAACTTGAAAATTTCTCCTCCTAGCCACTTAGCAATTTTGGCCTTACCAGCAATCTTAGCATCATCAGACGTCTTTCATTCTTTGCTTCAGTCTTGATAAGTTAACAGCCTTCGATATCCCACCAGGCATAACAAAAACGAAACGCAAGCGCAAGCTGATCGTCGACGAAGTGAAGAACATATCCGGCGAGGAGATGAAGAATCAGCTCAGCAACACTTCGGACATCGTGACTACCCTCGACCTGGCCCCGCCCACGCGTCGCCTCATGCACTGGAAGGAGACTGGTGGCGTTGAGAAACTGTTTACGCTGCCGGCCAGGCCGATACCATCGCGGGTGCTCTTCAAGGTACGCTATACTGTATTTGATATTTTAGCAACTTAATTGCAATTATAATATCAGTATATAAACTAGAAAAATTATGTCTCAGGTAGCTCAGGTGAAAAATTATGTCTTCACTATATACTGTTCAGCTAAAACAAATGATTTCTGCTTGTCTTTATTTTATATACTAACTGGTTTTGCCCAATACAATTGACGTAGAATTGTTTGCACATTGTATGTGATGTCGAATACCTTACCTCGCGAGATGGAGTTGATGTTTTTTGGTACCGTTTGGTGTGTTGTAACAAAGTAAATCACAACCTTAAAGAACGCTGTCCTTTTACGCCCAGTTTTTAAATTATTTTTTAATTTAGGGACTTCAACCATAAGTTTATCAGTCTTATCATACCTTAATCTAGAATTACACAAAAAAAAACTAAATCAAGCAATTCCCAAAAGGGCATTGCAGACATTGCCACCCAACAGACATCAGTCAGTTATAGAAAATACTATTTCACATATTAATTTAGACTTTTTGAAATGGGTTTAGCAAGAATTGATGGAAACACTATCTTTTTCTTATTTTATATATTTACTAACTGATTTTCCCCAATGCAATTGACTCTTTAGATTTGTTTGTTTTATGTTATATCGGATATTTTACCTTACGAGATAAAGTTTATGTTATTTGGAAGTAATTCAAAACCTCAAAGAACGCTGTCATTTTCTGCCCTGCTGTATGTACCTGCAGGGTTTGTCAGCGAAAGACTAATTAAAACTACAATCTAACTAAACTTAAATTAGATATCTAAGTTTGTATAGTTATTGGTTCATGTTGTTGTTGCAGAAATATCAGCGCAACATGACCCTCAGAAGCGAGACCGAGGAGGGCGAAGCGCGTTCCCCTGACCCCGAGCCCAGCGTCGTCCGTCGCGGCGGCCGGAAGCGACGACACGAGGAGGTAATTAGTTGATCATAACCATAGCGGTCCCGTTAACGCCTACAGAATCGTCGCACACCCGTACAAAATGCGGTTATATGCTATGCCCGTGAAATACGGTTTCAGAGAGTTGCTACAAACTAAACTGCTAAAGAACGAATCAGTAGGCGTCGAAGAGTCTTGTTGCAAAATGATCTTTTGAGACTTTTGTAACACTATATTAACATTAACTGAAATCTGCATATAGTACCTACATTGTCAGTTGTTGTACTTGGCTTTTTCCATTCAAGAACGTCTCTACATAGCGGCCGTCAGTTCGCCGTGGTACCTATTTATAACATTCCCATTTATAGAATTTCAAGCTTCGAAATTAAGATAAATTATTATAGTTACTAAACTATGACTCTATAAGTCCTGACATAACATTGTATGGTCACAGATTTCTGACTCTAGATTCCAGTTTTGTGCCGTCACTTTATATGATTTCTGAAAGCATAATCAGGCCAAATGTCGGATTTTAGACTCCAACAAAAGGACATGCTAGGAATAAACCTTGATTTCCTTCTTAGATTATCCATCCCCCGGAAACTCCTGCCCCGCCCGTACAAGAGATGGAACCACCAACGCCAGTGCCACAAGAATACGAGCCTTCAGTCGGTGAGTCTACACTCTTACGCACCAACAAAATCTGCTCTTTCTGTACATTTTTTTCCTACTTCTTGTTTTGGTTTACTATATTTTTACTAACAGACTACACAGTAAATATTTATATTATAAAAGAGTCCTGCATTGTTAGCACCTTGTTTTATACATCACTCAACAATTTTTGTTTGATATAACTAGATAAGAATGGTTCAAATTATGATTTACAATCAATCAAAATTTTTAAATATCAATTAAAGGTCAATAATATGGTTGACGAGTTACAAAGCTACCGGCTACCAGCAAAATAATAGTTTGTCACAAATAAAAGCTTGAAAGGATAATAAAGATTTTGGGTTGTTGCAATACTCAGAATGGAATTTTGATGTTGATTCTTTTGCGTTTGCTATTGATCAGATCAGTTTAATAATGCCTAAAGAATAATGTTTTTAATGCTCTTGTGTAGTCTGTTTTTATTTCCTTATGTATGTTTTGTCATTTTAAACTTTACTATGACCATCTTTTATTTTCAACATTCTTAATTTGGTTTATAAAAATCCTCACTTCATTTTCATATCTTGATGTCTTGAATGGTTATCTGGATTTCATGTTATATTGACAATGTTCATACATGCTTAATTAAAATTCACATAAGCGAAAAACGTTCATCTCATAGACAGAAAAATAGTTTTTCTTTTAGTTACTAGATTGAAACTCGATAGTAAATTATTGAGATGGGTGAAATACAGAGAAAATGCATGGTTTAAGAAAAACTGATATTCTGGTTTTTTAAGTCTGTAAAATTCACAAGTCGCATTTCAATTTAGAGTTTATATCGGCATATGGGGTGGGACTATATTGCTTAGGGTATCAAGTCTACGTTACCGTACCGTATACTACTGTTACCGTTACCATGTAACCGCTATAAGATGAACGTGAACGCCTACCGCTCTTCGCACCACGTAACACATTAACCCTGTTCGCGCGGCCAGAGCACGAGGCGCCGGAGTCGCCCGCCTTCCCGCAGACGCCGCGACCAGACGACGAGCCGCATACTCCAGGTACAAGACTATAAACTTGTTCAGTGCAGGTGTTTTAGTCGGATATATAATACACCACTACTTCTTAACCGCTCAATACATCGTGGATACTGTGGTATCCGAGGCATTTTGAACTTCAGTACACCTTGGATGGATAATAAAGCGTACAAAAGAACGGAGGTGACAAAAATAGCCTTATCCTGCTCGTACGTATATAAAATTCATAAGGCGTGTTATCTATCTCGTTCTACATTCATTAACGCTGAAGTTAAAAGACCGTTGAGTGATTAAGCTATATGACTAATTTGCGGAAACATCCTCTTAGTTGCGTATATAGATCATGATTTTTCTTGACATACGATTATAAATATTTATATTATATCATATTATATTATATCATAGGAATACAAATTAAGACACGATTCAGTCGATGACGTCATACGCCTGCAAACACTAGTAAACATTAATAATGTAACAGCAGATGTCTACAAAGGTGTGACGTCATAGCGAATATTTTCAATTAAATTAATTTACGATATTGTGGTTCCATTGCATTTTTTGATGATACTATTTATATAACTCGATAAATAAAATTCTATTATATTCTATTCTATTCTATTCTAAAAATGGAGATAATCACGTATCAATAATTACACTTACGTGCTTCGCATTACTACGCGCGCAGCTGCGGCGTAAGTAGAATACATATGAAGTAAACGTCTTAAAAAATATGACAAGTTTATTGTCGATTTAGAATACATTCACTATTATATTATTGCATAAACAATATTAGTGCCGATTGCCGATTAGAAATCTCACGATCTAGTTTATTTCTTTGGCGGTTAAAAAGTAGTGCTAGCGTTGCGTCATATTTTATATTAAGTAATATTATATATGTATAAGTACATAAAAAAAAAAAAAACATTTCATTACCAACTAAAAGCCTGCATGGACACATACGCATAAAGCACCTTGCTTATTATTGTGAAAGGGATAATCGCATGTTATATGTATAAACTACAGGCAAACATAGAAACAGACAGTATGTTTTCTGGCTGTTAATACTGTTAATATTTGGGCTTCAGAATAGGTAGACCTATTTCGGGGCTATGATGTGTATATTTTCAGAAAAGTTTGTTATTGTTAAACACTTTAAGAAAATTATCAGAAACCAAGAAGTGAAAATGAGAGCCTAGTTTTTTTTACCTTACAACTTGTGAAAAGTACCAAAAAGGCCTAAGTATCACCAGTCTATATCAATAAATAAAATTAGATGTCTACTTGTGTTTCAACAAATGCTATAAGAAAGTTGAGACTGAATATAAGATCTACTAGACAAACTATTTCCTTCAGCTACTAAAAGTATTTCATTAAAAATATTTATAAAAAAAAAATTAAGCAAATACTCGTATCCAAATTATTATAGGAAAGCCGTATAGAAAATAATAACTGTATTTAACGTAGAAGAGTAGATTGGTAGAAGAGTGCGTTTGAGTTGCGTATATTAGTTATTTGTTTACGATGCATGCCTGTTCTATACCGTTTGTTATCTTCCAGGTGGTATGCTAAGTTCGCTTGGCCCTCCAATGACTCCAGGGGCTCTGGGCGCGCTAACACCTGGAACACTGCTGCAGGGCGGCATCACGCCCGGTGGCCTCCACCACGGGGCAATGACCCCAGGTAAACTTAAAATTAGTTGCTTTCAGATAATGCCTCGGTAGGCATAATTATATTTGTGTAGATACACAAAAATTTTGATACCTTTAGATGCTATACTTTTTAGTTTAGTGTTGACCTGCATTTTAAGTACACTGTAGACTAGGTAGCTAAAAAAATTATGGAGGAGGAATCGCGTATCGGCTATAAGCGTAAACGCCGTCCGATTTGTGAATAAAACTGAATAGTCGCGTTGGAATAGACTGGCTGTTGCCCGCGACTTCGTCCGTGTCAATTTCTGTTATTATGATCGCGATTATTTTTGCATTATTTTTTTACTGATTCTTCGCTTCTATTGGTCGCAGCATGATGTTTTATAGCCTAAAGCTTTCCTCGATAAAAGGAATATCTAACACAAAAAAATGTGTTCAATTCGAACCAGTACTTCCTGAGATTAGCGCTTTCAAACAAACAAACTCTTCAGTTTTATAATATTAGTATAGATTTAAGAATTGCAATTATTGATTGCAGTTTGTTTTGTTTCAGTTATTTACAAATATCTTCCCAATACTTTTAACAGAAACCTTAATTTCAAAATTAACATCTATAGCTAAAACTATTAAACTTAAGCAATGACTGAGTGTAATCTTCCGATGCCAGGAGGACTCCAACACGGCGGTTTGACGCCGGCGGGACTCCAACACGGCGACCAGCCGGTGGACCTGGGGCTGGGCACCGGCGGCATGACGCCCACAGGCTTGCATCATGGCGGTGAGTTTTTTATTTTTCCTACTTGATTCTTTTTTAGGGTTCCGTACCCAAAGGGTAAAACGGGATCCTTTTACGGGGTTTTTGTTTATTTTTGTTCGATATCAATAAATAGTAGCCGGTAGGCACTACATTAGCTAAAATTATGTAGTACCTACTGTCTTACCTAGACAATGGTACGGAACTATTCGTGCGCGAGTCCGACTCGCACTTGGCCGATTTTTTTTCCTTCTCCTGGCTTCTATGACCGTTCATTCGGTCATAATTTCGCCATTGTCGGGTTTACCGGGTCACAGAATCACAAATAATATTACAAGAAACATTAAAACAGCCTCTAGTCTCAACCTGTTCACATAAATTGCAGACAACTCAAATATAATAGGAACAGACAAAACATCATATTGATATTAAAACCAATCGATTAATATAGATTACTTGTCATAACGCAATTCCGCCAAATATTTATTGGTATGGCAATAGTGAACTGTGACATTAACTACTTTTACTTCCTGGGTTTTGTAGTACCCAATAAAAAAGGTCAGATGTACAGACAACAGCACGTCAACCTACCACAAAACGTCAAATTTTCTCAATTTTCAAAAATTCTACAGATTTTCCGCTGTGTTCAAACATCCAGAAAACAAATTTGACAATTTTTTTGAAAATAAGCAAAATATTCGAACACGGCCAAAGCCTTTCTTTAATTTTTAATGAAAAAAGTATTTAAATCGGTCTAGTTTTGGAAAAGGAATCGGGGGACTACGAAACGTTGAATTTGTGTGCTTTTAGTAGCCCTTGTGTTTCCTCTTAAAGTTGAAAATCAATTCAACCCTAAAACAAGTGAAAATAGGGAAAGCCGACAATCGCAAAAAAATACTCTATACAAATTGGATCCATGATTAAACTTTAAAAAAAAACAGAGCGTATCTTTGAGCCATGAGTTTTTGTGAATTAGCTTTATGACAGATACAATAATCCTAAATAACGTTATTTTTCCCTCTTCCCTACAGGTATGACCCCGGGTGGTATGACGCCTGGACTAGGATTAGACAGCGGAATGACCCCAGTAGGACTGGTGCACGGCGGATTAACACCAGCGGGTCTCCATCACGGCGGCATGACACCAGGTTTGTTTTTATGTTCACAGTGATATCATATTGCCTTGTATTTAAAAGTTATTATATTATAACCAACTAGCTTTTTCCCGCTGCTTCGCTCCCGTTAAATTCGGGGTAACAATAAAATTTCACCTCCTCTTTTAAGGGGTTGAGGGTGGATTTCTTTGTAAGTCACAAATAGGGATACCAATTTTTAGCGTTCTACCTTGAAAATTGCGGAAGGCTCCATACAAACTGCCACCCCCCATTTTAGGGAAGTGGGGGGGTTAGAAAGAGACAAAAAGTACCCTATGTCACTATCTATCCCTTTAACTATTTCCACTTAAAAAATCACGTCAATTCGTCGCTGCGTTTTGCCGTGAAAGACGGACAAACAAACAGACACAAACACTTTCCCATTTATAATATTAGTGTGGATTAATGTAGATTCAATCCACGTAAGCGATTCACTAGGAATACAATTGTCAAATAAAAGAAATTGTAAAGTCGTACAAACCTGATATTAATTACAGGAGGGTTAGATCACGGTGGTATGACTCCCGTCGGTCTACAGCACGGTGGCATGACACCCGGCGGTTTACAACACGGCGGCATGACGCCTGTCGGCTTACAACACGGCGGTATGACGCCCGTCGGCCTACAACACGGCGGAATGACACCTGCGGGCCTTCAACACGGCGGAATGACACCAGCGGGACTCCAACACGGCGGCATGACACCGGCGGGGTTACAGCACGGTGGAATGACTCCGTCGGGTGAGTTTATTGCACTTCTAGGTTGTGCTAAACATCAAATAGAAATTAGCGTAACTTCTATTGAAGTAATTTTGAAGACAATGATTTGAAACGACGAATTGGAGTGGCATGTACACCGGTTTTTAAGGTGTCGCCTGCTTTGAGGTCCCGGGTTTGATTTCCGACGGGTCAAAGTAGAAAACGAAAGTGTTTTTCTACATTTTCACGGGTCTCGGTGTTTATGGTAACTTCGTTGTTTCTGATTTTTACAATACGAGTGCTTCAACTTACTCATATTGGGATCAAAACAATGTATATGATGTTGTCTACATGTAAATACCGTCTGTCTGCTCTGTACTTTTATTCTTGCCTAATACTATAGTCCATAAAATATAGCTTGATTAGAATGACACCTGTCAAACTGAGGTGACTAGTGATGGGACTGACTCGACTGATTAAACGAAAAAAAAACAGTTATGGCGAATAAAATAAAACGAAAATCAGATATATTAAGATTTAACAGTAAGTCAGTGTCGTGATCATTATCAGAATAGTTGGAACAATCATGAAAATCAATTAAGAAATTTTTTATCACATGCAGAATCTAATAAATTTGAAATTTTTTCGTAAACTATTACCTATTAATTGCAATTTGATGTTCTTAGCATCAAACAATTCCCATTAAATCATTTGTAACATTTATGTTACATTACGTCGATTTTACGTCATCACTAGCGATTATGAAAAATGACGTAACTTTGTAAAAACGTGTTAAGCGTAATTTTTGTGACTGGGTTATTTTAATGTTTTTAACTTTAAATATAAAATTTATATAATTAAATTGATAAATATGTACAGCAAAGTATAAAAAAATATTCTTAACATGCTAGTTACCAATATTTTTTCGTGTGCAAATGTGTTTCACTTGTATGATGCTGGTACAAAGTTACGTCGTCTGTTTCAGTGAGAACTGTCATTTTAATCAAGCTATATTTTAAGAACCTTACCTTATTTTAAGTATAATTCTTTTTTAGTTTTAATTTCCATTTTGCTCTTTTTCTTTTGTTTCGTTTACATTATTTAATGGTACCAAATAAACGTTTTTCTTTCTTTTTGTTTCTTTCTTTACTCTTTAGTTCATAATATAAATTAAGTGTACAGGCTAAAATGCTAACAAAAGTAAAAGTTAATTTAAAAGATTAGTTATCTATTTTTGTACAGTATGGATGGCATGTTTCTTAAAAAAAATGTCTAAAAAGTTACTAGAGACATCACGTGATTAATAGACAGCTCCTGAGCGTGAAAGAAGAGAGGCATAGATAGATAAATAGAATACTCTTTATTGCACACCAAACAAGGTAATTAAAAACAATATTTACAAAAAGATGTACAATTTACGCGGCCTTATCGCTAAGAGCGATTTTTCCCAGGCAACCTTTGGGTCAGGACACAATATAAAAGTAAGGGGAAGGTAGGGCAGATATGATCTTAAGCAAGGATTATTTCTTATCGTTTAAACTTTAAATGATTTGTTGTGCGTAGGTCTCCAACATGGCGGTCTTCTGTCGCACGCGCACTCCCACTCGTTGGAGTTGCCCATGATGCCGCAGCTGGGCGCCGACCACGTGGCCCAGTTGTTGCCCCACGCCGCGCCTATGGAACCATTGCTGCATTTGGACGACCAAGCGGACTACCAGGTATACTACACCGTGCGTTATCAACCGTCTGACAAGCGAAGCCTACGTTACGTAATATGGTTAAACATTTTGGCAGAGTTTTTTTTTATACACCGTGCATTTTGTACCTCCTGGAAAACGAAGCCTACGTTATGTAATCACTTTGTATCATCCTTGCAGTGTTTTTTTTTAATTTCTTTTTAAAAAAATATCGTAGAAAAATATAAAAATTTATTAACTAGTATATGAACTTGAAAAAGTATGTCTCAGGCGGGAACATAATTTTTCAAGTTTATATACTGATAATATAGTTGCAATTAAGTTGCAAAATATCAAATAAACTTGATTTAGCTATTTATTTTGAAACACGCTGTGACGCACACGGACGTATTTGTGTAAGGTTCATTCATCCAGGACCCGACCAAAGCAAAATAATACGTACGTGCGCGTCACAGCATGATTCAAAATGAATAGTCTTATTTTTAACATTTTTCTAAGACTATTTTAAAACATAAAAAACACTGCTAAGATATATGTATCCTTTATGATTACATAACGTGGACGTCTTTTATCAGGTGGTCAAAAATGAACGGGGTATATAAAAATAATCTAATAAAACATAAATATTGATTCAGCTATAATTTTAAAACAAGCTGTGATGCTCGCTGTGGGTCTTGAAAATTTATCATTATTGATAAAAATAAATAAAAAATAGTCTTTCATCTTTCTAATTTTATTCTTTTGTTCACACAGACTGGCATGCACATGACAAATTTAGGATACGAAGATCAGCACCCTCATCAAAGTCCACAACACGACTACGATTTACCACCTACACCAGAAAATGTAAGTAGTAATTTCTAAGTCATATGTTTTAATTTACGATAGTTAAGGATACGGAGAGGAACGTTACATTAAATAAATTCGACAATAATTGAAATAGTAATGCGCTCTGACTGCAAGTTAAAAGTTGTTTCCATTAATTTAATTATCTTGCTAGCTATGAGTAGACTGTATACCTTCGTCTAATTTTCTTCAAACGTTTCAAGACGATAGTTTTTGACTAGTGTTGCTAGTGATAATAATCTATAAACTTAGTCTTATTAGTAGTTTTATAAGTAGACGTACAGCACACACAGAGACATGGTGAAACCATAGATATAAATAGAAGAGTGGATAAGAAACCTGCTTGCAGTATTACAGCGAACTCATGTATTAAAGTAAGTTGCTTGTTAACGTCAAGGGCTAAAATAATATTTTCATAAAAAATTACGTCAAATTTCAATAAAAATTACATAAGTTTATTTATAGAAATCCTGCCAAAACGCTCACGTTACAAAACAGTAATAAAATCTCGTGCTCTAAGTTTTTAGACAGCCTAACTTTGGGTGTGACGGTTATGTTAGCTTGTTTGCCGGTCAGTGACGTCATCGCCCTTTGAATGGCGGTCACATAATTGTTATCAGTGATAACAATTATGCTGTGAAAAGGTTAAAGGCAGTTACGTGATAAGTTATCACGTAACTGCAAAGGTATTAAAACAGCAATTTAAATTAATTTTCTTAATTTTTATGACGAATAATAGTATTCAAAGTCAGTATATAAACTTGAAAAATTTTGTCTCAGGCGGGACTCGAACCCGCATCTCCTCGCAAGCCGGGCGGGCGCCATACCATTAGGCCACCGAGACACTGCGACGCGGCGCGAATTTTTCAAGCATATTCTTACGCTGTGAGCCAGCGTTGTTTCATCAAATGTTAGGAGTTTGCACCCTTAACACCCGAAAGAAACATCTTTGCAGATGTTTGACAGTCAGTTAAGATGAAACAGCTATTTATATACTTTATTTGATATTTTAGCAACTTAATTGCACTTATAATATCAGTATATAAACTTGAAAAATTTTGTCTCAGGCGGGACTCGAACCCGCATCTCCTCGCAAGCCGGGCGGGCGCCATACCATTAGGCCACCGAGACACTGCGACGCGGCGCGAATTTTTCAAGCATATTCTTACGCTGTGAGCCAGCGTTGTTTCATCAAATGTTAGGAGTTTGCACCCTTAACACCCGAAAGAAACATCTTTGCAGATGTTTGACAGTCAGTTAAGATGAAACAGCTATTTATATACTTTATTTGATATTTTAGCAACTTAATTGCACTTATAATATCAGTATATAAACTTGAAAAATTTTGTCTCAGGCGGGACTCGAACCCGCATCTCCTCGCAAGCCGGGCGGGCGCCATACCATTAGGCCACCGAGACACTGCGACGCGGCGCGAATTTTTCAAGCATATTCTTACGCTGTGAGCCCGCGTTGTTTCATCAAATGTTAGGAGTTTGCACCCTTAACACCCGAAAGAAACATCTTTGCAGATGTTTGACAGTCAGTTAAGATGAAACAGCTATTTATATACTTTATTTGATATTTTAGCAACTTAATTGCACTTATAATATCAGTATATAAACTTGAAAAATTTTTTTGTCTCAGGCGGGACTCGAACCCGCATCTCCTCGCAAGCCGGGCGGGCGCCATACCATTAGGCCACCGAGACACTGCGACGCGGCGCGAATTTTTCAAGCATATTCTTACGCTATGAGCCAGCGTTGTTTCATCAAATGTTAGGAGTTTGCACCCTTAACACCCGAAAGAAACATCTGCAAAGATGTTTGACAGTCAGTTAAGATGAAACAGCTATTTATATACTTTATTTGATATTTTAGCAACTTAATTGCACTTATAATATCAGTATATAAACTTGAAAAATTTTGTCTCAGGCGGGACTCGAATGTGGCCTAATGGTATGGCGCCCGCCCGGCTTGCGAGGAGATGCGGGTTCGAGTCCCGCCTGAGACAAAATTTTTCAAGTTTATATACTGATATTATAAGTGCAATTAAGTTGCTAAAATATCAAATAAAGTATATAAATAGCTGTTTCATCTTAACTGACTGTCAAACATCTGCAAAGATGTTTCTTTCGGGTGTTAAGGGTGCAAACTCCTAACATTTGATGAAACAACGCTGGCTCACAGCGTAAGAATATGCTTGAAAAATTCGCGCCGCGTCGCAGTGTCTCGGTGGCCTAATGGTATGGCGCCCGCCCGGCTTGCGAGGAGATGCGGGTTCGAGTCCCGCCTGAGACAAAATTTTTCAAGTTTATATACTGATATTATAAGTGCAATTAAGTTGCTAAAATATCAAATAAAGTATTCAAAGTCTTTAACACGTTCGCGTGAGCAATCTCATGTCCAAAATTTTGCTTAGAGGCGCAACTTTTTTCCATACAAATTAAAGCAACGTGTGAAGATGTTCCGCCGTAACACATGCACAATGCAACAAGCTACACGGCACAACATGTTATCACGTCCGACGGTTATACACGTCTCTTCTTCAAAAAGTTTCATAATACGTTCTTCTTCCTTATCCATCTGCGAGAAAGAGACATTATACTGTTACTACAGACTAAAACCCATAAGCAAAATAATCATTATGTTTCATATTGAAACAATAAACCAGCATTTCTTTCGCACAACACAACAGTATTTATTTTAGAAGTAGAAGCTAAAAACAACGTTATTTATAAATTGTTATATTACCACGTAGTTGGCACAGCAATACAAAGAAATCTTTATCATATTTTCATTCTTTTCCGCCTATTTTTTACCCATTCGATATAAGTTGACAAAAACATAGACACAAAAACCGTTACCTAATATCTTTCAAAATTGATTCAGATTCATGCCATTTAGGATGCTGTTAGTTGCTTGTTATCATGACAGTGATTATCTCTAGTAAGATTACTATTAGAATTCATAAAATTCACGTATCTTTCATGACAAAATATCACGCAATCCAAATTATTGGCACGGCGCACTCACAACGCGCACAATAGGTCACCTGATACCGCGCAGGTCAACTGGCGTGAAGTTCGTAGTAGGGCGGGGAGGGCGGCTTATGGCGTTGCGCAGGTGGCGGTGGGCCTTTCTGTGTGTGTGTGCACGATCATAGAAAAATGAGGTTTCCAATGTCTGGCGGCGGAACTAACTCCAAAAATGGGCTGTATTGCGGCGCAAAGGAGGCACGGTATATGAATTCACGCTTAAATTAGACGTAACACAACGTTCCGCCTAAATACATATAATAATCTATGGGACGTGAGAAGAAGTCGCGCCGTTTCATAAACATTTACCCTCGACGCGACGCGACGTTGCTCGCGCGAATGTGTTAAATACTGCCTTTAACCTTTTCACAGCCAACGACTTCTATAGAAGTTCGAGATTTTCGTACCCCCCACGCTACGACTTCTATAGAAGCTCTTCATTGTACCTAATGTAATAAAATACAATTACGATACATAGGACATTTCTTTTTTTTGTAATTTTTAAAGATGGACACTACTGTAACCCGATTTATTTATTTTTCTAGAAAACAAGGCTTTGTGTTTTAAAATGGATAAAAACAAAAACGCCTCTAATATTGACATGTCCTTCACGCCAACTACTTCATATCAAGTTGGCCAGTGTTGTGACGCGAAAGTTGCATTCATTACAATCCACTACCGTTAATTTGTTTTATTTTATACAATGAGCATACATTTTATGATTTATGGATCAATTTCAGTCAGTGAACAACGTATTATTCAATAATTTGGTATATTAATGTACGTATTCAATCATTTCATTCAAATTAATTAACTTTACTGAGAATTTTCGATATTGCTCCACCCATCTCTACGTAATGGCAAGATGTCAGTACTAACAGCGCCACTAACTTTATTTCAAGTAAATCCGTGACGTCGTAAGCGCACACGTATCAAGGTCATTAGGTCATAGTGCCGGGTCAAGTAATAAAATAAGTGACAGTGAATTTGACTCTGATGAGTTGTTGCGGGTATTAGAATTATGAAACGGAAAACAGTAGTACATTCACGGAGGAGTATCCTCCTCCGTGAATGAGGTAAGTTTTAGTCGGTAAACATTACCTTGTTTTATTGTTAGATAATAATAGAACTAAAGTGCAAATAAAACAAGTTATCTCAATATGTAGATATAGTTATGTGCTAATTTTACGAAGTAAGATAGGTAATTAAGTTAAGAATTTATTAGAAACTTGTTTACAAAGTCATAAATACGGCCAATAACACAATACCTACTAAGCTAAGTACAATAAATATCACTTGAATTTATTTAAATCAGGTTCGATATGGTTGAATTTTTAAATATCACATAGTTTAGGTATTGGTTTTAAATATCATAAAGGTTAGGTATTAGTATCAAAAATAAAAACATGTAAGTAAATATACTTACATGTTTATATTTTTTTACGCACTATGTGCGGCATTTAACATCGAATGCTCAAAAATCGTCCGTCACCGTAGGATCAGATAGAAGTTTTAGCTAGGAAGGCCCGGTTCGTTTTCGCACATATATGTAGGTAGTCACTGCTGAACGTTATAACTGCTCGTGGTGCACCGTAGCGACGCACAGTATTGCACTTTGTATAGGGAGAGTGGAAAATATTCTATTTAAAAATAAATAGAGTTTATTCGTGTTTAAGCTTTTTAAATCCTTCAATATCACAATATTCACAAACTCGGAATACGAAATATTGAAAGCAGCCATCACTACTAATACCCTTTTTCTTAAGAAGTTTACCGTACTATGTACGCCAAAGACTTGATATGAAGTCAACGGACTGCGTACAACGGACGACCTCCGTGGCGGAGTGGCGTACACCGGTTTTCAAGGTGTCGCCTGCTCCGAGGTCCCGGGTTCGATTCCCGGACGGGTCAATGTAGAAAAAAATGTGTTTTTCTACATTTTCTCGGGTCTGGGTGTTTGTGGTACCTTCGTTGTTTCTGGTTTCCAAAATACGAATGCTTTAGATAGTTATTCAAATTGGGATCAGAACAATGTATGTGATGTTGTCCACATTTATTTATTTATTTATATGAAATGAATAGTGATGTGCCTATTATAATATTATCTCTAGCAAGTTTATGCACGTCTCATCGTCTCCGATGGAAGGATACACATTTTTCTTACTAAAAATATTCATAGAATAAAACAAGTTACCATTATAATGTGTTTGTATTTATTTATATTTGTAAATTTAAAAACAAACTTCAATAATTATCTATTTTTTATCTATCGATATGACGTAACCGCCATCCTTGCTTTCGTACTATGGAATCTGTTATACATTTATACGTTGGCGTACAGCGTGACATCGCGTACAGGATGGTCGGCGCTGAAAAGGTTAATGAAGAAAGCATAACTTTACATGATTTGGTAACATGTGTCAACATCCCTATTGCTAGTTTTTAGGGTTCCGTAGCCGAATGGCAAAAAACGGAACCCTTATAGTTTCGTCAAGTCTGTCTGTCTGTCTTTATTCTGAAAGTACATATTATGTATTACACAGTTGAAACTTGGTAGGTAGGTGTATCCTGTTGACCGCTTTACAATTCTCAAACAAAAAAATATAAAATAATGTTATTTAAGGGAGGCTTCCCATACAGAGAACTAAAAAAAAAAAAATTTTTAACTCAAACCTATGCGTATGGGGTGTCTATGGATAGGTCTTTTAAAATGACATAGAGGTTTCTGAAACCATTTTTTCCAAGTCTAACATTTGGAAGATAGACGCTTCCAAAGTGGTAAAATAACTTATAAACTAAGCAAGTGAAAATTTTGAAAAAAATACAATGCAGATCTTAACAAATACTTTCAACGAAAATTGGTTTGAACGAGATCAAACCGGTGGTTTCTGAGAAATAGCACATTTTTAACAACCGCAAATATAACTTTGTGCTTTATATAAACATTATCAAAAACAAAGTCATTTTTGCAGCCAATTAAATATTGTGGTATTTTGGCTAAGTGGAAGTAAGTGGACCCCTAATTCAGTAAAAGTTGGTACGGAACCCTCAGTACGCGAGTCCGACTCGCACTTGGCCGGTTTTTTAACATTAGCACTGTTTTATCGATCTCCCAGGCGGAGGAGGGTGAGCGCGAGGCGGGCGAGACCGACGAGCAGTTCGAGGAACGGGTTCTCAACAGGCGCGCGGCGCAGCTGTTCGCGGTCATGCGGCCCAAGCTCGCCGCCGGCCTGCAGCTGGCATTCCTGGACCTAGCGCCCAGGCACAACAATAGGAAACAGGTACAGTGCATACACTAACCAACTATAAGATATGTCGTTGTCCAGTGTCGGATACAGGATAGGATTTAGTTCAGTTAGATCTATTACACTGTCAATGATTATTTAAATGATAGAAATGTATGGCATTAAATTGTCCCAGCTCGTACTTGCTTAAACCTTGTAAAAATCACCTTACCTTGTAAAAATTTATTTAAAAAGAGGCTGACAATAGTGACCGAGTTTCTTGCGCTGCTTCTTCTCGGCACTAGCCCAGACTTGTCCCGAAGCAGTGGTAGGTTTAAATTGGGACGTGTAAAAGCGCCTCCTGGGGCCTATTTGCAGAAATATAACTGATTTTTAACTGATGATTTTAACTCAGGATTACATGAGATCGCTACGGCTGGTCTGACAACCAAATTGTATATAATTAATTAAAATAAATCTTAATATTGTTTAGTAAATAAACAAATGGTTGGACTGAAAAAGCTGGGCTGATGTCGAAATATGTTCTGTGCATTGAAGCGTTCTACTAGATGCAGTAGTACTCCATTGCTCGAGCCAGTGTATGATCGAAGTTAATAATGTAATCACAAATTGCAGGTCGCGCAAAAATTCTACAGTCTACTAGTTCTGAAGAAACATCAAGTATTGAAAATAGAGCAGCACGAAACATACGGACCTATCACTATCTGCAAGGGCGATCAGTTCGAAACTGAAGCTATTTAAATGACATACTATGTTTTTGTTTTATTTATATTGTATAAAATAGTATAATATACTTACTGTCTCACAAGCATAGCATCTCGTCGATTGCTATGCTTGTGAAACACGCAAAAAGAATATCAAACTAGTTTTTACAAGATGAGGTATACAGAGGAATGCTGGGGAATTTAGAAGTAATATTAAGTTAGGGAACTAGGTTGAGCCAAAAATAATTGTGTAAGTCGACCTTATAATTTAAGTTCACAGATACTCTTACTTTTTATCTTTCGGACCAAATAATATTACGAGTTTTGATCTCATAAATCAGTTTGTGTAACAAATATCCCTTTCTGTGAACTTTAATTATGAGCGAATGTGCGTCTCGACTAAAAAAATATGTTTAATTATGTGACTGTAGTAAATGCCTTATTTTGTTTTGCTGTAGGTTAAATCACGATGAATAGTTATATTATGTCAGTATACAACTTTGCGGTATATTTCAGCTGCGTATCATTTGATGTATCGCTGGAATACCTAGCAAGAGTTGTCACTTGATGCACGAGGTAAATCGTTATTGTTGTCATAGCTTATCAATGTTTTAATTAATGTTCAACCATAGAAGAAATTGTGTTATATTGTTAATTCTGTGAATTCCTAAAACTAAGTATGCATCGTATTTTTAGGACGCTGAGTCGTGGTGAGAGAATATTATGTTATGATTTATTTTGGATAAGTATTTATAGAATGTGTATTATTCTCAAGGAAGTGTAGAAAATAAACAAGTCTTAATTTGTTGTCTTGTTAACTTATAAATAAGTTTTATTGCTTTTATTTACTAATGCTTTGGTGAATTATGGTAATTTGACTTCGCTACTTATATTTAGGTTAGAGCCTGCGGCTGAGTGTTGTGATAGTGCTGAAAACGGATTACGTAAAGTATCGAAAATTTGAACAGTTGCGATAAATCATGTAGTACAAGTATTTTGAACATACGCAGGTATAAATATAAAAATTACAATAGATATGTGAATGTGTGTTGTATGAGAGGCGTGAACGAGTCTTATTTTACATTTCTTTGAGAAACTGTGTGCTTTTATTATTTATCAAGGTGAATAGAAACTACCTATTTGTTACTTTGTATTCATTTTGATGTCACCCCAAGTCAATATTATGGAAATTCAGATATAATGCATTAAAAATGCCAGGATATAATTAGCATGTAACATTAAAATAACTAAGAAAAACATAATTTGAGCTATTATCTCCTATGTGAGATTTCTTATCAACAGTCGTGTGTCTATCATAGGAGATATTTTCTTAAATGTATTTCAATGAAACATATTTCCAATATGTACCTACAATTTGTTGATGATAAAAATAAAAGTATTTTCATTCCTATATGTCTACATTTCATTTTCAAAGAGCCTGTAGGAATGTCTTGTTCACGCACGTACCGCCAAGATTACGTGCACGTTGAATGTTCATACAATCACACAATCAGGCAACGTGCACTTGCGCATTTTACTACGTTAGCGACCGTCTGAACAATACTATGTGAAAATGTAAGTTATATTAGTGTTGCCGTACAATCCATAGGAGTTGCATGCACAAATTCAAAATTTTGTGCACAATTACACGAGCTGTCACTCTAATATGTGTGTGGTTAAAGTCAAAAAATTCGATACTTTTCCGCTGGCGTAACACACACTTATTATATTTTAATTTCCATAGGTCGAGTGGTCGACCCAAAATCTCAGGATCCTGGGTCGGGCAACAAGTCTCGAATTTTCGAACATTGCTAGGGAGAGAGAGAGAGAAAGAGTAAATAAAGTCTTGTTTTCACCATCAAGCGTCGAAGATGAGAGGGCTTTCTCAGTGGCAAAATAATACTTGTAACTTGACTTAGAAGCTCTCTTAGTAGTATAAGATTGCTGAAAAAATGTGTTACGATTCCCCCACCCGGCCACGGCGCCAAAAAAGGCGGTGGTTGTGTCAGTGAGCTGCACTGCACGGGTGCGTACTTTCTGGTACTCTAGAGGAAAGAAGAGTAGGTACCCCAGCATTTCACCAGTTATAGCACATTTATTGTGGCCGGGATACAGCGTATACAACCCAGCCCGGCCACGCTTCTATCTAAAAGAAACGGCAACAACCTTATGATATTATTTAGGTATGGAGTGCTTGTACGCATTGTAAACCACCGAAAAAACGTCTCTTTTCTTTAAATATAAGTACAAAGTTAATACAAATTTATTTAGGAATTGATCTTTGTAACTAGAAACGCCGGATAGGAAGAAGACCAGGGCCCCCCAATGGGGACTACCGTTTCTTTGCTCACCAGTTGGCGCCACTGTAGACTGAGGTCCGGAGGAATAGCTTTCAAAGGCGATTGGCGCCGAAACAAAGTGTTTTAACTTGAATCTAATTAAGGTTATATTGTTTATAAATAACTATCTTGATATCAACAAACTAACTTCTGAAATAGTTGCTCTTGAGGCCGCCTATTTTTGCGCTTTTTCTTAATTCCGCTTTTAAAGCGTTCACATTAATCGCCAAATAATCCATATTTGCGATATTATACGAAGGAGATCACTTTCCAGCAGGTAAATTAAAGAAATTATAATTTATGCAACAAATTCCGCTAAAACCAGTACAAAGTGAATGATATTGGACCTCACGCGACACTAGCGCCTCTAGTGGCAAATTCACTAGCGATAGCCCCCATTCCGCAAATTTACAAATGGCTCAATAGAGTCGCAATTGCATCAATCGTATATTTTGACATTACTACCATAATAAATGTGTCAAAATATACCCATTTGTAAATTAGCGGAATTGGGGCCCTGAACTTCTGAGACCTGAACACCATGCTCGCCAATCTTAGTAGTAACTAGTACTGCCCGAAAAGAGCGGGACTCGAAGATGAACAATAAATGTTATCTCCTAAAAAAAGTCGAAAATATTTTTTTTTACAACATTCATTAGAATGTGAATTCATTACAGACGACATGTAAATTTTAGTTGATTATTTCCTTAAATCGAGGGTAGCAACCAAAACTTCTGCTCAAGACCTTATACCTACTAAGTTTATGTTCAAGGGTTACTATTGCATTTATGAAATTGGTACCTATTTATTTGATAATCTCAATTTTTTTAAATCTTTAAGGCGGAAGTAAAGTATGGTGCTCACCACTACCTTAGAAACCGATCTCTTAAGATGATGTTCGTCAAACGAACATAACGAACGTATGCCACTATCGGCTGTACGTGCCTTAGGCTAAAATAAATAAAATTGACATTGATCGTGGCTCTGCTGCGGGCGAGCATACTCTCTAGCAGAAGCAGAGCCACAAAGAATTTGTACTCAGGAAAGAAAAACGTCCGGTAAAAAACTAGCCAAGTTTTGATGGAGATGCTTATTTCTCAACAAAAAGTTTAGGTAAGCTGGTGCTATAATTTGACATTTTTGTACTGGGCTATTATACCAAAAGAAAAATAAGTTTTTTTTGTCTCGTAGATAGTTGTATTAAAATTTAGAAAGTGATTAAAATTTCATGCTGTATAAATAAATAAAAAGCCAGTTTTTTTCAATTAAGATATTCATAGCTTCAACAGAATTAAGCGCATAGTGCCTAGTAACAAAGGTAGTAGTAACAGTTATATATAAATTTTAACCACTTTCCAAAATTTTTGTAGGCGTTCAGTATCGTATTAAGAACCTATTTATGAAGTAAAAAATGTAAATCAAGTTGTCACCCAAAAATATTTTTCGCGATATAGTTTTAAATTTTTAAGGTCCTACTAGACCTGTTAAGGTATAAAGGGAAAATCAAAAACTTATGAATAGTATCGTAATGAATGAATGAGATGCGCGACGCGTAAAAAAAGTGTTGTTAGGCGGCCGTATCAAAAATTTTAGATTTTTGGCGGACATTTTCTAAGTGCTTTATCTTGACATTTTTGTACTGGGCTATACCAAAAGAAAAAATACGTCATTTGTTTTTTGTCTCGTAGATTGCTATATTAACATTTGGAAGGTGGTTAAAATTTCACCCTGTATAAAAAACATTTTGCTAACAAAATTGCCAGGCGCTTTCAACGAAAATTTTGTGTGCGTTACGCTAGCGGAAAAGTATCGAATTTCTTGACTTTAACCACACACATAATACAGTGTCAGCTCGAGTAATTGTGCACGAAATTTTGAATTTGTGCATGCAACCCCTATAGAGATATTCGCAAAAAAACACTTTCCGCTAAAGTAACGTAACGTTACCCCAGGGGCACCTTTTTTTCCTAAAGACTTTTTTGAAAACAAATTAACCAGGGAATTAGAGCATAACGTGCTGTAAATGTGTGTTTATCTTAATTTGTGCGCCTCAAGGTTTTGAAGTTATTCAAAACGCCGCTGGAGTAACGTTTGCGTAGTTTCTATATATCAAGAACGGTAAAACGCACAAACTTCATTTTTTTACACACGATTTGATGAATTTGTGCGTGATTTGAGCAAAAACAGAATTTTAAAAAAGCCACCGGTTAGAAGATACAAAATAAAATAAACTATAATCGGCCCTAGCACTGTAAATAGGAGTCATAGAGATAACCGTGATAAACCGACCAAGTTTACACGCCTCTAAAAAATCGGCCGCGCAATAATTACTGTTACCCTTCTGAAACTGACAGCGTTATGGATACAGAGGCGCGCACACAAATGTACACAGTTCGTCATAATAAAACATATCATGTGTACCTATAACTTCATTCATGAGTAGGTACATTTAAGAATAGTTAAGTACCTATAGGTTTTTAAACTTTCTTGATGCATTGTTACACATAAAACTTATCACTGAACCGGGATTTACAATGCAATGTTATAATTTATAGGTATAACGCTGTCAGTTTCAAAAGGGTAACAGTAAGTACCTAGGTATTGCACGGCCGCTTTTTGATAGTCGTGTAAACTTGGTCGGTTTATCACGGTTTTGCGAGTCATAATTGTTTGTTATTATATCTTCATAATGAATAGGTATATTTTACTGCAATTATGCAGGTGGATGACTGAAGGAACACTAATTATTGGTATATCTGAATTTTTGGCAATCCATACTAAAATCACTCAATGTAAGATCAAAATTCGTCATAATTATGCATCTCTTATTAGTTATTGGCTTACAGTAGGCTAACGAGACTAACTATACGTTGCAAGCGATCAAGAGCTATGCATCACTGTCAATAATTCATCTCTTATGACTCTTATTTACAGTGGTAGGGCCGATTATAGTTGATTATATTTTATTTTGTTTCTTCAAACAGGTGGCTTTTTTTAAAATTCTGTTTTTGCTCAAATCACGCACAAATTCATCACATCGTGTGTAAAAAAAAATTAAGTTTGGTGCGATTTACCTTTCTTGATATATAGAAACTACGCAAACGTTACTCCAGCGGCATTTTGAACAACTCCAAAACCTTAAGGCGCACAAATTTAAGATAAACACGCACATTTACAGCACCTTATGCTCTTATTCCTTGACTAATTTGTTTTCAGAAAAGTCCTTCAGGAAAAAAAGGTGCCGCTGGGATAACGTTACTCCAGCGGAAAGTGTTTTTTGCGAATATCACTGAGCAAGTAATCACTATAGGGGTTGCATGCACAAATACAAAATTTCGTGCACAATTACGAACTGATGTGTGTGGTTAAAGTCAAGAAATTCGATACTTTTCCGCTGATGTAACGCACACGAAAATTTTAGTAAAGGTGAAGTAAATAAAACCGCTGCCATACGCAAAACACTATTCTTAAAACAGTTTTAATCCAAAAACAGTAGCGTCCATCTTTCCCGAGTACTTACATGTTCTTTGTGGCTCTGCTAGAGAATATGCTCCGCATCAGAGCCACAATCAATGTCTTTTATATTTTATAGCCTAAGGCATGTACAGCCGATAGAGGCATACGTACGTTAAGTCTGTTTGACGAACATCGTCCTAAGATATAATTGATCGATTTCTAAGGTTGTGGCTCTGCGACAGAGCACCACACGAATTAAAGGCTAATTGGATGAAAAAAATCTCAGTATATAACTTTTGTATTATTTATTCGCCCTAAAAATATACAATACAGATGCCGACATCCTCGAACAAGTTAATTCACAGTGGAGCCGATGATGATACACACACGCAAATACGCAGACACTGGCTTAAAAATATCATCACCGGCTTTGTCGTGACATTATTATAATGTAACATGAAATTTAAGACTACAATAACCAGGACTTTGAAATAACTGTAGAATCAATTAATGTTTACGTACAACATTTTATTTGCAGATTTCCTTTATACTACATAATTAAATAAATTGCATTCCAGGTGACGCACTGGTAAGTGTAACACTTTACACATCAGTCCTTGCATCACTATGAGGTTGAGGTTCCACACATTTGATTCCATGGCCGCCCACTCTAGGTAGTATACACTGAAACCTCTATGTTGGATGGCAGTAGTGTTCTTAAAAGTAAATAGCTTAGAAAGCGAAGAGCAGCAGGAAGGCCATCATAAGACAGAACAGCCCCATAGCCTCGGACAGGGCGAAGCCCAGGATAGCGTAAGAGAACAGTTGCTGCTTGAGGGAGGGGTTCCTGGCATAGCCGATGATGAGGGAACCGAACACTGTTCCGATACCCGCACCTGAAAGAAGCACGATAATCATTAATACATAATATTTTTTTCCGCGAACGAAGTCGCGGGCAACAACTAGTATAATATAAAAATAGAAACGTCTCTTTTTGGTACTCTTTCCATTGTAGTAGCAATTTTTATACTGGCTAGTTTTATTATTTCGTTTATCAATGTGAATAATAATCTGTTGCTGACAATTTCAACAACCCTAGTAAAAACTAACATACATTATTATGTATTTTTAAAGAGACATGTTGGAGTACTGTCATAAAACAAATATGAATAACAGACATCCACAAACTTGCAGGTCAATCAGTGTGTACACAAAACAAATAACTAAGAAAGACAAAATAAATACTAAACTATAGTCTATAGAATGTGGCATAAACAAACAATTTCCATGGTTTGTTTGTTCTTTCCAATCATTTAATTTATTTTATGGCATGTAAGAACAATTTTTGATAAATTGCATCTAAGAATTTGATAATTTTGTATTTATTTATATGGATGTTAGTAAAAGCTAACTACAAAATAGGTGGGCAGGAGCAAATCTTACCTGTGCTGTAGTATTAAGGTCTTCATGACAAAATTATAGGAAAGTTAATAAAATTGCATGTAAAAACATACAACATAAAAAAACTATAAGATGCCATGTCCACTATAGCGAATATACACTGTACATAAATCTTGATTATAAAAAAAAATGTCTAAAAGGCGAATAACATTAAGAACGCAATCATCAAGCAGAACAGGCCCATAGCTTCAGACAGTGCAAATCCCAAGATGGCATATGAAAATATTTGTTGCTTGAGTGAGGGGTTGCGTGCATAGCCAATGATCAAACATCCAAACACCACACCAATACCAATGCCTGTAGGGAACACACACATTGTTAACATATAGCATGCAGGTCAAATTAAGCATTTTTTTTGTAGAAACTAGGGTTATTTATTTTAAAACTTGAAACAGTACTGTTATTTTGGAATTAATTCCAAAATTCTATGTTTGTTACAAAGACTGGTGGTCCTTAACACTGGGTTGGCCCATAGAATTTATGCCAGACTGCACATTCTAAAACACAAATTTAATTTAAAACTTAAGTAAATTTATTTAATTTAGAACCTGATTTTTATTGCTGTTTTTTTTTATATTAGGTAATATATTCTTCATAAAACAAACTAAGTCACATGGATTATACAGTTGCTAACATATTTCAGTTATGTAACTGTAACTTGTTTAGTCATATTAAGTATTAGAATCCAGTTATGCAATACCTAATAATCTTAGTTTCTACTCCCAATATGAGAACAGAGGAGAAGCCTTCATTTGCTTTATAACATGGGTCCAAATTTTTACACATTAATAGGCTATGTTAATAAAATCAATTGCAGGTAAGATGTTATGTAATCCCTGATGGAAATGTTTTACTAAGATAGTACTGATCTAGGAAACCACCCTATTTTATATGACAAATGAAGGTATAGTTAAACAATGATGGGGATTAGTGTTAAAATAGTGACAACATAAAACAAGCAAAAGAATCAATATTGAAATGCAAACTTATGTAACAAACTCAGGCTTACCAGAACCAGCTACTCCTACTGTCGCTGCACCAGCACCAATGAATTTGGCAGCAGAGTCAATGTCCTTGGTAACAGAGGTGGTCTGGAAGGATCGCACAGCTGAGAGCTGGTTGGGGGCAGCACTCACGATCTGTGTCTGTGAGGGCACCGCTGCCAGTGGCCTGACAAGGGCTGTGTTGCTGAAGATCTGCAAATGATAAATTAACACTAAATTCAAAGTTGTTGATAAACCTACTTTGCCAGTTTGAAATTTAACATATCTTATTACAGTGTAAAATACCTATTAATGGTCTGATCATTAATAAATTAATCACTGTTTAGTAACCTTCAAACAGTACTTTACTAAGTTAACATCCCTGATTATGTAACGTTCAAGTTGAAGGTTGCAATAAAAGTACCTCCCAGGATTCTATCACTTAGAATGACAGTATCAAATTAAAGAATTAGCAAGAAAACCATGATAAGCCGGCATTAATTTGATAAATTTATTAAATTACGCCTGTGCAGTAAACATTGAAACGATAATAAAATATTAAAACGAGAGTTTCACAATTCTAAGTCATAAATAATTTAGGTAAAATAAAGAAAATATTAGGATACTTACAGCAGACCTGGCTGCAGGGGCGATCAGTCTGGCGGCAGACAGCATTTTGTGTTAATTTAGGTGCGGCGAGCGACAACTGAAAGAAACCGTTTCTCAGGTGAGTAAGTCTGCAACTGCAAGTTGTTTAGAGGCCCCGAACAGTTCAACTGTTCAGCTGCTTTGACAATTTGACCGACGTACCGCAAAGGTTACGTAATTCACAGGCTACGTAACAGAGACCGAGAGAGGTACGTTTACACTGGCAAGTTGTGTTATAAATTTAACTATAAACGTTAACGGAATTTCACTGACGGAAGATAGATTTATTACTGCAGAATTATTTCATTTGTGAAGGCAGAAAATGGCCGATTCAAAGAGCCGACTATGTTTGAAGTCTGAAGGATTTTCCAGTGACAACTTACGGATTCACAAATAAATATTCTCACTGTCACACACTGTATGCCTGTATGAATCTATATAATCACTTAATTTTCGATGATGGCTTCAAATTTGAACACTTTTTCACGATTAGTTTTATTCACAGAATTTTACCGCACTTACCAAAGAACACCGAAAGGGAGGAGACCGGCCTTTGGAATGTTCAATTTCTGACAGCAGTGAAGTGAAACAGAGCACAATCTCGCGTTTCTATTGGTTTGGATGTCGCGAAGTTCCGTTCGGTGCAGCTAACTATTGATCACTCTGCGCAAACTATACAAATTGTACATACTTTTTATGATATATTTTTTTGTCATTGATAGTTAAAGATGTTTGTCGAATAATAAAATATCATGACTTTTATAAACAATATTTAGCAAGAAAAAGAACAAATCCTAATTATTCTTTTAAAAGTGAGATATTAAGAAATATTGAAGTTGATTTAGTTTTGTAACTGACTAGTACATCACCCTTGTACGACATGGCCGTCTTCATGATAAACATCTGTAAATTCAATGGCTGTGGCATAACATTCCCGAGACTGGCGGACTTAATTGAACATATAGAAGATGTACATATCGGTATGTATTATAAATTCATGTAAAACTTCTTTTATTGGTCTTATTTTGGACTTCAAATGTAATCCAAATCTTTGCCAATGTACGCCTTATCAATCTGGCAAAGTTGTCAGCACTGTATCAATTTTATTAAAACAAAGTGCGGGAAATTTTAGAAAGTTAAATAATAATCATTTTATTTTTATTTGTTGAATACATACTTCTTCGATTATACACTTATTATACATAATTACAAACTATAGAGCGTGTATTGGTAACTGTAGTCGAAACTTAATTTTATAAATAAATATCAACGTGCAGTGTGCACTAAAATGTTTTGTCAAAGATTCGCTAGCTGTACTTTGTGTGAAAAGGTATTATTTCTTTGAATATAATGTTTTGACAGCCTTGGGCACGACAATTTAAGATTTGTGTGACTTAAGATTCACACGAATTAACTTTACAGATACATTACCTACTTGTGTCCACAACATTGGAATTGCTAAAAACATTTTATAAATTATCTTTTATTTTAATATTTCAGACTATGACCCAGCAGTAGTAGAACAGAAAGAAGCTTCGCAGCCAGCATGCATCCCCCTGAGTTATGTGTTGAGGTTTTTCACGGAGGCTTCGAAACGGGAGATCCACAGTTTGCCGCCCGTTCCAGACATCCGCCGCCGGTTGCTCTCAGCTCCGAACACACCATCAGTACGGAGCAGTACACCAACTGGTATAAATCTACAATTAAATTGCATTGCAGGTCAAATATTTAGTTAATGTTTTCCCATGCAACAGTAGCAAAGGGATTCTATGAATGGTGATACGTATTAGGTACAAAAAATGTACTACGCTAGCGGTAGAACTTCCTGAGGATTCCAACGCATACCTACACCCTACATAGGTAGGGATATTATAGAACCCAAAACAGTATCAGTTTCCAAGGGTTACGTAGTTCAGCTGCCATGGCATTGTCATACTTGCCAAATATCAATTTCAAGCGTGCCCAGATTAAAAAGAAGATTAACTTTAAAGACAAGACGGTAAAAAGTAATGATAACTACATCCGTCTATAACATCCACAGCCAACATCAGTCCGCACCAGTGGCGGATTTGCAGTCTTGGCCGCCCTAGGCCCCAAGCCATCAGCCGCCTTTCTCATAGACTACATAATGAAAAACTCGAAATACCCGAATTTTTGGGTAACTTGAACTTAAGGGATTAGAATAGTTTTTGTCAACTATGAGAATGAGAAATAAAGTATTTTTTATTTTATGCAATTTATTCATATTTCGAAATTGTAATGTTATTATTTTTATTTTTAAATTGTATTGTTTGGTTAACTAGCTGTTGCCCGCGACTTCGTCCGCGTCAATTTCTGTTATTATGATCGCGATTGAGAAGTTTTTAAGGAATATTTTTTAAAGTACTACTTACTGCGTAAATGATATTTTTATTTTTATTTAAGTTTTTATTTTTATGTTCAGCAAGCATCGCCTCCCCTCGCCTCGTCCGCCGGCCAATTGAATGCCGCCGTGTGAATTTTTTTGCATAGTTATTTTTGTAGTATCTTCTTAGATGTTAATTGAAATTAAGTGATGTCAAGGACAATTTTGCTCACAATCAAATACTGTTAATCAACAACACATTTATTTGGATAAGGATTAATATTATGTTTATAAAACTCCTTGGCAAATAATTGGCAATAATGAATTGATTTCGACCAAATTTGATTACCATAAAGAAGGATAGAGCGAGTCAATCTTAAACTTCTATATACATCAGACATAATACTGTCGCGAAAATTTTATAAATCATTCCTTACTTCCTAATATTAGCGCGTTCAAACAAACAAACAAACTCATTAGCTTTATAATATTAGTATAGATTGACAATTTGATAATAATAGGTTCAGTATTTAAAAAAAAAAAAACATTTAACAATGTTTTTGTAATTCATATTCTGGTATTGTACAGTAAGGTGTAATTGGTTAAGGTATTCTATACCTTATGGTTATTTGATTTCGGGTATTTTGATTTCGTACATTTTAAATAAAGACGTTATGGTTTTTGTGATTCTAATATGCACCCATGCGGTATAAATTGTACCATGCAGTGCAGCCCGCCTGCCATACGCCGTAACAAGTTTTTTGACACGATCTGTGCCGCCCCCTAAATCTGGCCGCCCTAGGCCCGAGCCTACCGGGCCTTAAGGTAAAATCCGCCACTGACTGCTGCAGCCTTAAACAAGATGTTTTCTAGTAGCGTGTAGTGTGTACGCTCGACGAATAGTTAAAATGTGTGACTGTATCTTAAGCTAATGTCATTTTCATATATTTTTTACGCTGAATAAAAGTTTGATCTTGTCGGATAGCCACGATTGGCAGGCAAATTGGACCACCCTGTATAATAAAAGAAAGTCGTGTTAGTTACACCACTTATAAGTCGAGAACGGCTGAACCGATTTTTATGATTTTAGTGTTGTCGTCGTCGGGCATAGGATAATAATTATTAAAAACGTTGAACAGTTAACGTTAAAAATTTCTTGAGAATCTTTTGTAATCAATAATAATGACATATTATTATGTCAAAATCAAATACTATTTTGAGGTAATATGAAGTTCGCGGAGTCCGCTATAGTATCTACCTATCTCTATAAATTGAAGTAAAACCAATGAAACGTAATAACCATTTGACGGTGAGTTTTCTGCAGCTTTATGCTGATTATTTTCGTTTTTAGGTAGTGAAATGGATGAAGACGAGATGATGAGTCCATCAGAAGACAGCAATGACTCCTGGACAACTGTTGAGGAGTACAGTTCAGAGTACATATTGAGATACGGCGTTAAGTATGTATTTATTTAGTTGTTTGTATAGGTAATTCATAGTGCAACATAATATAGAGAGGAATACAAAAGTACTCAAAGGTCCTTTGGGTCCTGCCTGGGTGTCCACTAGGTATTAAGTTTTTTTTGTACAGTTTCTCGATGTAGAATGCAAGGCAACTTGCAGAATGGGGGGGTCCCGTTGCAAGTACGGATTTGACCTTTCAACCAATTGACAAACTTTTTATTTTCAAAGTATCTAAAAAACATTCTAAACAAACACCTATAATTAGGTCTAATTTCAAAGAAAAGTGTTTTATAATTATTTGTGAGTGAAGTTGGTATCAACCAAGAGTATTTAGATATATCATCACCAGGGCAGGACTAAGGTTCAATATCGGGGATCTCAATAAGTTTAATGTTTAGCTTATTTCCTTTTATAGCTTACTAATAGCTTTTCGCCCGGGTGGAAACCTGTTCTCAGCAGTGGTAAACCAAATAGCCTGTGTCCATTCTCAAGGTCTAGTCTCTATCTTTGTACTAATTTTAATCAAAATCGGTTCAGTAGTTAGAACTGAATGTGTAATAGGCAGACAGACAGAGTTACTTCGTATTTATAATTTACTGTCTTCAGTATTCATTTTTGTTAGTTGTTGATTCTGTTTTATGTAAGCAAATAATATTTTTCAGAATGAACGCGAATGCGTCTTCTGGTGCCTTAGGTCCGGTTGCCCAAGAAAAGCCGTTTGCCTGCCCAGTACCTGGCTGCAAGAAACGGTATAAGAATGTCAACGGTATTAAGTACCATTCCAAAAACGGACACAAAAAGGATGGCAAGTAAGTATTTACTTGTATTTGAGAATAATTAATTATGTAACGTTTCAGGTTACCAGTTCGCTTGAAAGTATACCAGATAATATTTTTTTGTGTTTAAGTATATTTAATACTTTTGATTTTTGAAATGATGTCCATTATTTTCGATAGAAAATACCCTGTGCTACCAACTCCGGATCAATATAATAAAAAGTTTTTACCTGCGCCAAAAAAACGATTGACCACTCAAGAGTATTTTTGGAAGAAATGGGTACTTTAACATTCTTTATCTGAATCGTGTAGTTACATTGCATTAGTGTGTTTTTAAATCAAAGCGTATATGTATCGTTAAACAGTGGTGTAGTTTCCTTAATTGATACCAAGTCGTAGACTAATAATTGTGATAGTAATGCAGATTTTTTAAGTAGTGATCTAGGATTGTAAGATAAGTACTTGATGTAACATAAAAAACTAGATACGCAATCAGCGTCAAAAAAGTGTCTCAACTTAAGAGGAAACACTAAGGTCGAGAGAATTTAAAAACAGGTACTTATTTGTGTAAAATCTATTGCTGTCGCGCATCCCTAACGCCTCCACCGCAAAGCGTGATAGAGACAACTGCATCTTGGACCGAAAAATATAAAGTAACGAGATATTCTTTAACGATACTTAAAGCCTGAAGATTGCTCCTTGATCAGTTGTTGCAATATAATGTATGCAATGAAAGGTTTGACTGTGACAAACTACTATCGCAAATATACATTAATGTTCCGTACCGTTCATGTATCCAAAAGACACGAGCGTACCAGATGTTTGCGCACGCTTCTTGTAAAACAAACGCAGGTAAACGTGCACCACTGCACAGAATCACAAAATTCTTTAATCAGTATTTCTCTGAAGTTGATCTATTCTCAACCTCACCTAGTTCATTCAAAAAAACTATATTTAAGATAATGAGGCGCAAAATGGGTAAACAGCCAGATGGTTTGAGTTATTAGCGATTATAATCCATTAACATCCATTAATAGCCATCCAATGGATGATAACCCTGCTGTTAATAAACTTGAAAGAAATAAGTGTCAATAATAAAATAAATACACATTTATAAGGAAATTCAATTCATTGCCCATAATAATAAAAAAAATAGTACAAAAAAACAGCTAAAAGAGCGCGAGTCGAGCGCCGAGCTCTAGCTATGCTAAGCTAAGTAACTTGCCGATTTCCAACTCATTGATTGGTCGAGCCGCGAGCGCACTCCGCCCGGCCCCCGCGTCCCGCGCCCTTTCGGGAGAGTCAAGCCATACTGTACTGGAGTGACTCAGTCTGTCGCCTGATTCGTATCGATAAGGAAGTCATTTTTGGATTTTGGAGTGTTGTTGTGTGTTTTGCGGACTTATGTGTATGATCATAAAATGGTTAGACCAAAAAACAATCTCGTGTGGAACAATTATGAACGTTTAGCAGATAAATCTGTGAAATGTAAACACTGTAATAATATATTTATTTATTTATTTCTTCTCTCACAGAGACTTACTACATAACATATATCTAGGTAACATGAAAAATGTCAACGTCTATCTAAGTGAGAGACTGGCGACTGTACTAGGAGACCCGTATGACAGATTGCCAGTCTCTCCACATCCGTAATGTGGTATATAAACAAGCTTATTTAAAAATAATGAGTCAACATTTAACTAAGTGTTTTAAGTGTCCAGTCGGAAAGTACTTCAACCACAAATGTTACCCAGACAATACATCGGGAATATAAACAAAATTCAAGCCAATCAAGAATTTTGAGAGAAAATTTAGCAGATGTCAACGCCAGAAACCGCTAATAATTCTAATGTTTCACATGATTGGAACATGACGACTGAAAAAAAATCAAGATTAAACATGAAATTTGCAAAGGCAGTATTTGTAACTCGTTGTCCTTTTTCTTTACACCACCATCTTCTTTTTTTGATGATTTAAACTCGTCGTACAAAATACCAACAAGAAAAACTCTTTCCACCACGCTTCTTCATAACCGTTATACTGAAACGAAACAGTCCATAACAGAAAAGGTCACACTCAGCCCTTACTTGCACTTACAATGCGATGGATGGAGTAATATCCGCCACGAAGTTATTATAAATTTTATTTTATCAACACCGGAACCTGTTTTTGTGGAATCTTTACCCACTGAACAATCACGTCACACAGCAGAATATATTTCTGAACAAATAATTCGAATAATGAAACAATTTGATGATAATCCTAGACACAAGGAGACAATGCAAAGAATATGCAAAAAGCTTTTCAGCTAGTCAAATTGCAATATCCACACATCACCAAGCTAGGATGTTCTGCTCATATCCTAAATTTGCTTTGCCACGATTTCATCAAAATTGATATTATAGAAAAAGTTATAAACATCGCAACGAAAATTGTGAACTCAATAAAAAATCGCCAAGTTTTGAGATCATTGCTTGAGGACATAGTCAAAAGAATTGGTTCCGGAGAAACACTTAAACTAGCAGTTAAAACTAGATGGAGTAGTCATTTAGCCTTATTAAAAAGTTTGCTAAACACTAAAACAGCATTGAAAACGCTCGCTATTGACGAGAAAGCCGCTCAACTTTCATCGGATGTTAAAAGCAATTTGCTAGAAGATTCGTGTTGGGACCTTTTGAGACAAGTTTCATGTATCTTAGAGCCGATTGCTGATGCTATAAAATAATTAGGAGGCGATAAGGCTAAAACACACACAGTGTATCTAATATTCAAAAATTTAAGGTCACAAATCAACTTTGCATTATCAGACGTTACAGTTCTTGACGATGACGATAAAAATTCCATTTTGAGATTTATTGATAATCGGACTGCAATGGCTATTGAACCGATACATTTGGCTGCTTATTTGCTCAACCCTGCGTCACATGGGCTAGAATTAAATTCGGAAGAAGATATAAAAGCGATGCCACATGAGTAAAAATCCCTACAGAGTACAAGCTTCGACTTTTAAACTATTCTGATAGGGCTGACACCTGTTGCAAGTAAAAAAAAATAGGTAGTAAAAATTAAAAACGGTAAGTACGAGTACCTACCTATATACTAAAAAGTGTATTTCCAAAGGTATAAAATATAAGGTTTAGTGTAATTTGACAATACTAAAGTTAAATTACTTTATAAATGGCTAACCCTAAATAATTTATTTTTCTTCAAATATTTCTCATTTCTTTATAACGTGTGTTATAGTCTGAATCTAATACCTACAGTTTCCTTAAATAACTGATCGGAAAATATTCGCATGGAATGTCAAAAGATAATTAATTTATAATTTTATTTTTATACTTATCACATTATTAAAATAATCTTGGTATGTTTTTTTTTTCATTTCACCAATAAAATTAACATAATTATCTGGACCTGGCAGTATTTTTTTTATTTTATTTGTTTAAGGACAGCCAACAAAGCCAACACTATGACAATATAAATATCATTCATAATTTACATTTTGTAGTGTAGCCTTAATTAAAGGCTACCACGACATGCACAACTTATATAAAAACGTGGAAACCGACATGAATCCTATTTTACCTTAATCAAATTCAATAAATTTTCTTTTTCTAAATGAACGAGGACATTTAAGTAATTATTTAGAGTATTTTAAGGAACCCGGCCTGTAGATATGTTACCTGCATTAAAGCCTTTACGATGAATAAATAAGAAATCATTGCTTATATTTAAGGCATTTTCCGATAGGATTCCGATTTCTTGCACTTGTGTCGATCCAGACATTTCCTATACAATTATCATGCAACAAACCATAGCAGTGCGTAACTGACCCTTTGTTTATTTAGATTTAACACCAATTTTACTTAATCAATATTATATAAATAATTGAATCATAGAGGTCAGATGGTCTGGAGTACTGTCTGATGAATATACTCTTGAATGTGGAGTAAGACAGGGAGGGCTGACATCTCCTGCACTTTTCAGCCTTTATGTGAATAACCTTATCGTTGAGCTCAGCAACACCAGGGTCGGCTGCTCAATTGACGGCCTTATGGTCAACAGCATTAGTTACGCAGACGATATGGCGCTGCTGTGCCCAACGGCTAACGGTCTATGTAAACTATTATCAGTGTGCGAAGAGTATGCCTCTAGGCATGGACTTCTTTATAATGTTAAAAAAAGTCAATTTATGGTGTTTCAGTCAGCTAATAAGAAACCGATTCCTGTATCTCCAGTGAAACTTCTTAATGTTGCACTAGAGAGGGTAACTCAATTTAGATACCTTGGACACATTGTTACTGAATACCTATCGGATGACTGTGACATCGAACGAGAGAGGAGAGCGTTAGCGGTCCGTTGCAACATGCTCGCTAGAAGGTTTGCTAGGTGCACAAGAAATGTCAAAATTACCCTCTTTAAAGCGTATTGTCAAACCTTTTACACCTGCAGCCTGTGGTGTAACTACACGCAAAAGACCTATAACGCTCTAAGGGTTCAGTACAACAATGCCTTCAGGATGCTAATGGGGCTACCAAGGTTCTGCAGTGCGTCAACTATGTTTGCGGAAGCGCGTGTGGACGACTTTTACGCTGTGATTCGTAAACGAACGGCTTCGATGCTTACTAGAACTCGAGATAGCGCCAACAGCATCCTGCTGGCTATCAAAGATAAGCCATCGTGTCCCATCTATAAGCACTGGGTTAATAATCATGTGTTAGGATCCAGGAACCGGTTTTTTGACTAATTTAGATTATTATTATTATTATTATTGTTATTATTTTAAGTATATTGTCTTTAACTCTAAAATGTATGGATCGAGGCGGTCTGAAATAAACGTTTTATTATTATATTATTATTATAGAAATGTTAAAATCACAATTCGTCAGCCAAATCACTCAAATAAATGTCGTCTAATGCGCGCGACGTGCAGGCGGCAGCCCTGTCATTTATACCGCAACTGAATCGGCGAAAACCAGTTCTTACCCCGGCGGACGTGTCGGTGAACGCGTCGGTGAGATGTCACACGTACATCGCCGCGCTATGTGTGAGTGGAACAACAGCGGGCCGCATATAGGTAGCTTGTATTCTGGTGGGAATATTTATTCATGTGGCGATGCAGTATATTTATGAACTGGGCCAGCATTGAAATATAAGAGTCATGAAGGAACTAGCCGATTATAAAGCAAAAGAGAATTTTTGGAAAACTCGCTTTATTTGGACTCAAGTCGAAGAAACCGATGCCCTTAGTTGGTGGAAGGGGATTTGCAGCTCTACTAAGCTTCACAAAATTGCGATTGCTATTTTATCTGCTCCTTGCACGTCTGCAGCCACTGAAAGGACCTTTAGTGCTCGAGCTGATGTTCATACAAATAAAAGGAATAAATTGACGACTGAAAAGCAGGAAAAATAACGTACATATCACATAACTGGAATTTATTAAACAGGCCGTCAACAAGCTCGATCACAGAAAGTGAGGTTTCCATGAATTCGGACACTACCTCTCCAACACCAGTAAACGAAATTGAAGTATTCTGTGATAATGAAAACAATGATGAACCTGAAAATACTCCAGAAATTGATCCATTAGAGTTAAACCTAAGAGATTCTGAAAAGTGAGTGATTCTAGCAGTAATGAAGCCGAATAATATTTTTTATTACTTATAGTATTCCATATTATTTAAATTCGAAGGTTAATCAAGCATCTAAAAATTAAACAAAAAAAATGTACATAAAAATCACAAGAATCATTGTAAATAGCTGATTGAAAAATTTAAAATGGGCCAGATTAGTTTGAAATAACACATAAATACACTAACGAAGAAAAGTAATGAAAAAACCTACTAAAAACACACAAAATTAACGTTTCGTAGTCCCCTGATTCCTTTTCCAAAACTAGACCGATATAAATACTTTTTTAATTTAAAATTAAAGAAAGGCTTTGGCCGTGTTCATATGTTTTCCTTTTTTTCTAAAATTTGCCAAATTAGTTTTCTGGATGTTTAAACACAGCGAAAAATCTGGCAAATATTTAAGATTTTTGAATGCTTTTATCTCTTTTATTAATTAATTTATGAAAAAAAGGAAAACATAAAAACATGCTAATAGTGGCTATAAATTTTTGTAATAAAAATTATTGCTCTACTGGCACTATCCAGGGAGGAAACAGGGGACTACGTTTGTATGGAAAAACGGCGCTTGTGTTTCCTGTTAAGTGCACCCATTAGACATAAGTGCGCACATTGAGTACCTACAACCAACAGGATGACTTTTTCATCACCTTCAAAAATGTTTATAGGCGTTCAGTATTGTATTTAGAGCCTAGTTATGAAGTTAAAAATGGAGGTCAAGTTTTTACCCGAAAATACATATTTTTCGCAATATAGTTTTCAATTTTTACAGTCCTAAGCATGTTAAGGTGTAAAGGGAAAATCAAAAACTTCTGAATAGTATCGTACTGAATGAATGAGATGCGCATCGCGTAAAAAAGTAGGTAGGAGGCTGCATCAAGAATTTTAGGTTTTTTGCGGACATTTTCTAAGTGCTTTTAAATCTTGACATTTATGTACTGGGCTATAACAAAAAAAATTAATAATAACGTTATTTTTTTTCTCGTAGATAGTTGTTTTAAAATTTTGAAGTCGATTATTTCATCCTGTATTCTAATCGAATAGATACAACATAATGTAAATATGTACACTGTCGCCATAATTTGGCCGGGTTGTAAAGTTGACACTGACATGAAATCAACGTCAATCATTCAATTGAGGACAGTTTTAGGTGTGATTTTGTTTCAGACTGTACTGTGTATCTAGTTCTTACCATCCATAATATCGATAATACTTACTTGTAGTTTTGAAAAGGTAGATAAATAGCGTAATATCAAATTAATGGCATTCAATTAATTTACAGGGTAAAAAAGGGTTACAAATGCCAATGCGGCAAAAGTTACAAAACGGCCCAAGGGCTTAAAAGCCACTCTATATCCCAGCACATAGCCACTAGCCAGCCGGCGGCGTCGCCCGAGCCCACGGCCGCGCCCCGCCTCGCCGCCACCAAGCTTTCGGGGCTCGTCGTCACCGCCGCGCCGCCCAGCCGCCCCCTCAACATCATCGACACAATCGACGGTAACAAGCTAGTCCGCATCTACGACAGCATCAAAACCAAAGATCTGCCCGCGTTCACCATACCCAAGCATAGCCTCACTACCCTCAATATCGTCGGCGCGAACCAGGGCATCCGTCACGCGGGCATCCTCACACCCAACTCGACGCCCGGCTCCAGCCCGGTCGACAAGCTGAAGGTGGGATCTCCGAGGGTGACCGTACAACACGCCCAGCCTCTGCCGCATGCATACGTTAACGATATTTCTAATTGATTTTTCACGCTTCACTGGGATGACACTCGAAACGAATTTAAAACTTATAAGTTTAGCTGTGAACGTAAAGTTCCTATACGAAAAAGTAAAAAAAAAAAACTGTC
The DNA here is from genome assembly GCA_949315895.1 of Anania crocealis. Taxonomy (NCBI): domain Eukaryota; kingdom Metazoa; phylum Arthropoda; class Insecta; order Lepidoptera; family Crambidae; genus Anania; species Anania crocealis. The sequence continues at coordinate 5,901,956 of OX438863.1, forward strand.
TTCGCCTCATCTATAAAATGATTGTTAATATATCTATAATATTTTATCTCTCATTAAATGAAAGTGTTGGTGTACTTTTTAAAAGCATTCGTTCAGAATTCCTGATTGCATAGGTAGTCATTTTGATGGTTTATGCAAATATCGTACTTAAGATTGCACAAGGTATGTCCCTGCACCACCACCTGACTAAATGTATGTTTTTATTTCTCATAAATGAAGAAAAGTTATTTATTTGATTATTTATTTGTTTTTATATTACGTAACTTTTAAAGTTTATTGTGGTGATAATGATTCCTAAGAAGATAAGCTCAGAATGAGACTGATTGTTATAAATCCAAAATTCGAGAAGGCTCGGATGCGTCGGGTTGTATCCAACGAATAACGTAGGTAGGAGATTACTATGGGGAAGTATGTCTTATAATATGTTTAAAGCACTCAATAGTCGTGTACCACTAATAAATACTGGAAAATTCATTAAGTGATATGAGCCAAACATTGCTGTGTAATACATCTTATGATTGTATTTCAATAGCAGCATTTCTTATTTCCGTGATATCCCTAGTCATTTTGTTGGATACAATAAAACTTATAATAGAGAGCGTTTATTTGACGAGTATGGGGAATAGGATTCCTATAAATTAAATATGAAAAACATCAAAGGAAAAGCCATCTATTTTTGACTGATAGGGAGTTTGACTATACTTTTCAAAAATTAGTATACAACCAAATTCCCTTTGACTTCCAGTTTTCCCATTTAGGACACAACTGTTCTGCGAACTTTCTAAATAAGTTTAGATTTTATCTTCTGTTTTGTAAAGATGAAAGCATCTTAAATTATGTTAAAAATATTAACAAATAAATGATCCCTCCAACCCTCCTTTTGTGCCATTATTTTATACAAGAAACCTAAATGGGTACTTAATATTTCACGCAGAAATGCTTCACTTAGTTTTGTGTAAACTTATAAACATTTACAAAATGTTAGATTTTATAATTAAGAGAAAAAAATGACAAAAATAGCATTCGTTGTAAGTGTCGTATATGGAACTAGGTTAAATGACATACTCGTTAATGTGATAATAATATTTAGAACAAAGAAAAAAAAAGCTTTTAAGCAAACACTTATTTAAACGTAGACGTAAGTCCAGTTACGCTGGTGTTGATCTTATTTATTACTTGAGGCATTAATATAATTTATTTAAATTTAATGCATCTGAACCGCTGTTGCTTTTTGTGTAGCAACGCTACAGGGGTACATTAAGTACTTATATATTAAATCTCTCAAGACTTAATGTACCCCATTAAGTCTTGAGAGATTTTTATGTAACAAAATTAAAGAAATAATCTTTCAATCACTTGGAACCGTTGCTCTATAAAAAGTGTAAGTATACTATAAGGTGGATGCACAAAATATATGTTATTAATTTATGATTCTTAATGTTAAGTGCACGCGTAACGTTTAATATTCTGTTGATTTTTAAATGTCATAAATGTGACGTACCCGTTTTAATTTTTTTTGTTTTGCCATATTCTGAGGTAGGTATTGTATGTAAATGAGTCACGACCTTATGAGATAAGACTGGGCTTGGGGCAGAAACACTATAATTAACGGTTAGGGAAGTAAATAATATTGGGTTGAAATAGTGACACTTTTAAATTATCCAGTAATTTGATTAGTTAAAGGGATGGCTTTAGTTTAACCTAATATTATATCACTATAAATAAATACGACTTGTCTAAGAGCTTGTTTTGTGAATTGTACGATTATAAGAAATTGAATCTGAAAATGCTGCTCAATTTCACTGAAGTGCTGTATTTGTATTTATATATTCTGATTCGAGAAGAAGTGTTCGGTCATTACCAATAGATGCTGTTGTAATTGGAGGCTGAATTATTAGTAGTGAAATTGCGCAGCTTTAAAATAAAAGAATGAGGTGCTATAAACAAGGGATTTGGAGCGTAGGACGCGAAGTTTCATAAGTATAGACCATAATAAATAATATTAGTTCCGAGTATTGTAAAAAATCTTTAACGGGAAAATATATTAAACAGTTACGGTGCTTGACTGTGCTAAGGTTTCAGTCAAATAAAAATAGAGCGTGATTACCAAAGAAAATGACATTGAATGAGATATACGCTGTATTGTTCACAAGGGAATTTTAATTAATAGAAATATTGTTATAATGATAGTAAAAGGCAATAGGCTTATATAGCCAACCATGATGGGTATTGGAATTGAGATACTTCAGTGAATGATAGAACTTTTAAGCTTATTACCAAGAAATAAATGTTATGCTACTACACCATGCGAGATTAATTTGCCAATAGGTTCATTATAATTATACACACAAGTACCTAAAACCTCATGCTTTCTGTAGCTATCTCGTATATTTTTAGCGTTGCAGCGTTATTTATATAGATTTTCATAATATGAGAATGTAAAAAGTGAATATTCCTTGTTTCATTAAAATTTCTTATTGTTGTTTTTTCTGATTCGCATTAATTGCTTATATTTGCATGATTCTAATGTTTATATTTACAACTGTAAAAGTAGCTAAGATTTAATTGATTGATATTTATTAATTATTCAACTAATTTGCTTTATTATCAAAGAAATATATAAATAAATATGTTACATTAATAAATGATTACAATTTTTTAATGCTGTTGATTGATTTCATACTAAAATTATAAAAAATGTTTCTATTTGGTTTGTTATTTTTGTGACTGTTTAAATTTATTGTAATTATTGTAATAAGTAATAATAATACACATTCATAAATTAATACAGTAATTTTTTTGTGCCGATAATCACATAATTACGTAGGTACTCTCATATCTTTCGAATGTTTTCGTAAATTTAAGACTGAGAGAATGTGAATATTTTCATAAGACCTCGATAGTGATAAGACGATGGACGATTTGTTTTACAGACGACAGCACATCAGGGCCCTTATTCAGCTATTTCAATGGGGACTACCGTTTCTTTGCTCACCAGTTGGCGCCACTGTAGACTGAGGTCCGGAGGTATAGCTGTCAAAGGCGATTGGCGCCGAAACAAAGTATTATATTTTAAATCTAATCAAGGTTATATTGTTTATAAATAACTATCTTGATATCAACAAACTAACTTCTGAAATAGTTGCTCTTGAGGCCGCCTATTTTTGCGCTTTTTCTTAATTCCGCTTTTAAAGCGTTCACATTAATCGCCAAATAATCCATATTTGCGATATTTTACGAAGGAGATCACTTTCCAGCAGGTAAATTAAAGAAATTATAATTTATGCAACAAATTCCGCTAAAACCAGTACAAAGTGAATGATATTGGACCTCACGCGACACTAGCGCCTCTAGTGGCAAATTCACTAGCGATAGCCCCCATTACAGTTCGAGAGTGATTGAATTAGGCGATTTATACGATTTGGTTAGCTGAGTTAGGGGCCAGTATACTAAATCTATGGGTAAACTAAATCGTATCACAATCGTCATTGAATAGCAGGTTTTTGACAGTACACCAAATCGTATTACAATCGTAATTGAATAGCAAGTTTTTGACAGTTCTAGTATGGGCTAAAAATGTCAAAATCGCCCAAATCAATCACGATCGAACTGCCATTGAAATAGCTGAATAAGGCCCCAGGCTACACTGGAACATCTTAACGTCGTTGACATATGCGCTAGTTTGCAACAAAAATGTATAGCCTTATAGCCAGGCCTCTATACGGTCGGCCAAGAAAGTGGTGTACTTACCAGTTCTGAAAAACTTTCATGTGTCAGTAAAATAGCGAGCGACTATGACGTTTTAGTATTGGTAGCTGACAGAATATATTTGCATAGGAAAATCAACCCAGTTGTTTTTTCTGACGCGCGAATGACCTTCAACCTTAGGGTGATAAACCACTTTCTTGGCCGACCGTACCTATGACAATTATGTTTTCATCAACCGACTTCTGCCGTTATAAATCGTCATTGTTAAGCTCGAACTTCCTACCGGGGGCCTAATTCGCGTAACCGAATCGCAGTTCGATCGTGATTGAATTGGACGATTTTGACATTTAGCCCATACTAGAACTGTCAAAAACCTGTCGTTCAATTACGATTGTGATACGATTCGGTTACGCGAATTAGGGGCCGGGGCCCCTTTTTTGGTTTCCTGGCTCCGGCTCTAGCGACTGTATCATTTTACAATAAAGTCAGTTAGGGTTAAATTTTCACTTCTTAGACCCAAGTTCACCAACATTTAAACAGCCGGTAAACAAAGAGTGACGATTAATTTGACACAATTCCCATACAAAATATGTCAAATATTTTAAACGCTGTTTAAACTTAAACGTCTGTTGGTGAATTCGGGCCTTATTTGTTGTAAGGTCCTTTGTCAATTTTGATCTTATTAATTTGCTGATTATCTTCGAAAGAAATTGACACGCTCACAAAATATTGCGTAAGTAGATAATAAGCTCAAGAGCTCCTCTAGAAATTAGTTTGATTGATGTTTCGTGTTTTACTTGAATATTAGTTAAAATTTCATTGGTATGATTGTATGCCTTTTTGTCATACCCTATAGATATTTTATTCTGTGTTATAATGATTGATGAGTATCATTTCAAAGCATGCGTATTTCAAGGATTATTGTTGTTATTTAAATAATGAAACGTCAGAGGATCTAAAATGGTTTTTATCACGTTTTTAATTTCTAGTCTTGTTATCTGAAGTTTTGTGTGAATTTAAAATACGTCAGTTGTTTTTAGATATTAATCCCTCGATCGTGAGTTATTCCAGACACAATTGAAATCAATTGTTATCGCGGCAGGCGCGTGCCGCTTGGGGGTTGAGGGATTAAATTAATTTATTTTGCATGAGTCGTTTGTTTGTTTCTGACGAGATGTTGAATAGCGTCAATTTAGCTAAGTGACCAATTTTTAGAGCTGTTTCATAGGAAAGTACTTAAGAGATAAAGCTATGGAGGATTTTATGACAAAACTCTTAAGTAAAAAAGGAAAGTCTTATTCAAACCTCCAACCTACATAAATATCAATATTTGTAAATGGTTGTGAGTAACTCGTAGTTATCTCTGCTTAGAAACTGATAGTGTTGGGAAAAATAACGTGATATAGTATATTCTGCTATCCTACCATATTAATGGCTTATGCTGACACTAATCGAAATGTAAGGTTTTGATTTTAAAATAAATTTATTCCTACACATTGGTATTTCAACTATATTAATACTATTTTTGTGTCTTTAACGATGCTAATACTTTGATTACACACTTAAACGAGCTCGAGATAGTGCTCTCAGCCGGGAGAGCCTTAACAAACACTGTCATCAGGTGATGTGATTGACTTGCAGATCAAGTAAAAGTTCCGCTGGCTCACTGTGCAAAGATCACGCATTTGGCACTGTTTTTATAAATGGCATTAGCAAAAAAAAAACATCCTTATTTTATGTAGACTTTAAATATTACCTACATTTCTAGCTATTTTTAAGTAGAAATATCATTTTAAATGTTCTGAGGAACAACTTTCATTAAAAGTGTGGCTGGCTATACAGAGAAATATATTTACGACGCGAAATTTAAGTATCTCTTTTGCGGTTAGTTTAAAATACGTAAAAACACTTTCTCGTCAAATCACCTGATATGTGTAATCGATGCATTAGTCCTGCGAAAATCGAATGACATTTGAATTATTGGTGAAAAAATTCGAAACTTGTATTTCAATCTCTGCTCACATGTAACATATTAATATACATATGTATGTATAAACAAATGATGCTAAGATGTGGTACCTATTCATAGTTACGGCTGGCTACATAAGATGTATACGGTTTTGTAATTACTTCACGATTTCAGTCTCATTTGGGCTATTACATTTGTATGTAGTAGATGTTCTGCCCAATTATGGGTAATTTATGCTTGTTATTGTATAAGATATTGCAAAATGAGACGGTTACAAATTAGGGTAAATACACATTTAAAATAGAGATCGGCAGTAACACTGTTATTACATTATACTCGTGGATGTCATTAGTAATACGCGTTTGTGTGTATTCACCCTAATATTTTCTATATTAATATTCTGAATGCCCTGCCCTAGCTTTTGGTTAAAACACTATTGCAGTATCATAATAATGATGATAATAGTATAACTAGAACATCACGATGTATTGTAATGGTAAATGTTTTTCATGTGAATTTTGTATTTAACTGTATCTTTATAACATCCACTTATTTCGTGTCGAAAATAAATACAGTATGTCGATAACTATGTTTTAATACAATTATTTGTTTTTACATTATATAAACCTTAAAGTATACAGTATAAAAGTAAATCACAATTTTCAGTACAATGCTAATGAATGAGGCTCTCGTTCTTGTTCGTATGTCACATTCGTGTGTCGAGAAATAGGCGTTGATAAAAAAAGCTACGACGATAACATATAACTTTCAAATCTTAATATTTAGATAAGCGTTTGCAGGGCGCATGTGATGTAAACGACATTTGCTAACGGTTGTACAGACAACAGCATGGCAACCTACCACAAAACGTCAAATTTCCTCAATGGGGAGGGAGTTTGACGTTTTGTGGTACGTGGTTTGTTGGTGGTTCCGTTCCTTTGCTCACCAGTTGGCGCCACTGTTGACTGAGGTCCAGAGGTATAGCTGGCAAAGGCGACTTTATAAGATCGGCGCCGAAACAAAGTTTTAAATCTGAATCTAATTAAGTTTATTATTTATAAATTACTATCTTCATATCAACAAACTAACTTCTGAAATAGGTGCTCTTTGAGGCCGCCTATTTTTGCGCTTTTTCTTAATTTTGCTTGCAAAGCGTTCACATTCATCGCCAAATAATCCATATTTGCGATAATTTTACGAAGGAGATCACTTTCCAACAGATAAATTAAAAAAATATATAATTTATTATGTCACGAAGCCCGCTAAAACCAGTGAAAAGTGAATGTTATTGGACCCCACGCGACACAAGCGCCTCTAGTGGCAAATTCACTAGCGATACCCCCATTGATATTGATATCTACCTGTTGGACTTAAAGTTGAAAATTAATTCAAAGACCTTTAACTTTTCGGGTAGGTTGACCTGCCGTTGTCTATACATGTAATGCAATTAAACGATTTGATTAAATACTTTTTAATATTTTACACAATCATAACATAATACATTATACACATACTGGACAAATCGATTAATATATTGTTATATGGCATAAATACCCAAAAATATTTCATGCCGACATAATTTGACCGGGTTATAAATTTGACACTGACAAATCAATGTCAATCATTCAAATGAGAATAGTTTAAGATGTCATTTTTGTATCGGACTGCAGGCTACTAGTTCTTAAAACATATCGATGGTAACGCATTATTTCCTCGTAGCCAATTGCTCTAATAAAGCAGATATCTTCTCGTGCTTGCTCGTTTCACGCAGCGGGCACTTGTTCTGTACGAAGAGGAGTGCGCCTCTGTCTTTTTGCTCGAACGCCACCTGAGCAGCTTCTTCATAGAAGCTGGAAATTGATTGATAATTATTTTATCTTGTTTTTAATATTGAGGACATTTTCACACAGCTAAAGCGAACAATCTTTTATGAATGCTATTGTTATATGGTGATAGAACTTTAAATTAACAAAATGGCATGGCAAGCCGAAAAAAGCTTACGAGAATATCCATACTTATACTATAAACACGCAAAAACTACAAAACAGATAATGATAAATCTTTCCAGTAATTAAATGTAGCTTAGGCATCAAAATAACATAATATAATGGGCTAAAATTTTTTTCGAAATTCCTTGTTATTCTCTCGGGAACACGGGAATAAAGTCACGAGACACAGACGACAGAAGGCGCTGCCGGTATCTACTGTTTTAAGAATACTTCATTCGCTTCTCTCTGAACCCAATAAAATTCTAAAATCCACACGGACGAAGTCGCGGGCAAAATGTTAGTTTACAAATGTAAACTTACCCAGCTTTGACGTAGTATTTGACTTTCATGTCTTCCTGGCAGCGCGGCAGGTACTTCAACGCCTCGTCGGGCTGGCCGTGCTTGAGGCAGGCGTCCACAAACGGCTCGTAGCCAACGGGAGACTTCTTCGATTTAGAGAAACGGTCCAGGTCCTCCCAATTGTTGTTTTCCGCCAACGTCAGTATTCGCAGCCACCAATATCTGACAAGTAAATAATTCGATGGTATGGTCACTGAACAGAAATGTTATTGCATGAGAATGACAGTAGTTATTTTGCGCTGTTTCAAAATTTGAGATGGGAACACATGAATAAAGGAATATTTACTCATGTGATGGGAAAAAGTTTCTCAAGCCTAATTACGAGAGCGAATCTGTGACGACATTATAATCTGATTTTGGACAATAGTTTTTTTGTTACATTTCGTGTTGACGACAAATGACGTTGTCAGTAGTGTGTGTACATAAATAAATGAATAAAACGACTGATAACATGAGTTCTCCTACAGTAAACTTTAGATTCAGCTGTTTGTTATACATTCATTACTTTAGTCTGATTGTAGTATCAACATTAACCAATATAAACGGGGCATTCTGAACCACCTGTAAAACGAAGCCCACGTTATGTTACCATTATGCATAACATATTGGCAGACTTATTTTCATTATTAAAAAAAAAATTGTAAAAATATTAAATATTGGTTCAGCTATTTATTTTGAAAAACGATGAGACGCGTACTTATGTAGCTTTGTAAGGTCCATTCAACCAAGACCCCGCCGCAGCAAAAATACGTCTGTGCGCGTCACAGCGTGTTACAAAATTAAAAGTCCGAATCAAAATTTAATATTTTTCAAAAATAATGTTATACATAATGATCCAATAGCGTGGGTGTCGTTTTCCAGGTGGTTCAAAAAGCACGGTGCATAAATTTTTATGTGTGCAATATTATTATTCGACTATGAAACAATGTACATAATCAACAAAAATATTCAAATAAATACATGTGTACAGTTAAACTGGGTAACCAAACCTAACATACTGGGTTTTGGTTGCTTTATCGAAATACGAAAAATTTAAGGCTACCCAGTGAAAGTGATACGATTACAAAAGTTGACGCTCCATACCTTCTATCAGGCATCTTGTACTCCGCCCTTAGTTTGTCGGCCAGTTTGATCTCCCCTTTGCAGAGAAGCTCCCGCACCGTGTCGTGTAGCGATAGCGACACGAAACGCGCACCGTACGTCTCTTGCAAGCTCGATTGCTGTTTGCAGAGTTTCCGCCCGTCTTCGCATATTGATACCCCTAGGGTGTTTACGATAGATTATAAGATTAACTTCAAAACATCTACTTTTGTTGGATTATGAATGGGTACTTACTACTTAATATTGATACTATCGCCCGCAACATCGTACGCGTCAAATCTGACATTATAATATGGGAAATTGGGAACCGCATTTTTTTTTGGGGTGATAAATAATTTACGGCCTATTCTTAGACCTACTGGATGTATGCACAAATAATGTTTATAAGAATCAGTTGAGCCGTTCACGAGAATTTAATTTATTAAACAAGACGCAGGAGTTCATGTAACGTGTTTTGTACGCATTCCCTTGTTAAAGTTAGTCAATAAAACATATGTTTAAAAGGGTATTCGATTGTGAGAGGACAGTTCTTCTTTTCAATATATGCCTCACCTTTTTGTTTCGTTTGATTTTAACCAATTTTGGGTGGATATTTTTTTTAAATTATTTTAGGAGTATGTTTGCAACGGATATACGTTTGGGTAGTTGTGAACTCACCTAAATCATTCTTCGCTTTCTTGTAGCACTCCCTGGCCGATATAAGCGATGCCTCCACACTGCCCGGGTTGCCTTGCTCTATCGCGTCCCGTATGTGCGTGGCGGCCTGCCCGTAGAAGTCGTCCTCTTGCACGTAAACCTTACGGAGAGCTTCTCGGTTGTGGCTAGCGCAATACTTGAGGTAGAGGGCGTGCGCTAGAGGAAAGCTTCGGATGGTGAGCTGTGGGGATCAACAGGTTTTTTTTTCCAAAAGATATTATGGGAGATACTTGAATATGTGATAATTAGAGATCGGATAATCGGAAACATATTAACTAAAGTTAGTTTTTGGCTAAGATATTACGGAAGCTGCTCGATAAGATATCTCGAAATCCTGGGATTTTATAAATGCAAAAGTGCATTCTACAGGATGAAATTTTAACCACCTTCCAAATTTTAATATATCAATCTACGAGACAAAAAACAAATGACGTATTTTTTTTTTTGGTATAGCCCAGTACAAAAATGACAAGACAAAGCACTTAGAAAATGTCCACAAAAAATCTAAAATTTTTGATACGGCCGCTTAGCGACACTTTTTTTACGCGATTCACATCTCATTCATTCATTACAATACTATTCATACGTTTTTGATTTTCTCTTTATACCTTATCAGGCCTGGGACCATAAAAATTTAAAACTATATTGCGAAAAATATTTTTGGGTGAAAGCTTGATTTACATATTTTACTTTATAAATGGGCTCTAAATACGATACCGAACGCCTATAAAAATTTTGGAAAGTGGTTAAAATTTCACCCTGTATAACAGGCATCAACTTTAGGTATAGACTTATTTAAATAAAGTAATAAAGCATCTGCAGTTCTGTGTTACGTTATTATAGTATAGGTTTTGTTTATTGAGACAAGTTTTACAGACCCCACTCGCGATTATTAAGATTTTACATAATATTTTTATTTATCTCCACGTTTCAAAAATAATAAGTCTGTGGTCAAGCGTTTGCTAATATGTTACTGACTAATATCTGTAAAACAATTATTAATTTCCATATTTTTCAAAATTATTTATTTAATTAAAAACAATACTTTCTCATCCTTGTAAAGGTTCAAAATGTAGAAGCAGCAAAATTGTCTTTGTCAATCAAATGCATAATTGGAATATGCCCATGATCCATTACGTTCCACTGACCTCGAACTCGTGTTTGCCCATCTTCTCCTTCAGATGCAGTAGTACAATGTACAGCAGGTCTGTGTCTCCGCTGGCCGTGGCCTTGCGTAGTGCTGTAGCTCCCTCGCCCAGCGCCAGCAGTAGGGGCACTTGGAGCTTGCTGCGAGCCTCGTATTCTAGTATCTGGACAAATATTATGCTAGCAACTAAAGTGAGTCTATAATCATCCCACTGCAGGGAAAATGCCTCCATCATTAAATTCAAGTTACCACAGCATAGGTACTGGCATAATCACCACGCTTGCCAAATGCGGGTTGGTGATCACAAACCCGAGCAACGTTCGAAAATTCGAAACATTTTGTTGCTCGACCCGGGGATCGAACCCGGTACCCCGAGATCTTGGTCCGGTATTTAAAACACTAGACCAAAGGGGCGTTATGATAGCAAGACTATGCCCTAAATAATTATTTTTATTAATGCGTTTTGGCGATGAGGCCTAAAAATCTTACTTATATTGTGAATGCGAATATTTGGATGGATGTCAGTTACTCAATCACGTCTACCGGCTTAGCGGTCTTAGATTAAATTTGGTACTTTGGTGGGTTGCTACATAACACCTCTTACTAAACATAGGATATTAATATCGGCAGTAAGTCCTTGTCCAAGGTTGTATCGTTGAATTCATAAAAAAATTTTAGTCTTGAAAAAGTAACTTTTGGACATTTAGTCGTTTCGCATTAGTAATATTAGTTTATATTTTATAAGTTGTTCGTCAACTTTGCACGGGTTAAGTAAAGATCTTTGAATGACCATTTTTTTTTTCCCATACGATTTTGTTGCATACAAACTACTTCCTGACCATTACAAACTTAGCAAAAAATGCATTATACTTATCGTTGTGGAATTCTGAAGTAATACGTGTAGATGCATTTCGGTAATTACAAACACCGCGTTTTCTACTAGTACAACGGGACCACACAAAAAGCTTGTAACTAAGTAATTTTTAAAGTTTTTATTGTATACTGATTCTTGAATTTATAAATTTTGACCCATGTTTCGTCTTTCGTATGAACAAAACCTTCTATAGAAGATATATTTTTGTTTGTTTGTTTTGTCTGGGCTTTGTCCGCACTCGACAACCGTGGTTTAAAAATCTTAAAAATCGTGTGACGTAATATAAAAATGACCCCCTATAATTTATAACCTACTTTGATGGCGAGCGCCTTCCTGCCCTTCTCGTGCGCCTTCATGGCGATGGTGGCGTATGAGATGCCGGGCACGTTGCGGAGCTTCTCGCCTATTTCACGCGCCGCGCTCTCGTTGTCCAAGTGTGGTTGCGTCACCTAAAACAATGCCCTCTCCTAGTTTAATTAATTATGCGTAAAACAGATTACAACTTTCATGGTCACTATCACTGTGTGTTCTTCCGTGATCATGGCGATTGCAACAACGCCGAAATATCGGAAACTCATCAAAAAAACAATACATACATGGTATAATCTCCGAATCAATAAAGTCTAGCTCAAAAAAACTTAAAAGATGCAAAGCTTGTATTTAGATAAGGTTTAGTTTTTTTAAATCAACCTACTTTTATTCTAAATAACAGTAACTTGGACTGGATCTGCTTCCTAGAGTGCGTACGTACAGTGAGACGTTTATAAGCATAATTAACTAAGCCGGAGATACTGTAGAGAAATCCTTTTTTCCCACATTATTCACGGAGCAGGCGATGCCTTGAAAACCGTTAACACCACGGACGTCATCAAAGTATAACTAACCTTGTAGCAAGCCCAATGCGAAAGTACCCTGGTCCTGCCGTCTTTGAGTTGAAGGTAGGAGGCGATATGTCCCGCCAGGCAATGCAGCCGGCGCCATATCAAACGGTCTAGGAGTATTCGCTCGCCTAAGTGTAAAACTCTGAATGAAGGTCCGTTAAGGAAGATTTATTTAAGATATGCATTTTCTTTTTCATAATTTGTCAGTAGCTATTACAAACTATTTGACGGCCTTGCTATGGGTTGCCATTTACATGAATATAGGTATTCCTCTCAGTCTAAAACTGAAAATACACCATCCATATTCCTTAGTCTTTGGTTGTCAAATAAGTTTTTTAATAAAGACTTTATTTATTTATTCACAAAACGATTAGGTAGTTTTTACTTCGTGAATTTAAATACTTGCAGAATTTTTTATGATCTGTCAAAATGAAATTTATCCCTATGTTTTGAGTTACCGTACTCAAAAAGCTAGCTATTTACTGAAATCAAAGCAATTAACAATCATATTGAAAAACCAGTAAAAATTGCGAATTCAGTTTTTAATAAGGTAAAATATTATTTTTAGATATGGCATTTCATTTCATTCACACATATCATTTCTGTAGCAATCATCACACTCCTAAGAGATGTCTATTACCTATATCTGAATTTAACAGAAAATAATATAAAAGGATACTGTTGACATGTGAGCGGTATGGCCACTTTAGGGTCCCGCACCGAGTTCAGAACCCTCAACCACCGGCAGGTCGAGACGTAGTGTTCCGTGAGCACTGGGTCTACTATGAACCCTTTGCCGAACTGAGCGGCGCGGATCAGCATCTTCTGAATCTCTGGGTTGAACTCGTATGCTGCCGCGTCTGAGGTAAACAAAAGCTTATTAATAAAACTACATCATTATAACCAGCTATAGGATTGACGTAATAAAAAATAATACGTAATAAAAAATCGGCCAAGTGCGAGTCGGACTCGCGCACGACGGGTTCCGTACCATTGACTAGGTAAACAACAGTAGGTACCTACAATAATTTAGTTAATGTAGTGCCTACCTGTTACCATTTATTGATATCGAGCAAAAATAGGCAAAACATGGCGTTTCTTGTAAATGAAATGGCCCCCCTTCAATATTTATTTTATAGTGTTTTTAGTATTTGTTGTTATTGCGGTAACAGAAATACGTAATTTGTAAAAATTTCAACTGTCTAGCTATCGCGGCTCTTGAGATACAGCCTGGTGACAGAGCGACGGACAGACGAACAGACGGACAGACAGCGAAGTCTTAGTAATAGGGTCCCGTTTTTACCCTTTGGGTACGGAACCCTAAAAAGACTAGATTACACAATCACCGTCAAAAAAGTGTCTCATCAAAAAGTGCACCCATATAAAAAAGGGTGCACTTTAGTATAACCTTTATCAATCGAATAGTTACAATATGACATAAATATTCATACTTTTTGCTTGCCAACATAAATTTGCCGGGTTATAAAGTTGGTACTGAGAAAAAATCAAAGTTAATCATTCAACTGAGGACAGTTTAAGGTGTAATTTTTGAATCGGATTTGTCCCCATTTAAATTGTGTCTGGAAAAAAAGTCTACAAGCGGATATAGTTCTTATTATATATCGATGTAACTAGCCTATATATATAAATAAATAAATATATCCGTCCACTACTGGAAACGGGCCCGTCCAAAATAGGATTTTGTCAAGACCGCCACGCAGGCAGGTTGCCGATCGCAGTTTGGTCAATGGTAGAAAAAATACGCTCTGTTGCCCGTCTTCTTCTGGCAGTACTCCTTCAGTCTGCCTCTTACGTCATCCATATTAGACAAGGGGTGGTTCTATTCTTTACATGTGACGATGTCACACTACCGTGTCAACTTGGGAATTGCAGTTATTAATGCAACGAAATAAAAAAAAAACTGTTGTAAAAAAATATTTTTTTTTTTGTGTTTTTGGTGGGATGTTTTTTCGGGCAGAACTACCTTTGTCGGGTCCTCTAGTCATATGAAAATTATATAGTACTGATACTATTACTAATACTAAGAGAAAACGTGGTTCTGTCCGGAAAAGCAGCGCCACCTACCCATAACAATTGTGTTTCCAAGCCATTCAGGAACTTATTGAAATATACACCGTTTAGGAGTTAGGTGACAAACACACGCACAGAAGAACTATATTAAGATGACAATATTCACAAACCTATGCAATTCTGCACAGCGCTTGCTAGATCCGGTTTAACGAGGCGTATGTACTCGTCTGCTCTGTGGCTGCGTTTCTGAAACAAGTAGGTACTAAAATAGTACAGTCAAAGATTTTAGTTTTTTAGTAGATTAAGGAACATTTAATTTTTTCGGGTTAAAGTTGACACGAGTCTCATCGGTTTCACAACCCCGCAAATTTAAAGCGACTTCAACATAAAACAATAAAAGGAGATGTCCCATAATAGGCCCAGACATAGTACACCATTTTCAAAAATCAAGAAAAATTTACTGTTTCTGGAAATATACATAAAAAATTATTTCACGTATAATTTAGTGGTTCAAAAATAAATAAGATCGAATAATTTATCAAACTCAATTAGGCATTCCAAGATGGCGTCAATCTAAAAAAGCTTTAAATGTCAGTAGCTGTCAAATATCCCTTGTCACTTTGGCATAATCATTCACTTCAAGGTTTTGTTCTTCTTGTCGCGTTTATGTATTTTGAGTTCTTTATAACGACCTCTTTTTCGTTTTCTTAATTTAGTATTGATCGACACATTACTTTCATAATATTTATTGTTACTACAAGCAAGCGAAGGCACTCGACTCCTAGATGCGCGATTTTGAAACTGCCAAACTGACAGATGTTATAAAAATGTCATCTTCCGCCATGATGGTTTTGTTGTTTTGTATTGCTATTTTCTTACTTATCTCTTTATTTGAACCACTTAACGAAGCCATTTAAAAAGAATTGGATAATAACAAAATCTTGTAGGTGTAATAGTCTATCTTTTGGTGGGGTGTACAGGTTCTGGGCCTGGCCTCCATACAATTTGGGACATCTCCTTTCTGACTGTATCTAGGTATAATCAAAATGACTATAATAGAATTAAAAAAAAACTTACCTCCGATTTTAAAAGGGACAAGTAGCAATCACTTAAGTCCATAACTATGTTAAATAATGAAGATCAACGATTGTGGCGCATCTTTAATTCGCAATGCCTTCGCTACCTCATTGACTTTGTTTAGAATTAAAAAAACTAACTTCTCAACAACCAGCATTTCGTATTTTAATAACTTAAGTAATATATCAATTCATACCTGAAACTGTTTCGATGCCTCCACTAAATAAGACCCTGGAGCGGTGCTGTTGATCCTGAATATCTTTTCCACTTCCACAGGAACTCTTTGCACCAGCTCATGCGACATTTCCGAGATGATACGTACGCAGTCCATCTCTTGGATGATGTGAAACGGACCGTCGTACGGGTACGTTACGGACTTGCCATTGAAACCGTATATGCAGAGGACGTCATCCCAATGAGCAACGATGGCTTTACCTCCACACCTGCAAGGATTTGTTGATCGAATTATTGAATAGATACTTTTATTTGAAAATACAATTCCTTAAATATATAATCTTTGGCTGCCTTAGATGAAACTCCAACTTCTTTGGTACAGCAATAAATGTCGCCATGGTACCATTGGAACCTTTCTTTATTTTAATTACGAAGCGTTAACTTGGAACTTGCGTAATGTATATTAAAATTAAAATTTATTTTTATCAGCAAGTTGAACTATAGATATCCGATAGCTAGTCGCCTTACGGCTGGTCCTAATAACCTATCTATCTTCAGTTTTGGCATATCGGAGATAGAAAACAACTTCTGTCTCTGGACGGCAAAATCAGAAGATAGACAGATTATTGGGACCGGCCGTTAGTGTCCTATTAAGTAACTAGTGCCTGAAACAGTCAAGATTGTTTCTGACAGTCAAGTCGCTAAAGATAAACAAACACGACATGTGTGAGTGTGTGTATGACACAGTAAAAAACAAACACTACTGGCGAACAAGAATAATACATACCAAACTAACTCCTTAGGTTGTTTTATATATCCTGTATCTATTTCGCAGTACTTGACCTTAAAATCGGACGATCCAATCCAGAGGTGTCCAGAATCCGTGAATAGTACGATATGCCTTCCGTTTTGAGAGGGCACTATTGAAAGGATTTGCGTGTAGGGATTCTTTATTTCTGGACGCTGTAAAGGGTTTGAAGAAAATATGATTATTAATGGGCATTACTAATATAGGGCTTTGGTAAATGATCAAGCAAGAATCGTGGGGGCTACTAATTTCGCAGGAGACGCGGCTTAATTTGTAGTCTAGAAATTTGTATTTGATAATTACTTTCTAAATTAAGTTGATCTATTAGAATAGGATCTGTTTTTTTTTACTATAATATATATATATGTCCCTGATATAATTATAACACCAAAATAAACGTGTTACCTAGATACAAAGGGGACATCATAATATAAATATTCAGGTGTAGGGGAAAGTAGACCCAATGCTAGGTGGTATAGTTACCATGAGCTGTGCTCTAGTCTCGCCCAGCTGGCATTTGTATATCTCCTTGTCGCGGCACACGAGGCATCCGACCACGGCCGGCGAGCGCACGTGGTAACTTAGCACGCACCACGACGTCACCGGCTCATTGGCTCCTGGAGTTCCAGTAAAATTATCTTAGCATACTCATAGGTACGGTCCGCCAAGAAAGTCTATCAGTTTTGACAAATTTCATGTCGTAAGTAAAATAGCTATAAAGTTGAACTCATGAACATTACCTTTTTAACAATTGAGTGAATCTCTTCACAGTTAGTTATGACGTATTACATAGTTGCTGTCAGAATATTTTTGCATGGGAAAATCTACCATATTGTTCTATGACGCGTGAATGATTGTCAACCTTAGGGTAATTAAGCACTTTGGTGACTGACCGTACATACTTAACATTCTTTACCGTCGCCTCTCACAGAAAACAAAAAATTTCATGTAATGTTAAATTGTTCATAAATATCCCAGTGCGGCACAGAAAAACTCGACTTTTAGAGATTTAGATTAGATTTGAGGATAAAACGATCGACAAGACATTCGAGAATCTTTTGGGGTTTTACATTAATAACTTAATTAATTCAGTATAGTAATTATACTTTGAAACTAATAATTGGTCTGTTGTCTTAGGCGTACTTTTTGGAATCACAAACTAAGAAGATAACATTACTCTTATGAAAGAGAATATGGACCCGACAGAATAACTTACTGGGTAAATCAGGAAGCGGTCTAACTTTAGGTTCGGCGACACTGCTCAGAAGGTACATGCGGTTGGTGGTGGTCATAACTGCCAGACCAACGCCATTAGGGTTAGGGAATAACTGAGCTTTGCTGACCTGAAAACAAATTAATATTGTCATATAACTTTTAAAAGGCCACA
The DNA here is from genome assembly GCA_949315895.1 of Anania crocealis. Lineage (NCBI taxonomy): Eukaryota > Metazoa > Arthropoda > Insecta > Lepidoptera > Crambidae > Anania > Anania crocealis. Next base: position 5,920,157 of record OX438863.1, read on the forward strand.
TAAACTCCCTTATTTTGGTTAAAAAACACGATATTAGGTATCAGAGTAGTTGTGACCCTTGTGGTAATGAAAGGTATTATTTTATAGGATAATATGGTGAGTTTAGCTGAAATACTCCTTTTGAGACTTGCTTCATAACAAGTCTTTAAGAATCCAGTAAGCTGATAAATAAACAACATAGGTATTCATAGGCTAATATGGACATCGACTTTCATCTACCTTTAATTTACAATAACAATTATGTATTGATTAAGTAATAAAGGGCTGTAATATAATATAAGAATAAAGCTTTTTATTCCGATATTAAGATATTTGACATAACATGTGTAGATTTATGTTGCCTAATAAAATGTCCCTAATTTCGGCGTGTCATAGGCCTCCTCTAAAGGTTTCCACTATCGCCGTTAACCCTTCTCCAGTTCTCTATTCTTATATACTTAATTATACTTTATTTTTAGAAAATACAAACACTGAAACAATGCGCAATGCAATATATCTCATTAAAATTGTATCATTGAAATATCGAAGTTAAAATGTTCATTGTCGCCTCATTAGCCTTTCGCAAATTTTGGCAATGCACAGCGCACGCGCTAACTGATAACGCCGCGTTTGTTAATCATGCTTGGTGTTTGATAACAATTTCCATCACACTTACAAGCTTTGTCCATGTTGGTCAAATGTACAAATAATGTACTTTTAGTAATAATTCAGAGTTGTATAACTTATAAATAGTATCGTAATGAACGAATGAGACAAGCATAGCGTAAAAAGTGTGTTGCGCTGAGGCAGTATCCAAAGTTTTAGATCTTTGTACTGAGCTGCACCAAAAGAAATAGTCTTGTAGATTGTTGTATTAAAATTTAGATGGTGATCGAAATTTCATCATGTATATTAGTAGCATTAAAGTACTATTAAAAGAAAAGACAAAGTAGAAATCATAAGGATAGAAGTAACTACATAACATCTTGACATGGAGTAGATGAGTGTCAAGATATCTTTGCAGTAGATAAGTCATTGTTAAAATTATAATTAAAAGTAAACCTTGGTGTCTCTGACTTCTTGGCCCAAGTTGAAAGTTTTCTGGTAAACACCAAACATATCATAGATAAGGACGTCCCCACTTTCTTGCACACACAATAGCTGCTCGCTATCTGACCAGCCAATGTGGACGAGCACACCACTGTTCCACTGAAAATAATAAATCGCAAAATTAATAGCAAAACAAAACCATGTAAGTACAGTTTGGAGAACAAAATTATCTAGTGGGGACTACCTACATAATAGGCTATTTGACAATGCGAAAAATAAAGTTCGAATTACTATTATCAGCTTATATTATGAGTTTAAAATGGTTATTTAGTAACGGAAGTTGAAAATAATAAACGATTTATTTATAAATCCAGTAATAAAAATGCAAGTATTACTTGCATCGACGGCTAAGGATTTACAAGCGATGGTGACTATTATGAATGAAGCTTTGGAAAGGAAGGGAATGAAAGTGAACACAAAAAAGACAAAAGTTATGGTGTTTGAAAAGGAAGAGAGCATGACAGAAGTATGTATTCGGATTGGTGGTAATGAACTGGAGCAAGTGAATAAGTTTGTATACTTGGGGTCGGTGTTTACTAGGGACGGAAAGTATAAAAGTGATATTGAAAGGAGAGTAAATGCTGGTAACAGAGTGAATGGTGCGCTGCACGCCTTTGTAAATAGCCAGAAGATTTCTATGATTTCTGATTTTCTGATTTTCTGATGAAGAAGATTTCTGTGAAAGCTCGTCTGGCTGTGCATAGAGGGGTGTTGGTTCCAACACTCATGTACGGAAGTGAAAGTTGGGTATGGCAGAAAAAGCATGAAAGTAGAATAAATGCAGTAGAAATGAGAGCGCTAAGAAGTATGTTAGGAGTGAAATTGAGTGACAGGATAAGAAATAGTGTGATAAGAGAACGTAGTGGTGTGAAAGAAGATATTGTCACAAGGATTGAGAAAGGGATGCTTAGATGGTTTGGACATGTATTCTCTCATTCATCCTCTCTACATGGACATGTAGAGAGGATGAATGAGAGAAGAATGACTAGACAGATCTACAAGACGAGTGTGAAAGGGAACGTTGGAAGAGGAAGGCCTAGACGAACCTATCACGATCGAATCGGGGATGTTCTGAAGAAAGGTCAGGTCAAGAGTACTCTAAACCGACGAGCATGCATGAAAGATTGATGAATGTGGAAGAAGCGAAAGATGTATGCCAGGATCGTAGTAAGTGGAAGGCCTTGGTCTCTGCCTACCCCGTTGGGAAAGAGGCGTGATAATATGTATGTATGTATGTATGTATAAAAATGCATTTATTTAAACGTTTGTCACGTGACACGAAACGCTCCTGATTGGTCGAGTTTATGATGACGTCACCTGCTTGATAACTTCGTTTGCCTACTTGTGTTTTAGTAGCTTTTCAAAATGTTTTAATAATATTTTCCTATAATAATAGTATCCATTGTTAATGTGTGATTTATTTCTAATATTTTACAAATTCTGTCAATTACTTTTACCATGGACAACGATTTTGTAAAGCAGAAAGCTGTAACCTGCCCATTTATTTAAAATCTGTAACAAACAAACTAGTTAGTCGTGATCTTTGAGTGTAATGATCCATCATCATTATCATCATATCAGCCGAACGACGCCCACTGCTGGGCATAGGCCTCCCCCAAGGATCTCCACAACGATCGGTCCTGTGCTGTCCGCATCCAGCGGCTTCCCGCGACCTTGATCAGATCGTCGGTCCACCTTGTAGGGGGCCTGCCCACGGAACGTCGTCCGGTACGTGGTCGCTATTCAAGAACCTTTCCGCCCTAACGGCCCCTTTCCGCCCCAACGGAACGGTGTAATGTTTATTGAAATCATAAAACTGTAGCTACAATTTTTAGCTAATATTATGATAACATCGGAAATATTCTAAGTGAGTTGCAAAAGGCATTCTGATAAAAACATTAGAGGTATTATAACCTCAAACCAATAAAAAAAATATTTACATTCCTAATGCAATTAATTCATAAAAATTATGTTTACTTACATCGAAATGGTACTCACAGAAGAAAATATTTGCACTATTCGCTATGTTATTATTTATTATGATCCCTCCGAAATAGTTGCAACCACTATCGGCGCACTTAGACTTTCTTTTGAACACTTACAAATAGTTTTCCGAAGTTTTATACTTAGAAGTATTTATACATTTTGGAACTGCATACCAATTAAAACTTATTTTATTACATAAGTCACTGTTAAAATATAGATCCAATCGCACTTTCGTTATTTGTTTGCAATAAATGTATGTAAGTAGATGATATGAGCTACAGATCACAAGACAGGCAGGTGAAGTCACCGACCCCATTGCAGCGCCATATTGACATAATAGCGTTTTGGCACGCTATTTCAACATTCAATTTTTATTTTGATATTTTTCAGGAAATATGTTACCAGAATTAAAAAAAAACTACTTTTACTGGGTTCTTCAACCTCTACTTAATAATATAAAATGGATTCCAAAAACCAGTCAGATAGCCTATTGAAAATAGAGGGGGTGTTATTTATATTAAAAATAATTTAAAACAACATTCTAGTACATTTTATCATGATTTCATCTGAGTGGACTACTGCTGGATCTATATCCAGCAGTGGTCAGCATTGGCGACGGGTATTGAGTGTTTCTATGCCTGTGCACAGAAAGCTCTCAATACCTGTCACTTAACCTGATTCTTAGCTCTTTACGCTTGATATCGTTTTACACTGTAGACAAGTACTTAGTGTATGGATGAAAATAGGGCTAGTCAATAACTTTTAAAAAATTACAAATCAAAACTGTATAAATAGATAAAAGAAAAAAATCATTAAGACATTATAAAACAGGGAAAACTTGATGTTGCCAAGTCAACCAAAAACCAATAATATAATATATTATACACTTTCATAAAAAATTAAACCTCTACGTGTTGCAGAGTAGGCCATCTGCAACACATTATGATAAACAACCCATGTGTCTCTCATGTAACTTTTAGAGTCTTAGTCTTGAGTATCTGCAAAACTCAGTTAGATCCATATTGTATGATCTTTACATCGCAAATTAGGACCTCTGTGTCTTTATCTCAACTCATAGACTGGATTTTATTTGATTATTTTGTTAACTTTTTGTTACTCACATCAGTTGCAATACTTGCAATCATAACAACATTCTTTATTATTTCATAATAATAACATACTGACCAAAATTTTTGATATAACATTTCCAACACAGTTGTAGATGGTGATGACTGGCTTGGTTGATGTTGCAACTCTCACTAACTGTTTCCTGTCCCTCACTGTAGCCATAGGACCTCCATACTGGGCTCCGCTTACTAACATGTTTTCCAGACCCTCATCCATGGTCCAAGCCATTGTGTACAGGTCAAATTTTCTTTAACAAAAGATGACATTTAATTTGGTAGGCCACAATATATAAAAAAAATTAAAAAGGGGAAGAAAATGTTTCATGTTTCCTTGTGATGAGAGTCATCAATCAAACCTGTAATAGGAGTCCAGTTGGAACCAATCCGCAGTTAATAACGCCGACATTGTTGTGCTGGTCGATAATGAATTTTTTCAAGCAGAAATTAGCTGATAAAGGCTGGTTTTCCTTAAAAAATTTTACTGTTGAACTAAAATATGTTTTTCACATATTTTTTGCAAGACATAGAGAAAATTAAGGGAAACATTATATTCAGTCAAAGGTTTTTTTCTGACAACAAGTCTAAAAACCATACAAAATAACTCTGTGATAGAAACAAATTATGAGTTAATCAGCGAATAAACAAACAGCCATCATCAGCCGAGTTTTGTTTTGATGGATGACAAATCAAATGTCACTTACTTTGACTTTCTTTTTTTCTTTTTGTTCCGTTTTTTTTTTCAGAGTCATCTAAGGGCTAAGAGCTAAGATCAGAAACCATGCTGCCAAGTTATTTGTGAATTAAGTCATTCCTAGTAAATATCAGAAATACATAATCACACATAATAACTTAGCATAACTTCACACTAAACTAACACTTAACTAACCTAACTCATTGAAATGTGGTTTATTTCAAAGATCACTGTTTTAAGCGAGAACGTCGATCTGAATCAGATGGTGGTGCGCTTTTCTTTATTTATCACTTGATTTATTTATACAACATAATACATATTACTTTAGTATTATCTTATCTGTGATATTATAGCAATGCTACCACTTTATCACAATAAAAGCCACGTACGATTATTTTACAAAACTAGAAAATCAAGCCCATGACCCCAGTTTCGCTTTTCGTTTCCCGTGCAAAAACTCCTGTTTCTTTGACTATCTTTTGTTTTTTTTTTCTGTGTCCACAAACCCGAGCAATGATTGAAAATTCGAAATTTTTGTTGCCTGACCTGAGGATCGGAGCCAGGAACCCGAGATTTAGGTCTGATCCTTATAGCACTAGACCAATACTTATTAATTATACCTATAATTGATACAATATCAACTGGCATCACATATAACTTTGGTGATAATTTGTTTTTTCTATCCATAGATCTTCACGATTATTAGGCATTGGGACGCAAGGCGTAAAATTTGTGTTATAGTAGGTAAATGTAAGTAAAATCGTTTGCCCTTGTCTAATTAGCGTGATATTTAAATCGTCTCACGAATAAAATTGAAACATACTATTAAAATAAAAATGAAACATAAAGGCCTGTTTTTAGCTCTTATCTTAAGAACAAAAACAGCTGAACAGATGGACAAAAAAACAGCTAGATATCACCTAAAGTATTTCCCGCGTCACGCGAAACAATACTTGCTAGACAGGCATATATAGATTATGGGTACCTAACCCGAGCAATGATTGAAAATTCGAAATTTTTGTTGCCTGACCTGAGGATCGGAGCCAGGAACCCGAGATTTAGGTCTGATCCTTATAGCACTAGACTAGTACTTATTATACCTATAATTGATACTATATCAGGGATAATTCTCGATTCGAACGAGATCGATTAATATTATTATATTATACGCCCCGTTGGTCCAGTGGTTTAATACGGAGGTCAAGATCTCGGGGTCCTGGGTTCGTTCCCCGGGTCGAGTACACAAGTTTTCGAATTTTTTAACATCGCTCGGGTTTGCAATCACCAACTCGCATTTAGTAGGCGTGGTGATTGTGACTGTACTTAGCATTGCTATGGTATATTGAATGCAAAGATATAATGGTAATAGGCTATTACTTAACTTTTTTTGTTTAATTGTATTATATTAGTAAGTAAAATAATTTAAATACAAGCTCGGCACTATTACCTACATTTTTTTCAAGTTCAATAGAACAGGTTTTGGTTGTTGAACTGTCAAATTAATTATTTTGAAAAGTTAACGGTTTACAACCCTAAAAACCATTATGCGCACTTTAATATTTTCGCATGGATGACTGCGAGCCGCCATTTTCTCACGACTCGTGTTATTCATGTAGACTATTAAGTAGTGGTTGGAATTTGCATTTATAATGACAAAATGCTGCTATCCCTTACGAAGATATCCAAAGAAAAGAGAACAAAAGATTGTGGAGCTACGAAAGCGTGGCTTCTTCGCTTTAATTACCCGCGAATTAATAAACGATCATGTAAATGTAATACTTGTGACTACTTTGAAATAAAGTAATTGAAATTCTCCTCACAGGCTCCGTCAGAATATTAGATAAAAATTGGTGCGACAGTGTAATAAACATTGTTATACTAAAAAAAACTCTATATGACGATAAGTAGGCAATCAAATCAACATAATAATATAATAGGTACCATTATAATAATAATAATATAATGGTACCTATTATTGCCTAAAATTTGTGTTATAGTAGGTAAATGTAAGTAAAATCGTTTGTCCTTGTCTAATTAGCGTGATATTTAAATCGTCTCACGAATAAAATTGAAACATACTATTATACTAAAAATGAAACATAAAGGCCTGTTTTTAGCTCTTATCTTAAGCACAAAAACAGCTGAACAGATGGACAAAAAAAACAGCTAGATATCACCTAAAGTATTCCCCGCGTCACGCGAAACAATACTTGCTAGACAGGCATATAGATTATGGGTATTTCTACGAAATTTTATTCTCCGACTGATTCATATAGCCAAAATTCAAATTCACTTTTAGCTCTGTTACATGAGTTTATACGGAAAAAGGTATAGGTACTTACCAAATAACATATACAGGGTGAAATTTTAACCACTCCAAAATTTTTACAGGCGTTCTGTATAGTATTTAGAGCCCATTTATGAAGTAAAAAATGTAAATCAAGCTTTCACCCGAAAATATTTTTCGCAATATAGTTTTTAATATTTACGGTCCTAGGCCTGATAAGGTATAAAGGGAAAATCAAAAACGTATGAATAGTATCGTAATGAATAAATGAGATGCGTGCGAAGTGTTGCTAGGCGGCTGTATCAAAAATTTTAGATTTTTACGGACATTTTCTAAGTGCTTTATCTTGAAATTGTTGTACTGGGCTACACCAAAAGAAAAAATACGTCATTTGTTTTTGTCTCGTAAATTAATATATTAAAATATGGAACGTGGTTAAAATTTCATCCTGTATTTGAATGAGGGACTCATTTTTATAAAGTAGTTTTAAAATATCGACGGTGAAAAATTCTGGGCCCAGATGAATCAGAATTTGTCACAGATGAATGAGAATCATAAATAAAAAAGGAAAGAATTTATGTAAAAATCGACTGTAATAAGAAAAAAGTTCAAGTTTTTTACGAATAATATTTTAGAAAATATTTATGAAACTTTGATTTTTGTATGATAGAGAGTTTGACTACCAGAATGAAAAAAGCTTCACAATGTATTTTGAAGAATATGAAAATAGTTGAATGTGCGCGGGAAAACAGAATTTGTTACCAAAGGAAAAGTAACAAACAGAATCGGTATCATACTGACAGAATCTACAACTGTTGTAAGATCATAAAACGTGAGATCACGAAACGGCTATTTTAATATCAAAAGTTAGAAAAGTTGTTTTTCTGAAAGAGTCCGCTACTAGAGCAGGTAAATATAAACAATTAGCGCATACAGGCGCCACTATGGAAATATTATTGCTCAATTTAACAATTATGTACTGAAGAATGGATCATGAAAAACATTTAATTTATGATTCACTAGCTGTTGCCCGCGACTTCGTTCGCGTCAATTTCTGTTATTATGATCGCGATTATTTTCGAAACATTTTTCACTGATGCTTCTCTCCTATTGGTAGCAGCGTGATATTATATAGCCTAAAGCCTTCCTCGATAAATGGACTATCAGACATAAAAATATATTTTTCAATTCGAATCAGTACTTCCTGAGATTAGCGCGTTCAAACAAACAAACAAACAAAAATCTTTAGCTTTATAATATTAGTATAGGGGGTATTGCCCATATGAATCAGGTACAGATGATTCAGGATTATGCCTAAAGTCATGCATAGCTTATCATCCATACTGACTTTAGTACTGTCAATTTTCTACATGAATCTATAACCTAAAAGCTTCACATAAAACTCAGATTGAAATTTTAAAACAATAAAATAAATTTTATAAAAAAGGAATTGTAATCAGCAGGCCACCTGAACGAAACACAGATGAATCAGATTTAGCTTCGTAGCTGTGGAGTTTTAGCCACCAGCCGCAAGTCCGCGTCCTAGCTCGTTTGTTGGGCGACTACCTAGCTACCCCCCGCGCGAGAGGCAGTCGCTTGAAGCTTTTACGCTCAGATCATATAAAGAAATAGATATGAAATGGGGGCGTGGCGCGTGCGAACTCGATATGGGCAAACAGAACTATTGCACTCCGCGGCGGATTAGCTGTACTTCACCCGCGCCGACGCAACGATCTCCTCATTTAATTAAAATGCCGAGTTGTTCCGTGATTACTTGTAAAAATAGAAGTGTAACAAAAACTACACTAAAGATGGAGTCACGTACCATATGTTAATATTACAATTTCATCATTTATTTGCATATAAATCCATCAAACGAAATATTTAATTTAAACATCTATGTAACGATAATTGTATCGGCACAATATACATTGAAGGTTTGATACTAACTAGCTGTGTTGTGAGTACTATGCGACTGCGCAATGTATCGAGGTTTAATCGAAGCGTTCACTGCCAGACGTGTGCGTCCTGATCACACTTTGTAGCCAGCTAATTAGGTATGTAGTCCGATCCGAGTATTATCGATAGTTTTATCGATGGGCGTGACTGTTTCATGAATAATTTCATGTATAAAATTTAAATTGTAAATCTGACTTGCCGTTATTATAAACCTGATAATTAATTAAATAGAGGTAATATCATACGTAATGTGGTAAACATGTAGTTTAAATAGATAGTCACTATTTGATATTACTATACATTTTTTCAGCTATCCAAATAATTATCTTATAAAGGAAAAATGGATAAATGCCACTGGCAGAGAGCCTAATTGGTTTCCAGTGAATTTTTATAATTTGTCATTTAGGTATTCACAGGTAAAGTAGTGTTTATAAATCAAAATCCATTTTAATTTTAAAGTTTTTAAAAGTTGTTTCCCTGTTCATATTTTCTTTTATGATGCTGCCCTAATTAATAAAGCGCTTTGGAGATATTTGAGGAGCTGGGAGACACCTTGTATAAGAAGAGAATTCTACTAGAAAAGTTTTACATTGTAGGTGCAGAAATAGTAAACCCAAAAAAATAACATCTCCTTTTCTTCGATAAACTGAAATGGCTAACATTTTATTATTATTCTATCTAAATAAGTTTTATTTTTACGAAAGCTTTATAAAAATTTGCGTGGTCTACCGCCGGGCCACCTCCTCTCCACATGTACTAAATACACTTAAGTTACTTTTTTATTAATCTTTACTTTTAACTATAATATATTTACTTTATATTTTCTTGTTTTGTTATTTTACGTTCTTAGGGAATAGTTATAGAGAGGTAGGTCCCATTAGCTTTCTCCCCTTACTTCATTTTCTTGTGTAGCGTAGCAGAACCTAGGTTTCTGAGGGTATTCCTCTTCAAGGGTACCCCAGATATTCTGCTACGTTACAAAATGATAATGTTTTCTGAATGCCGAATGTCAACTGACTGCTGATTGACGTGCTCGCCCGACATGGGCGAGGCACGATCGAACAATTTTGAATTTCAAAATGAGAATAAAAATGAGAGTGAATCAAAAGTTTCTAACAGAAATTTAAAAGAATTAGAAAATACATCAAATTATAAAAAATGAGAGTAAAACTAGTAAAAATTAAAATGGGATGAGAAGTTTATGAGAGATGAGGTATCTACATGCCACAATATGTTTCAGTTTTTAAAGGGATCGACATGATTTTATTTGCATAGCGTTTAGGCAGATAATGCAAAAGGCTTCTTTATGCCGAAAAATAATTCAATTTAATGAAGTCGCGGTAAATATCTAGTAGATTCATTTTTATTTTTATTTTATTTATTAAGGACAACCAACAAGAACAGTCACATTATACAACTATATTTCTTCATGCAAAAAATTTACAATCCAAATGTGAAGTCTTAATTATAGGCCGCCACGACATGCATTAAATATACTATTTTACCTTATTAAATATCCTACTATTTTATCTACATAATAAGCAGAACATACACACAATAATAGGTTTACGAGTTAGAGTCATAAAATGAAGTCTGTTGACCTTTAAGTGCTTTTGTCGATGAAGTTGGGTGTATCACAGTTTTTCACCGAGCAATCGACATGGTTTTATTAAGGCATAGCGATAGTTTAGGGTTCAGATAATATAAAAGGCTACTACTTATAAGATAAAATAACGTATTGAAAACTTCAAAGAAAATGTGGTTCCGGGAAATTGGCCTTTGAAATGTACTTTGCGACCAAATACTTTATGAAACCTGACGAATATACAGGTGAAATTTTTTTAACCACTCTCCAAATTTTAATAAGACAATCTACGAGACAAAAAACAAGTGACGTATTTTTTCTTTTGGTATTGTCCAGTAAAAAAATGTCAAGATAAAGCACTTAGAAAATATCCGCAAAAAATATTATTCATACGTTTTTGATTTTCCCTTTATACCTTATCAGGCCTAGGACCGTAAAAATTGAAAAATATGTTGCGAAAAATATTTTCGGGTGAAAACTTGATTTACATTTTTTACTTCATCAATGGGCTCTAAATACGATACTAAACACGTATAAAAATTTTGGAAAGTGGTTAAAATTTCATCCTGTATACCTAGTATCTGATTAATTTTAATGTATAACTTTACTAATTTTCCAAATAAAACCGTTCATTTTGATTTAGTTAAGTCTTACAGACCAAAAATGATTACTGTTTAAGTAAGTGTGAAACTTCATCAATCTTCTGCGACTTCCTAAGGCACTTTGGAAAACAAATACCTACATACTTAACAAAAGTTATGTTTATTCTCCCATACTATTGTATTAAATAAACGGTGTCAGAGGCACTAGCGAGCAGATCCATCATTTCGTTACGAAGAGAAGAGTACAATAAGGAAAAACTTCATTGTTGAGTACAGTCATCTACAAAATAATACATTCCAGATAAAAATAAAAATAAAAAATTAATTTCAAGGAATTGAATTTTGAAAAACTGTTGTTCCAAAAAACAGATTTCCCGTACTTACCTATTCTGATCGATTAGCTTAGTAAGGAACAGTACAATACAATACTTACACCCGTATTTTTAAACAAGTAAAACTAATTACTTGACTCAATGTAATTACTTAGGTGACAATTTGTATTCCTTAATCTAGTAATTACTAGAAGTTAGAACTATGAACAGCTAAATTGAAAGGCTGATGATGAAGTAAATCCATTGAGGTTTGCACAATTATACAAATGAAAAAGGAATAACTTAATTCAAAATGGACACTGCTTTCAAAACTCTGTAAGTCTTGTTGGATATCGGTTCATCAAAGATACTTATTTAGTCGCTCCGTGTACAACATATTATTAAGGCAGCATGTTGTTGACCATAAATGACCTTTATTTATCCTGCCTAACTATATCAGCCTACAGGTGGACATTCCCTTTAAAAGGAAGATTTTGCCAAAGGCTTGCCAGGCGGGTTGGCTGTCGCAGTTTGATAAATAGTGAAGAGAAGTCGCTGCTGTGCTTCTACTCTTTTCAGAAACAACCAATCACCATATCAAATGAGAACTCTCTACATATGATTTTGAATTGCGTGTTGCATTATACTTAACTATTCCTTAAAAAAGGGAATGAATAGGATATTCATTCCGTATCTGATGCCTTACTCTGCAACACGAAGCTCGTATTTCCGGATATATCTGTCTCTTTTAGATACTTTATGACATTGGTACGAGTGATAGGGACAGATGGATTCGAATATACGGACATTGTGTTGCGGAGTAAGGCCCCAGGTACTTCTACCGCTTCTTCGTTGTGGTATCGGCCATGGTCACCAAGCAACTCAACACTGAACTATTGTGTTCAGTCCTGTTTTTATTATTAAGATGTCTTAATACCTCTTATTTAAATTTGATATTCAGGATGAAATTTTAACTACTTTCCGAAATTTTTATATGCGTTCAGTATCGTATTTAGAGCCCATTTATGAAGTAAAACATGTAAATCAAGTTGTCACCCAAAAACATTTTTCGCGATATAGTTTTCACCTTTTACGGTCCTAGACCTGTTAAGGTATAAAGAGACAATCAAAAACTTATGAATAGTATCGTAATGAATGAATGAGATGCGCAACGCGTAAAAAAAGTGTTGCTAGGAGGCCGTATTAGACAATTTCAGATTTTTGGCGGACATTTTCTAAGTGCTTTATCTTGACATTTTTGTACTGGGCTATACCAAAAGAAAAAATACGGCATTTGTTTTTTGTCTCGTAGATTGATATATTAAAATTTGGAAGGTGGTTAAAATTTCACCCTGTATAACGAACGAAGCTGTTCAACAATATTTGCTTCTGACTGTACGTATGTAGATCCTGCAAAGTTATTTGATATATGACCCGAAACAGTTCGCAAGACGCTTTGGTCAGTAAAGTTTATGGTAACTTTTCTATCTCACCAAAGGTACTAACTAGTATTATATTAACTGTGCCAAAGGTAAACTTCATGCGGGTAAATATACCATTTGATTTTCTAGTGCATAACCACAGTCTGACAACTATTGGGCAGTTCATGAACTCGTGAATTGCCCTATAGATTAGATATCCAGGTACTAAAATGGAGCAAAACTTCTAAACTTCAAATAGACGCAAATAAAATGACTTTCTTTAATATCATCGCTAGCGCATCGATATTATCTATCACCTGCTGAACACATGCTGCTCTAAAAGAGGAATGGGTGATCGCAGTTTGGCTAATGTGGAGGAGACTCTGAAGCCCGTCTTTTTCTGGCAGTTCTGCTTTTGTCGCTTCTTACAACGACGAGAACAGAAGTGGTGATTTGAAAATAAGAATTTATTACTTACATTATTTTTGCAGATCGAAAAGAAAATTTGTGGATAATTGATTAATAATTAACTGGTTTGACCAGTGTGTTTTATAAAAAAATATCCTATTTAAACGTTTAGTCACCATTCCTTCACCCTAATACTTGTGATTTTTATAGTTGTTGTAGTATAATTAATGATACAAATAACGTCTTATACATTTTTATAGCTGAAGTAATGACTCGTGCGTATCACTTTATACACAAACGGAGTAAATGTGTTTTTTCCGACGGAGAGCTGTTGAGGCAGCGAAAGCGAAGAAATCCAACAATACATTTGCCTGAATAAATAAAAAAATATCATAAATGCAAAAAATAGGGGTGTACTCAAGGGGAAATAGGGCAAACATCGTAGGCGATATTGACATTTCCTTATAAAAATATATTCTTGAGTTGACAGATTTCGATTAACTTTTCTACTCATGTAAATGGAATTTATAATGCTACATATCAAAGGATAGATGGGATAAAGAGAAATACATCGAAATGCTATATGGCTGATTTTCTTTCGTATGCTGATAAGTGACCCAGAAAGTAAATAAGATCGGGAAACCTTTGAAAGTGGGCATGGAGTCGTTAAGGGCCCAAGTTGTGCCTTGTTAATAACTTCCAAGTTGAAGACATAACGATATGTACGTTATCACGGCGGAATTTCTCGGAACCTTGTAAACTTTTTGAAGCAAACTATGCACGTGAAGCCAACATTTAGTGTTAATTTACTATAATGTACCAATAATACCATTACTATATAAATAAGGTACAGTCATGTAGTTACACCACATAAACGAGGTCAGAATGGATAGATCGATTTTATGTTTTAGCATTTCTTTCTTCTCCTAGTAGAACATAAAATAGAACCAATAATAGGATAACTACCTATTAAAACTTCAGAAAAACTACCAAAATAATAAAAATATAATATTTCTTCCTACATTCTTCTTCCTATATTTAGAATATGATTTAAATGCGAATTTTGTCAATAGGTATAGAGATTTAATTCTTAATTCTTAACTTGTTTGTATTGTGTTTACAATTTTTAGTATAGCCGCCCATGTATTATAATATTTAAACATTACAACTGTGTACTAGTTGTGGTGAGAAATAAACGTTTATTTATTTATTATTTATTTATTCAAAGAGAAGGTTTATGTATTTATATTTAAATTTTAATATTGCTTTTGAGTAAATTTTTTGATGTCAATGTCTAGGCACTAGTGCAATGTTGGAGCGGGTCGCTTGTTAATTTACTTAAAGGAAACTTGCATAAAATAAATCAAATCCTAATCTATTAACTTTGCTGCACTCAAAGTTTGAGATTTCTTTCTCAACCCTACCACATTAACGTGTGAACACGTAGGTATATTAACGCAATGAATGTCGGCGATTTCTGTCAACAAATGAGATAATGTAAAACCGAGTTTCTCTATTAACAAACTTAGTCCAACACGAGCGATGTAAGATAGATTCAAGGATCACTTAAATGCTAAAATCCGGTCAAAGATCTGTGCCAACAATAACAAGGCGAGTCATGACATCGATGTTAAGTAACGAAATAACTAAGAAATGTCAAAGAACACCGCGGCTGGAGTTGCGACCTCGCTCCCCCTCTCAGAGCAACGGTACTCGCGGCTCGGCCGGCGTCTGCGCTCCGCGAGGTCTCTGCCCTCCTCCCGACTGACTCGTACGCGTTGCCGCCTGCGCGCGCGCCACCTTCGAACAAAAACATTCCTAACACAAATTCGAAAATCGAACGCCGAACATTTTTTTCTGTGAAAAAACAGTGCAGTGAAAACTTGCTGACATACAGCCCTAGTGATAAGTGAAGTGTTCCCAATTATGGAGATTTTATGTTAGAATATCAACAAGGTGATTTTTTAACGCACCCAAGCGCTAAAGTGGAAGTTTGTGTGAATTATTGAAGAAGAAACACTTCGCCGACTTGAGGAAACGGCATCAAAGGTAAGTTCGAAACCGACGTTTTGAATTTTAAACAGGCACTTTTCAATATGAATAAACGTCTTCAGGTTTTCGCTGAAACGTGTTTCCTTTGGAATATATTACTTTAAATTTGCAACTTATTGTCGGAGAGGAGGTAAAGATGCGGCGTTGCTAACGTTGTATTATTAATATTACTCTTTTCATAACTTGGGCAAAATTAGTATACTTTTATGTTGAATGTTTCATTCATAAGATTTAAATGTAGTTATTACATCTGCATTATAGATAATTAACTAAGATGGAGTGAGAAGGAGTTTGAACCGTTCGAATATAAGCAGTCATGCATATTGCATGCATTAGACATAAACGCATTACGAACCTCTACAATACGCAAGAACTCACACGCACTAGAAGACGTTTAGGTATAGTGTCATTAAGAGGAAACACGAGGGCCGTTTTTCCATAGAACCGTAGTCCCCTATTTCCTCCCTGGATAATGTCAGTAGAGCAATATTTTTATTACAAAAATCTATGGCCACAAAGCATAAGCATGTTTCTATGTTTTCCTTTTTTTCATAAATTATTTAATAAAAGAGATATGAGCCTCCAAAAATCGAAAAAATGTGTTCAAACACAATTTAGCTAAATTTTAGATAAAAAGCAAAATATACCAACACGGAAAAAGCCTTTCTTTAAATTTTAATGAAAAAAGTATTTAAATCGGTCTAGTTTTGGAAAAGGAATCGGGGGACTACGAAACGTTGATTTTGTGTGTTTTTACTAGGTATTTTTGGTCCAAGATGCAGTTGTCTCTATCACGCTCTGCGGTTAGGCGTTCGGGCACTACGCGACAGCAATATATTTTACAAATACCTATTTTTCAATTCTCTCGACCTTAGTGTTTCCTCTTTAAGTCCATTCTATATCAAAGTCTCTAAAGTTCTCAATCAGAGATGAACCTTCAGGATTTTTATTACAGTTGTTATTCGTTTCCGTTGTTTAAAACAATATTATTCCATTTTCTTTATTTTACGCGAACACTATACATTGAAAGGAAAGATTTGAACTTACGTATATTTTTATAGTTTATCCAGACGTTTCGAATACATTACGGCATTCGTGACCACGGTTGGACTAAGCTTAGGTGTCCACCTACGAGTACCTGTACCAGTCTGCCAGTAAACCTATCTTTCACTAGCTGTTGCCCGCGTTGCTTCGTTCCTGTTGGTCGCAGCGTGATGTTATATAGCCTAAAGCCTTTCTCGATAAATGGACTATCTAACAAAAAAATATTTTTTTCAATTCGAACCAGTACTTCTTAAGATTAGCGCGTTCAAACAAACAAACAAACAAACAAACAAACTCTTCAGTTTTATAATATTAGTATAGATTTCAATATTATTAAGATATATTTATTCGTTAACTAAAACCTCATAAAGAAATGTTAAACAAAGAGAAAAACGTAAGAAAAACATAGCCTTGGGCTATTTTCCCCATCAGTAACAGTTTGGGTAAAATTGACAAATTCTTGAGAATTTTCACGTAAAAGATGGTTATGCGCCTAAACTATATTTTTGAAAATTATTACAGTTAAAATTAATTGAGAAAATGTGTTCTGAATTATACAGGGTGAAATTTAACAACCTTCCAAATTTAATATATCAATCTACGAGACAAAAAACAAATTACGTATTTTTTCTTTTGGTATAGCCCAGTACAAAAATGTCAAGATAAAGCACTGAGAAAATGTCCGCCAAAAATCTAAAATTTTTGATACGGCCGCCTAGCAACACTTTTTTACGCAATGCAATCACATTCATTTATTACGATACTAATCATAAGTATTTGATTTTCCCTTTATACCTAAACAGGCCTAAAACTGTAAAAAATTAAAACTATATTGCGAAATAATATATTTTCGGGTGTAAACTAGTTTTATATTTTTTACTTCATAAATGGGCTCTAAATACGATACTGAACGCCTACAACATTTTCGGAAAGTGGGTAAAATTTCACCTGTATTGTCCCTGCATAAAGTAACAGCCTATAATCATCCCACTGCAGGGAAAAGGCCTCCATCATCGAATTCAAGTTACCACAGCAATGATGGGTGTACTGGCATAATCAACACGCTTGCCAAATGCGGGTTGGTGATCACAAACCCGAGCTACGTTCGAAAATTCGAAACTTTTTGTTGCCCGACCCAGGAATCGAACCTGGGACCCCGAGATCTTGGCCCGGTAATTAATCCACTAGACCGACGGGGCTTTCCCTGCATATTCATTGTGTATTAAATTTCAATGAATTTCGTAGCAGTTTTCGATTAACACCGAGTTTGGTTGATCACACTGTAATTTCCCCGAGGCATTATGGAATTGCTCTAATCTATTTGCAACTTGCATCATTCAGTTTGCAGTCGTGACTGCATTACCTAAAATGGTTTGAGTTCAATAGTATATTTTATATATTTGTCATATCCACTGTAGTCAGGTAACTGATGTTATTAAACAATAATAAAAACATTGAAATATTCCACGATTTTGCACTTGTAATAATAAATATAAATAAATGTTTCAAGATTCATTTTTTAATAATTATGTTTAAAACAATTAACAATTTTTATTGTACTTATTGTACTGTATTATAAAATAACAAACAGGATATAAGCACCTATAAAAATTTAAGGAAATACCTATTTCAATTGCGATTGCACGACTTTACAATGTAATGAAGACGTTACAGTGGCAAAACTGGTTGAACAACATTTTATTTAACCAATAAACCGTTGGCATAATAATTGTAACGTGAAATTGTGGCAACAAGCAGTTCAAATCTTGACGAACAAAGACAAGAGCCTGTTGAGACTGTCAACTGTTTATCAAAGCAAACGCCTCCAAAGACTTGGCTAACAATATTATCTGCCCCATCAATCTACCGATCCCGTGACGACTCTGCCGTATTTTATTATACTTGAAGAGTCGAAAAGTTTGCCAAATCTCTGCGTCAATCCGCATAGGCCAGAGTCGAGACAATATCACGTCTTCATATTTCATATGAAAGCAAGTAAAAGTGTTATGTGATAAGTTTTCATAGTCCTACATAGAGAGTTTGAAGTATTACGCGGTGTGTGTGGAGAAAATATCTTGGAATACCAGTAATATTAGACGTTTGCTTTTAGCATTCGCTTTCTTTAGCCTGTTAATTTGCGTAGTGATTAGTAGACGCAATTGACATACTAGATGGAACCGTAACGCGGCAACGGTAGTTTTTAATAGATGATTAAAAAGACCGTTGACGCTTAGTCAACCGGTAAAGCGTGGCTCTAACTTTTAATGTTTTTATATTCAATAAAAACTTGTCAGTGTGGTTTTATTTATTTAAACTTAGCACAAATGAGTAAAAATGTACTATGGTGAACTTAATGCCAGATGGCATTCTCTACCAGTCAAACCTTTGGGTCAAACGGAAATGTTTCATAGGCGGTGCGACATTTAAAACAAAAAAAAAACTTTACAATGATAGAAAAAAAATTTAGATCGGACGAAACTATAAAAAAAAACTAAACGCGTAAAATAAACTACATAATAAACAGCAGCAATATACATAATATAAACTACATACTAATACTGATTAAAATAATACAATACTATGTAATGAAATAAAATAAAAATACAGATGGCGACAAATTTAGTAGAAGCAGAGTTTATGACGATGATTGCATTTTTCATGTGTAATGAGACCTAACATGTTTCCTAAAAGCACCATCTGCTTATCCGCTACCATCGTCATCATCTCAACCAAGCGCCGCCCACTGCTGGGCATAGGCCTTCCTTAAGGATCTCCACAATGATCGGTCCCCGTTATTTTCTATACGAATATAAAAAAGACAAAAAAATAAAGTCATCCCTAAGGAGAGCGATATTAACGGGAGTGCTAACTGCTATATAGTCGATTCCCAACGCCGACAGAGTCGCGGGCGGAGCGCTAGGCATAATATAACTAGCTGTGCCCGCGACTTCTTACTTGATTCATCCCACGATAACCTAACTTTATTCTGAGATAAAAGTAGCCTGTATACAATCCTAGCCTATAATCTATCTTCTAGCTAAATTCCGTTCTGTCGTAGAGTAAGAAGAGAGTAACAAACATGCATACGTGCACTCTAACTTTCGCATTAATAATATTAGTAAGATGAGTACCTACCATCCCAAGTCCATATTATAGTTCTGATCCAAAATAGATTTGATGTTATTAAGATATTACGACTAAGCCAAACGTAAGCAATTTTCATCTCCAAACCCGTCTATACCGCTACATATGATTGCGCCCATGGTAATTACACGCCAGTCTGTTTGCTGGTCGCATTCTTCAGATGTACCAATGGGAAACGAAACGTAATTTGAAAATGGTTTGAATACATTCATTCATTACTAGGCGGAAATATTATTGAGGTCAGAACATGAGGTTGGTGAATGTATTTTAATATTAAAGGCCTGTGTTATTGTCCAGTTGACGGAAAATGATGTGGGTTTTATCGGCTATATTATACGTTTCGGCCTATCTTTGTGTTAGACGCATAACTTTTTACTTAGTGGACCTGTTTTAATTATTTATGTTATAATTAAAACAGGTCAACAACAGGTTATAGGAAGCTATAGCTAAATTTCTTACTTTTATGAATATACTTAAGTACAAAATAAATTGTTTATATATTTTATAATAATTTATTCGAAAAGATAATTGAAAATATTGTTGTGTCTGTAATTATTGGTAGGGCATGGACTCAAAACTTGTTAGTTGTCACATAGACAAAAAGCTGCTTATTCGTTAGTAAATTATTTTGTTAAAATGCAGATTTTAAAACATTTTGTTGCCTGTCATTTTTAGATCATCAAATATAAATTTTCTCTGCAAACTTTATACGGTTGAGAATAACGTGTTTTGTAAAGACGGAATATTTCTAATACAACGTAATTTTTATTATCGTTACATATTTCATTTATTATTACACCAAATCATGAATCGGCATCCGGCACAATGCGTTTGCGCACGCCAGCCATTGAGGAATTTAAACTTAGAACATTTCTCACTAGGATGCCGTAGGCAATCGCTAGTAACACACATAACATTTTTATGGTAACTAAGTACTTAGATTATGATCTTTTGAGAAAAAAGCATTCACATATTTTATATTGGGTGTTTTCTATATATTTTAAGTACATATTAAAAAAAAAAGTATATAAGTAAGTTTATCGGTTGTCTAGTACCCCATACGACAGGGTACTTAATAGTAGCTTAATTTGGGACTAGATGGCTCTGTGTGGCCCAGTGAGGCATGTCTTAAATATTTATTTATTTATATTCACGTTATCTATAAGTATACATACGTACGAGTATATAAAAATGAATTGCTGTTCGTTAGTCTCGCTAAAACTCGAGAACGGATGGACCAATTTAGCTGATTTTGGTCTTTAAATATTTGTGGTAGTTCAGGTTAGGTTTAAACGGTGAGAAATTATGGAAGAATTGCGTGGAAGATAATAAAAAAAAACATTTTCCCATACAAACTGTTATACGAAGGGCGAGTTTTAATGTCGTTAGGATAGGTGATACGAAGAACGCTGGGTCATCTAGTTCATAACATAACTACATGTAATAAAAACGGCGTACTGGCCAGCATATTAATGTTTCGCATTGTTCAAATTAAATTTTTGTTCGATTTATTTTTCTTACCCTGTAAAATTAAGGTGACTAGCTAACGGACTAATGAACTAGGCCCAACCATATCCTCAACAGTCCATAATAACAATAGTTAATTTTATTCGAATACTATTATTTTAATATAAAATAACTATTAATAGTTTACGATACACGTAACACATGCCATGTTTTTCCTTTATTGCACAAGACGTGCCAGGAAAAGAAAAGAAAATCATTGCTAGGGCCATCTAGTGAGATGGGGCCAGTAACACACGGAGAATATGAAGATCGCCCGAACGAGTTACGCTTTTTAATCGTCACAAAGCCGGATGGTTGCCAGTATCTTGGCCTACTTCAGACAAAGAAAAGAGTTTTTACTCTATTAATTTGAAGATTTTAAGTGAGGTAATGGCAGTAATTGGCGTCATTTTCTTGTTCTTCTAATTTATTGGCGAACAATTAGAGCGCGCTAGTAAAAATTTTATTAAAGTTTTTAATGCCCAGTATTTATTTAAAACTGTGTGTTTTATTATATTACCTCGGTTGTAGACAGATACGATTAAAATGTTGATTTAAAAATATACATATTTATAGCTAAACTAGCGGACCCGACATACGTTGTCCTGCCTTAACTATGAATATTGGTTTCAAATTGGTATGATTAATTAAAAAATATTTCAGATACAAATTTATTTATCGTCATTGCAAATGCTATCCGTGGAAATTGTAACCGTTTGCAGCACGCATTCTCTCAATGTTATGTCAAACGCCATAATGTTACATTAAAAAAGTTTAAATTGTCAAAAGCGCTAAGGTTACATTACTTACATTACAAATAATTTAGTATGGTGCTTAAGTTTTCTATAATTTTCTGATTTTCCGCGCTATTTTCTTAATTTTTTCTTTCATAAGAACATTCTCCTGATAATAACAAACAAAACAAAAAAAGAATCAGCGAAATCGGTCCAGCCGATCACGCGTGATGCGATGACCAAGGGAAATAGGGATTCATTTTTATATGTATAGATATTAAGTACCTAGGTGTGTTTGTTGACAATAAAATCACAAAAAGTAAATGGTGTATAAGTTATTATGTAAATTTGTAGCAATAAAACAATTCTTTTAGAATTTGAAGTTATGAAGTCATTCGGTGAGTCAGAATGTGTGGGATCACGATTTGGTAGTATGTTAACGATACCGGTTTTTTAACTTAATAAGTTTGACCAAGTTAATAATTAATACGAATATTGATTTTATATAATATATTGACAATTCTTGAGTTGGTAAGATTAGCTTTATCTTGTTCAAAAAAATAAACATAGACCATTTTTGTTTTAGTCTTTGACTTAGAAAAATAAAAGGTAACAGATTAAAAAAAAAGGGGACGTGGTTTATATCAAGGACAACTTTTACACATGGAATCTGTTTTTTTCAATGTACTAATTTTATTGCCTAAAAACAGTCTAGAAGCAAATTTTAAGCGTTTTTACTTAATACCATTGTGTTTTATAGTACCTACCTTAGCACCTGATACAATAATTTATGTTATAAACATGGACATGGATCTGAAAATAATTACATAGTGGTAAACCAAAAATTTGTTACTATAAGTAACATGTAAGTGAAAGTGATGTTAATTTGTTGAGCGAAGAAAGTAAAATTGTTAAATCACTTTGCGATTATGATTGTAATTGGTTTACTCAGATGTAAGAAAATTAATTGAATTTACTTATAGCTCGTAATCTATCAACCCAAGTACGAAAGACTCTACCATTTAATAAATAAATATATTTAAATATCGAGCGATGCAATCAATTACCAACCTTTTAATATAAACTATATTTAAAAAAAAAACATCAAAAAGCGGGTTTATTTAAGGGGACTACTAGAGATTAGTGCTGCCCCCAATTGATTTAATTTTATTACTTCGAAACAAAATCAATTCTCAGAAAACTAGAACAGTATCATTTTAGAAAATTACCTCTAGTTTTTATTGAATCACTGTTAACTGCCTTTCATTCTAGCATTCCTTCGTATTGTATTTTATTGCTAAATGCGGCAGCTTTTGGCGTTAGCGACAATTTCAACTTTATAAACAACTTAATGAAAAGCTTACTGTCTTCATCTTCATCATTTCAAACAATACATTTTCTTTCTTTCTTTCTTCTTTCTTTTGTTGGCCAAACTGCGATCGCCAACTCGCCAGCAAAATTACGGCAAAAGGAGAATGCCCGTGTTCAGCAGTGGACTGTTCAAGGCCGGTGATGATCATGATGATGAGCAGAATATATAGGTAACAAAGTCTTAAGACCGTTACATGTAAAGACTTGTAACGATCTTGAAACTCTATTCATTTGTTTGTATTAAAGAGTACTAAACTTAGGATTTTCTTTATATGGCCGAATCATCACTAAAATGATTCTTCTAGGTAGAATAAAAACGGTTGGATAAAATTGCATCACACATACCTTAAGGATGTTTGATCTTATCTATATCACACGAACGTTACTCCCTAGTATGATGAATAAAAGTTCGTAGCGCTACATACTTGACCAAATCAGCCTTAAACGTTTTTTGTTTAGTTTCCTATATGCCACATAACTGTCAGGATTATATTTTAAAAACTATTATAGTATTGAGATAAAACTTAAAAAACGGATATTAATAAGACAAATAGGTAATGCTAGACGCATAGGTACGCTATTAAAATAGTTCTCAAGTAAGACTATTGTATACTGTGCAGTGAACAAATGTTTTTGACTTTTATTTTCTCGGGTGTATAACAAAGTAAATAACTAAACACCTAACTAACGCTTTGTGATTAGCAGATGCTTGGGACATAAATCTAGTTAGTGTTAAAATTGTTAGTACTTATGGTCTAGAGTTTGGATTACATTATGATGATCGATAACTAAGCTGTGTCTACTGAAGCGTTAACCCAATTAGAATTAAAACTTGTTAAATTTTGAGCATAATTTTGCCTCTAAACAGACTGAGCTATCTATAAGATCATTTAAGCTGAAAAAAGGAGCTGCGTAAATATTATTCTGTTGATCATGGCACACATGTACGAGTATAAAGCTGACACTAGGTTTGCTAGAAAAAAAAGTGAATTTTCAGTAACTTACAATTGGGCCAGTAGATTCAAATATTAGCTTTACCAAAACGTAGGTACGATCGACACACAAAAGCATCGATGAATTAAAAGTTTTAAATGCATATGTCCTTATATACCTGCTGAAAACCGGTTTGATGTTAGGTTATTTTTAATTTAATTTCAATTATATTTTAATTGTGTATCTAAGCAAAATCAGGATGGGCTATTATTACTCTACATAAAAAAGGTAACAAAAGACAGGCACTGGACAGCTATTACTACGCGTACAGAATAAAAATGTGTTAAATCACATAGTTATGAAAGTGTAATTTTATCTTACGGGGCAGAACAAATCGTCACTTGCAACCGCAAGATTAGATCCCTCTTTTCTGTTGTTTAGCTTTTAGATTGTTATATTACGTAGTTTTAACGTAAATTGACATTATTGATGCGCTTACAAATCAAAGAGACTGCGTTTGCTTAATCGAAACTATAATACGAGTATGTCTTATAATCTGCCTGTCACGTTTTCTAAGAAACCAATTATTAAATATTGAATTGTTTTAGAAAGGCTTTGCAAAACAAAAAAAAACTAGGTGATGAGCATGGAGAACAAATATTTTTAATGTTAGTAAAAGCATCTCTTATATATATAAAATACTTTTGGTAGGAATCAAAGGAATGTTTGCGTTATATCTATTTATTGCTTAACTTATTATTATACTCTTTATTTGATATGTTAGCAATTAAATTGCAATTATAATATCAGTATATAAACTTGAAAAATTATGTCTCAGGCGAGAGATGCGGGTTCGAGTCCCGCCTGAGACATAATTTTTCAAGTTTATATACTGTTATTATTATACTGTTATACAGTTTTAATTTGTAATGATAAAAGCTTTCAATAGGTGTTTTCTATTATCTATTAAACCTGTATCAATCAACTGATTATTACTTTTTGCCTGACTACACACTAACATATAACAGAACATCAAATATAATATAAATAATTTCTATTGAAACGAATAGATTTCAATCTTATTTAACAATATGGACGGTTTGTGGTCAGTTAACAAAAAAGATGTTACCAGTTACTCTTACTGTACCACCTGTCCCAACACGAGGCAGAACAGAGTCGGAAAACACTCAAACCGCCCATCAAGGTAGCGTTAGGTATATTAATCAAACATTCCTCTGCCCACTGTGTCTAGATAGCCAATAAATGGTGTTGTATGATGGAGTCACCCGATGGAAAGTGCCATATTGTTTAGCGTCTTTATCAAAAAAGACCGTTTTGTATAGATTAGATAATATGTATTTAATTATTTATTTACGTAATTGCTAATAATCGCTTGCGCGACATTAAGTCATAGAGTCTTTTATAAGTCGTGTATTACTCGATTATTATTTAACTTCTCGTTTTCTCGATAGAAATAACTTTCACTTGATGAGCACAAATCACATTATCTTGTGTTAGAGAAACTGAAAGCAATTTTAAATTAAAATAAAAGTATTTATTGGTATTTTTTTTAAGTGAATTTGTAATATAAATCCTAGAATAGGTATAAACATGTATTTTGGGGGTTGAAATTTCTATTTATAAATGTGCAGTAAAATAGGTCTGAAATGGAGAAAAAGTTGATTTTCGTTTAATGAATATTTTATAAAACGGTTTATTCTAATGTATTCGTGCTAAAAAAACTTACTAAGTAAAGCTTACATTTAATGTAGTTTGTTTTAATTATCTCTTAAATATTTTTTTTATCTAACTGGTAGGTAAACCATACCTCACGATTTTCGAATAGGTCAATAAAACGTGGTGTTTGTTACAATTTTCTCGTTGTAAATGTTATGTTTTTGTTGTAAAACAACCGATTTCTATCTGATCGTATCTCGTGACAATTGCTTTACTTTTTTGTCACGATTTCGTTGTGTTTCCATAAAGCACGTACACATTATCTTAAAGCCACTACACTTTAAAAGAAATGTATAAATACTTTTTTATGACTATGCATAGACACTATGACGAAATATTCGATTATGTTTGTCACACATTTAACGATCGGATTACTGTACCTACTTGCTTAAGAAGCACCCGAGGACAGTCTTAGGAATTGTATTTATTATAATTTTCCTATACTTACATTTTACAATAAATTGTTTGTTTTGCATCTGTTTTCAAACGGTCACAACAACACAATCCCTTGAATAAAAATTTGGTCGAAATTTTAGGAGAATTACAGCTTCTCGTATGACTTTAATAATGCAGTTATGATACTATATTTTTAAGTAGCAAGATATTATTTAATTAAGTAAAAATATTATATCTGTAAGGAATTGTATTTTCAATCATTTGTTTTCCAAAAATGTGGGGTTGTCAAAATCAGACAGAAAGAGCAAAGTCTGTTAAGTATTACCTGCATATTAATTTCCTCTAATGTACCTACCATAAAAACCTATCTTCATAACACGCTATCTTTCGAGATGGGTTGAAAGAACCACCCGAAAATTATTTTCGTGGTAGCATAAGTTTTTTTAATTTTGATTTATATTTATTTATTCAAAATGTTGGGGTCCTGTGGTCTATTCCCGGATCGGGCAACAATAGCATCGAATTTTCGAACATTGTTCGGGTTTGTGTCCTGTACCCATCATTGCAGTGGTGGCTTGAAACTTGAATTCAATGATGGAAGCCTTTGCGCTGTAGTTGGAATAATTATAAGTCGTTACTTTACCAAACAGGACCTGTGACCTCAAAAGTCAAAGCCAAAGAAGCACCTAAATTTTTTGTATTTTGAACATGTCAAATTGTATAGTCAGCGAATAATGATGTAATAATTAAATACTCGTAAACACTTCCATCGTTCCTAACCTAATGAAACCTAATGAAAAATGATAATAAAATATTTGATTGCAATTATAATATCAGTATTCAAACTTAACCCCCTTCCGCTCGAGACAAAATTCTTTAAGGTTAATAATAAAATACAGATAATATTTTTGCAGCTGACTGCACATAGCTTTGATGAAATCGTTGATGGTTTCTTGTTGCCAATGCCTATTGTCCGTTTCAATTTGGACACATAATACGCGGTTTTCATTGCTCAACGCACGGCTAAGAAATTCGAGCCAGCAGCAGTGTGAAGTGTAGCGTATCGAGCAAAGAGCTTGCAACACTTAGCACTCGTGAGATCGCGATGAGTGGTGGCCGTGACTTCAAGACCAATATCATCCACTAAGGTTGCAACACTGGTGTACGTAAACTGATATGCTCTCTATGGGTCATTAGTATAGTCATGGGCGCAGAAAATCGATGACCGAAGAATATTGATGAACAGTTTATTGCACACCATAAAAAATATTTACAAGAATTACATCAAAGCTAAATTTGACACCTATCCTTCTTTGTCTTGGTAACTCAATTTTAAAATCTCAAGTAACTCAATTGTTGGTTCGAGTCCTACCTAAGGCTGTCGAAATTTTTTTAAGCTATTGCATAGCTTCTATCGTGGGCCTTGAGTGTGGAGAGCGAATCCAGAAAGTCCGTAACGAAAATAACCTAACACCCCCCACTCGGGGCGAGGCACGATCGAACAATTTTGAATTTCCGAAATTTAAAAGAATTTAGAAGAAAATAAGGATTTTGACAGTATGGTTGCCTATGGTAACCATATCTGCCAAAATAACACAAAAATTTAACATAATAATTATATAAATATATTTTTCAAGTTTATATACTGATATTATAATTGCAATTTAATTGCTAAAATATCAAATGAAATATATAAATAGCTGTTTCATCTTAACTGACTGTCAAACATCTGCAAATATGTTTCTTTCGGGTGTTAAGGGTGCAAACCCCTAACATTTGATAAAGCAACGTTGGCTTACAGCGTTAAGACTTGAAAAATTCGCGCTGAGTCGCAGGGTCTCGGTGGCTTAATGGTATAGCGCCCGCCCGGCATGCGAGGAGATGCGGGTTCGAGTCCCGCCTGAGACATAATTTTTCAAGTTTATATATTGATAATATAAAACCTATTTAAAATTTACTCGCACTTGAAAAACACTTTTAAGATTGTTTTTCTGTAATGCCCAAAATGATACAAAAGCAGAAAATGTTAATACAATACTCGTATGTCATATAATTTTTTTTTAAATTTAAATATTAAACAAAAAAGGCTTGGGATAGGTACTTGTATGATATTAAATACCAAAAATACTTTCAGGCGAATATTTAAACGCCTTTCATAATTAATGCGTTCTCATTTAATTTTCCTGAGGCATAAATCTTGTGTAGACACTTGCCCAAGTTTGTTTATGAAATTCTTGTTTCAAACAATTTCTTGAAACAACGAGTTCTGAGTGTGAAGTGATACTGTAATGTTGATTTGTTGAGTGTTGTCGGGCACCTGTTTGTTTGACAAGTTCTTTGGTTGTTTCTTAAGTGGTTTTATTCTAGGAGACATATTTTAAGCTCATTACAATTGTTATTTGCATAAGAAAAACTTTTTTGATCTCGAGTGGTGCATGATTATTGTCGGATGATATTTTTTTGTTATCAACTCAAAATTGGTGGCACATAATTCTAGTCCGTATTTGTTTTCTTAGAAAAGTTTTATTTTTTGTAGGCTGTCAATCCCATGGACTTGGATTTTCTTTTGACTTTGAAATGGTACCAATTTGGATGATTACTAAATCACCGAAATCGGTCAACTTTTAAGAAGCACATGCGTTCAAAAAAATAAACGCATCGAATTCATTTCAGTAATTTAATTTGTTTTTCTGCTAGGTCGTTCAGGTAATTGTATTCAAAACAATAATGATATTTTATTGTTTATAACATTACTGAAAATAAGGATGTTGAAGAAAACAAATTTGACAATTATGATTTAAACAGTTTTATATCTAAGATGATATTTATATTAATTTGATGATGATGATGCTATTCGAACTAACGTTAAAATATTGCCGGGAAAATAGTAATATCTTTTTTAAATGTAGCAAAAACATGTTTTTAATTAGTCCAGCAATGTTACCTGTGAATTTTTAATAATTAAAATAGGAAACATGGCGAATTTAGTTTGGCACACTCGTTTAAAAATACCAGTTCTGTTAATGACTGTTTAACTGTACAATTATAGTGGTCTATTCAAATTGTAAATTGACCTCGCGTATGGGAAGTTCGTATGCCTTAAAATACCAAAAAAAACGAGTTTTTCGAATATAGGTAGTATGTGATTAACACATTCCGGGACACCATGCTAGGCACAATAGAAGTCTATTGTTATCACTTCGAAAGGCGTTTGGTGTCCCGGAAAGTGGTTGTCAGTAAAATAGCGATAGGCTATGACGTTTTAGTATTAGTTATAGCTGTCAGAATATATTTGCATAGGAAAATCAACACTGTTGTTCTCTGACGCGCGAATGACTTTCAACCTTAGGGTGATAAACCACTTTCTTGGCCGACCGTAGGTACAGGTTGTTTTTTGTAAATATACAACCTTGAGGAAGATTTACAAATTGATTAGGTACGAGTAGAGCTCCGTAATTGGGTGGTAAGGACTACAAACCTTACATGTTGTTATGGAGATGCTCCGATACGCGATTTTAATTCTAAAATTTTAGATAATGTGTAGGCTGGCTCTCGGAACAGCTAGTATACGTCGGATACTTGACAAAAATACTACAAAGTAAAAATTGAGCAGTTGTCGAATTTAGTTGAATAGGTACCTAAAATTTCCGTCTGTTTGTATTGATAGGGGATTAGAATAGAATATATTATCTATTTTTACTTATTTAATTTCATAAGCTTTTTAAGGACACTACGCAGTTCTTGTGGCAGTTAATTTGTTTCTTTCGCTTTATAACTGAATGGTAACAAGAATTTAACTTTATACAAGTTAATGCCCAAATCAAAATGTTCAAATTTTCATACTACGATATGATGTCAAAATCCGATTACAGATTATCGTTAAAACAGATCGCTAGTTGTATTACTTGTAATATAATACTCTTGTTTGCAGCAAGAATCATCCACTCAACGGAAGAAAATTAACGTAGTAAAAGTGAATCGACTTGTTTCTTGACCCTTATGATAAACTGATCCAAATCGATTACTTACGCGTTCTTGGATAACTTATGTAACAAATAAGTATGATAAGACACTAAAACAAAACTAAATTTCGCGTTTGAAAGGTAGGTAGATAAAGGAAAATGTAACAACAACTTATTTAGAATAAGACAACCACCTCTTATGAATTACTAGCTGTTGCCCGCGACTTCGTTCGCGTCAATTTCTGTTATTGTAATTGCGATTATTTTTGCAACAAATTTCACTGATGCTTCGCTCCTATTGGTCACAGCGTGATGTTATGTAGTCTAAAGGCTTCCTTGATAAATGGACTATCCAACACAAAAATATTCTTTCAAATCGAACCAGTAATTCCTGAGATTAGCGCGTTCCAACAAACAAACAAACTCTTCAGCTTTATAATATTAATATAGATACTAACAAAAATGTTTTTTAATCAGGCTTAATGAGTAAGTAACTAATACAATAAAACATTATATAATTTTGGCAAATTGACACGTCTAATTGCGTAATTTTATAGTTATACAAAAAATAAGATACAAACCACATTCCAAAAATTTAATTTAAAAAGACTGAAGAAAGATTGTAGGCGATTTTGTCGTTTTTCACTAAAGTTCTGAGCTAAAGGCATGTTCAGCACTCCTCCGTTCGGTCCAGGAAACCTTCCCGCGTCAGCTGATTTCACTGCTGACGGCGCGTTGCCGTTAAGGCTCCTTGCTCACCGCTCTTCCTGCACTCATTTATGTGTTCCAGACCCATTCCCCTTTCCCGTCACGTGTTCCCGTATCTACACCGACATTAATGCCTTTTTTCATGCCTTCGCCAATTTAACCGCGAATACGTAAAGCGGCATTTCCGATAATTCGCCTCTTTTTCAGTCGGCGTGGGTCATTATTGGATTTTCCTTGGCTCCTCGCTGAACGGGGTTTAAAGGAAAGCGTGTGGAATGGCTTGAAATTTTGTTACCAATCCCATTTGGAAAAGTTCGTACGGAATCGCGTTCTTGGCGCCGAAACGCTAATTGTGGTTTTATCTCTTTATTCACTCTTGCATAAAATTTTAGTAATTGGAATAGCACCGGTTGAAGGGGTTAGATCTACATAAATGCAAATTGATATTCAATTCGATTATTTGCATTACTGTCAAGGGTGTTTGAAATTATCATTTTCTTGAATGGAAGGAATGTAATGTTATACACATTAGTTTGACTTTGCCTTACTATAATAAGCGACCTGAATTCCACGGCTAAATTGCTGAACCGAATTTGATGAAATTTGGGACGAAGATAGAATAGATTCTGAGATAGGACATAGGCTATCTTGTATCCCGTTGCTGGGCTCAAGTTTCTTACTGCGTGATATAACGTGTAGTTCATACCTACGGGCAGAGCCGCGGGCGAATAGCTAGTACTTCAATATTTTATTAAACTCGCCCTCGACCGAAATACGAGCGGAGCTTTAAGAATTGATGACATACAAATTGCACCAACAACAATACCCAAATACATCCCATCAACCCATGTAATTGTCAGGTTTACGAGCACAAAATAAATACATGCTGTTATTCGCGTCTGCGCCAATTTGTATGATAATTTTGCCGATGAACCGGTTGTAACTGGTGCAATCCGGACTTTTGGTGCAGTATATGTTAACGAAAGCTTTAACATCGTGTAATTACAAAACAGATAGTACAGTAGGCTCAGAAGTCAATCTCATGTATGTACTTCACTTTCCTTAAATACATCGTCGTCAACTTTGGATATGCATAAAAAACTATCGTGGTAATGGCTCTCTTATCTTGATTAATTGTTGATAATGAAACCGTAAGAACGGAATTAAACATAAATTATAACTAAATTTGCTCCATTTATGCACATAAATATTTAAAGAGCGTGTTTTAAGCACTCGCGCTGGCACTGAGGTCATACTCTGCATCAAAATATCCGTATATTCGTCTCCATAGGTCTCTCCCACTTATACCAACATGTTCTGAAGGAGATAGAAAAAAGATCCGTAAATACGGGCTTCGCGTTGCGTTGTAAGGCCCCTGAGGCCTTACTCCGACATTATCCGTATATACAAATCCATCTGTCCCTAACAATCAAACCGATGTCTTCAAGTATCTGAAAGAGACAGATATATCCGTAAATACGAGCTTCGTGTTGCAGAGTAAGGCATCTGGTCCTAACTGGTCCGAGATATCGTTAAGCCCGTGAGAGGTGTCCACGAGTGCGCCGCTCGAAGGCACTTTGTATGTTGATTGACTTCTGCACTAGACTTGGGTAGTTTCTGAATGAATGACACAATTGAAGTACTTTACCTATCTAGTCCATATGTATCACTCACTCACTCTAGTCCAAAGCAGTTCATTTAGTTCAGTAACTCAGTGAGTGATATGAGTTAGTGAGAGTAAAATGTATGGACATATTTGTCAGTACCTACTGTAAGAGCGAGACAGATGCACAGTTCAAGCTAGTTTCGCGCCTAATCTGACTCCTTAATATTTGAGACAGTGCACACGGAAATATTCTTTATTATTTATGATTTAAGACTTAAAATGGTTAAAGTACCTGCTGAGTGTTATTAATATTAATGACGATAGATGGATGTCAAAGGCGATTTTTAGTGTTTTTATGATTTTGTTATTATGATTGATTTATTATAGTTCCTTCATACTTCTTATTTATTATAGTTCCTTCATACTATGAAGGAAAATCAATTTTCTATGTAATATTTTCGGTATTCATTATGTACATACTACGTTATAATACGATTGTATATCATAGTTCTTGAGCTAAAATCTTCTAAATGTTTAATTAGTAGTCATTAGAATAGATCTGTCCACGATAAATACATTTATGCAATGCTATTGAACTGAATATGAAGGAGTAGTGAGTTAGATAATCAAACTAGATCTACTGAACTAAATGAACTAATTGAACTAGATGAGTGATACATATCTTTAACTCCCTTTGAACTGTATCACTCATTTCACTTCAATGAACGATTTTGCGCACCTCTTCTGCACCTATTTTATGGTGTAAATCACTATTAATTTTATGTGAAACATCTGCGGGTCATTAAATTTGTCTGGAATGTGATCTTGCGGTTAGTTAGAATAGGTGAAAGTCAATTGAATTCTCCGCAGCTACGACAGGTGTATCTTTATGCAATGGTGTTCTTGTTCTGGATAGGATTGCGATGAAATGACTTTTCTCTATTTTACAATAGACGAAAAATAATGAGGTTCTTATTTAAGAACTGCCTCGGCTATTTAGCCGTGTATATAAATCTAAATAATTCAGCTCGCTGTACTTAAGAGACGATAATTGCAAGTTAACTAAGATAATTGACATTTACAATGATACTTCGAATTTGGTACAAGTACAAAGAAGTTATGATTTCTCAGAATCACCCCGTAAAACGAAGTCAATTAATATAATGGGACTTCACATACGTTTTTTTTGGTATGTTATCGATTTTTTTATTGATTGTGCACAGCTTAAGAAAAATGGTACCTCAGTTCAATTTTAAAATGACGAGCATAAAACCTGACGACAAGCGTAAATCTACTACTCAGAATAATTTATGTATTTATCGATTA
Organism: Anania crocealis; assembly: GCA_949315895.1. Taxonomy (NCBI): domain Eukaryota; kingdom Metazoa; phylum Arthropoda; class Insecta; order Lepidoptera; family Crambidae; genus Anania; species Anania crocealis. The sequence goes on from OX438863.1 coordinate 5,954,142, forward strand.
AATATTTCTACCTTTCCATGAAATATCATCACAATATGAACATATTTCGTGTTAAGTTAATTTTTTCTAAACGGCTTTTAAAAACATAATCAGCGAAAAGAAATGAGAATCATAAATGTTTTTTCATTTTCATAATCCTCCGAAATGTATACTTTATGAGACAGTTTTTACAACGAAGTACTCAAGGAGTAATGCGGTAAGCGGTAACACTCTAATGCCTTACGACTCCGTCATACCATAATCTCATCTAAGGCAATATAAATCGTGGTCTCCCTTCCCCCTCTCGCCCCTCCGCGTCTCCGAATAATCTAATGTCGTTTTTACATTCTCATCAAATTAAGAATGGAGCCCCAAAGATATACAGCGTAGCAATCTTACTAAGCGTCACGCTTTTTGACCCACTTGGCCAGAAATCTCATATTATTTTCCTAGGAATCATTTCTTTTTAGTGCCCGTAGCTAAATTGGAGGAACGGTATTTATGAAATGAATGGCGTCGTCCCGGGGATTTCCTTGGATCATTTAACAAGGAAAGTTTAAGGTTTGTTTGCTGAAATTATCCTCAAGTGCAACATAGATTTTATGGTAAAATTTCCAGTGGGACATTACATTCTAAAATATTCCCTTGAAAGTTTGGTAATAACATAAGTCAATTAAAAATATATCGTTCTTATGGTCTATAAAATAGGATATTAGGCATCTTACCATGAATTTATGAGCGGCTTTCTTCAGCTAATTCTGTCTTTCTGTTTCTGGTCGCCACTTTACCATTTTTTCTCTAAAGTTTTAGCATGCCAACTGCCAATTCAGCTGAAACAATATACGGTAAACTTAATCAAATTGTTAACATCCCCGTTGCGAATATGTTTAGGGCAAATGGTCATTAATTTTTATATTCGAAGTCGAAAGCTTTCCAGATTGAACTGTGATTTCAATTATTAAAAGTAAAAAGCAATTATTGAATTTGAAATGCCTTTGTTGTAAAGATCGCTATTACCGTGACACGAAAAATACATTTCTGCATGACACGTCGTATCTCTGTCCCGTTTTTGTTTCGCAGATTTTACTGATACTTCTGTGGTTCATTTTTCTATCCGTAAATCATCTGCCGTCTCAATATCATTTGTGGCGACACTATGAAAGAGAATTTCCGAGTCCAATTGGCGCTTGTCGGGTTTTTTCTTACACACAAAAGGACGATAGAACAATAACGCTATTCCCTTTGTTCCTCACAAACTCTCAATGGAATGGAAGATGCCTATGAGGGCTGTTCGGAAAACTTCGGGAGGTTTAATGAGTCCAAGTGAGATATTATAGGCAACGTAACTTGTACAATAGATTAATACTCTATCTACACCACACATAATAAATAGTGTAATGGTATTAGAACAATACTTGTTTTAATGAATTTCTGGTAACATTTTTTACAGCTAAGATCGTCGTAGGAATTCGTTTACAATGTAATTAATTCACCAGATGGCATTGCCTTTTTTATCTGAGGCCTATACCCAGAAGAATGTGTAAAAAAAGTAAGTAACAGCCTATAATCATCCCACTGCAGGGCAAAGACCTCCATCATTGAATTCAAGTTACCATAGCAATGATGGGTACTGGCATAATCACCACGCTTGATATCTGGAATGATAAGAAAAAAATGGAAATCTGTAAGGCGTTTATGTTACTTTTGATACCAACTTTCAGAGACACATTTAGAAAAACCAGTAATTTTTAATTACCTAAGTCTAAACAAATACTATGAATTAAGGGTTTAAACATATGTCTTCTATTTTTTTTTGTCCAATATAAATCTTAAGTTTATAAATCTTTTATGTAAGTTAAGGATGTTGCGCTTGTCTGAAATATACCTACAATTTAATTAAATTAAATTTTAGAAGATGTAACAGATGAAGGAAGTCAAGTTTTTCTGGGACACCAATGATTTTTGTGTACTTACGTGTGTATTCGAAATATTAATTATAATAGTAGGCTGTTTATATTAGGGCAGTATTTCAACGAGCGACTTTTAATTAAAATTTTAAGTGTCAACAATAATTAATTTGAGTTACAGTATTACTAAGTGAGCGACAATCAACATAACATCAACTTACAAACATTAATTTGAGTTAATTAAAATACAAAATGAGAAGCTTCATAATATTTGAGCGACCTAATATTTGTTTGAGTCAACGTTACGTCCTGCTGCATTTTTTTCAATACTGAGCAAATATTTTTTTTATACTGAGCGGCATTTTATCTTAAATGAAGTGTTTCGAATACTATAATGAGCAACCACATTTTTTGAAAATGTTCTTATTAAATAACAATTTGAAGAAACACTATTAGACAAGAAATTTAATTATTTAATAGTAGGCATAGGGAAAGAAATTTTCCTATTATAGTAGGAAATCAAATGAAACAATATTTTCTAAAAATAAAGCAATATGCATTTACTTACATCAAATGAACAAAAAAAAAAACTATGTCGCTTTAGTCAACTTAAAACAAGCAATCTGAATAATATTGCTCGCTCGGTATGAGGAGCCCTACTACTCATCGTGACTGGTAAATAAGTGTTGGATTGACTTAGCAGGATGGCCCCTTTTTTTGCCCAATGGGTATCATTTTTGCCTCCAGAATTGTAAGTTTTAGTCGAATTGCTAGACTCAAAGCCGTATCAAATTTAAAAAACATAAGACCTCAAATACAATAACAGTATCCAATAATCATTAATAAAGCAGCTGACAAAACGTTGCTTAAAGTGAACTTTTTAGTAGTTCGTTAAGCAAACCTCTATTGGAAAAATCGTCTCTATCTTAGTGTGAAGTTGCCCTCTCTGTATTTCTATTCACTCACTTAGTAATTTAGTCGCACGGCTAGAATTTTTATATCTGAAATGGATTACTCACAACCCACTTTTTGTAAGCTCGTTCTGGATTTTAAAACTAATCAATATTCGTCGTTAGTTTAGTTAATTTTTCGCTCACTCATATATTCATAACGCTCAAGTTATTAAAACAGTATCTCATTATCAGTAGCTTAGTTTTTTTTTATTCGACCGTTTTATAATTCCCTTTTATATTATTTTTTATCTTGTAATAAAATCCATTAACAATCGTAGTACCTACCTACCTATTTCTTTCAAACTATATTTATAGAAATAACGAGTTTAACCTTTTTAAGGCAAACTTTTCAACTTTAACAAGAGTTGATCTTACTGGAAAAGGCCAATGAAAGTTATATAGGAAGCTGTTTGATTTTACTTTTCAAGATACGACTTTTGTATCACGAAAAGTAAATCCCTCTTTTACGTACCATACTTAGTTTATTTCTTTAGCATGTCGTAGATAATTTTATTATCTCCTGTATAAGTTGTACACGCTAAATCACATAGTTGTTTCGCTAATTTGTCACAAACTTTCATTCCAGTTGGCGATTAGAGGATAATTTTCAGGTTTCACTCGAAACGCGAAGTTTAGATGAGATTTTCTCATAAATACTAACAATTAACCGGCTCCGAGACAGATACACAGTGTGCAATTTGTATGAGGAGGCGGCGCGTGAGGTAGATAAGACAACACACACTGGATTTAGGGTTGCCAACAGTGTGCAAAGAAAGTAGCCTATTTTAATTTGAGCCGGACGGCGTAAGATACGAGTAATTTTACTGAGAGCGATAGAAAGAAAGAAAGAAAATTAAAATATGAACTTACCATTCTAAAGAAAGTACATATTTAAATGATTTCAAAAAATTTACGTAGGTACAAGCAATTAAGGCGTTAGTGAATTATTGTATTCATAATTTATGGATAAGTTTTTTTAAAATGCTTTTTTTATCGGAATAAATTTGAACATTAGTTAGCTTAACATAACAAAATATTATGTAAATAAACTTTATAGTTTATTTACATAATATTTTGTAAATAAACTTTATAGTTGATTTACATTATATTTTGTTGGTTTTAGAAGGTATTAAGAAAAACTTTGTTGCTAAATGGCATTTTAACAACCGATAACATAACGTACAAAAAGTCAGAAAACGTTTATGAATAAAATGAGGACATTGCCAAAAAAAGGGAAAGTTACAAGAATTGTATTTTTTAAATTAGGCTTAAAGTGTATGATTGCCTTTATTATTTTCTTAATTGTTCATCATCTTTTTTAATCAAAAAATGATACTTATAAAAGAAAAAAAATAGGGTAATTGTTAACTTACGGCAGATATGGACGCTGTAGATTTATCAGAAGGGGTAAATTGCCAGTGGTAAAAACCTAAACTCCTCACAAAATTTGAAATTATAAGGTTTTCTTAAAATAGAACAAGAAGCAACCCTGTTCGCACCACTTCTCATGCATCATCGCACATCCTACTGGCAAGTTGGCGTGTCAGCTGCATTGGATTGCTTAGTAAAGCCAATTGCACAGTGCGGTTGTATCATTATACACTGGAGTTTGATCACTTTGATCTTACTCGCATATGAGTTGAGCGTCTGTTGTTCCTTGTGTTACAAACTATGACTAATTAGTCGGTGGGAATATAATCTACTTGCATTTGCTTGCGACTTTGTAAGAGTAGGTATCGGAATTATGTGGTTTTTCAGTCTTGGTCGCCCTAGGCCATGTAGTAAGTGCCAACCGCCATTTTCTCAGTACCGATCACCTACGTATATAACCAACGCACGAGTGAATATTAAGAATCGCACGTTTAACAAATGTACGAGTAAATTATTGCATACTAAACAAAATCGAGCAATTTCGAAAATTCCAAATTCTTATTGCCCGGGGATCGAACCTGGGACCCCAAAATGTAGCCCCGGTATTAAAATCATTAGACCAACGGTACAGGTATATGTTGCAAGTATTCGATTTACCAGCAGGAAATCAGCAAGTTATGTGCGTACCACCTTATCCAGCAGTAAATAAGGAAAGGGATGCACATACTGATTACGCGTGCGCTTAGCATGCATGATTACGTTTCTGTCAACTCGTGCGCATTACAGCGAATTAACGGTGCTTTCTTAACTTTTAACGTTGATTTATAGTTGTGTGCAGACGAGTAGAAAACAACTTCTAACTAGTTGGTAGGTAGCTGTAGGCCCTTATGTTTGGTTGGTAATTTTGTCTTGCAGTTTAATTGTAAGTTGATAATACCAGTTCAAATGTCACTATTTCGTTTTTCGACTTGTTTTAAATGCATGACTATGTTAATTTATGATTGTGTGCGGACGAGTAGAAAACTACTTTTAACTAGTTGGTAGGTACCTGTTGGTCCTTATGTTTAGTTAGTAATTTTATATTGCAGTTTAATTATAAGTTATATGATTACTAGCTGTTGCCTGCTGCTCCATACACGTGGTATTTAAAAAATTTAAAACTGACCCACGGGAACATTTTACCGGGAAAAAAGGCAGTATATATATATATATATATATTATTATGCTATTCCGGCCTGTAACTCGCCACTGTGCCAAAATATGTTATCTAGATATTTTCAGCCGTTCTAGCGTGGTTGAGTAACTGTTACTCAACCGTCATTTCATCCGAACATTTACGTTTCTAATAATAGGGGTTAAAGTATGAAATTGCCGATTATTTTCCCACTTTTTCTTTTTTTTATAGCTCTTAAGTATAGTCGTATTATTGCATAATTCTTTTTGTACTGTATCAAAAACTAAATAAAGTAACTTTTTACTAAAAAAAAAAATGCAATACTAGTGCCTATTACTTCAAAGGAAGTCGTTGAAAAGACCCCTTACAATGTGTCAGCTGACCTTCTTGCTTCAATTAAGTATATTTGTATTACATACTTTGATTTTCAGAAATTTAAATACTATAATGCTTAGCTTTATAACCATCTAACTTTCACCTTTAATTGCATCGAAAACGGTTCAGGCGTTTTTATAAAAACTAAAAAATTGTTAGTATGGAAAAATTACTTTTCTCCATTTCGTCCATACAAAACGGCAATTTCATACTTTAACCCCTAATATTACTAGTGGCCCCTGCGAACTTCGTATCGCCTCAGAAAACTCAGAATAGTATTTGATTTTGACGTCCTATATGTCATTGTCATCAAATATGGTGTGGTTAGAAAAAAAAATGAACAAAAATAAATTTTCTTAATATAAAACTTTCCAACGTTTTTAATATTTATCATCCTATTCCCGACAAAGACAAACATAAAAACCTCAAAAATCGTTTAAGAGTCGTTTTAAAACATTAGTTAGATCTGCTTTCAGTGGTCCATTAAATGTTTTATGACTTACCTGTATCAGTAATTTATTATGTAATTTTATTTTATTTTGTATCAGCCTTAAGACAATTACTTAAATATTTTTTAAAAATTTTTAAATTCGTTAAACAACATTTTCACATTTATTTCAGGGAATCGATAATATTCATGTTCATTTATAGTTTAAACCCATTTTTTATGTCTTTTATAATTCGGTTTTTCAGGTTTGTATTTTTTCCCATTTTAAATGTAACAATGTGTCACGGTTGTCAAATAAGTGGGAGATTTTTTCTACATTTTTACATACTTTTTATGATAATATTAATAACTTGAAAAATTATATCGCAGGTGGGACTCGAACCCGCGTCTCCTCTCGCCGCGCCCGCCATGCGAGGATTTGTGGGTTCGAGTCCTGCCTGAGACATATATTACAAATGCTAAAATATCATAAAAAGTATGTAAAAATGTAGAAAAAATCGCCCACTTACTTAACAACCGTGACGTTTATGGCAAAATGATTATTCTAGGCATGTGTCTAGCAGTGTACTAATTTAGGCTGATGATGATAAAATTTATATCGGAATTGGTTTAAAATTAAATTTCCCTACATTGCCCATTACCGGTATTGAAGATATCAACTTTTATTACATGCAAATAGGGGTAAAAATGATTTGATTATCATAATATTGAAATTACAAACGTTTATCAGCGCCCGGGGAAAGGAATTTAACCGGGAATATTCCCAGTCGTCACGTAATGGTTGAGGTGCTAATGAAACCACTTACATGGGTGAAAATATTCGATGTGCTTCATTGGATGTGAATTTTATTTCGATATGTGACCAATTTATTCGGTTCCATCTCGCTCGACGCAATAATAAAACCCGAGGTATTATTTTAATGTCACAGTTATATTTCAAATATGGTGTATGAATTACGCACATGGATTCATTTATAAAATTTTATTGTGTGAGTAATATGCTGGTTTTATGTAATTTTTAGTGCTTTGAGTTTTTTTATATTAATGTTTAATGAGTAAGTATAACCACTAATCAACAAAAAACTTAATGAGTCGTTGAGAACTAAGATAAAAAAATATTTTTTTACGAAAAATTAAATCGTCAAATTTTCGACATACCTAAGTCTATAATTTTGTGTCGGAGCGAAACAAGAAATCATTGACAATGATCATGTACAGTTTTCAAAGACTCATTGGCAGAATTTTATTTTTGATGATGACGTGTTGGTTGGAAATGACAAAGTACTTAACTAAAAGTTCTTTTATCTACTGTGCACGTAGTAACTAACTAAAATAGTTACTACGTGCGTCAAGTATACAGATTAGATAGAATCACGTTGGTTATAATATACAGATATAAATATAAATGGATAAGCTACATAATAAGTTTGCATCTATTAACTTTATTTTCTCCTAAGCTTTCATAACCTAAAATAGAGGACGAGATAGAATCGTCGGGATATCAAATACGGATTTAGTTGGTCGATTTATTTAACGGTAACGAGTTTGAGTTGAAGATAGAGATCCGACGTCTCAGCCCCCGGCCATGCTCGGTTTCTTTGTAATTGGCCCGCCCGTAATTTAGGGATTATATTTAAAGGGCTAACCTCACTAAAAATTGTCTACAAAAATGTTTCTTTGTTTCTTACTATATTTTTTTACCATTACGACTATGATGCTTCAGCCAGTGTTATCTGGTAAATAATCACTTTGATGTCTGCTCACAGGCAGAAAATGCCATTAACTTTGACGTTGCTACTTTAGTTAGAGCATATTGTCATCTTTAAAATATGTAGCCATTATAATGATAGCCAAATGAGATTGATGCAGACAACAATCCACCCCAGTTAAACAGACACCAGTCTTCAGACATCAAAATGTCAACTTTGGGCTATACCCTATAAAAACAAAAAAAAAAAATTTTCGTCATACATAAAAATATAAAAACATGAAACATTTTTCATGAATTAGAACATCTTTTTTATCTTCGTCACTCGAAATCAATCAAAATCTCTAAAAATTAACATGTAAACTAAATATTTAAAAAAACAAATAGATGTAAATAAAAGTTACTTCCAGTTGGTGCTACACACACCACAACGACGTTCTCTTTCGTTGACGTAAAATGTAGGTATCCTTATTATCAATTTAGTTTTTCGCTTGGCAAAAACTTTGGTGTAATGAGAAGCTTTTTCTAAGATCCATTTCAGCGCCATCATTTAAATAAAACCACTTTACGAATGTCAGTAGGTATAATCTTAAATCTAATTTGACGACCATTTGGATCAGCGGTAGTAAACGCTGCTTCTGAGCCATTGGTCGCGGGTTCGATCCCCGCACAGTACAAATATATGAACATGTCTGTTTGTACTGGTCTGGGTGTTTTCTATGTATTATAAGTATGTATTAAAAAAAAAGTATATAAGTAAGTTTATCGGTTGCCTAGTACCCCATACGACAGGGTACTTAATAGTAGCTTAATTTGGGACTAGATGGCTCTGTGTGGCCCAGTGAGGCATGTCCTAAATATTTATTTATTATTATTATCAATTTAGTTTTTCATTTGGCATAAACTTTGGTGTAGTGAGAAGCTTTTTGTAAGATCCATTTCAGCGCCATCATTTCAATAAAACCACTTTAGGAATGTCAGTAGGTACGTACTAATCTTAAATGTTTCAAATGTTCCCAAAACCAAATTTTCGAGTTTCGCGCTACTTTGGCAAACCCTTTAATTCGGAAAGAGCGTTCCGCCGGAATGATTATAAATCGCTTATCAAAGAATTTCGTCCGGAGTTTGCGTTGGGATATTGGAAAAGTTCCGCAGATCTGGCAATCGCCGAATGTCTGGTATCAGTCACACACAAGTGTTTCAGTGAAGCGTGAGACTCCGATAACCTTGCATGGAGGCATAACATTTTAGTAAGAGCAACTTAAGTAATATGAATAAAAGGTGGCAGTTCTTTATTATTTGTTATAAGAACAGGCGAGTAGGTATCCTGCGTGTATTGATTAAAACGTAACATTACAGGGAAATTTTAGAGTTTTAAGTAACTTGGTACTTGAATTCAGCTGTTTTAAGATAAGCTTATGTTCTCTTTATGTGTTGGTACCATACGAAAGAATATGTTACAATGATATAATTATAATTTCGATTCAAAAAGAATAATTTACGTGAGTCATAATTATTCTAGCATTAGTGTGAGAACAAGCTGTGGGAATAAACTGACAAACAGGTTGATGACAACTAATTAAAAGTAGCTGCTAATTTGTGTTTTGTAACTGTATTTTGTCAAATAAGAATTAAAGGTCGTTAAGTAATTAGTTTTGATGGGAATGTTCCTTTGATTTTTTACTTTTAAATATGTTACGAAAACGTATGCGACAAATTGTCATATTTTTTTTATTATTGAAATATTAATCAAGTGAATAAAAAACTGTAATTACTAGTTTATTTCTCTTACAAATATTTGAACTTATAACCAATCAAATGTAAGCTTATTAGGTGTGGTAAACTTTAGAGCCAGTGATTTCAGCACACCATAATCTTACTCATATTATAAAATAAGTAAAAGCGCCTCCTGGGGACAATTTGCAGAAACAAAACTGATTTTAAATGATTTTAACTGATACAAAAGTTTCGGTGGAGGTTTATTACTCAACCACGCCAGAACAACATCACGGATCAGCGTGTCATTTCGCACTGGTATAGATTATTGGCTGGAATGGTACATAGCCTATGTACCATTCCATTTGTTTTTTTCAGAAAAAAATACTGTTCTTATGGGATAGTTGGGTAGGAAGTTGTTAGCAACAGTTAGTGACTTAAGAATACCTTGTCTTGACTACGGAATCTTAAAATTTAAAAATAATATGAGGCAATATTTGTAACCTTTTTAGTTTTCTTACAACAATTTTTACTGTGAGACAGTGATTAGTTGCCCTCCTCACAACACGGTTCCATTGAAAAACATTTTTCAGTAACTATTGTCAAGAAACGCAGCAAAGGCAAGAAAGGCGATTATACAGGAGGATGTTTACATTGTAAACAAGTTCGGAACCTCAATCTTTGTTCGCAAACTTCGCCGATCAGTTGGCACTGGTTCTTTGACGACGCGGAGAAAAAGTTTTACATTTCCTTAATGCAAATGTTAGTATGAAATGGTACCTTAAAAAACTCAGGCTATACTAGAAGCAGCGAAGGATATCGGATAAGCAAACTTCCAAGTTAAATTAATTTGATTTATTATTATTACAAAAACATCCAAACTGCTCGTGTTGATAAATAAAATTGAAAATATTTATCCTTGCAGGATATAATTCATTATTTAAAATTGGTATGGCGCTTAACACTGGTCCAGTTTCGGAAAGGTATCACTAGATGGCGTTGCGTCGATACAATTTCACGTTTGAGTTTGATCGATTAAATCTCGCACTAAGTATTCTGCACTTTTTGGTTTATATTTGGGATCATTCAGCACGAAGACGTTCAATCAAAGTAAATGCAAGACAATAGTTGGGATTATGAGGAAGAATGTTTACACTCCAAAGCCGGACGCGCGCGGCGACTCCATTCTTGGCGGCGACTCAAACACAACCGATGGTCATGTCACTTTGTGTTAGAGCGGGTTCGAGAATTTCCGAATCTACATACCTAGTACCTACCTATTTCTAAAACTGCAGTGGTATACATAAGCAGTGCTCCAAAATGTAGCAAGTTAAATACTTGACATTTATAAGTACATAATTATACGTTGCAAGCTTGTGCTGATTGAAACTAAAAAAAATATATGTTTGGCCGGTGTCCTCCAGCAGTAATCTATGTAGCCTAATGATGATAATGAAACAGATAAAGTGTTATTAAGCACACCAGTAGTAGGCGCTTCCCCATTTAAATGACATAATAAAAAGTATATTATGGTTTGGATTGTGTTCAGCAGAGGACTGTTGTTGCCTGATAAATCAGCAAGCAAAAATTAAATATTTTGATTCGTAAATTTTATATACATAAAAATTAATCTGTGTTTCCCTTGGTCACGGCATCACGTGTGAACGGCAGTACCAATTTTTTGTTTTGTTTGTTAGTGTCAGGAGAAGGTTCTTATGAAAGGAAAAATTAAGCAAATTGCGCGGAAAATTAAAATTTAAGAATACTTAACCACCATATGAAATTATTTCTAATGTAACTTAACGCGTTTGACATAACATTGTCAGAATGCGTGCTGCAAATATCGTCAAATGTAAAAAAAAAAAAAATTTGGCTCATCATAAAATATGCCGCCTGTTCTCGTGTCGGATTACAAAAAAAACTATTTATATACGCGCCAGAAAAAACACAAAGAATTTAATAAATATCATAAAGCATTAGAATATTAAACATTGTGTACCTATCTGTTTTCTTTTAAATTAATTATACCAATGCGAAATCAATATTCATAGTTAAGACAGGACAACGTCTGTCGTGTCCGCTAGTAACATTCTAAAAATGAAATCTTTTTTATGCGTCATATGTTATTATTACTATATTCCTTTTTGCAGGTCATCACATCAGTCTACGACAAAGGCTGCTCTACAATATTCCTTTCCTAGGGCACATTTTCTTAAAGGTCTAATTTAACAACGTTATATTTAATTTACTTACGTAGCGGTTATCGAACAAAAATTTAAATAGATGGGTACTTGTTATTAATGACAATGTGATTCTTACCAACAAACAATACTATAAGCTTTTTGCGTCCAAACATTAAGTAAAATATGAAATATACAGGGTGAAATTTTAACCACTTACCAAATTTTAATATATCAATCTACGAGACAAAAGAAAATTACGTATTTTTTCTTTTGGTATAGCCCAGTACAAAAATGTCAAGGCCGCCTAGCAACACTTTTTATACGCAATGCACATCACATTCATTCATTACGATACTAATCATAAGTTTTTAATTTTCCCTTTATACCTAAACAGGTCTAAAACTGTAAACAATTTAAACAATATTGCGAAAAAAAATTTCGAAAAAAAACTTGATTTACATTTTTAACTTTATAAATGGGCTCCAAATATGATACTGAAAACCTACAAAAATTTTGGAACGTGGTTAAAATTTCACCTGTATAAATCAACTTGTTTTTCATTCAAATCAACTCAACTAAACTAAACATAGGGTAGTTAGGGGTTGAAATTGCTTTTTCAAATATATATGGCATTGCCATTGCTTTGGGTAAGTATAGACATACTAGATGGAAAAAAACATCGTAATACGTAGAAGTTACGATCGTCATTTTGTCATACTTAATATACAGAAGATAAAATGTGGTTCCTAAGTACACTAATCTAAAAATCGCATCCTATTTACGTCCATTAAAAAAGCTATAACCAAAATTATCAACTTACAAATAAGAATTATGAAATATTTGTATGACCTATGACTATGAAAATCAGTTCCAATCATGGAAAATATCCGTCATTACTTCTATTTTTTGTTCGTTCACCCATTTGTAACTATTTAATTACTGCACAATTTTTATTTGCGTAAGTGTCGGTTACAAAAATGAACAAAATCCATAACATGGCGTTCTTAGACATAGAAAGGGAATGCTCGAAACGGAATGTAGTCAGGCAACATTTAAACTCACTCGTACAAAAAGTCGTACTATTTTAAGACCTGGGGAAACTAGATTTTAATGGAATAAAAATGAAGACAGCAGTGTAGCCGCGCTGGGTTAAAAGTATTCACTAACATTTATTCAGTGATGCATAGTTTGACGGCAATGTGTCCAAATTATGTTCGACTAACAATCTTTTAGCAAATGGCTGGAATTTGTAGTGCGTGTGGCATAGTAATCTTAGAATAAAATAAAGAAATACTACCTTAAGTGAGAAATGACTTTTAGCTCTACCCCAACTGAGATAGCCAACAAAACGACTTTGAAAGAAACTCTTAAACTCTAATTGTTCAAAAATAAATTGGCTTAAGTATGTGCGCGTATCACTTTATAGTAGCAACATATTGGTTTTTTGGTGTTAACAATTTAATTGTAATGGTTTGTAAAATAGAAAATGTATGGGGAATTGTCCAGAAAATAAATAATTTGGATTAAAAAACTTCGTCAAGGAAACTTTTAATGTCATTTTCTATACACCGCACCCTTGCAAAGTCGGGGCTTAGCCAAAGGTAATAAAACTGTGATAAAACTAAATACCTTTCTCAAATTGCCTCGGGTATGGCTGCCAACTTGTGTTAGTGTTAGATGTTAAATAGAGTATTTCTGATTTTAGAGGAGATAAATAAAGAGCGGGAAAGAGTAAAAAACTTATATTAAAGACATTATTTTATAAAAAAGGGGTCTATTTTTTTTTTATGATAATAGGTATCCCTATGCGTGACTAGCACTAGTATAGTAAACATAGTGTGATAATGAGTGTTTTAGCATCCTATCCATTAGAGAAAGCATTTTTAACAAATTACCAGTCTTATTCTGAACTACTTTTATACATGCTGAACTACTTTGATTATACCTATGAACTTAACTTGTATTTCATCTATACTAATATTATAAAGCTGAAGAGTTTGTTTGTTTGAACGCGCTAATCTCAGGAAGTACTGGATTGAATTGAAAAAATATTGTTGTGTTGGATAGTCAATTTATTGAGTAAGGCTTTAGGCTATTTAATATCAAGCTGCGACCAATAGGAGCGAAGCATCAGTGAAAAATGTTGCAAAAGTAATCGCGATCATAATAACAGAAATTGAAGCGTACGAAGTAGCGGGCAGCAGCTAGTATTATATTAAAGACAGAAATGCAATGCATTAAATTGTCCTAGCTCCAAATGAAAATCTTTTTGTAAACATAACTATTTAAAAGGAGGCTGACAAACTCTTGTTCCGGTTAAATTGTTAAGACGTGTTATGAGGAAACACTACGGGCGAGAGAATTGAAAAATAGGTATTTGTAAAATCTATTGCTGTCGCGCAGTGCCAAACGCCTTCACCGCAGAGTGTGATAAAGACAACTGCTTCTTGGACCGAAAATACCTACTAAAAGCACACCAAATCAACGTTTCGTAGTCCCCCGATTACTTTTCCAAAACTAGACCAGCCGAATTAAATAATTTTTTCATTAAAAATTAAAGAAAGGCTTTGGCCGTGTTCGTATGTTTTCCTTTTTTTCTAAAATTTTGCTCAATTTGTTTTCTGGATGCTCGAACACAGCGGAAAATCTGGCAATTTTTTTCGATTTTTGAGGGCTCATATCTTTTTTATTAATTAATTTATGAAAAAACAGAAAACATAGAAACATGCTAATAGTGGCCATAGATTTTTGTAATAAAAATTATTGCTCTACTGGCTTTATCCAGGGAGGAAACAGGGAACTACGTTTGTATGGAAAAACGGCCCTTGTGTTTCCTCTTAAAGCGCCTACTGCTATTTGCAGAAATAAAACTGAACCTTCTGCGTTGTATGTCTATGTTGTGGGCAATCCTCTCGAAAGCATCTCGAGGAGGCATCGGGGCAGACAGACGGCCGGCCGGACTTTGATAGATGGAGCATCTCATTCAAACTGAACCGATGGGTGGAAACGTCCAACTTAAAATTTCACTTGAAGGAGATCAAAGATTGAAAGAGAATATTTTTAAAAGTGAATTATTTTACATTAAATTAAAACTATGCTATTTTTAATTGAGTGATCAATGACATAAAAGTTAGGTTAAGGAGGTACTGAACCATTTGGTGCTCCTTCAACTCAGTAGCATTTAAATTTATATAAATAAACTTTATTAGTCAATGTAATATGTATTAAACATATGTGTATATATCTATATTTTTAATAAATGAATTAGAACGTGCTGAAAGGTATTATTTTCATTAATTCAGGTATGTATAAAACATGACAATAGTGATGTGGACATTTCTTGTCATTGTTGAAGATTTAGCGTTCCGATTAGCAGACTTGATTAATGACACTCAATCTTTAGATTTATATTATAGACACAAACCTTACTGTACATACATTACTATCTGCAGACGTAAGTCGTTTCGTCTAACTTCAAACCGATTGTCCCACTTTACCAAATCAAATAGGCACACCACGTATAGTGGTGTCAAGTTACTATCGATATAATTTATTATTTTGTCTAACAATAGTTACTTATTTGTATTATTACTAGCTGAAAATATTGAAAAAAAAAACATAAAAATCCAATCATTCAAATAATTTGCCACAGAAGTGAAAAATATGTAGAAACCAAATTGATTTCCGATTTTTTCCCCCGATTTTTTATTTGCAATTAAAGTCGCTTTTAAATCCACCCATATTTTTTTTTTAAATCATGTATTTGATCCCAACGAGAATTAATAACTTAGTAGGTAGTAATGTAGGTACCAATACTAAATCTATGTCTTTTTAAAGGCTGTACATATCATGAAATCGAACCGTTTTTTAACAATCGACACCGGAACTGTCGATATCTCGGCATCACAATTTACGCACTGAGAGAGCGGCGAACTATCGAACAAGGTCAGGCTTCTTGAGATCAAACGCTAAACTTGTCCAAGCAAAAAGTTGTTACTGACTCCTTTGTGGAGTGGGCATCGTAATTTATTTCGGATCATATTGACCTATTTACTTAATACATACCAGATAATTTTAAATCTGTAAGAGATTTTTTCTTATTTATTCATTATGAGAATGAGAGAAAGATGATCATAATGACATCTCAGCTCAATAATGCCCATTGCTGGACATAGACCTTCCCTAAGGATCTCCACATCGATCTGTACCAGTCCATCCGCATGCAACGGCTACCCGCGACCTTCATCAAACCACCTCTTTCCCACAGATCATCATCCGGGGTGAAGTTGCCATTCCAGAAACTCTCCGTCCCAACGGTCATCAATTCTTCCCACTATGAGTCCCCCATCCACTGACTTTAACTGCGTAATTCATCCAGTGATGTCAATAATTTTACTTCTTCTACGGATTTCCTCATTTTTATTCTATCACGCAGGGAAATACCGAGCTTTGCTATCTTTATATCCCACTGTGCGACTTCGAACCTTATTATGAGACCCATATTATGCGACCACGTTTCAGTTACTTATGGATCTGAAATATGCTCTTGTTTAACTTGTTTATTATTAAGTTAGGTGAAGTCTATGTATGTGTTTATGAATATTTACTTATATTTCTCAAACTATTCATCCAATGTCCAGATGTCAATCGATTCGTTAATATGTGCCGGGTAACATTTAAGCAACCTGTATCTCATAAACCATTATTGCTAGACCGTTGAAATTTTTACAGATGATGAATTTCTGCTTCAAATATTACAACATACATACAAACCTATATTTAAAAACAGAGATATAACCAAACGTGATTATTTTGCTTGATATTAACAATTACAACAGTTACACGCTTGAAACATTCACAGACTTTTTGCTTGTATATTCACTTTCCAATCAATTAGGTTTTAATCAAGGTACGGAACCCTTCGTATGCGAGTTCAATGCGCACCTGGCCAGTTTTTTGTCTTTTATCTTTTTTATGATTTGCGTGTACAAATATTCTTTGTAATTATAAACACTTACCCCCGTATTTATAATAAAGTAATTACTTATTGCTTAAGAAAGTCATAACTTAAAGTGTTCATACCTAGTGCCTAAGTGAAAGAAATTGGTCACCATTAATCGTCATATTATTTGGCTGAAAATGCTAACTTTTGATAGTTATAACTCCTAGTAATTTCTTGATTAAGGCATACAAATTGCCTCTCAAGTAATTACTTGTAGTCAAGTAATTACTTTTACTTGTGTATAAATACGGGGGTTAGTATTTTTAGTCAGTCAAAAATCATCTTTTGATTTAGAGAAATCCTTAGTTATAGTACCTACCTAGAGTTGCTAATATTAGCATTCTGATTGGGTACGGCTATTATTTTAGGCGAATTTATTTTCCTGTCTCCAAGGAAGGTTTAGCTTCGATGATGATGATACAATTAAGCTTCCACCGCTCTTTTCTAACTTAACTATAAACAAAACAAAATTTATGCTACGAAGTTGCTTCATCTATAAATCGTCACGCTGGGCAGGCATCTATGAGATCGCAGTTTGCTTAATATTCTTCTGGCAGTATTCCTTTGGTCACCTCCTACGACACCCATAGGACGAGTAGAGATGAGGCGATAGTATTGTAGGCCGACACCACGGGGATAGCGTAAATAATATCTTTTTTCATCAAATTCATAATAATATTCGGTTTCCGACTTCAGTTTCTATTTTGAATCCCATCGAGAGATTATAAAATGAAAAGGTGTTCGTGATTACACCGCTTTTTGTCGTTTCTAAAGCCGATACGCTTGACCTGCTTAAGTTTCGGCTAGGAAAAAATATTTTGAACAGTAAAATATCTACCTATATTACAAAACGACACAAATATCGTATATCTATTACTAGCTGACCAATAACAGGTCGATCTCTTCATCTGATCAAGCGATCTACGTTCTCCTTAGGGTAAGAACGCAGGTTATACGGAACAAGCATTTAAGACTCGAATTTCGGATCTAAATGCTTCTTCTTTGGCATTTCATCGCCCACCGTTGGGCAAATATCAAAATCATTATCACGTCTCTTTGTTTTTTTATGTTGCTGAGCGATAAATCGTCATGTGTCGATAGTAAGTTGGAATTTGTGGATCAATCCTTAAATGGAAACGTGGGCGTTGACGGTCACTTTATGAAATGTTTGATAGTCTATTGCGTTGTCACAAGGTCGTACTGACAGTTGGCCGTTATCTAACTATTTGAGAGTACATTTAAATATTATGATACGACAGGGTACTTAATAGTACCTTAATTTGGGACTAGATGGCTCAGTGTGGCCCATTGAGGCATGTCTTAAATATTTATTTATTTTATTTTATTTTTTATAGTTAGCTATAAACAATGTTAGTGCAGTTACTCGGTAAGAGTCAGGTTGTGGGTTACCTAAGAAATTGTATGTTTTGAAACACTTTTTTAAGCAAATAAATTGCTGGTGTAAATTTAATATTAGGTATAATAAATGTCTTAGGTGGGAGACCTAAGGCGGTCGAAAAATTTTTACTCAAGGAATTGCATTGTAAGAAATTTTATTCAAGAATTCGTATTTTTAATTTACTTTATTTATACTAATATTATAAAGCTGAAGAGTTTGTTTGTTTGTTTGTTTAAACGCGCTAATCTCAGGAAGTACCTACTGGATTGAATTGAAAAATATTTTTGTGTTGGATAGTCCATTTATCGAGGATAGCTTTAGGCTATATAACATCACGCTGCGACTAATAGGAGCGAAGCATCATTAAAAAATATTGCAAAAACGGGAAAATTTATTCATATTAGTAGGGATCATAATAACAGAAATTGGCGCGGACGAAGTCGCGGGCAACAGCTAGTTTTTTATAAAACGTGAATGCTTGAAAACAATCTAAAACTGTATAATTCATTAGCACAATAGTTTTAGTCTGTATTAGTATTCACTTATACAATATTCATTCAATGTTTTATTTATAGCGTAGTGCGATATATGTACGCAGATAGGCTTATTTTCATAATTTTTCGTTTTTGTTAGCTGGAAGTTATCTTTCTTTGGAAATGAGTATAACAAAGTAAGACTAAGTACCGCCATGACACGCACTTCAGACGTATAAGAATTTGAGATTATAAGGTATTTTGCCCAAAATTTTGGCAAGAAGCAGTTTTATTATGGTTCCTACATAATACTCATTAATTAAACCCATACATAAGAAAGACGACAGTACCATTCCCACTAATTATAGGCCCATAGCACTACTACCCAGTGTCTCTAAAATATTTGAAAAGGCTATGTGTGTTAGACTTTATTCATTTTTGGAAAAACATAGTATACTTGATGAAAATCAAAACGGCTTTAGAAAATTAAAATCAACAACTCTGGCAGTTTACAAGTATATTCAAACAGCACTCGAACACATAAATGATAAGTATTACGGCGTAGGCTTACTACTTGATATGTCGAAAGCGTACGAAAATGTAGATTATAATATTTTATTATCCAAATTGTATGGTTCTGGTATACGCGGCCCAAGCTTTCTCTGGTTTGAATCTTATTTAAAAAATAGAAAACAATTAATACAGATAGAAAATTATGACAGTAAAAATAATAAAATATTAAATATAAAATCTAAAGAAAAGACGTTGACTTGCTCTATACCCCAAGGTAGTGTCCTTGGATGTATCCTATTTCTTATCTACATAAACGACCTTCCAAAGATCATTAAAAATGAAACAACATTACCGGTTCTTTTTGCAGATGATATCTCTGTTTTAATAAAGTGTGATAAAGCAGACACCGCTAACTCCCGACTAAATGAAACTTTAAAAACTATAACTACTTGGCTCCAAGAACACAACCTTCAAATAAATTTTTCAAAAACCAAAATGATACAATTTAGACCTTACAGTAAACCCCCCCTAAACATAAATAATACTTTTTCAAAAAACAAAATAGAATTGGTTGACTCCTTTAATCTTTTAGGCATAATAATAGACACATATTTAAACTGGAAAAAACACATCTCACACGTTAAATCGAAACTATCCAAATTTACCTACGCTCTTTTTGAACTAGTCCACAGTACAAACACAGAAGCAGCACTAGCAGCCTACTACGCCTACGCGTACTCTCAACTGAAATATGGGATAATGCTCTGGGGAAATAGTACAAACATTAGTGAACTTTTTATAATGCAAAAAAAATGTGTAAGAATAATAGCAAAAATAGATAACAAACAATCATGCAAACCTTATTTCATTAAATTAAATTTACTAACTCTACCATCTATTTACATTTATGATATATGCATATTTACATTTAAAAACATTAACAATTTCACAAAAGTTAAAGAAACACATAACTTCAACACAAGACATAAAAATAGACTTTACTTACCCCCGTCTAGAATTAAAATGCTAAATACTAGTCCATACTATATGTCAGTAAAGATATTCAATAAATTGCCACAACACATAAAAAACCATCAAAATTTAAAATCCTTTGCAAAAACATTAAAATCTTACCTGTTAGAAAAGTGTTATTATTCAGTTATTGACTATTTAAACGATAAAAGCAATAAATAAATAAAACAAGGAAATTTGAGTTACAAACTATTACCAAAATTAAATATATATTATATAGATAGTTTATAATAATATTATATAATAATATACAAGCTTATACTAAATACAACTAATAGTACATTTCTGAGATAAATAATATGTTGTGCAATAGAGAATATCTATAATTTAAGTTTATATTAATAGTAAGTACCTAATATTAGATTAATGCTAGCCCTCGATATTGCAATACCACCCAGGTGACTAAGTTGTAAGTACGATAGTTAACATAAGAACATCAATGTAACCAACACACTTAGTAAGCAATAAACATTTTGAATTTGAATTTGAATTTGAATACTCGTATTCTTATTAATACAGTTCTACAAAGAAGACCCGACACTGCCAAATAAGCTTCTTGTAAAATAAACATTAATTGAACATTACGTGGAAGACGCTGGCAAACTAATCAATAGGTATTAATAAAATTAATGTATTTTTTGGTAAATTCTTACAAATTCAGAATTGAGTGGAATCTTGAATTTTTTACTAAGTTAATGCTTTTATTTAAAAAGCCTATGTTTCTGCTCGTTTCATTAATTTCTCCTAATAGCTTTTAAAGGCTCAGCACACATAAAATATGCTGTAAAACTTTGAGCCTGATTTTAAAACAAGTTTATCTAGATTACGCTATTTTGCCCAACTTTAACTGCCGTCCCATATCAGCACGTAAAACAGAAACATTCTAAGGTAAACGCACCAGTGCTAGTAAAATAATAAATTGAAAAATGTATTGAAGGAGTTAATGTTGTTAGGCAGTTTATTCACCAATATCAAGACTAAAGCTTTAAAAATGATATCCCGCCAAAAACATTCTGTAAAAAATTAGCCAAGTCTCGATGGAGCTGCTTGTTTATTATTGTTTCATAAGTCCTACTCATTAGTCTTGAGTGCGACCTGAGCGTTAAACCAATCTAATTTACGTTCCTTTTAGCTTAAACTAACAATAAAAAAGACATATACGTATAGTTTTTTCTGTTCATAAGCAACACATAAAAAAAAACTACTGACATTAGAGTAGTAATATTATTGTTTTTTTAAACTATCAAGCATCTACAAACAAGTTGCCTCTATTGACATGAAAGTTAAAAATGTGCACAGCAATTTTTATATTTGTTACCACAAAATATGAAGCCAGCTTACAATAGTACACAGGACAATAATAATTGTTCCCCATTGGGGTTCTCACGTGACGAATAAAGTGTAAAGAGTAGCAAACTAAAAGTTATGTTATGGCCATCACGAGGGCGTTCACACTGCAAAGTTGCTTCGTGCGAATATTTTCGGGAGACAGAATAAAAGGTGGAAATTCATACACTTCATGGGAAGAATATTACGGCTAGGAAGATCTAGCGGCGGGCGGTTATCATAAATTATGTTATACATACTTTATCCTTCATTGTTACGGCACTGTTTGTCATTTCTTTCCTGTTCTATGAAGACTAAGCTCAAAGCGAGAGCGAGGATGCTTTTTAGACCGAACAGCGAAACATTTGCTGACTGGAATTCATAACTACAGGGGAGTACTTGCAAAAATATAAATACTGAATGCAAAAATAATAACTTTATATTTATTCGTTTTTTCTTAGATTTTTTTTATGACGTGCAACGTAATTAGTGGTTATACATTTTTAATTAGTAACATCGGTCTTTAATATAATACATGTTTAACATTATCTTCATAACCTTAAAATTATTATGTCACCTCACCAGATAATAAATGTCTGGAAGAGATCGCTTGTAGCGATAAGACCGCCTAAATTGTACAGCTTAAAATGTATTAGATGTTAAAAATGTATCCTGTATGGTGTGCAGTAAAGATTATTTATTATGTTATAATAATTTAAAGATGTTGACATGCTGTGTCGTTTGGTGCCAGCACAGCAAAAGAGTCCTTGCCAAACTGCGATCTTCAATACACCTGCAAAGCGTAGTTATATCTGTCATCTTCATCAGATAATAATTTTAAGATGGAGATGGTATGTAAAGTCAATGGCCAAGACTTTACAAATTAAAAATGGCTTGCTTGGCAATTTTTATCCCCAAGCCCAATCCCAATAGTTGCCAGTTGCTTTGGCATCTTCTGCAACCTCATTTTGGATTTACATGAAAGAAAACGAAAATTCTTAGTGTTTTTACATTCGTCGACCCATCTCGTTGCTAAAAGAAAGCAGCCATGCGTCAGCTCTCGCCTTCACCCAGTAACCTTCCTTGCCTTACCATATTTAGTGCGATTACATAAATTATCTTAAACCTTGTAAATCTATTTGAAGTTTTTTTAAATATTTGCCGATGCCGACAGTTAAAACCAACACAGCTTCAAAATTAAATAAATAATAGGATTCCTTCAAATGGTTACCTAACAGTTCGATTTATTTCTAGAAAATTCCAGATCCGACGAAAGCTCTCAAGCACGATCGAAACGAGAGGTTTTCCTCAAGTAAATGGGTATGTTTTTCAAAAGTTTATTGTAACGGAGTATTCGTACACTCCAATAACTTTCCGTGTATTGAATCCTTGGGGCATAGAAAATATCCATCAATCTCGTCACAAAAACGGTTTTGCCCAACAAAGTACGTTGCGAAGAGATTTTATTTTATTTTAGTCTTGGTACCTATCGGCTTAGAGTTTGCTGACGGTAATTTGAAGGATTTTCAATTGTCATTTGGAACGAACACACGAACAGTAAATGAAAAATCTGTCAAGAAAACTGCTTTTAATAATAATAATTGTTTTATCTGGTAAAGGTCGCGGTGCTGATCGGCGTGGAGACTTAATGGAGGCCTACCTATACCCAGTTCTGTCGTTTGATGATGACGATGATGAAATCTTATAATATCTGTTAGCAAAAGTAGTCATTTTTAATTATCTCTTGCTATTGTGGAAATAAGCGTCAACTAAGATTTTACGAGTATTATCAAGTCAGGCTTCCAAATTCCATGACCACTTAATTTAGTAATTCCTAATTGAGGTATAAATCAACTTAAAATGGTTCCAGCTTTAAGTAGCAAGTAACGCAGTTTAATAAAATAAAAATGCTTATCTTACTATAAGCGCCAAGACTACAGATTAACATACGAAAGCGCTGCAGGCAAAAGCTAGTTATTAATATGGTTGTAGTCTAAATTGGTGACCTAGAACTAATAACCGACCAGGAAACCACGACATTTGCATTTAGTGACTTGTGATTGAGTCTGATGAAGTAACAAAATGTTTGATTAAATAAATTTGTATAAAAAATATGATATAAATATGAACAAAAAACATCTTCACTAACTAAGCGTCCCACAAAACATTCGGGTAGGTACTCTTAAGCGCTCTTACAACTTATTAGTATTCATCTTTTATCATGTAGGTATGTAAGATTTAATTTCCATATTTTATTAAAGCATTTGTAGTGTCTTAACCTTTGTGTGGGACTGTGTAACTAGTTTTTATTTCTTATCTTTTTTGTTACCTAGTGACCTACACGTTATTTCATACATTCACTAATGGTACTAGTGGACTCGGCTGCGTTTGCTGTCCGGCAAAGCAAAGCCACTTACCCGGTCCAATTGTTTTTCAAACCATCCAGAAACCCAAAATGAAACGAAATGTACACACAAAATTTAATCCAAATCGGTCAGCTGTTTAGGTCCTTTCAGATTATTTCAAAGGATATTGATTGGCATTGTTATGTACTTATTTATACATCTCAACTATACAGCTGAGCTTAACACAAAATCTACAGGTTGTTAAATAAATGTTATAACAAGCTGAAATCAGTCTATGATAACATACTCATAAACACTATGGTAAAGTCGGAAATTTGATATCATAATTTTTTATATAATTTATATGAAAACTATCTGTTGCCCGCGACTTCGTTCGCGTCAATTTCTGTTATTGTAATTGCGATTATTTTTGCAACATTTTTCACTGATGGTTCGCTCCTATTAGTCACAGCGTGATGTTATATCGCCTAAAACCTTCCTCGATATATGGACTATCCAACACAAAAATAATTATTCAAATCGAACCAGTAATTCCTGAGATTAGCGCGTTCAAAAAAACAAACTCTTCAGCTTTATAATATTAGTATAGATAAAATAAAAAAAAAATGTGGGCAACATCACATACATTGTTTTGATCCCAATTCGAATAACTAAATATAGAAGCGACAGCAGGAGGTTCGAAAAAAACCGGAATTAATTTTTTAAACTAATTTATTAATAATTAAATTACAACTAGTTACAAATTGACCCGATCGAGGTTGGATACGAAGTGGCGGCGATGATGATGATCTCGGGGTTGGTGGCGCGATGGCGTGGTCACGTTGAATTTGCACGAGAGTTGCATCAGCGATTTCGTCATCTTGCAATATTCGGTTGTGTCCTCCTTAGAGGTTTAGGAGTCAGCGATATTCGTATAAGTAGGTAGAATACGTAATTCCTCCGCCCACAGATCAGCAACTATTTGAGAACTTTGAGAGGAAATGTTGCTGGTATGGTAATATGACTGCTTCCCGGTTTTCTTTCTCTTTCTATTACAGATTTATCCGGGCTCTCGTATTCGTGAGTTTCGGACTTCATATTTTCTTGATTACTGGTACGTTTGCAGGTAAGTATCTCGTAGCGTCGTAGCAAGACTACGAAGATGAGTACAGTTGCACTTAATAGTACGCAATAGAATGGTATGGTAGTGTGGTATAATATCTCGGCAGGCGGTGTGTCGATTTGTACAGGCGTTTGGAGCGCTATTTTATCTTGGATGCTGTGAAGGCTCTGCAGGTTGATTGAGTGCAAATCAATGTGGGATGAATCTGTGGCTTGCATTTCAATATTCGGTATCTTCATTATCTTAAGAGGTTGACCTTTTATCTCGTCACTATCGTTGATTATAGTGAATTCGGGTGTGCGTAGTTGGCAGGTGAGTGGGATAGTGACAAAGTAACTTCCTTGAAGCTGAGTGTAGTCTTCTCGGCCGCAGATAAGATGAATCTTCGTGGGATGTGGCAGCGAGATAACATAGTGTTGGTCGTCTAGCTTTTCCATTGCTTCTTTACTCAGAGTGATGTTTGTAAATTTGCAGGTCTTCTCCAGAGATTGTTGTGAGATGAGATGCTGGATACAGTCAGGTACGGTACGGATCTAATGGTTGATGTTTTCTTCACAGAGATAGCCGTGAGATAACTTCGGACATTCTGCCTCTATGTACACGAATGCATTCTCGTTGGTAGCAATGAAAGGATAAGTAGGTATGAGGGCTTGATGATATTTATTAGGTGCTATTGATAGTTTATATAGGTCATAGGATATTTTAGTCACAATCGGGAATTTGAATATTAAAACTATTTCTTTATCTATAAAGTAATAAGCGGGCTTTATAAGATCATAAAATTCCCGTAATTCTAAATCTAAGATGCTATCTCTACCGTATATATTTTTTAATCTAATTAACATGTTACTTAAGATGTTAATCTTTAGCATTGAATGGTGTGTGCTCGATGCACGAATAAATGCTAAAGTATTTTCTACTGTAATTAACTCACTTAATAAGTCATCTATATTTTCAGTAATTATAACTAGTAGCTGAGCAAACTTTGCAAATTTAGTTAAAGTCTCAGAATGCTGACTTTCTTTATTCATTATAAAAATTAAAATTCCGTTAATAATACGCTGATTTTCGACTAATTTAGAGAGAATACCAAAGTTTTTCGTCATCCAGTCTTTACTGTAGCTTATCTGATTATTTAACTCAAATGAAATCTTATTCTCATTATTGTGAAGTGTTTTAATGGCATTATCATATTTAATCGCATCTGAATGATCTAAGTTACCCGATATACTTTTTATAACAGATCCTAATCCGTCTATAAGGCCTCGTTTAGTTCGGCTGGGCTCTAAGCTATGTAACTGTTCTAATACTATATTCAATTTAGAATTTAAATAATTAATCTGGAGTTCATATAAAGCATAAGTTTCGTTAGGAAGTCTAGTCTCGAAAGCTTGAATTTGATTCTGAAGTTGTAAGATTTTATCTTCGACATCATTTAACTGAATGCGTTGTAAGAAGGTGTGGTAGTGTGTTATGAGTCTAGTTGGTCCCAGTTTGAACGGTAAAAGTCCTGGTCCGTCATCCAATGTTTCAAGTCCTATCTCCTGGGCTGTTGTCGTCAGGATCAGTATCGGCAGAATTCTGCAACACTTTAGCATGTTTAGGAATTCGTTTCAGTCTAGACTTAGCTACTGGTCCCCGTTTTTTGGAGGTATAAATGTGGATAGGTAAGTCGGCTAAAACTTTGTCTTGGGTAAATCTTGGGGCTACTTTCTGTCTACTGGCCTTAGGGTTTTTTATAAAAATTTGTTGCTCCGGAATATATTCTATTTCTGGTTCGCGGGATTTATTCCTACTCTCTATAAGGGCTGTTCTATCTGCTAAGGATGTGTCATTGATTAAATCATACACGGTTTTCATCTGTTCTTTATGATTGACAAGGTACTGCTGTAATAAGTGAGGAACTGGGTCTATATCAATAGGATCTCTAGGGTCAAAGTGTCCTGTGATTAAATCGAAGGGCTTACACTTATTAAAACTATGTATTGAACTATTGTAAGCTATGAGAGCATATGGCATAAGGTTTATTATGGGTTCGTCTTTTTTCTGTAGTTTTAATATGCGGAGATGTTCGAGCAAAGTCGAATGAAAACGCTCTATGTTTCCGTTATCATTTGGTGAGTGGGCTAGAACTCGGTGATGATTTATCTTATGTAATCGAACAAATTCGGCGAACAATTGATTAGTGAATTCAGTTCCGTTATCGGTAACTATTGTAAACGGAAGGCCATGATGAGAACTAAACTGTAATAAGGATTGGAGGATACTGACTGCTGTACCATCTTTCAGGTGATATGCTTGTCCGTATTTAGAGAAGACGTCTATAAATGTTAAGTATTTCTCATTCTGAACTGTGAATAAATCGAGGTGAACGGTTTCAAACGGTTTTGTTGCTGGCGGTACTACGTTAAATCTCTGTCGAATTGGATGTCTATCGTATTTCGCTTGTCCACACATGGAACATTCACCTATAAATTTAGATATCTGTTCCTTCATTTTAGGCCAAAAGTATCGTTTAGATAGTGCCAGATAACACTCATTAATACCTCTGTGGTTGGTTTTACCATCGTGGTAATCACGAATAATCTCTTGTTGCCTGAGATACTCTTTAACATTTTCTATTTCAGATTTAGAGAGTATGAGATTTATAGATGAGCTCTTAAATTTATCTTGAATGATTGGGATCACAGAGTACATGGCGAGAGGTGGGTTTATTAAAAGTGCAGTTTTAACTTTGGGATTCACATATTCTTTAATTGCGTTTATAATGTCGGATTCTAAATTCGATTCACTAATTTGCAACGAAATACGAGTATGGGTGTCAAATGGCTTTGTTATTACGGGCCGTCGTTTGACGTCACCTACAATAGTGATGTGCAATTGTCGATGGAATCTATTTATAGGTTCATCGGTAATGGGGACTTCGAGGATTGGGTGTTCATGGCTAGTGTGAGCGGTTAGAGTGTCGGAGTTAGATAGAGATGCTGGCTTCTCTGAGGGATTCGCGGTTATACTACTTATCTCTTCATTATTGATCTCGATTCTAGACAGGGCGTCGGCATTTGTGTTACTTTTGCCTTTCTTGTAAATAACAGTAAAGTCATATTCACTTAACTTTAACCTCCATCTAGTTAATCTCGAGTTAGGTTCTTTGAGATTCATTATCCACTGAAGTGGGCGGTGATCGGTAAGTATTTTAAACTTACGTCCAAACAGATACGGTCGGAAATACTTTGTGGCCCAAACTATGGCTAACAACTCTTTCTCAATGGTACTATAATTTATCTCACTATCGTTGAGAGTACGGGATGCGAATGAGATGGGTTTATCTGAACCTACTGGGCCTTGGGATAGGATGGCCCCAATAGCTAAATTTGATGCGTCTGTGGTCAAGATAAATTCACGAGTAAAGTCGGGGTATTGTAGTATAGGGTCGTTTGTCAAGAGTTTTTTACACTTTTCAAATGCTTGTACGTAGTTTGAGTCTAACGTTATCTTTTTACCTTTTTTTAAACATTGAGTGAGAGGTTTTGTGATATGAGCAAAATCGGGAATGAATTTACGATAGTATCCAATAAGACCTAAAAATTGTTTGATCTGTTTGGGAGTTTCTGGAATGGGATATTGCTCTATTGCAGAAATCTTATCTGGGTTCGGTTTGATGCCGTCTCTGGTGATGATATGACCAAGGTAACTTGTTTCTAACTTTAAGAATTCGGACTTATCCATCTGAATCTTAAAGTTGGATTCGCGTAACCGCTGGAGAACCTTTTCAAGGTTAATTATGGACTCCTGGAGCGAAGAACCGAACACGACTATATCGTCTAAATATACCAGGCAAATTTCGTTCTGTAGGCCTTTGAGGACGTTATCCATCACTCTTTGGAACGTAGAAGGTGAGTTCTTAAGACCCATAGGCATACGCAAGAATTCGTAATGCCCATGCTCCACATTGAAGGCTGTTTTGGGTATATCGCTCTCATTCATTTCCACTTGGTAAAATCCAGATGCTAAATCGAGTGTGGTGAAGTACATGCATTTGCCAAGCTTGTCAAGGACGTCAGTTATATTGGGGATTGAATATTTATCGTCTATTGTCTTGTCATTCAGTTTACGAAAGTCCACAACTATACGCCACTTCTTCTTACCAGAAGCATCAACCTTCTTGGGCACAACCCATATGGGTGAGCTCCAGGCTGACGTGGAAGGTCTAATTATTCCCTGGTCTAACATTTTATATATCTGATCACGGACTTCCTGTCGATGTACATAAGGATAGCGATAACTTTTAGTATAAATTGGAACATCATCTGTCGTTTTAATACAGTGTTTAATTTGGTTCGTAAATGTTAGTGGTTCGCCTTCCAAATAAAATACGTCGGCATAACGCGAGCATAAAGTCTCTATATTAGCTCTTTCCTCGGCGTTCATATGATCTGTCCTAAGGCGCGAAATGACGGCGCGTGCGCGTGACGTAGGCACGGACTCAGTTCGCATGCACTCGATATTAAAAACTTGTGCCTGCGCTGGGTGGTCTAATGAGAATATTATATCGTTATTTGTAGGATTATAGACTTCTAAGATTCCGCGGCTATTTTTAACGGATGTAATGCAATCGGAAATGTGGCAATTACAGATAATTTGCTCTTCGACGAGGACGTCACCATCCGGGGCGTTAATTGGGATTCGAACTATTTTTGAAGAGTTTGCCGGGATAATGTCTTCATAGAGGTTGACGTTCAGCGAGTTGTACATCTTAATAGGATTGACAGCAAACTGGGTTGAGAGGGTCTGATCTTTAAGATCAATCTTCGCTTCCCATTTAGTGAGTAGATCTAGGCCTATAAGACCGTCGAAATAATTATGGAAACGGTACACAAATAATTTTATCTTATCTTGGGATTTTAGTTCGGGAAAGCACGGTAGTGTTATAGAGTAGTCATTACGGCTGGTTGCGTGAACGTTAGTCACTTCGAAAGGGTCGTAATCTAAAGGAAAGTTACAGAAATATTTCTCAACAGATTCGGGACTAATAAACGACTGATTTGCGCCGGTGTCTATTAATAACTTAAGCGGCGGGTTTAAAATTTGAATGTAAGGAAGTTGCCGTTGCGTTTGTATATTCAACTCTATTTTAACTTGTCTGACGGGCGGGCTATCTGAAAATCCTGTTCTGTGGAACTAGATGCTTGTGGCTCGTTACTTGACTCTACGTTATTGTGACCAGTGGGCTCGTAATACTGAACTCTATTGGCATAGTCATAGTCATAAGATGCGTCGTAATTATTGCAATCAGTTAAGTCATTATAATATTCTGTGTCGTAGTAGTAATCTGAGTAGTATGGATCGTCGTATGCGCATTCATTTAAATTGACTTCGCGTGATTTGAAGTAATTATTTGGTGGGGGATTGCCGAATCTTTGCCAATCGTGTCCAAATGAAGTTGGTGGCAAAGGTCTGGGTGTGAATTGCTGTACTCCGCTCATAGGTTTAGGAGGCGGCTGGTACTGAGGCTGACGCCTAGGTGGTAACCTGAACATGTTACTTTGGGCATTATATTGCGGTGGTGGTGCACTAAACATTTGCTGTGTGCGGGTCATACGCGGCTGTTGAGACTGTGCGATACTAGGCGAGTTAAATTTAAAAGGTTGCGGTTCCACTGATAAGCGGAGCGGAGGCGGCGGCGGATTATATCTCGGCGCTGCCTGATTATTAAAATTAGATATACTATTAAAGTTATTAAATTTAGGCATTGAGGAGGCTATAGGTAAGGCAACTGTTGTGCGATGGGCTAGTTGGTGTCTAGGCATACTTTCGTTACGTTGCTGAAGATATTGAATATTTAATTCTTCTTGCACATACTCTAAAGCTTTTTCTATACTGTCTGGCCTCATAGACCTTATACGAGATCCAAGCGGTTCCTTTAAACCTCGTACAAAGGCTTGCATGGTCAACTTTTTATACAGAACCCTCTTAGCGTCTATAGTGGTTCCTAGTGTCTCATGTAATGTAACATAGGTCATTATCGTGCTAAAAAGAGTTTGACAATGGTCATAAAATTCTTGTGGGCTACTATTGCCTTGCATAGCTAGGGAGAGGTCGTTATAGAGTGCTGTCTCGTCCCGTTGATCAGCGAAGTTATGTACTAAGACATTTCTAATCCCTAACCAGTTATCTGGGATGCCATTTGAGTTAATAATGGTAGCGGCGGGTCCCGTGATTTTTTTCAGGATGCCGTTTAGGAGACACAAATTATTAAGTTGACTATTGGGATCATCTCGCAAATAGTCTGAACATAACCTATCACAAATATTAATAAATCTAGTTAAGACGTTGGGGTTCCCGTCAAAATCGGGAACAAGGCGTAAGGCCTTGTAAATACTATCGGGATCAATTTCCATTTCTTCTGATAAACTAAATAACCTATTTAAGTCTAGCAAATGTTCCCTGCGTTGCCTGCTAGATGCAGACCCACGGAATCCAGAATTTCTTGGATGAAAAATTGTGACTAAAATTAGGGACTAAAGATAGGATAGGATAGGAAACACGAGAATGATTCAAGTGCACTTACATGAACATATTTCGGCTTTTCTTGTGTATCGATGTCTGGATACCCTCTAGCTGGCTGGCTTCTGGTTCTGGATTCTCGAACGCGACTTGATAGCCACACGGGCGGCTCGTTATGACGGAAATCTTCGTGATGAAGCGCGAAACCGACCGCGAGAATCCTACCGACTGCGCCAAATATAGAAGCGACAGCAGGAGGTTCGAAAAAAACCGGAATTAATTTTTTAAACTAATTTATTAATAATTAAATTACAACTAGTTACAAATTGACCCGATCGAGGTTGGATACGAAGTGGCGGCGATGATGATGATCTCGGGGTTGGTGGCGCGATGGCGTGGTCACGTTGAATTTGCACGAGAGTTGCATCAGCGATTTCGTCATCTTGCAATATTCGGTTGTGTCCTCCTTAGAGGTTTAGGAGTCAGCGATATTCGTATAAGTAGGTAGAATACGTAATTAACTATTTAAAGCATTCGTGTTTTGGAAACCAGAAACAACGAAGGTACCACAAACACCCAGACCCGAGAAAATGTAGAAAAACTCATTTTTTCTACATTGCCCGTCCGGGAATCGAACCCGGGACCTCGGAGCAGGCGACACCTTGAAAACCGGTGTGTACGCCAATCCGCCACGGAGGTCGTCATAAATGTTGATACCAATTTTCTAACTTCACTATACTAGAACTATTTATATGTATACAAAGGCTAGTTTTAGCTTGATATACCATTTAACTAACACCCTGTAGGTATATACTAGTATATGGAACTTACCTTAAGTCAGTTATGCAGCAGCGCAATCTTGAAACGAGCTATTCATAATTTATGCCCTTGGCAATGAAAACCAGTCGACTGCCGATGACATAATGATAAAGTAATTGTATAGGTATAAAGCGGAATTGCAGACCCAAGCTAATTTAGTAAAGATCGTTTCCTAAATTGATTGAATTGTTTCGTGCATTCATCGTTATCATGATTATATTTCCTCGGTCCACTGCAGATTTATATTTTACTATCCCCATATGGAACTTGTTTTCGGAGTTCTGAACATCACTTCATAATATTCATTGTCTCTTGACTGATTTTAACTGATTAAAAGTAACCGTAAAAAGCTGCAGAAAAACAAGAAAACAGGAAAGAAATTTTACTACACTATTGGTTGACCTTCCTTGTAGTAAGTTAATAAATACGAGTCTCAAACCGGTTCAAGACCTTGTCGCCCTCGCCCTGAAAAATATATAATTGCGCATGCACAGTTAAGCATATATTACAGACCTAAATACTTATTAAATTTTTGTTCAACTTGGTGAAAGATTTTTTGGAAGTCATAATAACAGTAATTCATAGTCATCTAATAGTAAAAATATTTTTAATAACGAACGTTCTTTATTTGTCGATTACACTTTTCATGTCGATAAAACTATGTTTCCTTTTATTTATCTTTAAACTTAACACTTTACAAAATAAAGGTTAATAACTAAATAGTATTTAAAGGGTAAAAATGTCTATACAATAAAGTGTGATTAGCTTAGAACTGCGTCGCAGGCATTAACGCCTATAATTATTGTGATCGTTGAAAAATTCTAGTGTAATGTTTGACTCAAAAATAAACAAACATCTTTCTTTCATAATAGCTTCCAAGAAAAAATGATGTAATTTTTATTTTTTTGTCGTGCCTTGTCTGACTTTCAGTTGTGAGACAAGCCGTTATTCAGTACTCTAACGGCGCTTGCTTTTACGACTTCCATACCTTCCGAAGCTCGACCACCGCGTCCAGACTCCAGACCCAAGCCAAGATAGAAAATATTGTTTTTAAATTGATCCGACCAGGAATCAAATCCGGGACCCTTGCGAAGAAGTTAAAAAGGCAACATTGCATCAACCGGTTTTTTTGTCCTTTTTTACAGTCAAGAATATTGTTTGTCTTATGTTCTTTGTTAATTGTTTTAATCCTTTTTTTATTTATTGTAATTTGTGTATTTTGTAAATTTTGGGCACTTTATTAATTTACCAGAACGACTGTTTTTAAATCGGCACATCTTGTTTTATTGTCTGTTTCACACTATAATATGAGATTAAAAATTTAAGGCGATAGTTTTCATTAGAGTATATACTTGCAAAATAATAGGCTCATCTACATCGCTTTGGGGGTCTGCCAACCCTCAT
This sequence comes from Anania crocealis, assembly GCA_949315895.1. Lineage (NCBI taxonomy): Eukaryota > Metazoa > Arthropoda > Insecta > Lepidoptera > Crambidae > Anania > Anania crocealis. The sequence continues at coordinate 5,987,899 of OX438863.1, forward strand.
AACGTGCGGATATGGATATTGCATAGTTGCAGTCGATGGCGGACAGATGGCTTTGTTACAAGAGATTTTATGGGCAACATTCTATAGCGATCACAAGTAATCAGGATGTGGGTCTGGTTACGGTTTTATATGCTAGTTAGAACAAAGAACAAAGTGATCCAAAACTTTCACGTATCTGTCTAACTAAATATCTCCCAAAAATTTGGAACCTACCATAATATTACCTTAAGGTGTTTGTACTAAACATATATATTACGACCAGTCCCTTAAGGACTCATAGAATCTGCCCCCACATCATTTGAATGTCTATAACCCGGGTCGGTTATGCAAGGAGATGTCGAGAGCACGATTTGCGGCGCAATCACGGGTCCCCAAAAGATACACAAGGTAACGAATTGCCAATAAAAAGCTAACAAAATGCTGTGGGTAAGCATTTCGGTCAAAGCTGTAAATCCCCGGCTTGGGGCAATAAATCCGGGGAAAAATATCGGAGCCGTGTAATACAGTTAGATCCGATTGTGCGGGATAAGGCCGCGGGAGGCATATTCGGGACTCACTCTATTTTGAATATTAAAACTCGGTCTATGATTGCACCTTTCGTGGTTCGGGATTCAAAAGAGTCGTTACATAGTTAATATTTATCTTACGTGTGCGAGAATATTGTTGTAGGAATTATTGTAATTTAAATGTGGTGAATGGTCATGACTTGTCAAAATGCTTTGTGTGGGTATTCCTAGTTGTAAAAAAATCTTCGAATCACTCAATCAATCTATTAATTATCCATACTAATATTATAAATAGGAAAGTGTGTGTGTCTGTTTGTTTGTCTTTCAAACCAAAACGGAGCGACGAATTGACGTGATTTTTTAAGTGGAGATAGTTGAAGGGATGGCATAGGCTACTTTTTGTCTCTTTCTACACCCCACTTCCCTAATATGGGGGGTGGAAGTTTGTATAGAGCATTCCGCAATTTTGAAGGTAGAAAGCTAAAAATTGGTATGCGGACTATTTGTGACAAACAAAAAAACCTTAAAACTTTTTTTTTGGAAATCCTTCCCCAACCCCTTAAAAGAGATGGTGAAATTTTATTGTTACCCCGAATTTAACGCAAGCGAAGCCACGTGCAAAAGCTAGGTAGTAATGTATATTTTAATCTTTCCAGTTACTTCTAAAATTCTAAAAGATATTTAATAAATTTCATGTATCTCTGAACGTTGCAGCATTGTAATCAAATCGAATTTCTCCGTCATCTGCGGCTTACCTCGCTAAGTCACGCGCGTATCGGCTCGCAATAGAAAACGAAAATGTTAGACTGTGGAACAATATACCCAGTGGAGCGTCACCTAAACGCTTCGAAAAACAATTGTTGCAGTAAACCTGAACACAATGGAGGCAGATATAGATGCCTCATTACTTCCATTTACATTTGATCAATGTTATGAATTCAACATTTTTTTACTGATAGTATCTACCAATCAAGAAAAGTGCTTAAGGCAGTAAGCATTGTTGTTTTTTATTAAGCTATTGCATAGCTTCTATCGCGGGCCTTGAGCGTGGAGACCGAATCCAGAAATTCCGTAACGAAAATAACCTAACCTAACACTCGGGGCGAGGCACGATCGAAAAATTTTGAATTTCCGAAATTTAAAAGAATTTAGAAGAAAATATGGATTTTGACAGTATGGTTGCCTATGTTAACCATATCTGCCAAAATAACAGAAAAAAATAATTACAAAAGTCAAAATTAGAAAATACATAAAATTATAAAATTAAGCTATTGCATAGCTTCTACCGCGGGCCTTGTTAGTTTTATAATTGCATAAGTTGATAAAAAATGCTATGCAATAGCTTCACCGCGGCAGTCTCCGAGTGCCACATGTCTTTTTTTTATTATATTTTTCTTGATTGAAATACAATACCTTGATTAATTGAATGAATAATTTAAATAACTTCAAATAGGAAGTTAAATTATACCTTGTTTTTATTTTTAAAGGCTTCATAGTTATAATTTAGTTCTTTATTAGCACGATTCATCGTTTCTTGGGTTACGATTGTTATTTTAAGTAGCACAAAAATCTACCTTCTTTTTTCAAAATTCGAAATCCAAAATCAGCTCATGAATTCTGTGTCGAACACTGCCACCGAGTCTTGCGCTTATTGGAGCAGCGAACCTTCTGTAACTAACTGCTTTATTTGTGTCTCGAATGAGAGCGTGCCTGCCTCACGGTGCGGTTTGAGCAATTACCGCTAATGTAGGCTCGCCATACTTTAAAACCAGTTAAGGCTCTTCGTGTATTTGTATTACGGAAATACGTATAGCGGAACGCCCCTGTCTGGCCCTTAAAACGTAATACTGTTAGTCGAGGTTGTTACAAATGTCGGGTGTATGTTTTTTTAAATATTTTTTTGTTCTAATGAACTTGCTCTTTAACTACAATAACATCAGTATGTGGGTGTGCATACTGTTGCAAAGCTTTAAATACATTGGGGTACTAACCTCTTTCCAATTTAAACGTTACTGTGTTTTGTGTGTTAGTTATGAATACACAGACATACAAATACTTTACCGGTAAATATACCGGTAAATTAAAACGCTTAAATACACTTTATTTATTGATACATAGTAAAAAGAAGATAATAGAATATAACAATATATGGTATCCCTACAATCCTACATCTAGCTAGGATCTAAGTATAACGTAAACCGAGTGACCGTAGAGCGCAGGTTTGTTTAACTGTATCTACACGGGCGATTTGCTTGCGACAAATGTTGATATTCAGTTGCCACCTGATTCTGTTACGCGCTCATACTATCTGAAATAAAAACTGACAATATATTTCAAAGTAAAACAACAAATCACTGGATTTGTTTGATTCACACTCAACAATAAAATAAGTTATTTTATCTGTACTTAACTATTTTAAAACGTTTCATATGAATTATGATTGGCAATTACTTGCCACTGACCTTAAGTGTCAATATCTAATAAAATTTTAATTAAAATTCATTTTTATCACTTTTAAATTAAATTATGTCATGTGGCCAATCATGTGGCTGTGTTTTTTTCTAATAATGTTTTTTAGACAGAAATACTCTGAGGAAAATCGTTTTTCATATTACAAAATACTGAAAAAGAACTAATCGTAGACGTGGCAACTGTCTGACCAAAATAAATAAAGGTCCTGTTGGGTGCCTTGTTATTTTTTACAACATTTCGACTGCTTAGTTAATGTATAATTATTTTCTTTGTTACTTATAAAATTTATGGATGACAAAGGTTAGACGTTACTAGTTCTCCTAAACGATCAACTATCATTCTAAAACGAGCAGGCTCAATTCCCTTTTTCAGTTATCAGAACGTTTTTAGTCTGATAAAAACTGGTCCAACAAATATTTCAAGAGCAATTGCAAATAGACCTGATCGTTCAGTATTTAAGGGTCCTCTTTCCCTATGGTCCTACGAAGTACTTTCACCATAATATTTTATCGTTTATTGAGATTTTAAGAAATGTATAACTTACGTTTGTTTTGCAAGCATTATTTTTGCTACAACGTAGTATGGTCGTCTAATGGTTTTGGCTTTTGACTCGACTTTTGGTTTTACTTTTTTGTCAGTAAATTAAATTTAAATGAAAATGAGGTACTAACCGTGTTGTTAAGTGCAAAACTCAACAACGTATCGACCTATTGGCCAAATTTTACACACTTTACACCTAGTAACAAATTGTTAATCCAAAATAATTTTCTATCCTTACCTTGCAACGTTACTTTCAAAATCTGTGTTAATTTTTGCTTAGTCAGTATGACGAGAATAAGGTTTCATTTTAAGTTTTTAATTTAATATAAATTAAATCCAATAATTTATTTGTAAAGCCTGTTAAATATTGTCAACTTTTGTACCTTTCCTGCATAATAATAATATCAAGTTCAACATGTTCCCATTTAGTTGTATCTACGTGAAATTTACGTGAAACCTTTATGAGCTAAAGCAAAATGGCCTCTCGCCTGTTCATCATTTGAAAGGCTTTCAAATTTCAAATACGGTTGGTATTTGCGAAAATATTGCTTTACGGGCGATATTTTCGCTTCGCTATAACCATGCCAGAGAACTTTGATGAAATATCTTTGTAGAAAAACAAGCGAGCACTTTGGAGTGGCATTGCTTTGGGCCGAGAGCTATATTGAATCTCTGTGGCGTACTTGGTAACATTTGGGAGTTTGTTCTATTGGTTTCCATTTCTATCGTTAAATTTCTTATGAGAAGAACTAGCAATCAGATTCTCTGAAAGCTTATTACTACTTCGAAGTTAATGGATGTAGCTTATGGTAATAAACCGTGACTTAAACGACCGATGCTAATCGTTGTAAATTCTTTTGTGTATTTTCCCACGAACTCGCGACATATAAAGCGGGATAGATCTTTGTTAGATCTATTGTAGTCAACAGCACCGCGAATCAATTTAAACCTTTAACATAAGCTCGCGTTGTAGAGGCATTCGATGTAAATAATTATGACCAAATATAAATCAAGCTGAGATAGTATGATAGGCAATAGAAAAAAAAAACTCACGGTTATGGTCAGTTGTCAGAAATAAAACCAGCCAAAGTAGAATCAGTAAGCTGTAACATGATCGCCACATAAGTTGGGTGAACTCTGCAAATATACCTATTTGATTTCTAAAAGATATTAACAGTTTCCACCAAGTCACATAAAAAATTGAGTACAATTTCCCATGACAAAACATTTTTCTATCGTTATCTGCAAATGCAATTCGTTATTCAAAAGGATATTCTTCTCATACTTCTGTGTTGCTTGAATGAAAGAATAAAACTTCATTTCCTAGACATGCCGGAATGTCACCTGCACTGCGACCGATAAAAATAAAATCTCCATTCCATAGCTCTGCGTTGCATTGTCTTTTGAAAGAGCGAGGTAAAACAATAAACAACAGAAATACGTATTGGTTTTTATAGTTGGTTTTACTTGATACAGTTTTTCATTACTGTTTTATACGTGAATATCACAAAAAATACATTAATTTGGTTATGCAGGCTGTTTAATATAGAAATATACGTAAAACCACTAGAGATTGATGATTTGCAAACTAGCACCCCTATAATAAAGGGGAGGTTTTAGTTAAGAGATATACCTAATGTAAGCATTGCCGTATCTAGATTTCTAGCTTTCAAAAGTCTCCTTTTTTTGCTGAACCGAGCCTCTGGAAATAATGATTCTGATAAATTTTCGGCAGCATGACTGAGTGATTAGTAAATTTATACAGTTCAGAAACATAATCTACCGCTAGCATATAACAGTTTTAACGTACCTTAAGTGTACATAAGTTTAGTTCAATCAGCGATGAAGGTCGTAACGGGACATGTCCGAGATCAGTTCCCGTGCTTATTAGGGACACCACAATTAAAGGCAGTTTTCCAGGATATCTAAAAGCAGAGCACGATGCTTGTAAGCGAAGTTCGTTTGATCTAATATTGTCTGATAATAATAATATATCGGTAATGAATCTTTTTTCTACAATATCCATTACCTTAAAATAATGGGTCACAAATCACAATATTCTCCTCTTAAGCATTTTTGAATTTCTATACTCGACTTCGCTTTTCCTTATCATAAGTATAATGTGCTACGTTTTAAAATACACAATACCAATAATACGAAACGAATTAACATTGCAATTCAAATCCCAAACTAATTAACTACTTATGCACTCGTTTTTGTGACACAAACAACGAAGGTATCATAAACACCCAGAAACGAGAAGATATACAATAAACTTTTGCCCTACCGGGAATCGATCCTGTCCCCTTTGGAGCAGACGACACCGTGAAAACCGTTAAATGTATATGCCACTCCACCATAGAAGTATACTCGTATAAACATTTGAATTTACCACATAATAATATGCACTAACATGTAATTTTATGTAATGAAGTAGTATTTTGCTAAGATATTCAAGTGTTAAGACCAAGGCATACAGTTAAGTATGAGTTGAAAATTTTTACAGTTTTGTCATTGTTTGATACATTGTTGAAGGTAAATTTTCCATTATAGCATACAATTTGTCACAATAGTTGGCAACCATAGCGACAAGTTTTTGAGCGCTAGCTTGATGCGCGCTCGCGGACAGTGTTGCCACTTCTGCAAACAAGGCAAACGGTACCGTTAATTCTTCTCGTTATTTACAGCCTCCTTATAGAAGTGGACGGTTATATTTTTTACACTAACCTACACAGTACCTTTGGTGTGATTTTATCTAGAATATATGGTGACCAACTAACGGAGTTTGTTCCAGGATCAAAAATTATATAAAGACAAAATAATGAAATGGAACCTACCTATTTATCGTGTGTGCCTTAGAGATGCTAGTTATATAATGTCATTCCATTCCATTCATGCCCAATCACCCAATGATATAAATAATATATAATATAGTAGTGATATTATAATTGCAATAAAATTGCTTAAGTATCATATAGATGACTCTAGTTAAGTCTAGTTAGTTTAGGTTTAGTTATTATGTGTTAGCAAGTATTTATGTATTTATTAAGAATGAAGAATTCGCACTGATGACATGGCAGAATGGTCGCAGACCTTAGCCGTAATAAACCAATAGGGACACGCTATTGGTTTAAACTTCCAATCTCGGGGTCCTGAGTGCGATTTTTATAAACGCACTTTGTTCAGTGCACTGTGTGCAACTTAACACCATTGTACCATTTTTATAATATAACTAATTTAACCATACGCAAAGACTCGTTTTTTCAGTACATAGATCTGTTAGTCAACCATAACACTGGCAGAACTATTTTCATGTGAATTTTTTCTATGTGAATATGTTATAGTGCCTATATCCTGTTAATACCTAGAACATATTTCTGCCTTACAGAATTCTCGTTTTATTTAGCGTGAGTTCTAGGCAAATTGATTAAAACTAGCCAAAGTAAACTACAACTTATCAAAGTTAAAATTGAGTTGAGGTTAAACTTTTGCGGTAATATTATTCACTGAAATAGGTGCGTTGAACTTTTCCTTTGAAACTTTATAACTCTGTGTTTAAACATACGTGTAAAAACGAAAAACAACTGAGTAAAGTTAGTTTAAAAACATAGGCAACGAAAAAATAGCCATGTACAAAATATTAAATTAAAAATGGTACTCATACTTATATTATAATTGTCGATCGATACATTTTGGTTTCATTATGTCATTCTTAATTTCACATTGTCAATGTAATTAAATTCATAATGACAATAACTTTTTTAATATGGTAAATAATTTGATGCTAGTAATTATTTGTATTTAAAATTTGAATTTTTATCATGATTTTTTTAAAGAGTTAGGCCCAAAAATAACTTAGATTGACCGCTAAAATTAAGTCCCTCATAAACAAATAAACCAATAACACTTCTGTATTATTATTGCTTCAAATAGTCACCACATCCATTTACGTTCTATGAACTGGACGGCTGAACATGATTATGAAATCATGTTCAGCCTAAACTAGTCCACAGCTAGACATGAGCCTCTCCATAAGGATGATTTCGCCATAATCGCCACGCTTGGCAGGCGGGTTGGCTATAGCAGTTGCGCCAATGGCAGAGAAAAGACTGGGGCCCGTCTTATATATACTTCTTTAGTTGCCGCTTAAGACACCCATAGGAAGAGATGGTGCAATTCTTTTTATGTGCCGACTTCACAAGAATTTGCGTTTAGTAGTTGGATATTGGTTGGATAGTCTTAAAACCTACAATAATTTTACTAAATCAACCTATAACCGAATACCATTAAGTCTGGACTAATCGTGTTAACGGCTTTGCGTTTGCGTAAGCCCAATTAATATCTGTCGCACAGATACGCATCAGGTCTTTGTGTCAATGATTTGCCGTAAAAATTACAGCGTTGATTGGTTAGATCGAAATCAGGGACAGTGTAAGTAACGTATTGCAATCACATGATGAGGGTCGGTTCAAGCTATTGCAGCGCATACGAGTGCAGTTGCCGCACGTGAAACTGCAGCGTGCAGTTGGTAATAAATAATGAATAAGTATTAATAAAAGGACGTGGACCACATCAAATTTATTACATAAAATAAGTAATTATATATAAAACTTGTTTTGTGGCATTAGAAACAACAAACTACGAACACAGACCCCAGAAAATATAGAAAGATACTTTTTCTTCTACATTGACCAGTCCGGGAATCAAACGATTGAAAACCGTTGGTCGTCAAATGAGGTGGAATGATTTCGATGGTGGTAGTACTACTCGTATAATATATCAAAATCACAATAATATTATTTTAATGTATAGGTGTATATTTAGGAATCAAAATGCTAGTTGTAATATATTCATTAACGACATTATGTTTGAAATGTCTAACTTAGATACATAGTTTTGAAAATCTTCTGAGTAAACTTGAAGTTTAACGTTACCACTGCTTACCGCCATTGCACAAACAATACTTAAAAATTTAAATTTTGAAAAAGCATGTCCATATCACTTTGCGGTCGCAGTGTTCTACATTACCTAATGTATCTGCGCAACCTCTGGGTGACGGCTGAAAATCAGTGTTTCCGCCTTGGGGTGGAAACTTATGCTGAGCCTTGACCCATGTTTGCTGCAGCAAACACTGTTGACATTCATGTCTGTTTTAATTATTGTGTTTGTACTGTTTTGTTTGTTGTTATAATATTTTGGTGTACTTACTGTGCTTTATGTTAATTGTGTTTACTGTGGCAAAATAAACGAATAAACGATTTCTTATCTTACCTACCGTTCTTAGGTAGGAGGCTTTTATACAACTAAGAATGCATACGTAGCCTATCAAATGCATGTGCCGCGACTGAGGCGCTTGCTAGGCACCTATTTAATACAAATACATAATACGTAAACTATAACCAGTCGTTGTATTTTCACTTATAGCTGCAGCAGTCGACAAAGTCGAGTACTACCTTTTTATAGGTACCCGGGTTTTCTACTTCTGATCTGCTACGCTTTTGGAGCAAATTAAAATTTATTGACTGCTAGTATTATTTTATGTTCGAATAAATATGCCTACTTCCACCTGTTTTACGGCATGTCTTTTATTGTTAATTCAATTAATGCCAAACAACATCTTAATGCTTTCCGTCTATTCGTAGGCGTCTTTTGCATCTTATATAATGTTTAAATGTACTTCGATTGTGAATATTATAGAGAGTTCTGGTTCACTAAACCCATCCGAATAGAGACTGTAGCATTGTCAAAATAGCTCACAAACAGCGAAGCATTTTGATCGCAGAGAGAAAACAATATGATTTCACTGACCATTGAACAGAAGTAATGTCGGTCAACCAATTGGACGAAATAAATTAATTTTATTTTGCCGAGTGCAATTAGAAACGTAGTCTGCCGCGCACAATGGGGCGACCGGGACGATTATTGCGCTGCATTGTGTATCTGATATGTTTGTCTTGTGCGTTGTTACAGGAATGTGGGCTTTCCGCTTGTTGTAATAATCGAAATTGTGATGGAAAAAAAGGGTTTTTTATAGCCAAAAGCCGTGGTAAATAAACAAGTATAAATAGGATAAGAAACTGTGAGCCGACTACGAAAATGTATGATTTAAAAGTCACCCTGTATATTAGCTGTATTGTTTAAACATTTTTGTACTCAGGATTTAGTTTTCTTTCATTTGATACCACTCGCAAACTTTTTTTCAAAGTATCCCAGTATATTGTCAAAGTATTGTGTAGTAAGTACTATGTAGCTTTTCTGAATTCATTACCCTTCCTGTTGACTTTGCCGTAGTCGGTTAATAATACTGCCCGAAATAGAGACAACTCCTTCTTGTACTAAGGTCGTAAGAAGCGACCATGCAGACGAATGGTGTCTACTCTCCTCTATTGACCAAAGTGCGGTCGCCAAGTGCCATTAACCTATCGAAGCCTGATACTAATTTTTTTTTTAATTATTAATATTTTTTACAAAAAGAGTTTCGAATTTTCCAACATTGCTCGGTTATTTGATCACCAACCCGCATTTGGTAAGCGTGGTAATTATGCCTGTACATTGTGCAGGTACACTCGACAGCACATCAAGTTAAACAGTTGGACTGCGATAACAGCTTTTATTACGTAGGGCATAAAGGCGGTCTCAAGGTCAACATGTATAGTCTGATGTGCCGCCGTGTATACATATCACTGCTATGGTAACTTGAATTCAACGATGGAGGACTTTGCTATGCAGTGGGACGATTAAACTTTACTCTGTTTATTAATTATTTGCTAAGCATAATGATACATGCATTTGCAAGACACTTTTATTTAAAAATTAGCATTTACAGCAAAATAATAAAAAAAACATTATAGGATAGTTTTTGTTTTTAAGCAGAATCTATCCTATGTTAGTAGGTGATTGTCAATAAAAAATTTCATCTAAATTGGTCTAGTAGATTTAGTCTAACTAAATTTAAAAATACAAATCTTTCCTTTTTATTATATTAATACACTCATAAAGGTAAAAATTATTTTCACACTTTGATATTGGATATTTAGTTTACATTTCAGATAATAATACCAGAATCGGAATCAGTAAACTCTGAATTAGGCTAATTGTATTCTTAGCCCATACCGCGGTAAAAAGTTATTCATTAATGTAAGGTCTAGCTTTGAGTTAATCTATTGTGATCCAGGTCCTTTCATAGGCAGGGGTTTATTCCCACTAGGCTTATCTATATTACATTAGCGAACGGAGCCAAGCATTATTCAAACAAATGAATACCAAAATAAATCTACCTGAAATAGATTCTGTTCGTCCCTGTAGCTATTCCTAGTACCTTGAGTATCTAATGTGTCAGTAACTGTAATTGATCGGATTGATCAATAAATGGTTGTCAAGCTTGTAAAGTTTGTTTCGAAGGAAAAAAATAAATGCGCTGTGCAATGGGGACTACCGTTTCTTTGCTCACCAGTTGGCGCCACTGTAGACTGAGGTCCGGAGGTATAGCTGTCAAAGGTGATTGGCGCCGAAACAAAGTGTTATTCTTGAATCTAATTAAGGTTTATTATTTATAAATAACTATCTTGATATCAACAAACTAACTTCTGAAATAGTTGCTCTTGAGGCCGCCTATTTTTGCGCTTTTTCTTTCCTTTTTCCTCTTTCCTTTCCACTTTCCAGCAGGTAAATTAAAGAAATTATAATTTATGCAACAAATTCCGCTAAAACCAGTGAAAAGTGAATGATATTGGACCTCACGCGACACAAGCGCCTCTAGTGGCAAATTCACTAGCGATAGCCCCCATTTACTAGTCTTGAATAGTCCGGAGATTATAAATTATACTAGTCAGTTGTTTTATTATTTGAACAAATTAATTATAGGTTTAGACCTTTCAAAATGTAAAATTTTCATTAATAAAACACCATTTGCCGGGTTGCCTGTATGAACGGCTATAACCGTGATATAATATAACACTGTGCTTGATATACGAGGGCGGGTCAATAAGTCCGTGACTTTTGAAATAAAACACAGATTTTTTGATAAATAAATCATTTTAATTTTCAACGTAGTCTCCCTTGAGCTCTATACACTTTGTCCAACGCTTCTCCAATTTTTTTATCCCTTCCAAAAAATATGTTTTGTCGAGGTCCTCAAAATAGACCTTTGTTTGCGAGATGACTTTATCATTGGAGTCAAATCTTTTTCCACCAAGCCATTTCTTCAGATTTGGGAACAAGAAGTAGTCACTCGGAGCCAGATCTGGAGAATAGGGCGGATGAGAGAGCAATTCATAGCCCAATTCATGGATTTTTGCTATGGCAACTGCACATGTGTGCACCCTTGCATTGTCTTGGTGGAAAAGAACTTTTTTCTTGGCCAAATGAGGTCGGTTTTTTTTCAAATCGTCATTGAAGCGGTCTAATAAGTTGGCATAATATTCCCCATTGATTGTTCTTCCCTTTTGAAGGTAGTCAATGTAGATTATCCCACGTGCATCCCAAAAAACAGTCGCCATAACTTTATTGGCTGACAAACCCACCTTGGCCTTCTTTGGCGCTGATTCACCCTTAGAAACCCACTGTTTTGACTGTTGTTTGGTCTCTGGTGTGTTGTGATGGATCCATGTTTCGTCCACGGTTACAAAACGGCGCAAAAACTCCTCCATATTGCGACTAAACAACGCCAAACCTTCCTGTGAAGTTGTTACACGATTGCGTTTGTGGTCGACTGTGAGCAAACGCGGCACCCATCTTGCGGAAAGCTTTCTCATACCCAAGTGATCTTTCAAAATTGAAACCACTGAGCCATGCGAGATCCCTACGGCTTCCACAATCTCTTGCACTTTCAATCTTCGGTCGGCCAACACCATATCGTGAATTTTTTCGATTGTTTCGGGTGTAGAGACCTCAACTGGGCGTCCAGGACGTTCGGCATCTTCAGTGCTTGTACGGCCACAATGAAATTCAGTAAACCACTTTTTTACCATTGAAATCGATGGTGCAGAGTCCCCATAGTATTTATCAAGCTTAGCCTTGGTCTCGGTAATGGTTTTTTTTCGCAAAAAATAATGCTTTCCTCATATTACTGGGTAGTCTGATAAAGATAGCTGTCAGACACAAACTAACTGACGCAGCAAGTTCAAATTTTGGTAGGAGTCAACTGACAGATACCTGTTGCCAGGAGTAGTGTTGCTTTTTCGGTAAAGAGGTCAGAAATTCAAAAAGTCACGGACTTATTGACCCGCCCTCGTACTGCCGGGAAAAGTGTTAAATTTCATCTAAATTGGTCTGGTTAAGCTTCCATCACACGTTTGGATGTGTTATAAACCTGTCAAGCTGGATTCGGACATTCAAAGGCTTGGCACCAATATTTAAATTAATTGCTCACGCTAAAACATTTGCGCGGGGCCAACGACCTCTCCGTCATCTGTAATAACTGTTTCACTACTAAAGGCGCATAAAAACTTTTCGATAAAAAACTGTCAAAAATAGTTCAGAAATAATAAAAAACAGTACCTCTAGCACAAAAAACTATTGACTTCGAATCGTTTGCGTATCGAAAGCAAACGACACAAAGTTCGTACTTTGTTTTGTAGTTCTCGTTTTGACCGCGCGAACGCTGTTTAAGTTTTCATACTAAATATTTCGATGGCGATACAAACACGCAAACGATTCGAATTCGATAGTTTTTTGAGCTAGAGGTACGGTTTAGAGCGGGCTCAGCGCAGTGTAGCATTCCGTACACGTCGCAAATGCCGACTTATTTGATTTGTTATTCGATAAAGTAAAGAAAAAGTAAAAGTTTTACTTTAAGTACATATTAGCAAGATAAGACTGTGATCTGTTTGTGTACTAATGCAAATAGGTAAATAAATATGGTAATTTTACACGGTTCGTAAAATTCATTTTGCTATTTGTTTTACTTACCTGAACACATTCTGTAACAAATTTTCGTTAATTAAAATAATTACAAACTTAATATTTCACAAATGGATCTTGAATTCGCAGATCCACGATATCTTTAAAATACCAATAATCCATCAAGATTATAAAGTTGTCTGTTTCATTAGAAAAAATCTTAATAACGTTATATTAGATCAAAACGTTTATAATATAATCATCGCAAACTAAACTCGATACTACAGTAATTTAAAATACACGTAAACAAGTTTAATGCAAATTAAATTTGTTTTTACTTTGATAACTCCGTCTGGACGAGCATTCAGATATAATTATTCTTTCGGCGAACAATAAAATAGCATTAGCATTTAGCTGAATTCGGAAGCAGCGTGGAAGTAACAACTATCATAAATATCCATAATTTTTAGTCCGCTCGGATGAGTTACGACTACGTAACGACGTGTTAGCTTTAAAAATTACTGCTGGAAGATACATTGTTATTTTATTTCTGTTATTACTTTGAACAATTTTTAGTAGGTAACTGGCTGTTGTTGGACATTGCATAAGAAATGAGCTACTCAAATTGGTCGTTTGGGTACTACTACTATAAGTTGTAGGATCAGGAGACGCGTCTACTGAGTGTCCTATTAAAGTGTAATATGATTGATTATTCTTTTTTTTTACTGACTCGATCGATCAATTGATCCCGGGATCTAGCTAGCGATATCTTAAAGTGCAGCGTGAATATCATGAACATAATCTTAGAGCAGAATTATGAGTATGATTATTATTTTACCTACTTCTTTGTTGTACTATCTGAGTTGTTTTTATGACTTTCCGATAGGTACTTCAGCACTGATCACAGAATAACTGAAGTCAAACAATGATTATGGGTGTTTTTATTTAATCTTTATTACACAATGTAAAAAGTGGACTTAATGGTCTATGGCAATCATCATTTACAAGTCGACCACTGAGCTTAGCAAAATTGTTTTGTGAGTGGGACTACAAATTTAAAGCAAAGTTGCAAAATAAAGAGAAGTAGGTAATTTTGATTAATCCACACATCGTTTTAGCTTAATTAATTTAAGATAAATTTTATAAGTACAGACAAAAGCACGTCAACCTACCACAAAACGTCAAATTTTCTCAATTGATATTGATCTCTATTTGTTGGACTTAAAGTTGAAAATCAATTCAATGACCTTTAACTTTTTGGGTAGGTTGACCTGCCGATGTCTGTACATGCAGTGGGACCGAGCAAGGTACTTGAAAAGTATTATTTTGTGCACGGTACATTAGTGTATATTACTCGAATAGTAAGGAAAATTTACCTTTGCCCGCAAAAGGGCAACCCAAGCCAAATAGTTTATACGATAAGACCAAGGTTGAATTTATTGCTGTCTCAGATGGCAGTAAGCCCTAAAACATCGTTTACAATAATGCCATTCATTACAAAGTCGCCTCAAGTTTCTTTTGAGCCTAAAAGCATTCTTTTCAAGAATTCGAAGTACAAGTAAAATAAGAAGAGATTTTTTTCGTAAGATGTCGAATGCCTAAAAAGGAATCTTTAATAGCGCCCAATGAATTCTTGGTGGCAAGAAACTACTTTTTAACAAAGGAAACAAGGATTCAGTAGGCTCAACTCGATGGTGAACAGCGTCTTCAGTGTTTGGACTGAACTCGCTCAAGTTATTTCTTTACTTTACATTACGCAAAACAAATGTTTGGCCCCATGGTGGAAGAGTAGACTGCATTTTGTATGAAATCTTTCATTTACCACAACTCCATGGTACTTATTTAATCCGTCTATGATAAAGTTTTACAAATATGATTCGTAGAGTTACAGAATGTAAAAAATAAACCCTACCTATAAAGATTCTAAAATGATGAAAAATTTTGCAATACTTATTATAGGAAGTAAGCCTACTATGTCTGTCTCTACTTCTGTGATGAGAAAAAACTTGTGAGAATATTGAAGTTTGACTTGAAAAGATGATTTATGTTCTAAGCATTTAAGTGTTGAGGACTATATTTTTTTACTATATTTACAGCGTTAAATCACTGTAGTATTACTTTTGTTTTTGCGGGCAAAGGGTCCAATTCGTTGCCGTTCTCTTTGCTTGAAATGCGTTTGGAGACCCAGATCCTTTGCGAAAGCATTGATTTTATCTAGCCATCTGCGTTTCGGTTGATACGGATAATTTTTGTTTGGCAAAATATTACTTAAAAGTAAAGTCACAGCCTTTTATTCATCCCACAGCAGCATAGTAATTGGTATGGTAACTTGAATTCAAGGGTAATGTTGTGATTAATTTGCGTTTATTTTGAATTAAACAAAGAATTTGATGTAAGTACCTGCATATTATTATATCGAAGAGTAGGTATTCTTCTTTTCATCTGACTTTTCTTCGAGTATAGTCTGGTGTCAGTTTTCCAAGCAGTCTATGCCTTTGACTTGACTTTCTACGACTTAACTTGCGACAGTAGCCGGGACCAACGGCTTATCAAAGCAAGACTGTATGCCAAACTGTGAATAGTTAATGTGCACAGTAACGTCAATTCGATTTAGGTCGAAGCCATGCAAATTATATTGTACTTACCTATTTTATTTTTCTTTTAAAAGGCTGATAGCCTTGACTAGTAAAAAGTTATTAGTAAAAAAAAAGTATTAGAAATACGCTGTATGTTTTCAAATTTCTAAAATTTGATATGTTTTTTAAGATTCGTTGGTCAGTATGGTTTCCCAGCCTTAGATTTAATCAGATTATGTATTTTTTGTGAAAGTTATTGTGCTTACTAAAGATAATACTTATATCTGTTACAGATCAATCACACGGTCGCTTGATAGCTTAAAGGTACGTGAACAATGCCAGAGTTAAGTCTTTGTTCAAGTTGATTTATGGAAGAAAATCTTTAATAGGTGCCCATTTGTATGAACAATTATGTTGTAAAGAGATTATTAAAGCCACCTCAATATATTTAAGATATCTTGAAGAAGGATTTAAAAGTCTAAGTTTTATCCGCAAATATGCACCTTAAGTCATAGGTACAATTCAAAGTTACTCCGTGACGTAGAAAATCTATCTTGCAATTATATGCTAATAAAATCTGCCTTATCATTATTATCAACACCAGCTTGCATTAGTCCACTGCTGGATTACGGACTCTCCAAAATGAAGACTTTTCCATAATGGCCACGCTTGGCAAGCGGGTTGTTGATCGCAGTTTTGGCCATCATGTAGAGGAGTGTGGGGTGATGGTATCTACCTCCTAGTGGTCCACCCTGGGCAACGGCATCTTTGGATTTTTAACCAATGATGACTGCTAACAGATCCCCCTGCGGTGGTAGGCTTCGTAAGAGGCTGCCTGGATGCTACCACACCCTCCTGCCGGAGTCCAGCGCCAAACAGTTTTTATGTGTTCCGCTGATGTGTGGGAGAACCAGTACCTCTGGGTAAGCTCGCTCCATCTTAGGCTTCTTCTTAATCGTATAGTTAAGTATGTAGTCAAGAGAAAGCACATTATTTATTTAAAAAAGAAAGACACTGCTGCCTGTGTTCTTTTGGGAGCAATCCTTTAGTTGCCTCTTACGGCTATTGTATTACGATACAGAAAAATCTTTATATTTTATATGCAACTGGCATTACTACATTTAAATTTGTCTAAGCAGCTTCATATTATTGATGTTTGCAGTAGCATTGCAAAAATATAATGAGACAAATCATTAAAATTGAATAATTATTAGAACTTTAAAAAAATATCATATTATACGTTCCGAGGTAACCTACTGTTAACTTTATGCCAAACTGCATCAGTTTTGCCCGCAGAAAACGAAGCCATGCAAATTATACCTTACATTATTCATATCTTTGATGCATTTTTATTAGAAAAATGCTAACGACCTTGGGGTCACCGGCATTTGCATGATATTATCAAGGTTACATAATTCGCTGTCTCATACACACGTTGACATCAAAGTAAGTATCAACACCGTAAATGAAATAATTGGCGGTCTTCAATTAGCTGGAGAGTCGAAAATCGCGTCGTATAATCACAGTCTATGAACTGTGGTATAATATTACTAATACTGACAATATAAGTTTGGCTGGATATTTGACGACCTCCTTGGCGGAGTGGCGTACACACCGGTTTTCAAGGTGTCGCCTGCTCCAAGGTCCCGGGTTCGATTCCCGGACGGGGGTCAATGTAGAAAAAATGTGTTTTTCTACATTTTCTCGGGTCTGGGTGTTTGTGGTACCTTCGTTGTTTCTGGTTTCCAAAATACGAATGCTTTAAATAGTTATTCAAATTGGGATTAGAACAATGTATGTGATGTTGTCCACATTTATTTATTTATTTTATTTGTAACTCAACCACCCCAAACCGGCTGAACAAATCTGGCTGAAATTTACTACATTCATGGCACAGAGGTAGACATTAGTCTGCAATAGCACACAGGTTATTTACACATCTACCGGAAAAATACACGGTTTCCGTAGGATAAACAAGTTTGTTTTTCATTTTGAAAGGGATCAATATGATTTTAAGCATAGCGGTACCCTAGGGGTCGGGGTACATTAGCTATTCTGTTATATTTTTTAACCTACTATTATTATATATTATATCCGCCAAGGATGACACAGGTAATATACTATAATGGTATTTATAGTGTCGTACTCTTTATGTACACGATTGGTACGTTGTGTAGTAATCACTGCAAACACAAGAGTGCAATCCGCTGTGGTGACGCGGCAGTTCCAGGACGGACGTAACAACCCAAAGACGGCACAATCTGAAAGGGCACTTATGTGGTCTCGAAATTTCGCTTCACCGTTTTGACTGAGCCTTCAGTCAAACCACCGAAACGGAGGCGGAGCGGAAACGGCAGCCAGGTGTGTCAGCCAAAATGAAAGACACGACTCCGCATTCGTTCGCTTGTGGTTTGTACTGTATAGTACGCTGTGATCCTATCCAATTTTATCTCTTGGGGAGTGTAATACATTTCGGCTTTAACTATGATAGTATTTTTTTGTTTCATTGATTGTTAAGCATAAAAACTGCCTATTTCTAGCGCCTATTTATTACAGATTGTCAGTACTTACTTTGTATATAGAATAAATACTGCTTTAAGTTAGAGCTACACATGCTACACATTTGTGACTTGGTATTCTATGATCATGATCAGCTGCTTAATGTACTTAGATATTTAGTGTTAAAGTAGAAAAAATCTATCAGAATAACTACTGCAACAAAACTCTGGCTAGGGATTTCTGCCAGCCCTAGCTTTGAGTATTTCAGACCGCGTGAAAGATTCCCTGCTCGGCTTACACATAAGTTATTTTCCATCTTATTCCATTACAGGGATTCTCTGGTAATAACGTTCGTAAGCACTCTTGATTAATATCAAGGTGTTTGCCCTTATGTGGAAAAAATTGCGAATTAACTTCTGAGCGAGACGCCCTGTTGAATATTTATATAGCGTTGGTTAGAATATAGCTAAAACAAAACAGATAGTAGAAGACTGCTTACATAAGTAAGTGCTTTCCAATGGCTAATTGTTGATGTTGATGTGGATTTTTCCTACTTAATCACGCCAAAACAGTTGATCGGATCGAAATGAAATTTGACACTGAGATAGATAACACACTGGAATATCGCATATACTCCAAAATAAGGCTTAGGTGGAATAAACATGTATGTTTCTTATTTTAAAAAAGAGCGACATTATTTTCTCCATTGTAGTAATTTAGGCGTCAAGGTATGACATTGATAACATTTCAGAGATGTATGGGATGTGGTTACTGTTTTGTTTGTACTTTCACGAGAAATGGCGAACTGTATAAATTCATTGTACGCTATAACCTGGTGATAGATCTTTATTATGTTGCCCGCGTCCCTCGAACACTGTCGCCTCCTAATGGCACACGTTAGTAGGGTTCATAATCATAAATGAAGCTAGAATTTTTATTAAAGACTAAATTTGGGTAACTTTAAGGTATTGCGTGCTAAAATGATCCAAGCAAAGAAACGAACCCAGCACTTCACTGCTGACATTCACCTTGAATACTGGTGCGTGAGCAGGGCTTTAAAAAAAATATCATATTGAATAAATGTCAAAATATCAACATAATGGATCTTAGTCTTGACAAGAAGGTATACTATTTTACCTTTCATAGTAATTGGGTCTCAATTATCAAACAAAGACTCATTTATGCATATTATTTGATCTCTAAAACAGAGAATGGGCGTCAACAAGAGTTTAATAAGCGCGGACAGATGAAGATTTAATAAATGAATTATGCTCAGTCATTTAATGAATTTAATTAAAATGACAGCGCCGTTCCACCCTGTTACGCCAGTTATAGGGTTGGCATTACGATACGAATCCTGCAGCACTGTGTCTAAAAGTAAAATAAAAAGTAACAGCCTAAAATCGTCCCGCTGCTGGGAAAAGGCCTCCATCATTGAATTCAAGTTACCACAGCAATTATGAGTACTGGCACAATCACCACGCGTGCCAAATGCGGGTTGGTGATCACAAACCCGAGCAATGTTCGAAAATGAGAAACTTTGTTAGCCGACCGGGAACTGTTGACTCTAACCCGGGACCCCGAGATCTTGGCCCAGTATTTAAATCACTAGACCAACGGGGCGTTATATCTATGCAGATATAATAATAGTTATTTGCAGATATAACTTTAAAATACTTCATAGTAGATGAAGTAGAGTATGGCTATAGTAACTGAAGTTAAAGTGAAGCCCTACTGCGCAATTTTTGACTTAGAGATATCCAATGGCGGTGAGGTTTAGTTGAGTTTTTTTTTTAAATAATGGGCTTGCTCTTGACTATATACTTAACTATACGGTTAAGAAGCAGCCTAAGATGGAGCGAGCTTACCCAGAGGTACTGGTTCTCCCACACACCTCATTATATACTGATATTATAATTGTAATTTAATTGCTAAAATATCAAATAAAGTATATAAATAGCTGTTTCATCTTAACTGACTGTTAAACATCTGCAAAGATGTTTCTTTCGGGTGTTAAGGGTGCAAACTCCTAACATTTGATGAAGCAACGCTGGCTTACAGCGTTAAGAATATGCTTGAAAAATTCGCGCTAAGTCGCAGTGTCTCGGTGGCTTAATGGTATAGCGCCCGCCCGGCATGCGAGGAGATGCGGGTTCGAGTCCCGCCTGAGACTAAATTTTTCAAGTTTATATACTGATATTATAATTGCAATTTAATTGCTAAAATATCAAATAAAGCATATTTTCTAATTGCTTTATCTTGACATTTTTGTACTGGGCTATCATTTGTTTTTTGTCTCGTAGATTGATATATTAAAATTTGGAAGGTGGTTAAAATTTCAACTGTATAATATATTCGATGAGCTTCCAATGCGACCATACAAAAACCTACATAGGATTCACACAAAACGAATATGAATTAACATTTTAATAGATTTAATTTAGACATTTGGCAACCCTTATCTCCCGATGGATCGGTCTGGCTTCAACCAAATCATTATTTATAATTATTCGCTCGTGAGTTAGTATTGCTTCAATGGGTTATTAAAATATTATTGTGTTAAAAATATTTGCAAAATTCATTTTGTTAGAGTGGTTTTCATTATTGAATTGTGCTTTTGAGATATAATAAACAGTTTAATGAATAATAGATATGAGTGAAACTTAACAAAGCACGGAATGTTAAACAGGTTTTGGTATACAGAGTAAGTGGAAAAAAAGGTTTTCTTTTATTGCCAAGCTATATAGTAATCTAATTTATCTCTTCTTCTAATCGTATTGTTCTTTCCAAGCCGCTTATTAGAAGCCTCTGACTTGATTTTAAACTTTTATCTTAGGCTTAACATGCTTTCCAAAGTACAAAAAAGAGCATTTCCCTAGAAAAGAACATTTCTCTAATTTACTCGATCGGGATTCGAACCCGGGTTTCTTGCGTAATAGGCGTAACACCAACCGGTTCGGCGAACGAATGGTATAAGTCGTCGGTATATTAAACTTATTTGGCCTATTTTATTTTGACAGATCACAATTGTAGCCGGAAGTCGACCTCTGTGATTTAATTTTAACTACTCCTTTCTCAAGAACTAATGCAAAACAGTTTGCGGTAATATAACGGGATACGACTTGGTTATGTAATGTTGCCACAAAGTACACGGCTTATTTAGCTTGTTCGATGGCGTAAGTTAACAGCCTAGCAATTGTGCTTCAATGCAAGCAATCAGTTAAACTGTAGCCCATTTCCTTTATATTGAAATAAGGGGCTTTGATGACCAAAAACAATCAATAGTGATGGTTTGTTACTGGCGCGAATCAATTTAATGCAATTTAAAACGCTATTTAGGAACAAGAAAAAGTTAAGCATTCAGTAATTTTTAATCAATTTATATAAAGCGCAAGCTGTTGCACGAGAGTTGGCTGGTACGTTTTTTTTATTTGTGTATACAACTTAAGTGTATAATTTCAACAAGATCTGTAATTGAGTGACAAAAATCCAAACTTTCCGAGAAGTACATCGTACAGAGCGTACAAAATGCTCGTGAGTCTCTTGAATTAACATTATAAATAATATTTTGTATTGTTTTTTCTCATAACGAAGACTCATTTTCTGTTTAATCTGTGATACGAATAGAACATCCTCTTCAAATTGGCGACTGTTTTGATATTTACCCAGTGGAAATTCCAGAACACATTTAACATTATTCATATTAGAAATTAATGTGAGAAGATGTATCCATGCTTAGTGAGTCCGATTCACAATATTTCCGTAGTTTCGGTTTCCTAAATCAAAAATGGATCAAATAGATTTAAAAGTTGTTTAGTAACAATAGTAATAATTCCCAGTTCGTATGAAACTGAAGACGCAATGTTCTGCGCGATATTGCTTCTGAAATATCTATTTGAACAAGCATTGGGTTACGACATATGGTACACAATGGGTGCCACGTATACAGTAGAGAAGAATTGTTGTTCGTTTCATATCTGGGAAAGGAAACTTTGGAGAAATCTAACGACAAGTAAGTTTGTTGAAAATGATTTGTACCGAACATTTTGTCACTTGGTACACATAAGCTTTGTTAATATTTTATTCCTTATACCTATATTTAAACGAGTATTTCTTACACATATGAATTCTATTAACCACGGAGGTTCCCGAGTAAGTATTGATTGTATTTTGTAAACTGATTTCGTTGATTTTTTATTCGATTGGGTAAAACTTAAAGTGTATCCCAGATTTGAATATTTACAAAAAATCATCTACAAAGGGTAAATAAATAGGAGCATTCAAAAATTAAAATTAAATAAATGTGGACAACATTACATACATTGTTCAGATCCCAATTTTAATAACTATTTAGAGCACTCGTATTTTGGAAAACAGAAACAACGAAGGTACCACAAACACCCAGACCCGAGGAAATGTGGAAAAACACTGTTTTTATACATTGACCCGTCTGGGAATCGAACCCGGGACCTCGGAGCAGGCGACACCTTGAAAACCGGTGGTCAGCCATTTCACCACGGAGGTCGCGAAATAAAAATAATAATTCAGATTCAGTAACCCGTACTGGCGAAATAGGATTTACAAACATCAATTCTAAGATTAATTATTCTGTTTAATGAAGTAAACACTCAACTACAAACCTTCAATATGCCTGAAGTAGTTCAAGTTACAAGATCATGGGTACCGCGGTGTGTAAACAAAGGACCCCATCGTATCGAAGTTCCGCAATAATCTCTAATCCCGATTGAGTGTTAATCGATGATTTCAAATTTAACCTCCGCCCTCGTTGATACCTGTGAGGGTTAAGGACGGTTGGATGTGACAGCCTTGACGAATTGATGGAGCGTGTATCTGTGTATGAAAGGTTTGCTTGTTAACGTTATTCCTGTTCAAGGACTTTGCTACCCAATGTAAAGCGACACAAGGCTTATTTGAATTATGTTGGGAAGTTACGAACATTCAAGATTTTAAAAAGCAGACTCAGGTGGTACAGCCAGCAGTAGGTTGCTGAACTCATCAAAAGTAAACGCAGTCAAAGTAACAATTCGTCCGATCTATTAAAAATCTAGATGAAAGAATTTCCTAGGTAATGGATATCTAGTTTAATACGATGCCATGGTACTTTTGCTCGACGCGTGACAACTATTTATGACTATGTCCGTACCGTTCATCTTTGTTGATAGTTAAATATTTGCTACAATATTTATAGATATTGATAAACATATGAGTTTTGATGGCAACCGCGAAGCAGTTAAAACTATTTTAGATGTAATTAACGTCCTTGTTAACTCAGCGGAAGAGTGGTTGACCGAAAAGTATGACCTGTAACAAGATTGAACCATCTGAGACAGTAAATTCTTACAAGCGTTACATTAAATTATAAATCAACACTCGTAAAAATGGGCTAATGGTGATGGCATTAAATATTCATATCAGTTCAGCTGGACATGAGCCTTTCAAAACATGTCCTTAAGTATCTGAAAGAGACAGATATATCCGTAAATACGAGCTTCGTGTTGCAAAGTAAGGCATCACGCTTTGATCAAACTGTTGCTTCTTACGACACCTATTAGGACGAGAAGGCTGGTTTAGATCTTACCCAACTCAAAACCCAACTGAAACCTAGTGGCATGTTATTAATAGTTCTGCAATTTACCAAGAAGTTTCGTTTTTAACTTTAAGAAATATTTGACAGGTAAGATAGAAAAAACACCAAATATATCTACGACTAAGGCGCTACGTCTGTAATGTGGCTGTAGAATTGTCAAAATATCGAAAGCGTAAGCAAGGTTGCACATTCTGTATTATAAAAGTCTTTGTAGAATGATGCCAGACTGATCATGTAAACTATGGTACGACGGACTGGACGGTCCACAATTATGTTTTCAGCAGCCCGTCGGGCCAATTCATATTGCATAGTTGTTATAAAATTAGATTTTGATTTCATTTGATCGAATGATCAACGACAAAATTGTCGTCAGTCAAAGTTGGCTCAGACTGATGGATCTGACTAATAAAAAACTGATCATGTAACCTACCACTAAGGCTCGTCTGCGGAACGCTGGCGGGTCGCACAAATCCGCAGAAAATTGATTTGCCCCCTTTATCTTAGGAAAACGATACGGTGCACCGGGCACGAACGTTGTATCGGGGATAATATAAACCGAGCGCCGTTCATCTCTGTTTTGGATATGAAAAGACAATATTTCTGGGTCGGTTACTTTATTTTAGGGTTGAGAGTGCTTGTCCGTTTTTACCGTTCAATGTAATGGGGTTGTCCTAAAATATTCGATCAAAAAATGATGACAAAGTAACTGTCTATCGGTAGAATATACTTATACTTAAGTTAATAAAGTTTGAGAGTTACTTTTTAAATATAGAATCATTGGTGATCTGTGTCAATACAGTCAAGGACGACTTTTGTCTTTCACCAACCTTCTACTTTTGAAGCTCGACTACTATCTCGAAGCAAAACCGATGTCATAGCAAAGAATAGTATAATGAACATTAAACTTTGCAAGTGGGTTGAATTGTGTAGGTAGCGTTAGTGCTGTTGCGAAACAAGATATAGTACTTGATAAAGTTACCTTCGAGAAATAGAGATGAGACCTAGTAAAGACAAATAAGTGTATAAAATATTGGGGTCACAGAGGTCCCAAAAATATTGTATCAGAACTGCCAAATTGTCCTTCCAACAGTCCCAAAAGAACGTTGATTTGTTTGTGTGAGAAATGGAAGTTCTTTTTTCGAATGTTTACGCCCAATTAGTCATGGAATTGAGCAGTCGCCCAGAAGTGAGTTCGTTTGTTTCGCGATTTGTCGAGTTGACGCCGCGTGAATACAATGCGAGATTTGGTGTGTGCTGACAATTTGTATCTTTGAGTGTTTTGTAGGATTAAAAGTGGCAATCTCCTGTATTTTGTACTGTCCCCTTTCAGGTAGCGAAAGGTACCTGCAAAACTTTAATACTTGTTAAGGATACAAAAACACATCTTACTATCTATGTTTTAAACAAATAAGTCGAAGCAATTAACTGTGTCTTTGTTTGTGTTATTGTGAAGTTTGCATTTACCAGTATTTTACGAACATTTAATTAAACAATACATTATAAACAAGCAGTCCATCATTCATTATAATATTAGATCTGGGATCTACGAACGGCAATATCTCTTTTGGTGGTCATCAAACATCTATTTCATGCATGTGACAGGTCAATTTGGTCATGGCATCAGGTGGCCCATTAACTAGAACTACCTGTGGGTATGCCATATTGATTTCTATGTATCGATTTGTCGCTGCTCATAAAACAATGACATTGTTTATGTAGTGGCTGAGCCAAATTGAATCATTAAATCATAATTTCTTAAGCGTCACGTGCAGGATAGCTCAGTATCAATGGAGGAACTAAGCATCTTAAGGGATTTCGGAACACAATAATACCAAACTGATATAATGTCAAAAACATACGAAAACAATAAATAAAACATAAAAAAAGGTTTGCTATGAGGTTTGCTACACGTGCATTGCTGCTCCGTTACTCTAAAGTCATATTTTTTTTGTATGTGTGATTTTAAAATGTTTAAAGGATTTTTATATAAAGATTATGAAAATGACAAATATTATTTTGAGCTCGATGCTTAGAAATACTTATTACATATAAAAAATATGTCTATGTAGTACTACTATATAGACAGAGTTTTAGTAGCATGTGATAGCATGAAATATTTCGTACCCCAGGGTAAAAAATATTCCTTCCTAGCTATCACGGTGGCGCCGTGGAGTTTCTCTAAAATACTCCCTAGTAACTCTTAATTCAAAAACAGAAAAATTTACAATGAAATGGTCAAGCTAACATTTATAGTTGGTTTTGCAACTCCTACTGCTTTTGTAAATGTAATTTTTGCTAAAATGGATTAAAATATAATTATAATAGTGTGACATTTACCTTCATCTAACCTTTGTCGTACTGCCCACAAAACATTACTGCCTAGCCAATCGTCACGTTGGAGAATGCCACATGGAATTAAGTACATACATTCTCCTTAAATTGTGCTTTAAAGTTAAACTTATTAAGCCTATAACATCTTTATCGTAAAACCAGAATTTAGAAAAGTATCTTGCACAGCAACATTGGGGTATTCAAGTGACGGTTGACGACCCGATTCGTACTAGGGTCTTCATGAATAGAAGACATCGACAATACCGTGATAAAAGGGCAAGTCCGCAAGTACTCAATCAAAGTGAGTGTGTGTCAATTTATTCGCAACGACAGAACATAATGCAAGGACACAAAGGCGCCCTGTAAGATAAATCCCTTTACGCTAGATTTGAGCTGCAATCCGTTCCCGACTGTCTTAAATAAAACAAGCTGACGATAATGAGCACAGAAGCAACCTCTCAAACATCCTTATAAATTTTACGCTAATAATAAATATTGTTGAGTACTTTTATATACTGGAACTTCATGAATTGGAACCACTGGGCTTTATTTTTCCACTGATTAAACAGTAGAAGAATAACAAAGCGCGTTAGATTGGAGAACAGATGAGGAAAGAAAGACCAGCGATCGTTGTAATGTCAATGAATTAATAATTAAATATTACCAGGAGAATTTTTTGGGTTGAAAAATAATTTAATTTCTTAAATACAATTAGACGGTGACATAAAAACATTAGGTACAGCACATCGCAGTATACTGAAGCCTGGCGTAATTCGGCCTTTGGTTGTGTTGAGATTCAACAATGAGTGGGTGAAAGCCCGAATTTAATGGTTTGATGTGTGGTTACGTTTCTATGATTTTGTGGTTTACCAAGTATGCTTTGGCGTTGATATTGTGTCAACTGCCGTAAAATAAACTTTATGTCAATGCAATAGGAGTCACTAATGTTTAGTTCTCGTAAACCCCGTAATATTGCTTGAAGCGAAATACCGGTAAAGCACCTTACAATTTCTGAACAACATGCGAAAAATAAAATAAGTGTAAATGTATTTTTATAGCGCATCGTCATGTCATCCATTTATTGCGAAAGTCAATGATTTATTATCGCAATTCTTGGTAAGTTAACAATAAATCAAACAACGATAAAACAAATATGGAGTTTGATTTATTAGTAGTATACCTTTTACTCTTAAAAATGGCATGATTGTGTGTAAATAATTTTGATATTTCACTTAAAAGAGTAACACATTTTTGACAAGTACTTTTGTGCTATTTGTAGTTTGAAAATGCTACCTTTTTTCATTGGAATATGATAGTGTAAGTAACAGCCTATAATCATCCCACTGCAGGGAAAAGGCCTCCATCTTTGAATTCAAGTTACCACTGCAATGATGGGAACTGGCATAATCACCACGCTTGCCAAATGCGGGTTGGTGATCACAAACCCGAGCAACGTTCGAAAATTCGAAACTTTTTGTTGCTCGACCCGGGGATCGAACCTGGGACCACGAGATCTGGGCCCGGTATTTAAACCACTAGACCAACGGGGCGTTGGTCTAGTGGTTTAAATATCTCCTGTACGGGTTTTCAAAATTGGAATTTGTTTCATTGGAAATACACAAAATTCGTATAGTTTGAGAAAGTTCGCCATTCGATCCTTACTACGAGTATAATGAAGCTCAAAGCGCTATGAAAGTCAGTTGAACTTCGATTTTGTCGGATAGAAAAGCCGTTGGAAAATTGGATATAGATGCAGCGTCGGCATGGTACGTCGGCTCACGTCTATCGACTCTGAATATCGTCAGTGGGCTTTCCTTGTCCTCGGCGTCAGCAATACGGAGCCCTGGGAGAGACAACGTCGCAAATTGAAAACTGAACGAGTTACAAGGCGATGTGTGGGGAAATTGCACTGCGAGCACTTCTAGCGCTGTACTATCGCGACAACAACGCAAATCGATACAAAATATACTTTATGTTCGTGCAACACGATACACATTAGATTGGATGTCCCCGATGCAGCTAATAATGGATTGTAGCAAAAATGAGAGGATAACGTCGCGTATCGCCGTGTTACAGTGACAAAGCGGGCTATATAAATTCGAAAACTCTTTGTCTTTTGCCGATATAACGCCGAAGTATGCTTTGGGAGTTGAAAAATAAACTACACGTCTGTTGCATCGTGTTTTTAACTCGCAGCCGCAGGCTTACTTAATGCGGATATTGGAAAACGATATGGCACTTTCGATATAGCGATATGTTTTCGGTTTTATTTGATATCAATGATTTTAGAATGGAAGCTGTGTTTATTGATTTGAATGTGGCTTATACATATAGTTGCAAAAACACATTTTCCAGTATAATTAAGCATTAACATCGTATATATATAAATGTGACAAAGATTAAAAAGTAAAAGTCAAACATGATTTATTATACTAGCTTATTATAGCGGATCTGCCCGCGTGAACTATACGCTGTATTGCGTGGGTGGAAACCTGTGCGCAGCAGTGGGACACACAATGAAATTCATAGATTCAATCCCGCCTGAGACATAATTTTTCAAGTTTATATACTGTGATTATAATTGCAATTAAGTTGCTAAAATATAAAATAAAGTACACAATGAAATTGATATATACCGTTTCTCAAGGTCTAATCGTGACGCTGGGCAGGTGGGTTGGCGATCGTTGTTTGGCTAATAGTTGAGCGAAGAAGCTGCTTCCTGTCTGTAGTATGAAGCCAACCCACCTGCCCAGCGTGGCGATTAGACCTTGAGAAACGGTATATACTCCAGTACTCCATTAGTCGTCTCTTACGACACCTCTACGAAGAAAAGAGGTAGGGCAATGATATTTTAATGTTACTTGCATAGTAATTCATCTGTTCCGAGCAGTCCAAAACTGCACTCATTGACAAGTTTCACTGATAAGCAGAACAAAAGATGCGAAATAGCACGCCAATGAAAGAGATGGATATAATTTTTTATGATTACCGCTCGTGACAGCACTCGACGTGGACGTTCTGAAAAACGACCAAATTAGGGCGTATTTGAGTCTTCACTACGCGCGCGCTTATAACATTTATCTGCTGCTTCGTTTTAATATAATATCATTGGGGTAGGGCTATACCACACAACACACCTGTCATCCTATTCACATTAAACGTTTTAAAGGTTAACTGAGCCACCACGAACCCCTGATATTCTGCTAGGGCAAGGTTCTTATAAGAGCCCGTGGATCCCTTAAGGGTCAGTAGCATGAATCTCTATTATTTCTCAAATCTGTATCTATGGAATATTATTTTGTCAGCATTACAC
Organism: Anania crocealis; assembly: GCA_949315895.1. Classification (NCBI taxonomy): domain Eukaryota; kingdom Metazoa; phylum Arthropoda; class Insecta; order Lepidoptera; family Crambidae; genus Anania; species Anania crocealis. The sequence continues at coordinate 6,017,584 of OX438863.1, forward strand.
CATTGCTACGAGTATTGCGCTCGTGGGAATAGCTTGCGATGTCGTTTCGTTTTCTTCATTTGTACTTGTATCTAATGGTATCATAACCAGTTATGGTTACGGTAAATGAAGACAATCATATTTTCCCACATTAATTCGTTTTCAAATATTTTCACTAAGTTCGCGGAGCGAGACAATGAATGAGTGAAGATCAATGAAAATGCCAACGTTGAAATCGTAATGCGAAGGCAGGTTTTGACTAGTTCTTTTGGTATAAAACTTTTTTTATGATGACAAAAATATGTACTACCTATAGGGTTTAAAATAAAAAATGCAAACTCTTTCCCTAATCAAAAGAAAATTCTACCCTGTAAGAAAAATAGGCATAGTAAGATATTCGACAAATAAAATAACAATAACGAAACAACTATTGCTGAGCGAAATAAAATAATTTAATTAATTATTTATTTATTTAGTGATATTGTTTACCTATATAATTTAAGATTTATAGATTTATTGCTCAAATAAATCTAAAATCTATCAAAAGGTTTTCAATATCCAAATATCAGTTATTTTACTTGCTTATAAAAAGATATGGTAACCAACGTGACTTAAGAGGAAACAAGGGCCGTTTTTCCATACAAACGTAGTCCTCTGTTTCCTCCCTGGATAATGCCAGTAGAGCAATAATTTTTGTTACAAAAATCTATGGCCACTATTAGCATGTTTCTATGTTTTCCTTTTTTCATAAATTAAATAATAAAAGAGATATGAGCCTCCAAAAATCTAAAATCTCGCCAGATTTTCCGCAGTGCTCAAACATCCAGAAAACAAATTTGGCTAATGTTTAGAAAAAAAAAAACAAATATATGCGAGCACTACCAAACCCTTTCTTTAATTTTTAATGAAAAAAGTATTTAAATCGGTAGGTATTTAGTAGGTATTTTCGGTCCAAAATGCAGTTGTCTCTATCGCGCTCTGCGGTGGAGACGTTCGGGACTGCGCGACAGCAATAGATTTTACAAATATCTATTTTTCAATTATCTCGACCGTAGTGTTTCCTCTTAAAACATAATATCAACATTGTGGATAAAATAAATATGAAATGCAACTGTTAGGCCGTGTTTCCGTAATTTAGAGTTAAATTGTGAGACTAGAATTGTGTCATTTTGATGTTTCAGCTACATTACTGGCAAGTTTTATTATTAGGGGTTAAAGTATGAAATTGCCGTTTTGTATGGACGAAATCGAGAAAAGTCATTTTTCCATACTTACAATTTTTTAGTCTTTTTAAAAACGCCTGAACCGTTTTCGATGCAATTAAAGGTAAAAGTTAGATGGTTATAAAGCTACGCATTATAGTATTTAAATTTCTGAAAATCAAAGGATATAATACAAATATACTTAATTGAAGCAAGAAGGTCAGCTGACACATTGTAAGGGGTCTTTTCAACGACTTCCTTTGAAGTAATAGGCACTAGTATTGCATTTTTTTTTTAGTCAATTGTTACTTTATTTAGTTTTTGATACAATACAAAAAGAATTACGCAATAATATGACTATACTTAAGAGCTATAAACAAAATAAAAAGTGGGAAAATAATCGTCAATTTCATACTTTAACCCCTATTAAAATCCGTTGCCTACTTTTTGTGTGGAAGAGTAACAAACATGCATACATACAAACTTTCGCGCAAGTAACAATTTTTGCAAATGAACTACTTAAATACTATCTAATTCCCGCTTTAATTGCCCTAGTGTTAGCTTATTTCCCCAATCCTGTTCTTTTTACATGCAAAACATAATTACAGATGAGCGGTCACTGGCGCGCCGCCAAATGCACAAAGAGCTATCTAGTGTCGATGTCACGAGATTCGCCGCTGAGCTTACTTTAGTTAATGGACGAGTCTGTCTGGCTGTCCGTCTTAGCTGCAAACCCGTAAAGAAGGTAGACATTGCATTTTCAAGGTAGACATTACTGAAATAGGGTAGGAGTCGAGAGTTAATCACTTTAAGTTAATCAATTTTAGCTACCTTTCAACTCTTTCCTTGCTGCTCCAGGGTAACAAGGTGGTGAGGTTTTGGCTTATCTCCCCTTTCTTCTTCTGATATTTCGTGACTTTATTCTGAAAATTTGTGATTGCTTATCATTTCCATTGGGTACTTTGATCATGTCCACAGACCGATTGAAAATTGATACAGTCAAAGATAATATGACAGCTTATAGTTGTTCTTGTCTTACGATTATCCTTCAAGTATAATCTTGGGCCAAAGTTTTACCTAACCGTCTTTGAAGTGACTTTTGTTTTTACGACTTCCACTTGCAACAGAGGACGGGATGTCAGCAGCTGCATGCAGGTGGCTCCTTCCAGATCCAAGCTAATACAGAAAATATTGACCTCGGTGGGACTCTTAGACAGTAGGCAGACTACCGCACCACTGCACCAACGATAAATAATTATTCAACGCGAAAGCTTAACTAGTTTAAAGCTTAGGTTAAATCATAATAAAGAACAGCAGGCATCGAAGAACAGCAATGAACAAGGAACATGCTATAAACAAAAGCTAAGTAGATGTTTATTACGTTTAGTTTAATATAAATGTTAAGTGCACCCTTGAGCTAGTAATTCAGTTCATTTTGTTGAAAATCTTTGTAAAGACGTAGTAATAGAAATTTATTAATATTTGTACGACATCAAAAACGTTTGAGGCACTACGAGCAATTTTATTGTTTTCAACGTCTGGAAATGAAATGAAATCGTAGATATCAAAATGTGCCAAGTAATTTGCATTCGCGAAAATAAAGTTAAGTGGCATGTTAAGGGCTTTACTTGGAGTTATATTTGGTTTTGACGAGATGAAACAATCAAAATAAAATATTTGTTTAGATTTCAGCATCTCTACACGTAATTGAAACACTTTATAGGTCTCGTAAACTCTTTTACCTCACGTTTGAGTCAGTAGGGACAACAAAATACATCATCTCAGAAAATTTCAACTCTATAACTATCACGGTTCATATAGCCTGGTGACAGACAAAAAAGTACAATCAGTTACGATAAAACAGCTTTTTTATTAGGTATGATAGAAAAACTAGTGTTAATTGGAAATACAATTCTTTGAATAAAATAGTTTTCGACTAAAATAAATTGACTAGAATGATTAGGTCATATACCTAATCATTCTAGTCTATTTAGTTGGGTACTGCATGCATTTTTAAAGAGGGCAGGCGGTTTTCCTGCATGAAATAGGGCTTGCTCAAACAGTATTAGTGCGGGTAGTGTGGTGAAGGTACCTGGGCCGGTGTCAACAAGCGGAAATCATTAGCACAATAATTTTTAAAATCCATAATTAATTTTCGACTACCTTATGAGGCTCCTCGTAAGGTACGATATACATGGATATATTAAATTACTGTTATGCCGACCGTCGGAAAGCCCGTCACTCGATAGTGTATTTCTACATGCTACTCGGTCACTTGAAAGCCCAGCTCATGCAAGGCTTAACCAAACAATAGTGACTAAGTTTTTTGCGCAGCTAAAACTGATTTTACTGATTGATCAATTAAATTTGAAATTGATATCATCAGTTTTCCATATAATTGCCTTATAAAGTTAAACACTATTAATTAAGTATATTATATGCAATCAGCGGGTGCAGTGAGCATGAGAAAAACGTATCATATTAAATTGAGCAGAAAAACCAGAAAGCGTTTTATACATGCTTATCAGAGATTTATAATGTTGACAATGTTCTACAATATTTAATTTGTTCTTTTGAAATTACTGGAGTAATAAAAAAATATTTGCAGTTGTCAGACTACGTTCGACTGGAAAATTTTATTTGTGAGAACTGACCTTGTAAGCTATAACTGTATAAAATACTTTTCTGTTTTTGCAAATATACTCGTAATGTCAATGTTTTGTTTGAGGAAACCAAAAATATACAAAAGTATAACACGGCATCCATACTTTTTCTGGATTAAAAGGGATCTAGAATAAAATCTACCGAGCTATTTCATCCAGGTTTATTCAGTATCTGTAGCCTGCGACTTCGTAAAAGTGGAAATTTTGAATTCATAAAAATCTTATAGGAAACGTGTTTTAGGGAAGAAAGCAGCCATTTGGCATTCCAGCATTTTCAGCCCATGATCTCTTTGCAGGCGAAATTTATTTAGAACAGTTCAGGCCACAGTGAGTGAGTTACGAACCAACCAAACTGTTGGTTGTAGGAACACGCCGACCATGGACTTCCTGAGTGGACTGTATACGGACGAAAACACTTGTTGATTTCTTCAGAGTTTATTTTCTTTTTCTTGAAGGTGACCGTGAGAGCAGGGACAATTTTCGTTTTTTTTTTTTTTTTTTAAAGGACCTATGCTGTGGCGGAAGGCCGTTACAGCTTCACCGGGCGGGTTTTAGGCGAGTGCGGAAGGCACTCAGCCTAGGGCTCGCCCGCGCAGGGGCCCCGTACTAGCGGCGCGATCGGACCGTGCCGGGTGCTGAAGGCACCCGGCCAAGAGGTCAACCCGACTAGTGGTTGCATCGCGTAGCTCGGCGCTGCAACACAGACTGGTCTGTGCATACAGACCGATCTACGCGAGCCCCGTTCTAGTGGGCCCGATCGAGGGGGGCAGACTAGGCCTCAAGGGCGCCTCTGTAGGCTCGGACCTCGGCTTGGGCCGTCGTCCGAAGGGCGGACTGGTGAGAAGCGGCCAGGTACATGTCTGTACCTGCCAAAATGATGCAAGGGTCCTCGCACTCGCCGGCGAGTGCGCTGATTCGATCTAGTGCTTGTCGGGTGTGTACTGTTGTGAGTGGTGAATTGTTTTACGAACGATGTGATTTTGTCGTCGGGATCTTCGAGAACGTTCCTCGGTTGGGGGAAACGGGCTTCGACATCTTTTTGGCACGAGTAGGTAGCGGCTTTGACTATAAGAGGATTCGTATGATTGACGGCTTTATCAAAGAAGTGTTGAGACGCTTCTTTCATAAAGCTGGCAATCGACGGAATGTTAAGGTCGCGATGCAAATTGTCGTTACGCACATACCACGGGGCGTCCGAGGCAGAGCGTAAGAATTTGTTTTGGAGGATTTGGAGTCTTTCTAGTTCTGAGGGGCTGGCATGAGCGAACACTGGGCTAGCGTAAGTCATCACGGGTCGAATACAGGCTTTGTAAATTGTCAACTTATTTCTAAGTGACATTTTACTCTTCCTGCCGATATAGTAGTAGAGCCTTGAAAAGTAAAAGGCTGCAGTCTGACGGACGCGTGTGATGTGGGGTTTAAAGCTCATTCTACGGTCTAAGGTGACACCTAGGTATTTGACTGTCTTCTCCCAAGGGATCGGACGGTCGTATAGGGTGATTGGTGTGAGACATCGTTTAGGATGTTTTGAAGCGAAGAAACCTCGAGTAAAGTACACTGCTGCACTTTTCTCGGGGTTTACCTCTATTCGCCACATCCTAAACCAGTCACCTAGGGATTGGGCTGCACGTTGTAGTGCCTTAATGATGTAACCGGCATGGTAGCCAGAGTGATAGAGGGCTGTGTCGTCCGCAAATAGAGCTAGCTCTACTTGCGGTGACCTGGGAATGTCGTTAATAAAAATTGAAAAGAGAAGAGGGGATAGCACGGAGCCCTGAGGGACTCCAGCCCTGATGGGGCGGGGAGATGAATAGGACCCCTCTACGCGGTAGCGAAAGGTACGATTTGACAGAAAGTCTCGAAGGATGAGCACGAGACTGTCGGGCACTTTGAGTTGGCACAGCTTGTAGATCAAGCCGTTGTGCCAGACTTTGTCAAATGCTTTCGCTACATCGAAGAAGAGTGCACCGGTTACCATCGGTTTGGATCTGTTGAGGCCGTCGAGAATGTGCTCCGTTAGGCGGTGCACCTGTTCGACACAAGAGTGGGAGGCTCTGAAGCCAAACTGTTCGTTGATTAAGAGATTGTTCGAGAAAATGTAATCTCTTAGGCGGGAGACGAGAACACGCTCGTATAATTTGCCCATAGTCTTGAGGAGACTGATGGGCCTGTAGTTGGCGGGCTTGGAGCGGTCCTTGCCGGGCTTAGGGATACCTATGACGTCTGCTTCTTTCCACGCGGTTGGAAAGATGCAGTTTGCCATGGCACTATTGAAGATAGCAACCAATAGGCAAATCAGTTGGGCGGGGAGGACTCGTAAGACTCTGTTGGAGATCCGGTCCGGACCGGGAGCCTTGTTTGGACGGAAACCTTTGATGATGGTTTGCACCTCATCGGCGGTGGTGGGTGCAAGGGGGCAGGTTGGAGGGAGGGCCGAGAGACGTTCGACTTCGCTGTCCACCATACTAAGGTGGGCAGCGTCTATAGGAAGCGTGCTAGGAGAGCACTGGGCCTCTAGGCTGTCGGCCAGACATTCGGCTTTCTCTTCGTCGTCGAATACGACGGAGTTGTCGGGTCTAGAGAGAGGAGGCATAGATGTGACTATATCTGACTTGAAGGATCTCGCCAACTTCCAATAGGCTTGGTAAGATGGTGAGATCGTTTCAAGTAGGCTATCCCACTGACTTTCCCGAAGAGCCTTAATACGTTCCTTTACAGATGTCCGTAAAGTGCGTAGAAGGGTTCGGTTATATTCGGTGGGATAGGAGTCATAAGCTCTGGTCGCAGCTCTCTTTGCCCTCAACAGCTCTCTCACGTCATCCGGCAAGTTCAATCTATGCCTAGGCATATCTGGAACTTGCCTAGACGAATCGCTAATAGCGGTCGTGATGTGGCTAGTGAGGGCATCGATCGCTTGGTTAGTCTCGTGAGGCGATCCTAACCTATCTGGGATTGAGTTCAATACTGAGTCGGGACTAGGTCCGAGATTGCTCTCGAGCCTGTGCCAGTCCAGTATTGTTTTCATGGATATCTGTTGGTCAGAGGGACCTAATTGGAGGACAACTGGGCGATGGTCAGAATCTAGGTCATGGTGGACTTCTATTGAACGAAGGCGCAGGCCTACATTCTTTAGAACCGCCATGTCCAAGATATCGGGTCTGTGGTTTACGTTAAAAGGATAGTGGGTCGGAGAAAGGGGGGCGATGATGTCAAAATTGAGGACTTCAGCGAGATCTGCTAACTCTCTACCATTGCTGGAGGTTGTTAGACAGTTCCACTGAGTATTTTTACTATTGAAATCTCCGCCGAGAATGACGGGGGGTCCCATAGCAAAAAGAGCCTCATAGTCGCTCCTTAAGGGAGTCTTGTCGCCAGGTTATAAGGATAAATGGAAGCTATTATGATTGGTTGATGGCCGGTCATGGCTAGCCGACAGACAGAAGCTTCAACGTTTGTGAGCGTGGGAGGGTCGAGGGGAACGCAATGCAAGGAGCGTTTGTAATAAATTAGAGTGCCGCCACCTCTAGTGGGCCTATCGTTGCGAACTACGTTATAGTTGGCAATCATAGCACTACGAGGGAGGATGGAGGGTTTTAATAAGGTTTCTTGTACCAAAAAGATGTCGACTTGGTGCTTCATAAGGAAGAGTGATATCTCTACCTTTTGTTTTTGAAGACCAAAGGCATTAAAAAATGCGATGGTAAGGGACCGGGGTTTCGTTCTAGAGGGTGTATTATTCATGGTGAGGAAATGTTTCTAACTTTTTGGAGGAGGTCGGCGTGCTTATCTAAAAGACAAAGCATTGTGCATGGGTCTTTTTGATGCGCACGGATTTGGGCTGCTACATATCTAATCTCAGCCGGGTTGATTTGGCTGAGATTGTATATGAGCATGGCATCCTGCTCGTACGGGACAGTTGGCGAAGCCTTAGGGGCATTAGAGCGCGGGTCACGGAGGGTGACCGGGGCATTTGTAGCCTGCAGTGCCTGAGGGGCCTTTGGGACTACTGGCGGTGCCTGAGGGGCAATAGTGGTGGCCTTAGGGGCCATAGTGGGGGCCTTAGGGGCCACAGATTGGGCCGTAGGGGCCATATTTGGGGCCTTAGGGGCCCTCGGGACTGCTGTAATTTGGCTTAAGGCCGGGACAGGGGCGTAGGCATTCCTTGCCCAGGGTAGTGGTCGAGACCACGCGTTGTGTCCGTAAGGACGCAACTCTGGGAAGGCTGTGGGTTGAGCCTGAAACTGGCGAAACGAAGGGGCTGGGAAGTGCGCGGCCTTTGGTGCCTGCACCCGTGAGTTTACTCGCGGAGCACGGGGGCAACCGCGATAATTCGCGGTGTGTCCCTGCTCTCCGCAGAGTACACACGCGGGCGGGGTAGTCGCCGTGTCCTTACAACGAGGACAGTCGGCGGTACCATGGTCACCCAGGCATTTCACGCAGCGCGGGCGTGCATGACAATTACGGGCAGAGTGCCCATACAACTGGCAGCGATGACACTGGCCAGGGGTGAGTTTTTTAGGGGGGGTCTCTATGCGTAGGCCGGAGATATGGCATATAGATTTTATATTAAAAATCTTTTTGCCTTCAGGGGTATTTTCTAGTACGATCTGTACTAAATCGTAAGGGGCTTTGCCACGCGCTTTGAATAAGCGGTGGACTTCTAGAGCTGGGAGTTGTTTCGACTGAAGGTCGGTAAGTATGAAGTCTGTGTCGACTTCTTTCGGAATTCCGCGTACAACCACGCGGAGCTTCTTCTCCTCGACTGGAGTATACGTATGGAAGTAGATCTTCCTTACGTTGAGGTAATGTTGGAGCTGCCTGTAGGAGGCGATGTCCGGCGTTTGCACGCGGATTCCGTCGGAAGCCGACTTTGCGTGTGAAAACGCAATGTGGCGCTCATTGAGAGCAGCCGAAATATTTGTCCAGGCAGACTTGTCCTGGACTACGATGGGCGGGGGAAGGGGGGCCTTTTTTGTCTGTGAAGCAGACTGCGAGGTTAGGGCTGGGGCAGGGGCGGAGCTGGCGGCGGATGCCTTGGCCGGTCTGGGTTGCCCGTGGGAGATTTTGGCGGTTTTCGCCGGGGGTTCGGAACGCGCGGGCTTACGCGCTCGCTTTCCGTGGGTCACTGGAGTGAACCCTTCGGAATCTGACTCCTCGGTTTGAGACGTTTCCTCCGAAGAGGAGGAGCCGTCACTAACGGGGGACTCATTACTCTCCTCTGATGAGGAGCTGGAGGGTGTGGGAGGAGAGGAGGAGCCTGAAGGGCTTTCCTCTTCCTCCATGGGAACGGGCTCTGGGTCTGGGGAGGCGGGCGAGTCCTCGGAGGCTTCGCGAGCGCGACGAAAGGCATTAAAGCCTTTCAACGCGTCGCCTCCTAACGATCGGAGGTACTCTAATAAGAGTACCTCCATCGTGGAGGGAGGACTTTAGTGAGTAATTTTTATTTACCACCGATTCGGAACGCGCCTTCACCGAGAAGAATCGGCAAGAAACTCGGTGACGGGGAGTGATGGGTGTCTGTATGGTCCAACCTGCCACAGGAAGGTTGGTTGAGTCGGGTGTGCCTAAAAAGGATGTGAGGTCCCTAACACTGGGTGGTCCCACGACGATGTGATGTCGCCGCGGGGTGAGTGGCCTACGCCTAGCAGTCCTTCGGGAGGGACCGAGCCACCGAAATGGCCCGGGATACGCTCCCTAAGGGATGGAATAAAGGATGGGTAGGGTGGGTCACGCCCGGCAGGGAAAGGACTGCAGTTTCTAGTGTCTCTAGGGCGAGGAGGAACGCCTCACCCTCTCAAACGTGCCTTCCAGGAGGCCTAGACTTACAGCCCGATATACCGGCGGCGGAGGGAAATTTCAGCGCCTTGAAAAAGGCACTGTCTGTCGCTCCCTATCGAACAGAACCGCTTTGAAAAAAGCGTTTAACTCAACAAAGGTCAGTTGACACCGTTAGGTTAACCTTTGGAGAGCCGCGGGCGAAACCACGTAGAAAGAAATAAGATAGAAATGCTGCGAACAGCGAGACGGATCGACAGCGGAGCGAGCGTCCGACCTGTGCGAGCGCTGAGAGCGGTATATGACAATTTTCGCCTGATCATGTCCTATTCTTATTCACATTTCTTAAATTAGCCTAGTGACTATACAAAATTCGTGATTTTCCTTAGATAGACAAAGATAGAACACACATAGTCTCTTTTACTCTTTGGACACTTTCTCAATCCACCCACATAATAACTTCGGAGAAAAGAGAGGTCCGATATGTGTATTGCTATCTCTGTCTTACATATTCTAAACCTACCTACTGGCTTCTTTACATTTTTTCCACTTACAATCCTACCTACATGGGTTTTTTCTACCGACCTTCAGAATCTGTTAGGGGGACAGAGACAGCCTATAGGATACCTCCGCCGCGCGTGAGCGGGACGGCCTATAGTTATTTTCCTTCACCCCAGTACCTTTAAACAACCATACCAGATCCTACCTAATACTTTAGATATTGTAAGTGGAAATAAGAAACCGGTTTGCTATTTTATTGAAATAAAACAAGCCCTGCGCTAATACATTTCCTTATAAACTAAGGCCCTAACAGAAATTACGTTTATTTGTGATAAAATATAAAGTCTTTACATACATACATACTCAAAGCTAAAATAATACAATAATAAGGTTAATTACATAAACTAAATATTAAATTAAACGAGATTGACGTGTGTCCGTAACACAAACTTTCGCATTTATGACCTAGTCTTAGTAAGATATCCTAGTATTTAAGTACAGTAATGTTACTGTGCTCTTTTCTATGTATCACTCCGTCCATAACACTGCAGCTGTGTCTCATAACAACCACTTATAAGTAAGTAAAAATTGCAACAAAAAAGTTTAAGACCCTTTTGCTTCTAGCAAACTGTGTTAAAATTTACCTACTATTCAATTTCACTATATTTACATTCAAAATCCGAAACATTGAGAAAAGAACGTAATATAAATAATAGTTCAAAACAAAACAGTATAAACGTGCAGACTATAGTGTTCCGAAATACACACCGCTATGAAGACCAAACACTCAATACGATTTCTAGGGACATTCAAGCTAACTTTGATTACTACAACATAAGCTTATTAGCTTGGTCGCCATTCAGAAATATTTTTTGAATGGCGACCACGCACTGGATGAAAATCTGAGAGTAGGCCTTCCACTCTGTGCTCAGACGATCTGGTAAAGGTTGTAGAAAGCCACTGGATGGGGGTGGCGTGGTACCGTGATGAAAAGTATCGTGTGGTGTTTTGTGCTTTGATACTCAAAGGTCATGTGTGACTCATGAGCGCTGTTCATAAGCTTGATACACGCCCGTGTTTAAATCACCAACATGAACCTTTTGATAAAAGTTATACTTCTTAGAGCTACTAATAGGTTCTTGTGCAATATATTACAGCCGTATATCTTTTAAACTCCAGTCCATATTCCATGAAGGTATGTCGAATCCTAATTTAAAAGAATTGGATTGAAAATGTTTATTAAAGAAATAACATTGTATAGGTACTGAAAATAATAAGAAGGACGTACTACAGTTTCTCAAAAAACTATTGTCCTGTACTCCTCAGATAGTCATGGACGCCGTCCATAGGCTGGATACAAGCGGCCGCCTGTGCCCGGGTGCAATATCCGGAACATGGCGGTTCCGACGCCCGGCATGATACGGCTGATAAGAATTCAATATACTCCATACTCCACGCTTATATTTCTTGGGCCGGATTATTTTCAAGTTACTAGTGGTAAGGCATTCGGTTCAGAGCAGACCATTTTATTGGTTTCTGCGATATGTTTACTTTGTAGATGGGAGAATGAAATAAAGGTTTGCGCTTGTTCCATTTCTAACGTTCTGAATCAATGCGAGTAACATTTGAATTCATACAAACTCTGCATGCAAATTAAAAATAAGTTTTCATAAAATCATTAAATTTGTTCGATATCAGGGTTTGTCCGTTTGTTACACGAAATTTTCCTAAAATAAGAACCAATTTCGATGAAATAAAGTTAATAAGTTGGTCTCAATTAATCTGGTCATCGGTTCTATCTAAACTATTTGATAGAAAATTGTGGTTTAACATTCGTCATTAGCCATCACACAGATCAATAGGGACAGGCTACATTACATTAGGCTATATATCGAAGTATTGTTTTAAAATGGTGTCGACATAAATGCGAGTTTGCTACAAAAATGAAACCTGATGGGCCTCCAGACCACCAGTACATCTTAGTATTTTATTATTAATAGTTTACACAGTGCATTAAAGTGTTATTTTAAGTAACTAGCGGACCTCGTGAACTTCCTATCGCCTCAAAATGTGTCAAATGGCATTATGAAAAATGGCGTAGTTCAAAAATAAATGATTTTTGAACCACGTCATATCTTTTTTATAATAATTTGCGGACCTCGCGAACTTCGTATCGCCTCAGAATGGTAGTTGATTTTGACGTCTTAAATGTCTTTGTCATCAAATATGAAATACCTAGTTGGATAAATTTATATAATCTTAGAATTATTATAATGTTTTTTTAACGTTAACTTTCCAACATTTTTAAGACGAATCAAAAAACACCAAAATCATAAAAATCGGTACAGCCGTTCTCGACTTTCTTTTATATTTTTGTGTTAAAACGTAGTGAGTTATTATTCTAAGAGTGAGTTCATGTCTGATGTTTGCTTTAAAGACTGTGATTTCAAGATATAATTATTATTTATTTAGAAAAAATTATTCACTAGATCGATTGTCGATATTATATCGATAAAAAAGGTTTTTTTGGTCACGCTTACTTCGTAGCCGCTTGCTTATTCAATTTACATGTTAATCAATATGTTCACGTAGGTTTTAGCAGTCATCAGTTTTTCAGTCTAAAACAAGCAAACAAGTTTGGGTATGTGCTGTGTGCGTGCACCCCACCGGATATTGAAGTGGTCGTTTCAAAACCGAAATTCTGAATTTCGTGCAATGCCTTTTGAGATCTACCGTTCATAGGTATAGCAAGCATCTCGTACTCCCCGTTGGTCTAGTGGTTGAAATACCGGGCCAAGATCTCGGTGTCCCAGGCTCGAACCCAGGGTCGGGCAGCAAAAAAAATCGAATTTTTGGAACGTTGCTCGGGTTTGTGATCACCAACCCGCATTTGGAAAGCGTGGTGATTATGCCAGTACACCCATCATTGCAGTGGTAACTTGAATTCAATGATGGAGGCCTTTTCCCTGCAGTGGGATGATTTTAGGCTGTTACTTTACTCGTACTTACTAATATTTTAAATGCGAAAGTAACTCTGTCTGTCTGTTTGTCACGCGTCCGCTTTCACTACTGACACGATTTTGACGAAATTTTGCATAAAGATTATCGATGTAACGTGTAGAGATACATAAAGTATAGGAACGCTGATAATGTCATATGTTATTCATACTTAAATTCTGCTGCACAAGGATGTATGTAAAGGATGGAAGTACGCGGATCACCTGTTGTTCGTCTGACTCGTCTGTATAATAATCTAACCAAAAAATCTAGAACTTGATGTTCAATTTATGAAGGCTCTGAAGTCTTCAAAAATTCCTTAGGATGCATAAATGTTATGACCTCAGTACTTTAGATTGCATGTAGTTGTTATTTCATTTTTGATTATTATTTTTTAAATTTTGAATGGTGTAGCACAATTCTAATAACTTTAAAAAGCAATACTTAACGCACTTACTAATTAGAATAATAAAGAAAAAAAAATTATAAATTTTTAAGCATACAATAAATGTATCTGTGATTGTGATTATCTGTAATTTTGAGAACAGTTAACTGTAAGCCACAAAATGTAAATATCTATATGTTAAAATGCTGTTCCTTGTGTTGGTAATCCTATTAATTATTTAATTAATAAATATAATATAAATCTTCTTATCATCATTATGACCTACCTTCAAGAATTGTTTTTTTATGATTTCTATGTTGCGACATAGGGACCAACTGCTTAACTTTCCTACCGAAGCAATTCTATAACCAACTACTAGACCCGAGCCAATTTAGAAAAGAACGTATCCTAAATTGACTTGATCGTGAATCGAAACCGGCACCCTTGCGTAGTTGGCGGACCATCCGTCCAATACTGATATTTTGTTAGCTAGTAGTACTTACGAGAATGAGGACAATCAATTAACTTCCTGTCTTAACTAGTAGTCTATTACTACGTGCCTAGTGCCTACCTAAAGTAGACTACCATCATACTTTCTAATAGTCCTGTAGGTGTCGTAAGGTGCTACTAAATGAGTACTAACTAATTTTAAACTTTCGCGTACATTGACTTCAAAAATGTATAATGGGATACAAACGCGGAAATACATTATTTAATATTTTACAAGTTGGGACAGGATTACCCCTTTTTTTCAACCTATGGCAAATGCGTTACGCATACGACTGCCACTGAAGAGAGTGTGGCGAAGGTTATGTGGAACTCTCCCCTACAGATTCATCCGCCGGTATAAGTTCCGTGACCGTCAGATTAATGTTCAGGAGCCTACCCACTAAAAACCCCACACGGCATCCCTCGACCACCTTGGTGCCTCTGAGTCATCGAACGATAAGTCGCTCGACGCGGCGCAGTGACACCAGACAGGGTTGCGGGAAGGCTTACGCATGCTACCGCGTCCCCAAGGACAGGGTTACTCTGCCCTCAATCTGTAGGTAAAATAAAACTGCTCCTATATTTATTCTGTGGGCAATTGATTAGTCTAAAATACTCCGTTAACTGTAACCCATTTCGCCCCAGCACTGCACACTACACTCCGTTCGCAACACTATCGAAATGTAACCTATATCTATAAAATAACACGATAATGTGCCTAAATCGCTATTTGTTGTCCATCCATCCCATCAGTAATGCCTTTCCGAAGACGTAGGTACTAAAAGTAGACCCAAAAGGGTTGTTAGGGCGTCACTAAACGTTCGGTATAAAATTATAAATCAGGACGGCCGATAAGCCTTGTACGATTCACCTAAGAGGTGCTTACTTGTAATCCTTATATCCTAAGCCGTAGGGATGAAGATGTAGGGCTGCCTAATGGGACGACTGTACCCTCCCACAGTGGTCGTTCTAGCAGAGAAATAAAAAACTGCCGATAAGACCGTAGCAAGGAATGGGTAATAATCATTATCTAAATGACTTACGAGCAAAGAAAAGTTCGTGTTTGACTTTTGAATTTATTTTTAAGACGAAGGACTCTGAAATTCTAATTATAAGACGCTTATACATTATTTTTTTATAATCCTTTTTAACAATCAGAGCTTTGGCATTGATTTATTTTATGTTTGGATACTACACTCGAAATTGTTGATTATTATATAGTACGTATACTTGGGACAGATATTCTAGCTAGGTAAGTCCAATTTCGAGAAAGAGATCTCTCGTCGAATCCAACACCGCCAACATGGATGTGTAGCGTTTGGGTAGTTATGAAAAATCTTCGCGTCCAAATTACCTCTATGTCTCAAGACGATAGTCTTTGACCAGTGCGTTTGGCCAGTGATGGCTTATGGAAGTTAAACGTAGTCGCTTAATATGGTTCTCATAAGAGAGCTCAAAATCGCACAGCGGACAATGGAGAGCGACGCTTGGTATTTTCTTGCGTGATAGAATCACAAATGAGGAAAATCGGTAGGAGAACTAAAATAACCGACATCGCTCGGAGGATTGCGGAGTTGAGCAGTGGGCGGGACACATATTAAGAAGAACCGATGGCCGTTGGGGTGGAAAGGTTCTGGAATGGCGACCGCGCACCGGACGATGATCCGTGTATAGGCCCCGTCCAGGTGAACTCGAACCAGGTGAAAAACGATCTGATTATTAGTGGCGGAGGACGATCGACGTTAATGTTGAGTGAATTTATTTAAAAATAGGATTAAATAGTATGTCTGAAGTTAAACTTTTTTTACCACCCTTTTTTTTAAATAGCAATTTTTTAAAAGCATACATATGGTATGTATCTATGTGTGTATGTAATGGAATCTTTGAGCATAGTTTTCACCTATTTCCAGAAATTTGATTAATTTGAAACTTTGCACACGTATCAAGGACCGATGACAATGCAATAATTTAATAACAGTTTCCCAATATCCTTATTAGGACTGCCAGGATTAATCTTTTCGCTCGGGCACTCGGCATAACAAAACGGAGGCAGATACTTTTTCAGGCTAGTTGCATTTTCACCGTGTTGTTCGTAAGGCATTTAAATACTATCACTTGTCCGCAAATAATTTATTGAAATATCGAACTAAAAAATAAAAAATATAATATAGTTTTAAAAAACTTAAAAACCACGTTTTTATAGCGAATCGAACTAAAAAGTAGAAAGTATTTTTTAATTACAAAGAGTTTATATTTCAGTAGTAGAAGATCGAACAAACAATCATAACTAATTACTTCAAAATGAAATTATAATAAAATTGAAATTATTAGAAGAATAATTCAATTCAGAGTAAAAAGCGTGGCCGTGGGGTGCTTGATATTATTATAAATGTAACAATTAATCTACTTGCAACTATTTATGTGCGGAGAGTTATGAAAACATAGTAAAAAGTTATGAAAATATAGTAAAATGCACCCCACGTTTTTTACTCTGAATTGAATTATTCTCCTAATAATTTAAATTTTATTATAATATTATTTTGAAGTAATTAGTTATGATTGATCGTTCGATCTTCTACTACTGAAATATAAATTAAATTAAAATTAAATTAAATGTTTATTTATTTCAGACATAACTAGTCCATAAATTGTTAATAATAATTAGTAACAAAAACAGCTTAATCTATGTTAACGTTGTTAGTAAATTATAAATCTTGTAGATACCACTCTATGTAATTAAAAATTATTTTCTACTTTTTACTTCGATTCGCTATAAAAGCGTGGTAGTTTAGTTTTTTAAACTATATTTTTTTATTAGATTTGTTCAGCTATCATCCATACTGTCATAGATTCATTATTTAAATGGAGTGACAAGGCGAATTTCAAATGGCGTCACAAACGTTGGTCTTTGATCGACATTAAGAGATTAAAGCATTGATGTAACATAAAAAACTAGATAGATAATCAGTGTTATAAAAGCATCCTACCTAAAAGGGCACCAATTGGACATAACGGTGCATTTTTAGTACAACCTATTTCTTTCTGGAATAGTAACTATTCGATATACTTAGGCTGTACTAAAAGTGTACTCTTATGTAATACTAGCTGTTGCCCGCGACTTCGTCCGCGTCAATTTCTGTTATTATGATCGCGACTATTTTTGCAACATTTTTCACTGATGCTTCGCTCCTATTGGTCGCAGCGTGATGTTATATAGCGTAAAGCCTTCCTCGATAAATGGACTATCCAATACAAAAACACCTTTTCAATTCGAACCAGTACTTCCTGAGATAAGCGTGTTCAAACAAACAAACAAACAAACTCTTCAGCTTTATAATATTAGTATAGATCAGTACATTTCCAGTTGTCCTTTTTTGACGCTGATTGAATAACTAGTTTTTTATAATGCATCAATGATTAATATGACCGCATTTAACGAAAGAGTAGAATACTCAAATAAGTGTCCGCTTTGACTAGTTGACCGCAACTTTGATGCTTTTTAAATTTAGAATTGTGGAGAAAAATATTTCAGTCTTATCAGCCAGTCAGTGGTGAAGAAGGATGGCGTGATTTTCACTTGTAATTGAAAGCGGGTCTTGGCGGAGTTCAATCCTCATGCAAGGAGGTCGTTGGTGCCCGCGACGACAAATAGGGCTGATACGTCTCACTCGCTACGAGATAGGAACACAAATCAACCGCGTTCACTTTGCAGGGTTGAAAATAGTGGATATAAAAACATAACAATAAAAGAAATTTAGACAGCATTGTGATGTTTGGAATCATAAAATGGTATGTACCTTGCTATGATTCCAAAATAAGTAACTATGATTGTTATGTGAAAATCAGAAACAAAAAAGGCCACAAACACTTGGGACAATAAAGAAAAATGTTTTTTCTACATTTATCCGGCGATCGAACCGGGACTTTCGAGTTTGTGGCGCCATGAAAACCGTAGTATTTCCACCACGGCGGTCGCCGTAGGGAATACAATAAAGAACTAGCTGGACCTTCTGAACTTTTACTTAGTCTCTTGTCTGCCAATCACCTGATCAGGTGTCATACAATAGCTTGGTTCATTGTTTTTTCTCAGCGACACAATAATTAACGCTTGAATAAAAATTCACTTAGGCCAAAACCCAACATAGTACCGAGACCTAATCACACTCAGGTTATATGTATTGGTAACACGTTACCATTATTCAGATATACTTGTCCATGCTACCTCAACCTTGTTCAGATTTCACTGTAAACAACTGACGTGTTTTAAATAGGAATATTTTTGACAAATTTCTTTATTCAGATTTGAACTTTCATGGTCACTATCGTAACAGTTAGTTATTTCAAGATTTCTACCACGTACCTTGTTTTTTATGAGTTTCTTCCGCGATCAGGCAGCAGTGCCGAAATATAGGAAACTTATAAAAAACAAGGTACATGGTAAATTTCTTTATTATTTATGGTAGTAAAATAAGGACCAAAAGAATAGCACCTAACATTCGTTTTGGTTAATATTGTGTAAGTTAAAACAGATACGTTAAAGGTTTGCTTGAATCTTTGCCATTCTATTTTAATTTTTAGGGTAGGTGCTATACTCTTAGTTAAATACAAAATATTATATTATATAATTTATAAATTATTATATAAACAAAAATATTCCCTAAATAATAATTAATCGAGGTTTTATCAACAAACCATCAAAGCCCACTTAACATCACCGCTCGTAACACTAAAAGCAATGTATTTCAATTTGACAAACTTAATCCCCAAACATATTAGAAAATCTAAATCAACCGATCTGAGAGACAAAAACCACTTACGCGCTAAGTGCCTAACAAACCCTTGCCATGATCGCTTTAAAGTAGCTTATTTAGTTTTCATGTGTAACTAACTATACATATACTTTAGATTTGATTTTATTATTTCAACTACCTTTGAAGGATGATTATCTGTGTTATTGTACCTTTTTATGAGACCTCGTTTTAGTTCCATGAGCCATTACTTACAAAGCGCACTGGTCAGAGACTTTCGTCTTGAGATACTGAAGATATTTGATTCCGAACTATACCCATCCAAGTTGGATTCGATGTGTAAAAATAATAGAGCATACTGATCAGCAGCTTACATGAGATAGAAAAGAAATATGTCTGTATACTATTACCATAGTGGTGTTTGTTTTATAGTTAAAATCGATTTTATTTGGGCGATAAACCAACCACTAAAACTTTGCTGGTTAATAAATAGTGAAATTAAAATCTTATCTTAAGTACACAGTTTTAGCAGATGATTGTAATTCCACTTAGCTATTAAACAAGCAAAGATTACAGAAGGGTCTCTTGAGATGGCACGTTCAGTTCAGGCCTGAAGAGCCAATGCCAACACTCGACTGGTTACTTTGATTGCCGAACTCAAACAGAACTGTAACACTTAGGAGTTTGACGACAGATGCAGTAGTCCTCTTCGTAAAGACTTGGGTACTCGTATAATAAGGGTATAACAATTTTGACAAAGACTGAGGACTGAAACTGGTGTGTAAGGCCAAGGTTACTTAGGTAATGCCAATACAAGAAACTTAAAAATATTAACCTATTTGTTAAAAATTGTTGTAGGTACAAACTGAAAACATTGATAAAACACCGCATGGCTTATCACTGAATGTTTTGGGTAACTCAATAGCCAGAGAAGTCGCACGGTAAGTGGGAGGTCGTAGGTTCGAGTCCCACCTCAGGCAGTCGTTTTTTTATTAATCTCTCGATTGTAGGTTATTCCAGACAATTGAAACCACTTTATATTATATTTAAGCAATTTAATTGCAATTATAATATCAGTATTTAAACTTGAAAAATTATGTCTCAGGCGGGACTCGAACCCGCATCTCCTCGCATGCCGGGCGCGGCGCTTTAACCATTCAGCTGAAACTAATTGTTATCGCGACCGGCGGTCTTATGATCCTGTAGGAGAACAAATTTGTACTTTGAACTACAAAAAATGATGCGATGTAAACAATGAACTATATTTTTAAATGCGTAAATTATTTATTCGGGATTTTAAATAACACCGTATTAAAAATAAATGCCCAACATTTAATGTTTTTTGGTTTCTAGAACTTATCCTTAACTTGACTTAGTCATAGCTTTTTTTATGAAATTAAAAGAAATGTTTTTAATAATTTCCTTCGCATTGCTTGTAAATGTAATCTTTTTTTCGAATTCGTGCAATGGGGACTACCGTTTCTTTGCTCACCAGTTGGCGCCACTGTAGAATGAGGTCCGGAAGTATAGCAGTAAAAGGCGATTGGCGCCGAAACAAAGTGTTATATATTGAATCTAATTAAGGTTATATTGTTTATAAATAACTATCTTGATATCAACAAACTAACTTCTGAAATAGTTGCTCTTGAGGCCGCCTATTTTTGCGCTTTTTCTTAATTCCGCTTTTAAAGCGTTCACATTAATCGCCAAATAATCCATATTTGCGATATTTTACGAAGGAGATCACTTTCCAGCACGTAAATTAAAGAAATTATAATTTATGCAACAAATTCCGATAAAACCAGTACAAAGTGAATGATATTGGACCTCACGCGACACTAGCGCCTCTAGTGGCAAATTTACTAGCGATAGCCCCCATTGTGGGCTAATCTAAATGGCAAGATCTTGACACAACTCCTTTTAATTTAACCAAGTAAATCGCATAGTTCCGACCTTTTAACATCCATTAAACAAACAGAAAATGCATTACCTACAAGTTATCTCCGAGTAAACCGTTGTCTAAGCAAACAAACTCCTCGTTCTACGACAAAGTCAATTTTAAAGCTATTTGCATATTCAGTGTTTTCGTGATTGGTCTCGTTTCCGATATTCCCTCATTAGGCCGCGGTATCGAACGACTTATCGTTACCGACTTCGCAAACTTTTCGAATAACCTGAGCAAGTTAAGGCGAGTGCTAAGTTAAATTACTTGACATGGAAAATAACTCTGATTTAAACATAAA
Source organism: Anania crocealis (assembly GCA_949315895.1). Lineage (NCBI taxonomy): Eukaryota > Metazoa > Arthropoda > Insecta > Lepidoptera > Crambidae > Anania > Anania crocealis. The sequence continues at coordinate 6,038,566 of OX438863.1, forward strand.
CTACAAAAACAATAGAACTAGGGTACCTTTTGCTACTGAGCAGGCAAAACATAGACCATACCATGAATACAGAATGAAATATTAACCACCTTCAAAATTTTAATATAGCAATCTACGAGACGTCACTTCACTTAGAAAATGTCCGCCAAAAATCTAAAAGTATTGATACGTACGTCGGACGCTTAGCAATACTTTTTTTACACGATGCGCATTCATTTATTACGATACTATTCCTAAGTTTTTGATTTTCTCTTTATACCTTATCAGGCCTAGGACCGTAAAAGTTTAAAACTATATTGCGTACAATATTTTCGGGTGAAAACTTGATTTACATATTTTACTTCATAAATAGGCCCTAAATACGATGCTGAATGTCTTTAATTTTTTTGGAAGGTAGTTAAAATTTCACAAAAACGTAACGTAAAAAAACAATCATCGCATTTTAGAGGAATCCTTTGATCAATAACGATTTAATTAAATGGTCACTTTAACATTACATATAATATTACACGTTTAATTAAGCATTTTCATGTGGCATGCAAAAGCTCTTAGTGAGACTCGGGGACTAAATAGAAACGTCAAACACTCTAATCAATGTTGATTTAATTACCTATGTCAAATCCCATTTATCATCATCAGCCCACAATAGTCCCCGGCAAGATATAATTAGTCTTCTTCCATAGGAGGATTTAGCTTCGCAGACCAGTTGTTTAAACAATTTTCCCAATATTATTAGACGATGCTGTTTCCCCCTTCTTGTGATAGTACTTCTTCAGCCACCTGAGGGTGCTGCTTTCATATTTCGTGCCTCCAAAATGACATATCGATACCTTCAGGTTCAATTGTCGTATAAACCAAAACCATAGGGAAAGAATATTTTTTTCCCTATGACCAAAACCGTACTTTTCAGGAGAGCCAAAAAACGTTTTTTTTATAAAAAAAATCATAACTTTTTTATTTCAGAAGCTATTAAAAAATGACCAAGAGAAAACATTCTTAAAATTTTGCGATTTGCTCTTTACGTCGTATTTGAATTTTTAGTAAACATGAGATTGCAATTGCTAACGTAAAGACCGATAGATGTATATTTTTTGGTTTTTACAACCATTGATTATAGTGATTTATTTAAATGAATTAATAAAACATTGTATAAAAATAATGTTATGTTGACTACGAGTATAAGCACACTTATATTGTTTCGAGAATGTATAGAAATATATTTTTAGTGTTATAACTATATTTGGTTGATGTAGATAAAATAAAATTGCCAGATTACGAAAATAACTTTATTTTATTGTTTTTATTTTACAATTTTGTAGCAAAATTATGGCACAAAATTAAGAATTTTTAATAACTCTAATTAGAAAAAATCACCATATTGGAACTTAAAAGACGAAACTAATATTCACATCTGTGGACCATGCTTTGTCCAGCTGATGACCGCCCAGAAAATCTTGTGGTTCAGAAGGAATGGGACGACATCCTCTGTAATTTATTGTATTCTCGTTTGTTGAGTGGTGCCGGAGGAGCTGATTTGGTGCGTCTGAAGGCTGTCATAAGGCCTGAATCTGGTGCGTGGTTACATGCCTTTCCTTCTCATCAATTGGGCACACTGCTCGATAACGATTCTTTAAAAATAGCAGTGGGTCTAAGATTGGTCGGCAAGGTGTGTGAAGCGCATCGCTGTATTTGTGGTTTGATGGTGGCGAAGAATGGACACCATGGTTTAAGCTGTCAGAGATATGCGGGTTGCTTTCCGAGGCACCATTCAATTAATGAGATTATTCGTAGGGCCATGACATCACTAAATATTCCGTGTATTTTAGAACTTCCGAGACTATCTCGGACAGATGGTAAGAGGCCGGATGGACTTACATTGGTTCCATGGCGGAGGGGTCGGTGTCTCTTGTAGGATGCTACGTGTGTTAGCACTTTTGCTGCGTCTCATTTGAAACAAACCGTCATTTCTGCGGAGTGGGCGGCGGAAAACGGTGCGAAGTTGAAACACTCTAAATATTCAGCATTAGAGTCACTCTACGATTTCGTACCGTTCGCAATTGAGACGGCAGGACCATGGGGTAGTGAGGCTCAAGACCTTTTTTAGGAGTTAGGGCGACGGTTGCGAGAGAAAAGGAATGATTCCCGCTCTGGGTCCTGGTTAGTTCAGCAGGTCTCCATTGCCATTCAACGTGGCAATGCAGCCATCATAATGGGAACCTTCGGATCGGCCAGGCAGCGCGGAGAGGCTGGAATTACTTCTTGCTAATAATTATTTTGTAGTTAGTTATATTTTATGTGGTGATTTTTTTATATCATTAATGTTTTAGCTTACAAAGTTTATAATTTTGCAATTATGGCAAAAAATTAAGGTTTCTTTCCCGGTTCAGGGCTGCCGCCAATAAAATTGATTTCGATTGGTTGTGATGAATTTGAGACTTCTGAACAGGGAGTAGAGCCATGGTGTGCTCAGGAAAGGAATTTGTAGTTTTTTGAGAAGTTCAATGGTGAATTTATCGTTTCACAACTTTTATTATTGCTAAAAGTGACCATTTATGGCAATAATTAAAAGTTTGGGTACTTTTAAAGAAAGAAATTCATTAGAAAGCATCTCAAAAAGTTTTGAATTGCTTTCTTGAGTACAGTGTGGCTCGTTTTCTTTGTTTTAAAGTCTTGAATTTATCACATTTAGTCGAAGTCGATAGGCAGCGGCACTGGACCTGAAAAACAGCCTTATAGTTATGAAAATAATTCCAAGTAGAAATAATCAACTATACGTTTTTAGTGACTAATAAAATAACATATTAATAACAAAATAAGCCTAGGCCTATTTAGAATATGTGAAACGAAATACTAGTCAATCCGCTCTTACTCATCTTCTTTAAACAACCTCCTGAATACGTGGACTTACGACATTGAAATCTTTGAATGCGTCTTCACACTCTTAACGTAAAAACCATTTGCAATTATCATAGAGTTTTACGCCAGGGCTTAAAAAAATGTATGGTCATTACATCTTAACAGAAATACCAAAAACAACCACTTGGCTTTTACACTGTTTTTATGGAATTTGTTTAACTTTTCAGCAATATTTTTTTAGGGTGTATAAACATTTTTTTTGCGAATTTAAACATTTCGAATATACAGATCGATAGAGAAAAAAATTCTGAACAAAATGGTATATATAACTCGATTTGGCCAAAATGGTTTAAACGCCAATTGAACCTGAAGGTATCGATATACATATACCATACAGAAAATACTAAATAATCTTTAATAATAGGGGTTAAAGTATGAAATTGCCGATTATTTTCCCACTTTTTATTTTTATTATAGCTCTTAAGTATAGTCGTATTATTGCGTAATTCTTTTTGTATTGTATCAAGAACTGAATAAAGTAACTTTTGACTAAAAAAAAAAATGCAATACTAGTGCGTATTACTTCAAAGGAAGTCGTTGAAAAGACCCCTTACAATGTGTCAGCAGACCTTCTTGCTTCAATTAAGTATATTTGTATTATATACTTTGATTTTCAGAAATTTAAATACTATAATGCGTAGCTTTATAACCATCTAACTTTCACCTTTAATTGCATCGAAAACGGTTCAGGCGTTTTTAAAAAAAATAAAAAATTGCTAGTATGGAAAAATGACTTTTCTCGATTTCGTCCATACTAAAACGGCAATTTCATACTTTAACCCCTAATAATAATTTGTCAATGACACAAAAAAGGGTTTTATTCAATTCAACATGTAGGTACACGAAGAACTTCAAGTTAACTATTTAACCTTTATGGCTTGCCAGAACTGATTTCTATTGGAAGATTCTGTTGTCAAATCCAGCAATGATACAGACGATATAATGAAGCCATCACTTATTATTCAGCTGTAAGAGTAACACTTTGCATAAAACGTGAACCCGCACTTTCATTATTCATGCCACTTTGTAAACACAAGTCAAATGTAAAACGAAATGTAAAAATGAAAATTCACAACCTTTGTCCACACGAGCGAGACCAAAAACTAACATCAAAGCACAAGTAAGCAATCCAGATGCCATCACAAAAGCTATGAATCTAAATCAAGAACCTCATCAAAGTTGGCTCGGTTGGCCTTAGGCGCTCAAACTCATTTTCATATTACGACCACAATAAAAGTTGATAGGTGGTAGGTGTACTCTCCAGTGCGTAAAATATGACTGACGTATTCTTTGTGACTTTCGAATTATGTTTGGTAAGTACCTAATAAAATTATGAATTTAACTGTTGATATAACTAATATTAGTAAATCTACAACTAGCCTCTCAAAGTTAAGTTTTCATTATTTTTTAGGAAGGCTGTTTTATTTTTCTCAATTTCAGAACTTAGTCTTGGTTGCATTTAGATTGTGATTAAGGATTTAGTTTACGTTCCAAAACAAAATTATCCTAGTCCCAGTAAAGCTATCATCCTAGTCGAATAATTGAGGTACTTTATTTCAGTACTTGAAAGATGCCGATAAATAATTTACCACCCACTTGGCAACGAAAAATTATCTGTATCACAACAGTTTTTATTAGGGTCGTCTATTTATTTAAGCCCAAGCCGCATGGGATAAACCATTGCCGGTGTGCAAAGCAAAGCATGCTAGGTGAAGTGCTCTTGTAAATCGACATATTGTTTTTACTTATTAAAAATGTTCACATTTGCGCATCGTGTGCGTGACATATTGGATAAATTGTCCATTGTTTGATCTGTAATTACGCTATTAACCAATTAACAATAATGGTTTCGGTGTGAGAATTTTTATCGATTAGAATCAGTGCAAAAATACACTTATAATTATTACTTAGTAGGTTGAGCAAACCATCTAGGGGCGACTTTTTGTTCCTTTTTGTTGACTGTTTATTCACGATCGTACTGAATTGAACCCCAGTATGTTGGGAGGGTCAGCGACAGTTGTTAGATTAAACAAAACTTTAATAGGATTTTTTGTATTTTATTTTAAAAGCTTACTTCAACAGAAGTTGGTGAAAGTTACTTCACTAAACGATATAGCTAGTAGGGACTACATCTAGTTGGGATGGACTTATACAAATGGTTACGAATATTTTTTGTATTTCGGTAAAGGCGTATTTAGTTAATATAACTATATCGAGGACGATACTTTTGTAATCTGATTTATTCCCTAGTTATATATTTTTTCCATATATTTATATCCTATAAAGCTTTTATTTGTTTTTTGGACTATTACAGGGATTCAACGTTTTGGTTCCCTCAGGAAACCGCGTTAGGATAGTCCGTGAGCTGTGCCATTAGGACCTATTCGGTATAAAGAAATTTGCTTTTTACTCTTCTGCAATATTTAATTCTGACAAATCTATACTTTTCTATACTAATATTATAAAGCTGAAGAGTTTGTTTGTTTTTTTTGTTTGTTTGTTTGTTTGAACGCGCTAATCTCTGGAAGTACTGGTTCAAATTGAAAAAATCTTTTTGTGTTGGATAGTCCATGTATCGAGGAAGGCTTTAGGCTATATAACATCACGCTGCGACCAATAGGAGCGAAGCATCAGTGAAAAATGTAGCAAAAATAATCGCGATCATAAAAACAGGAATTGACGCATACGAAATCGCGGGGAACAGCTAGTAAACTTAATATCATCTTAAGCCCCACTGCGTGGCTGTAGGATGATGGATAGTTCTTGATATACTTTTCTGATCCTGAAATATCCAAGTGGGACTTAGAGTAATTAATAAACAAACAAATAAAACAATAAGTCACAATTACTATGACAATGAAAGCAATGGTAGCCCTGTTAATCTTAATCATGAGTTGATATTAATCGATGCGGCCCCCGAGGCGACGGGTTCCATTTATCTTCCTTCATTCTGTTTTCTGTCTGTAATGCCGACATTACTGTAACACAGATAGAAACAGAAGGTTCAAACCGTTATCATTGTCAGTGTTGCATTAAACTTGACGTGAAGCTTAGAACAGTACCTATACGAATTGTGAGGAGTCAAAGCTTGGTCTTTGATTACACGGTAACACGGAGATGGTAAAAAGTGCGTATCTTTATCTCAAAGGCTTATGCTCAACTAATCTAAAAAGTTACAAAGGTAAAAAAATAATTTCTTTCTGGATATTACATGAAGATGTGAAAAAAGACGATTTTAAATTGATTTCAAATAATGCAAACTGAGCGACTACATTTTAGAACAAAGAAGCAACAAAATAAAAAAAACTATATTTTTATACACGTCTAACATGGCATGGTGTTAGGTATTGTCCGTAAAGTAAGGAGTGCGTCTACTATGTCTTCTTACGTTGTACTGCAAATGCCGACATTACGAAGAATAATTATTCGAAAACGGTAAAAATGTGACTTCACATTATTAAAAAAAAAAAAAAAACGTTTTCAGTGATAAAGTTCAACATTTTAATAAAAAATGACTTCGAATGTGAAAGAAAATAAAAAATAATTTAATACTAGCAATCATCAGCCATTAAATTGTATTTATGTTTGTTTGCATGTAACTATATTAATTTTTGCACCCCCAACTGCTGCCCACATCACATGCTAGATACAGGCCTGTCCAGGTATACCCTGACTACTACGTCTGACTTAATATAATATCGAACCCTGCATCGCTGTTGTAGCACAGGTAAGATAATACTATGGTTATAGTTAAGTTTTTCAAAACTAAGGTACTGCATAACGCCCCGTTGGTCTAGTGGTTAAATACCGGGCCAAGATCTCGGGGTCCCAGGTTCGATCCCTGGGTCGGGCAACAAAAAGTTTCGAATTTTCAAACGTTGCTCGGGTTTGTGATCACCAACCCGCATTTGGCAAGCGTGGTGATTATGCCGATTCCCATCATTGCAGTGGTAACTTGAATTCAATGATGGAGGCCTTTTCCCTGCAGTGGGATGATTATAGGCTGTTACTTAAGGTACTGCATACGCATATTGTACTTAGAATTGCTGCAGTACATGCCTCTGCTCTAGTGGTACACCTTTATTTGCCTGTTTCGATACACGGAAAGAGAAGTGGTGTTATTCTATTTTTCTTTGGAAGACACCACACGGCAAACAAATCTGCTTAAGCCACCATTATTTAAAATACATTATGTTGAAATGTAACTTAACTGCCCAATGGGGGCTATCACTAGTGAATTTGCCACTAGAGGCGCTAGTGTCGCGTAAGGTCCAATATACCACTTTGTACTGGTTTTAGCGGAATTTGTTGCATAAATTATAATTTCTTTAATTTACCTGCTGGAAAGTGATCTCCTTCGTAAAATATCGCAAATATGGATTATTTGGCGATTAATGTGAACACTTTAAAAGCGGAATTAAGAAAAAGCGCAAAAATAGGCGGCCTCAAGAGCAACTATTTCAGAAGTTAGTTTGTTGATATCAAGATAGTTATTTATAAACAATATAACCTTAATTAGATTCAAGATATAACACTTTGTTTCGGGGCCAATCGCCTTTGACAGCTATACCTCCGGACCTCAGTCTACAGTGGCGCCAACTGGTGAGCAAAGAAACGGTAGTCCCCATTGTATCCCACCGTCTTAATAGCCACAAAACTATAACTACGAAATGAGATCATTTCCTCGTCTTCGTTTGCATAAAAATATTCCCCATTTAAAAAGTTACTAAATTAATATCTCGCTCCACAACCCGAGCGGAGTTTCGAGTCAAGGTAAGCATTAATTAGTGGCATTTAACTTAGACTAATGACAAAGTGAGACGATGTACAGTTCACGTCTCGAGTTCACACAACTTCTTTATTTAATTACACTAGTCGTGTTTTCAGATTACTCCATCTGAGTCAAAGCGTTATAGGTTACACGAGTTTAATAGTATACTTGGTTATGCACCTTTTTCGAAGATTTTTTTTCAAGCATATTGTAATTGTTACTACTTTACTTATTTAGATCGGCGATCGATCCCTCCTTTTGTATAGTAGGTAGGTACTGTAAATCATAAATACCTTATACGTAAAATTACAAACTTCTTTTCGTTATAAGTTAAATAAAGTGTAAATAACTAAACTAAGTATTTAACTTTTTCTGGCTGTTATCTATAATTTGCATAAATATTAGTCAGTAAGTAAATTAAATTATTATCAATTGATACAAAAATATAAATAAAATGGAAAAAGTCTACTTATATTTTTAATATAATTGGATATTTTTACAAATATAAAAAAAAAGTTCTTCTTTTTTTAGTCCATATAACCACAGATGAGATAGTACTATATAACTTACATAATATATAAATGTAGACGTAAGAAGAGTCAGCATCGTAAGTCGCTGAACATTTTACCGAACCATTCCAAAGTACTAAGATTATTAGTTTTCAAGCGATTCCTAAGGGGATGGGAGTGGATAAATTAATACTTTGATATGGTACTAAAGTATTTAGTGATTTCCAATATTCAGAATTGGAAATCACTAAATACTTTAGTACCATATCAAAGTATTAATTAGTATTAATACTGAAAAAAAGTTAACAAAGGCAAACACTGCCTTTTCCCATTACAAAACAAAGCAATAGCAACAAATACTCGTAGTTAATTCATTTGGTTATAGTACGCGATTTAATTTTATTATAATTATAATACAGTTTAGATAATTTCCAACATTTCTCGTATTTCAAATAAAATTCGTCCTCCCTTTCGTTGCCTTTCAAAATAGCAAGCCCTTTCGGAGGGTCCGACCTCCGGACAAAGCGGCGTATGTCAGCCGAGTGCCGACGGCCGTACAATGAATGGTGTATGGGCTGTGTGTCACCATAAAGGCTTTATGTGCCGTGAAGTGAGCCCTGGCCAACATTCCTGGGTAGTGGGAATTGTGTACGGGTTTTACCGTGAAAAATTATCGATGCATTGTCAAGAATCAGCACTCATCCTGTGAGCAGTGACAGCCGTTTTCATAGGATCCGTTTGAAAAATATAGAGTTACTCAAATATAACTTACAGGTGTATTGTTGGTGAATGACTTGACTTATACATAAAAATAAATTATTGATAAAATATTTACAACAATCTAAATCAAGCCCCCCACGCTTTTTGTACAATAATATGAATTTTTCAATTGATTACTACAGTTTTATTTTTAATTTTTTAGTTCAATCTGTTTTAAAAGCGTGGTTTTTTAGTTTTTTAAACTATAATTTATTTTTTACTTTTTAGTTTAGTTTATGAGATTTGATTCCTTCTTTACCGACTGTAAGTCCAAACCTATGCAGGAAACATAATTGATACAGATCGCGCGCTAGCTCTATCTCTTTTACTCCCTCTTACAGAGGAAAACTGGGAAAACTGTTATTAAATTATTGCATTGTCATCGGTCCTTGATACGTGTGCAAAGTTTCAAATTAATCAAACTTCTGGAAATCGGTCAAATTTATGCTCAAAGATTCCATTACATACATAGATAGATACAACCCAAGCTAATAAAAGCGTGGTAATAAACCATTTATAGATAGTATAAATAGTATAGTAGTAATAGTATGAATAAAAATAAATTACCAAAATGTATAACCGCCCCAAAAAGCATTATAAATTAAATAAAAAAAAAACTGGTACTGTTTTTGAACATACTTATGCCAACAGTGCATATCTCTAATCATAATATATGTTTTATAAAATTCGACACGGTAACTCAGTTGAAAGTGGTTTGTGCAGTGGAAATTAGAACCAATCGGAAACATTTAGGTCCTTGTGTTTATTAGGTAGGTACCGTCCAATGTGTAAAATTCCTAAGTAAAATTCTGGATTGAACCAGTTCGGTGCGGTTCGATCCCGTACAATCTGCCCGCTGCGCTTTACAGATAAGACGCTGGGGCTAGTGACGTGCTATATCTCCGCTTATAAAGCTTTGGAGAGAATGGTTTTAACGTGCATAAAGTTTAATGCAAAAAACTTTTTGTAATGCTATGAAATCGTCTAGATTTATACCAAGTTTAAGTCCCTAACTTATAGTGAAATCTATTCAAATTTATTCTTTAAAATTTTATTTTTCCTTAATACGGCTGGCTAGTTAGTCGAAAATCGCATTGAAAATTGTGTTTTGTTTTCTTTCTTAGTTAGGATAAAACGGCAATTAAAAAACTTTCAACTGTTTGCTACAATCAGTTTAAAATTTCTGATTGTATAACTAAACTAGCGGCCCGTTCCGGCTTCGCGTGGCAGGACCCGTTAAGTTTTAGTGAGGATCCTTAATCTTTTCTAGCAATATAGCTTAAGTCACTTAGGGTGAATGTAGTTTTCCAATGGTGAAAGAATTTTTGAAATCGGCCGTGTAGTTTTTGAGTTTATTCATTACAAGCATACACACACACACAAATACTATTTTTTTCTCTTTATAATATTATGTGTAGAGTTCCTAGGGATCTACCCTTTTGATGTTTAAACAGGTTAAAAAAATGACTGGCAGGCTAGTTGATGATGGCTAATGGTGGAGAAAAATCGCTGCTATCCGTTTTCTTTTGGTAACATAAATTTTATGTTTCAGCATAACACGAATTGCATTACGAATAAAATATTCTTTTCAGGAGGACAACACTATGTATGTGACAAATGCACTGCTTTAGATTTTGTCTTAAACAGTTCGCTCTCTGCCCCCCGGACACGAGTCGTAACAACGCTACAAACTTGAACAAAGGCGAATAGTGTTGCTATATTTTATTTCAACTTTATTTAAATTGTGAATGTGATAGTTATTTTGTAAAATTCTGCGTTGCTGTCACTTTATTCCCAAATCCTTTAATGAAATAAATTGAGAAGAAAAATCAAACCACGAATTTTACTTTTAAATTATATCGAAAGTAGCTGTTGCCCGCGACATCCTACGCGTGGAATTTATTTGAACAATGCCTATTTTTCACCTGAGTATGTATAGAAATGAAACAAATCTTAAAATTAAGCTTTTTTTATTGTAAACTCATTACGCTTATCATTTATTAATCAGAAACGCAGGAAAAAAAGATTTTTGATATTCTTCTAAACTTCTTAAAAAATGAAAATATGGTTTTTGAAGGTTACTTGTTGTTGTTTTCTTCACCCATTCTGGGTAGGCAAAGGGAACTATGCCCATACAGCCAATTCTTTAGTAATATTTTCTTTATTTTTGCATTAAAACGTTGATGTTAGACGTTTTAATGCTTCGATGGAGTTTTTGGAGACAGTCGAAAGATTGAAAGAATGTAGAGAAGTCCCCAAGAAAGAGGTGAACTGTTCGCGATCCCGCGAATAATTCACGGCCCACTTTTCTTGGTTACGACCCATACACCATGTTATTTCACCGAACTGTATATTGTTCACTCGCACGACACTTTGTTTCGCAAAATAACACCACTTTTACGACCCAAAAATCACTATAAACAATAAAAATTCGATAAAATAAACGGACTTCAAACGTATCTCACGAACTCCCGCCAAAAACTCTGAAGGTTACTTGTACAGTTGTTACGTTCCGTTTCAGTTACTGACGAGTGCCGACTGGAGACTGACTTTATATATTTAAACTAGTTTTATTACTTATTGTTTTATTTTTAGTTTTTTATACTTTCTATATTGAATTAATATAAAGATTTATTGAAGTCCATTATTACAAATAATACGAACATTATCAGTTGAAAATAAGTTTACGTTTAATTATTCTAATAGAGTGAAACGGATTTTTTTTGACGTTTGACAGCCGCCTGTTATATTCGAATCGGCGCATTCTCTTTCGTTTTGCGTTTGCATCTCTTTGTGTACTACACACCTACACACTTTTTGGCACTTTACCAACATACATATTTACCTTAGTGGAAGTTCTCTGTAATCAATAGGTCGAATGATTCAAAGTTATAGTTAATTAACTTCTTAACACTAGGTAGGTACATATGTACTGCCGGCATATTTCCATAGATATTTTTGACTATAATTTGGCCGCGGCAATTCCTAACCTAAGTAAAAATTCGTATTTTTTTAAATTCCTGGCGTTTAACTAGTAAAAGTGAAAACAGGGAATTATTCCCTAATCTAGCACGCAGTATTCCTGCTATACTAGCGGTCTATACATAAACTTTCATTATCAGGTTTTCAAATGTATGGAAAGTGGGCATTGATCTTTAAACTATTACTCAGGGCCAGGTGGACCGGCGATCTAGCAAAGTTCGCGGGTAGCCGTTTGATGCGAGTGGCGCGGGACCGATCGTTGTGGAGATCCTTGGGGGATGCCTATGTCCAGCAGTGGGCGTCAATTAACTGAGATGATGATGATGATGATGTTTCAGGGCTATACATTTTTCCAGGATATAAGGTGTCATTCATCTCTGTGCCAAATTTAATCCAGATCCTTCCAGCCTTTATAGCGTGATTAAGTAACAAACATTCGCATTTATAAATATTGTAATTAATTTCTGATGAATTCGATACAATATTTATTACCCCCTGTACTTACACGTACAATGATTAATTTGCGTAGCACAGTGATTGTAAGTATTGATTTCGTCTCTGAACTCTTACAACTGAGCCTCCTGGAAAATATATTTACATTAAAAATGTCGATGAGGAAGATTACAGGCGTGCCCTATCTTAGATTTACCTCCGCAGACTTTGCCTTGAATTATATTTTGTTGTTTGCACAACAAAAACGCCGATAAACCAAGAGCCTGAATGACAACACAATTTATGAGCATCCGAGCTTAAAAAGATTGGTAATTTTTATTTTATATGAAACTTAACCATAGCCACAGATAATATAATACCCATAGCGGAGACTTATTTGATTTTGTATATTTTAGTTTTTTTTACCTGGATTTGATCACTTATTCATACTATACTTATAAACATCGTGTTTAAATCCCTTTAGACATTTTAAAATTATTATTTGACTTTCGTAATTCAATAAAGCAGTACTTAGATAATTGCCACAAAAAAAAATACTTAGAAATCTCGATCAAATCAGGAATTGATTAGTGTTGATAATTTAAAGCCACTGTCAATCACAAAAATAAAATATATTGTGGCTTGACCTTGACTACACTGGTTTATCATGGGATGGAAAACAACATTTTTGGGGGAATGATACAGGGTATACTTTTCTCATACGTACCCGCCAAATTTTATTAGTTATCATACATTTCACTTTTTACTGATCCGATGATACTTTATGTTAAACAGCAAAATCTAAAATGATAGAATATAAAACTATTGCCTCTTAGTAAAATGTTTATGATTAGAAGCACTAATAAAGTTTGGCACCCCTTTTGAAAGTAACATTGATTGAATATCGCAAAATTATATTATCTTGATAATAACGTACCTATCATAAAGTGTAGGAAAAAAGCTTCATGAACTTTTAATAAAGAGACGTATCTTCTTAGATAGTCTAATAATGTCTCAACTTAACTCTAACACAGCTACTTTTTTACTCTGAAACGAGCTACATAATGCTACAAGTTATTACACAGAATCTAATCCAACTACAAGGTTTTCTTTTCGTACCTCGCTATATTCGGATTGCATCCACGTTTACTAAGATTTTTCTACAAGATTGAAATTACTATTTTTGCTATAAAAGAAAATTGCACTGAACAACACAAGGAGTGAGTTTGGTTTAATTTAAGTGTAGCACGGGTAGATCAGTCAAAGAGCGCAAAGCATTTATCACGATGAGCGGACTGAGCGAAGCTGAATAAGCTAAGCTGTTTGTGCTGAATAACAATTTAAGAACTAAGCGCTTTCTTCACAAAATGTAATATAGAAAATCGGCAATGCGCTTAATAACCAGTTCTCAAAATTTTCAGAACCATGTACATACAATAACCTTTATTTTTGATTTCCTTTTATGTAACTTATCGGTGGGTAAGGAAGTAGGAAAGGTGTTACGCCAACTCGTTCGCTGATTCTTGCCTTTCTAATTGCTGCCAACTTACCAAATTATGCCTTTGTTTCCCCCTGAGTCTATCTATACAGTAATGTGAGTAAATGAAAAGATACTTACCTATTGGAATCGCGAAAATCCAAATGCATTATTCACACGTCCGGTGCTATCCTACTTAAGCCCTGCTTTTTTCTTACCGTCATCGGCAACACCGTTTTTTGAATTTCAATGGTATTATTGAATGGGATAGTTTTGTAGAAGATCATACGGACACTTCTAATAGATTTATTTAGCAACAAAGCGAGCGCAAATGTTTAGCAAACGATTATCGGAAAGCTTATTGAAATAAACCACCAATTTCAAGTCGGTGCGCGATGATTAAAGGTGATTTTTTGTTTGACACCAACTTAAAATTGGATTTATTTTGTGTACTTTTTTAGTAAAAGTGTTTTTTTAGGTGGTCTGCCCATTAAAAGAAAAAAAATCTGCTAAAAATAAGAACCTTAAGTATCTTTTTTTCGTAGTTGATAAAAGCAGCGATTCAGTGATAAATGATACTCATTTGCGCAACACCAACCTTTGCTACAGAACCCACTTTAGAATTGCTGCGCTATTTTTATACTCTTAGCTTTTTAAATGTGTATTTCTTTTTTCTAAGCTCACTTATGGTGAACTTTTCTCGAGTATTTTGTATTAATTGATATCACATACAAACCCTGAGGCAGAACATTGATCTATGCATTTCACTTTAATTAAAGGATCGCGTCTCTATTACAAATAAAGTAGTCATATTACAATAAATCAGTTTTACAGTTTACCCAATTAGTAAAAGTCATTGACAAATAAATTCTATTTTGCATATGGGAAAATTCGGTCAAGGTCGTATGTTTATAACTACTTATGAAAATTACATTAGGAATTATTGCGTCAATCAAATGGCATTTAAGTATTTATTGGAGGTATAAGAAAGATGAAATTTTATATGCAATTAAACTTATACACATGCAAACAGTATTATACTCAATCAACTAAAAAGAGTTCCCCAAAATTTTCTCTACTGATTTGATTATTCCACTAATAACCACAACTACAAACCTGTAACGCCCCGTTGGTCTAGTGATTTGCTGGCCAATATCTCGGGGTCCAGGGTGTCACCCTCGATAACATTGCTCGGGTTTGTGATCCCCAGCCCGCATTTGGCGAAGGTGGTGATTATGCCTGTACCCACCATTGCTATGATAACTAGAATTCCTATATGGAGGCCTTTGCCGTGCAATGGTATGATTAAAGGCCCTCAATACTATTATTAACCTGGAACATACCCGCTAGTATTGAACATGTATAGAGTCCAACGTAGGTGACGCTGCTGCTCTATTGAGGCAGATCTGATGCCTTCAGCATTGCCGAAGCTACGTCAAAGGTCTGTCGTTAAAAAAGTCCACTTATGCATTTAAAGATTGATCATGTTCAATGCCGCTGTGATTTCGTTACACCTGTTTTAAAGCGGGCGATAAATTAGTCACCGTGAAATTTACTTTGGAAATTTTATTCGTGAAAATGCACCGCGGCACTTTACGGGACTATTACTACTGAACTAACAGAAGTGCTTGCAATATATGTTTAGTTTTCTGTTGAAAATGTACCGTTATCATTGCAGAATCACGGATTATTAACTATTCAATACAATAAGTATTTTAATGCTGACTCAGTATAAAAAAAAAAAAATTCAGCAGTTAAATCAACATATAAAATGTAGTTACTATTATAAATTCATGTCGGCTTTTATATCCATAGAAGTTTTTGTATGAACAATAAAGTGTTAATAAATAAATAAATAAATAGGCAATACCAGGGTAACGAATGACATTTTATGAGATTCTATTGATTTTTTGCTTTAACTTAGTATATCTAACAAAGTATAAAGCATGTATAAAGTAAACTATGTATAAAACACTGAAATACCGACCGATTTCAGCCCTTTTTAGTATTTATATAGAGTTGACTAATTTTAGTTTCGAATTAGTTTACCGAGAATCCATGGTAGGGCCAAATTCCGTTTATACTTCGTCAACATTGGCAGTTCAATCAAACAAAGGTCGTCGTTGTCCATTACTTGCGACGTGCAGCAAAGTTCAACTCTTTGATACACCTTTGTGAAACAGTTTTAACACTTTTATTAACAGATCGTTGGTCGGATCACGTGTCTACTCTTGTGGTTCTCTCTGTCTTGTTATTCTACATGCCAGACCAAATGGTATCAATGGCATCTGGAAATAAAGACGTAACAAGGTTAATTCAAATTTGGGATGAATTGATTGCTCTGAATTCCACCTCCCCAATTACTAATCATAACGATGATTTTGTTTACCCCACGAAAATCATAACATCAGCATCAAAAAGTTAACAGATAATACCAACAGAATTTTAACAAAGCTTTAAACGATGCAAATTCAGCTCCAGTTGTTGCAAGTGGTTCAAAAAGCTATTCTGCTATGACCTTACTAACGGCCAATAGATAGAATGTGGCGGAGCTAAGCAAGGTCTTCTGGCCATGAATAGGAAATATCCCCCAGATCTAATATAATTTTTCCGGACAAAAGTATTAAGTATTTCTTATTATTGTTCCCAGAATATTTTTGTGTTAGTTATGTGGTCAGATAAAACATTAATGTTACTTACTTAGTACTTTTCTTCCAGACTTTATTTTTTAACTCTTGAGAGTGAAACTCTAAATTCATTTACTAGAAAATAGTTTTTTAAGGTCTTCCTTACAGCTTTCAGTTTTCACATATTTCCCCAACGCTTTTATTTTTCCCCGGGATGGAAGAATAACCCAGTCAGGTGACCTCGGGCCTAATGGAGTTGGACTCGGAAATATGAGATTCATGAACGCTGGACAAAGCAGTGGCCTTCAATATACACCTTAGTCACAGCATGCTTAACTCGCTGAACAGCATAGCCATAACTATGCTAGTTAAAAATACGATCGTACAAAATAACTCTAAAATCGACATAAATCTGTAAGAAGAGCTGAATACTTGTTATTCTGTCGATGAATGTGCATAGCAAACATTTCTCGTCGTACGTGCACGCCACCAAATCCAATGTTTGAGGAATTCCACCGCGGATTTTTGAAGTAGCTGGGATGAATTTGTTAAAATTGTGTTGGAAAAGTATTCAAGATTTCAAAATATTATTAGTTTAAATCTATTCAAGTCCTACCTTACATGAATAAAGATAAAAAGTTTACCGGTGATTGAGCATTTGAACGTATTTCAACATATTATTTCAATAATAACCAAGTGGACCAACTGTTAAATGAAGTGTGAGAATGACTGAATAAATAAAAACCACGGTTTTTGTTCGTTGACTTGTTTGTTAATCAAATATTGCCCTAAAAAGATGTCACAAAGCAATTATTCTATATATATTCTCATGGTATGTACATGTCAGCTACCACCTCTACAAGCTACCTTGTATCAAGCCATTAAGCACTGCGGCTTTGCTACATAGCTAGCATAAGCGCATCAAATCCCATCGCCGGTACTCATGGAGTGTGAACGTACCCTAGCCAAATAAATTTACAACAGCTCAATCACTGTCAAGTGTGAGTTTTCTTCAGTAATTTTAAATTCATGGACCCAACCAGTACACTAAAGTTAATGGATTCAGGGTTTATTCCATGTAAGTGTCTAAAATTTCGATACTGTTGCAAGCGTAATCACGGAAAAACTGAAGCATCGATTAGTTCTTCCGTGTTCATGGCACTTGCAACAGTGCGGAAATATCAAAAACTCATAAAAACAAGAACTTATCAGTTCTGTCGGGATCATGGCGCTTGCACAGCGCCGAAATACCCGTATCGGAAACTCCTAAATATCATGGTACTTACATGGTATTAAATATATTATAAGTATTTACTTTATTTGATATTTTAGCAACTTAATTGCACTTATAATATCAGTATATAAACTTGAAAAATTTTGTCTCAGGCGGGACTCGAACCCGCATCTCCTCGCATGCCGGGCGGGCGCCATACCATTAGGCCACCGAGACACTGCGACACGGCGCGAATTTTTCAAGCATATTCTTACGCTGTAAGCCAGCGTTGCTTCATCAAATGTTAGGAGTTTGCACCCTTAACACCCGAAAGAAACATCTTTACAGATGTTTGACAGTCAGTTAAGATGAAACAGCTATTTATATACTTTATTTGATATTTTAGCAACTTAATTGCACTTATAATATCAGTATATAAACTTGAAAAATTTTGTCTCAGGCGGGACTCGAACCCGCATCTCCTCGCATGCGCCGTGTCGCAGTGTCTCGGTGGCCTAATGGTATGGCGCCCGCCCGGCATGCGAGGAGATGCGGGTTCGAGTCCCGCCTGAGACAAAATTTTTCAAGTTTATATACTGATATTATAAGTGCAATTAAGTTGCTAAAATATCAAATAAAGTATATAAATAGCTGTTTCATCTTAACTGACTGTCAAACATCTGTAAAGATGTTTCTTTCGGGTGTTAAGGGTGCAAACTCCTAACATTTGATGAAGCAACGCTGGATTACAGCGTAAGAATATGCTTGAAAAATTCGCGCCGTGTCGCAGTGTCTCGGTGGCCTAATGGTATGGCGCCCGCCCGGCATGCGAGGAGATGCGGGTTCGAGTCCCGCCTGAGACAAAATTTTTCAAGTTTATATACTGATATTATAAGTGCAATTAAGTTTGCTAAAATATCAAATAAAGTATATAAATAGCTGTTTCATCTTAACTGACTGTCAAACATCTGTAAAGATGTTTCTTTCGGGTGTTAAGGGTGCAAACTCCTAACATTTGATGAAGCAACGCTGGCTTACAGCGTAAGAATATGCTTGAAAAATTCGCGCCGTGTCGCAGTGTCTCGGTGGCCTAATGGTATGGCGCCCGCCCGGCATGCGAGGAGATGCGGGTTCGAGTCCCGCCTGAGACAAAATTTTTCAAGTTTATATACTGATATTATAAGTATTTATTTACAAAAAAATATATAAGTAAGTTTAGCGGTTGTCTAGTACCCCATACGACAGGGTACTTAATATTAGCTTAATTTGGGACTAGATGGCTCTGTGTGGCCCGGTGAGGCATGTCCTAAATATGTATTTATTTATTAAACCCTGTATCAATCAGCTGTAGTGTAGTGACCATGAAACTCTTTACATCTGTACACCTTTAGGCAGCCCAAATCCTAGTGGCACCTTGAAAGCCTCGTTCTCTTACTTTATGGAGACCAAGTCTACTGGTTAGCAATTATAGACCATGTTTGTAGTACAGCTCTGAGCTGTGGCTATCTACTATTCTGGGCTCCAATTCCGCTAATTTACAAATACATTTGTTAATAAGCAGGATTGGGGCCCTGGTACATCGTGGTACCATGTAGTTGTCTTAGGCTGAGTGCCTGCCGAACTCTCCAATCTGCCCGGTAAAACTGTAAATGCAGTTATTCATAGCAATAAAACCTTTTGTTCACACGAAATGGATGAGCCGCGTTGTACGTTGCGTATTGTCAGCATCACTTAATCAAAGATACTTTGTATTGATAATGTGTTTAGGTTATTAGAAAGTGCAATCAGGTTTCATCATCAACGAAAGCTTGTCATTGTCGGCGGCTGACAATATTTCGAATGCAAACACTTTAGTTTGAAATGAAAGATAAGTTTACGGATTTAGAACGCGTTTATTTTTGATTTATATTTATATTTGATTCGATAGAGACGAATAACACCTTAGTCTACCCGTGACCATGAGCGCTGTAAAGGGTTCGAAACGTCGGGTTAAATCAAAAATAAACGCGTTCTAAATCCGTAAACTTATCTTTTATTTCAATATATAGTGTTCGCGTAAATTCAAGAAGACAGTATGCAAACACTTTAGTTTTTAAGTACAAGTATTATAAAGATAAATACCGTAAAATGGTATAATCTTTGTTTGCTTATAGTTGAAATACCTTTAAAATCATACTTATGATTCAACGTTTTTTAAAGAAAGTACGTAAATACACAATTATTTTGTATTTACGATGAGCGAATATAAAATCAAAAATGTATGATCCTTTATATATAATTACTTGTGGCGTATGCAATTAAATGTCCTGTTCCGTTGAACATTTTAATTCAGCTACAAGCAATTTTCAATGTTGATCATAGTCAATTATAAATACAAAAAATATTGTAAAGCGAGCGCCAATCGCTTTCCCGTTTCCAAAACAGAAATTGGCCATTGTGACGTCTATTTCGAAGTGAGCGAAATTGGCCTTTGTGAAATTCGTTTGTAAAATTGCACAACAAGTCTATGTAGTCGTCGGCTTCAATCAAACGCCATCGCGCATTCATCACGCGTTTGTGTCACTCATGTGAGCAAAAATAGCTGATGTTTTAGGTCTGGTGCTGTTGTAATTGGATTTTCCAGTTTTTTTTATAGCTCCGAAAAGTGTGAAAGCTGTAATATTGTTATAGCCTTGGACCGCGCCGTTTTTGTAGAAACTTGGGTTCTTTAAACTATACGTGTCCAGTTTTTATTGATTAATGTTACTATTATCTTTGGTATGGGTCATGTGGTGCCGGCTCATGAAAAGAAAAATGTACAGGCAGAAGAAGACGGGCAATAGCGTCTTTAAAAAACTTAAATTAATTGGTGGCAGCACATAGCTCTAGTAGTGGGGACTGAAGAGACAGGATACGAAAGGAGCATATTCGTCAGAGGACGAAAGTTATCGAAATAGCCCGAAGGTTGAGCACGCTGAAGTGGCAGTGGGCTGGTCACATCTGCCGTAGTACAACCGACAATCGTTGGAGCAGACGAATTCTGAAATGAAGACCTCGTTAAGGCAAACGTTGTGTAGGACGCCCTGCGACTCGATGGACTGATGACCTAAGGAGAACGGTCGGCAGCGATTGGATGGGAAAAGCCCAGGATAGACAATTGTGGCGTGACTTGAAGGAGGCCTTCGTCCAGCAGTGGATGGACAATGGCTGTTGATAGAGAAAAGACGCTGTTGCATGTCTTGTTCTGGCAGAACTCCTTCGCCTCTTACGAAACCCATAGAAGGGAAAGATAAAGGGGTTACTTACTATTCTTTTAATATGCCGACACCATACGACTCATATCGTAAAGTAAGTAACGGCCTATAATCATCCCACTGTAGAGCAAAGGCCTTTATCAGTGAAATCAAATTACCATAGCAATGATGAACGCCCCGTTTGAATACCGGGCCAAGATCTAGGGGTTCAATTCCTGGGTCGGGCAACAAGCGTTACGGATTTTCGAACAATGTTCGGGTTTGTGATCACCAACCCGCCTTTGGCAAGCGTGGTGATTATGCCTTTACCCATTATTGGTATAGTAACTCATATTGTAGCATGTATCGAAATACTAAACCAAACATATTAGAAAAAGTACTCCAGCCGGGAATACTCGCTATCAATTCGAAACAAAAGCTTACAATAACAGTAAAAAATTGGCTAGCTAAACATCCACAGCCACCGTTACAAAAAACAATCCTCAAAACGCCAACTGTGCCGGAAGACAAGTATTAAAATTAGTGTTGTCGAACAGTGAAAGGTTATATATAGTATCGAAAAGTGCATCTGTATGAAAAAGCCGGTCGATATTTGATTATATCGACAGTATCAATAAGAACACCACTGAAATTCAGCGTCGCAGTATGCCTTTGGCTCACAGCTTTGGCTGCTGCGACTAATAAACTTATACACCGTGCAATTTTAACCACCTGTAAAACGAAGCCCACGTTATTGGACCATTATGTATTACATCATGGCAGTGTTATTTATTTTTTTATTAAAAATAATTTTTGAAAATTTTTAATTCTTGATTCAGACTTTTAATTTTGTAACTCGCTGTGACGCGCCCAGACGTATTATTTTCTGCGGCGGGGTCTCGGTTGAATAAACCTTACACAGCTACATCTGTGGGCGTCATAGCGTGTTTCAAAATAAATAGCTGAACCGATTTTCAATATTTTAATTAAAAAAAAAAATAACATTGCCAAGGTGTTATACATAATGGTTACATAACGTGGGCTTCGTTTTACAGGTGGTTAAAATTGCACGGTGTATAGGGCCATGAAAGTTTTATTTAATTAATCAAAACTTTAATTTTTTTTATAGGTTAGGTAATACAAACCTATACAAGCGAAAAACAAAAACAAAATAACAGTAAGATTACAAGAGAAAATACAAAAAGGGATATAGCACAAACAGTAAACAAATTGTCCAGATGTAGGTACTACTCGTATTTTATGATATGGTATCGATGTTTGACTGACGATTGGCAACACTCATTGATATGTGTATCGTTTCTATACAACCAACGCATTCGCGGCTCTTTTAACGATACAGTTTGAACTTTTTCTGCAATAATAACAGAGTATGTATATTTGTGTCAAATACGCTTCGAATGTATTCGAAGCTGTATCACAGATTATAGCAATAGTCAATGATATTTTAAAGTATAGATATGTTACGTTCATAGTAATTCGAGTCTTAAATCTGTTCCGAGCAATACAAAACTGCACACATTGACAAGTTAGTTTCACTGATGAGCAGAACAAAAGATGTGAAATAGCACGCAAATAGAAGAGATGGTTATAATTTTTTGCTATGACAGACTATGTACAAAACGACCTAATTAGGACGTATTTAAGTTTTTACAACGCGCGTGCTTGTAATAAAATATATCTGCTTCGTTTTAATATAATATCATTGGTAATAGTTATGAAAATTATTTAACTAGCGCTCATCTTAAAACCCTACAGTTTTCTTCTTCTTATCGCATTGTAAAAAGGTATGCGAACCATACAAATTTATAAAATAGAAAAACCAAATCCCTTGTTTTTCTTTGAGTGACGTAAGAGGTGATCTAAAGAAGTGGGGCCAGAAGAAGTCGATCAGCGGAGTCATCTCCACACCACGGCCAAACCAAGCCAAGTGTAGTTAGTCAAAGGTTATTAAGGTTAAATTACTGGTTATTAAGGCCGTATCATGTCAGTGTTATTGGACGAAGCCGGTAAGCTTTTCGAGCGAATCCTTGCCGTTCGCCTTACTCAGTACCTTGAAAACCCTGGGCCAAACCTATCGGACTTTCAGTACGGGTTCCGTAAACAACGTTCCACCGTTGATGCGATACTGCGCTTAAAAGGGTTAGCAGAACGGGTTGTGGCTGGCGGTGGGGTGCTATTGGCGGTATCTCTTGATATCGCCAATGCCTTTAACACCCTGCCGTGGGCATGTATTAGACAGGCTCTCGTGCACCATGTGGTGCCCGCCTACTTACGGGAAACTGTGGCTGACTATCTGGCGAGGCGCAGCGTATCGTGCCTTACATCTGAGGGTATATACACTCGTCAGGCGTCGTGTGGTGTGCTGCAAGGATCAGTTCTTGGGCCGCTCCTGTGGAACATCGGTTTCGACTGGGTGTTGCGTAGTCGCCTGATAACGGGAGTTGGCGTTATTTGTTACGCCGATGACACATTGGTGACGGCCCGTGGTAGAGATTACCAAGAAGCGGCGCATCGTGCTACAGCTGGCGTTGCCATAGTGGTCCAACGCATGCGCGAACTGGGGCTGAAGGTGGCGCTTGAGAAATCGGAGGCACTGTGCTTTCACAAGCCCCGAAAAGCTCCACCAGATGGGGCTCATATTGTGATTGGAGAAAAGAACATTGAGGTGAGAAAAACAATGCGCTACCTCGGCTTAACCTTGGATAGCCAATTAAACTTTCAGGCGCACTTTAAGACCTTGGCACCCAAACTGATCGCCACTGCAGGCGCCCTTAGCCGTCTGCTGCCTAATACTGGTGGGCCTTCCGCAGCTTGCAGGCGCTTGTATTTGGGCATCGTACGCTCGATGGCTCTATATGGTGCCCCTGTGTGGTATGGAGCTCTTAAAAAGGACAACGTTCTTCAGCTGCGGAGGGCACAGCGGCTTATGGCGATACGAGCGGTTCGCGGCTATCGCACTATTGCAGGAGACGTGTCTTTCGTCCTCGCCGGTTCGTTGCCTTGGGATCTTAACTCCTTAGTCCTTGCTGCTGTATTTGAGTGGCGAGTAGATCAACGATCACGTGACCTAACACCCGCGCCCCGAGAAATAGTGGCAGAGCGCCTTAAGTTAGAGTTGGAGGCTCTTGGCACGTGGCAGCATCAGCTAACCCGTAGCACTGTTGGGCATCGTATTATCGGGGCAATTTGCCCTATTCTCGAGAGATGGGTGCATCGCGAGCATGGTAGGTTGACTTACCGGTTGACGCAAATTTTGACTGGTCACGAATGCTTCGGCGACTACTTATGTCGCATCAGAAGAGAGGAAAGCGCCAGGTGCCATCACTGCACAGCGGCGGAGGACTCTGCACAGCACACGCTAGAGGTGTGCCCAGCATGGCTAGCAGAACGCAGAGTCCTCACAGAGGAAATTGGGCAAGACCTCTCTATTGGGACGGTAGTAGCCCGTATGACGGAGAGCAGGGAGGCATGGCAAGCGGTGCTCACCTTCTGCGAGACAGTGATCTTGCAAAAGGAAGCGGCGGAGAGGGAGCGGGAGGCTTCAGCTGACGCCCCGATAATCCGCCGCCGACGCCACGGGCGCCGCAGAAGGCAGTATGGCCTTCAATTACCCCTTCCTGATGGGCCTCGGACGACTGACACGGGGGTGTTGGCCGTTCGCTAAATGAGGCCTGCGGTGGTGATGCGTGTGTCCTCGCACACCACTGCTGGAGACCAGAGGAAGAATTTTTTCCTCTAAAGTCAGGTGGAGCTCAAATGAGCTACAGCCAGAGGTGGAACTGCGGATGATTGCCCGGGGTAATAACGCCCGGGGCGCTAACCCGTGGTTCCAGCTCACTAATGGCACCGGAGGACACGGAGGGTGGTTTAGTGGGTAGGGTCCGCTGATACCGGTTGAGTCCCACATAACTCTGCGGGTGGCCCCCGCCACCACAGAGTATGCGTAAAAGCATTCCCGCGCCTCAAAAAAAAAAAAAAAAAAATGTCAGAGTTGGATCATTCAATTATAATGATATAAATACATAACCACCCTGGGGAACCCTGTTTTAATAAACAGCTACTAAATTAACTAAATTAACAAACTTATAGCATTTATCATGCACAGACAACAGGTCACCGTTCGTATTTTCAATTTGCTCGGTACTAGTTGTAGGTACCATGCCACTCTTATTAAAGCTCTCACAACAATTATATTTAACTAGCTGTTGCCCGCGACTTCGTATGCGTCAATTTGTTATTATGATCGCGATTGTTTTTGCAACATTTTTCACTGCTGCTTCGCTCCTATTGGTCGCAGCAAGATGTTATACAGCCTAAAGCCTTCCTCGATTAATGGACTATCCAACACAAAAATAATTATTCAATTCGAACCAGTACTTCCTGAGATTAGCGCGTTCAAACAAACAAACAAACAAACTCTTCAGCTTTATAATATTAAGAATAGATACATATTTGCTGTTTATCTATAAAGCGTTCAGTATTCATCTTTTTGACCAACAAAGCAGGCATTTTGTAATCAAAAGTGCAGTTTTTAATCCATTCGTTTCGTTGGTTTGTTTGAATGGAAAAAATGGGAACTGCAGTTAACAATAAATAATTCTCGAATATTTTTTATTAAAGTTAGTATACTATCTTTGTCATTCTTTGTAGTAGTTTGGGGTAAAAACAACACTTTATTTTTACTATTCCATAGGTTACCTGATGAAATACTAAATGATTGTGAAAGTTGGCAGCAATTAATGTGTTTGGATCATGAATTATTGTTTTCATGCAAAACCACGTCTTTCTGCTAAATTCTGGTACTTAAAATATACTTTGTCACTTCATTCTGAATGGCGGGACAGCACTCCGCTAAAGTTTGTAGGTTTGAAAATAAACTTTTACCTTACCATAGTTTTAAATGGTTCATCATAAGTTTTGAAATTTGCAAAGAAAATGTAGACCGAAAGGGATACATTTTTCTTTGCGTTATAAAATATTTCCAGTACAGTTTGACTTATCGCGAGATATTTTTTGAATTTGTATATTATTCAGAATGGTAACTTCAGTTGCAATGGTAGATTTTTTTTTTGTTTTGCGTTATTGTTAGACCTTTATTTTCTTTCTCTTATTTTGTTATTTGTTTCCTTTGTTATAATTATACATTGATTTACACTACGAGGCGACATGATCGCTTTGCGACCACGCCTCTAAAAAAATAGACAAAAAATATATATTACATTTTTCATTAAAACAACAAGAAGAACAAGACATTTGTTCACTTTTTCAGATACGTATATCATTTATAAGAATACAATGTTGAGGTCTTTAGTTTTTAGTACCTTTCAAATGTCTCTAAAGAAAATAAAGTTAAGATTTGCCATAACGATTCCACTGATACATTTAAACACATACGATTAGCTTTAGATACGAATGTGTTTTTACAGTCATACATTATTTACCAAGTCTCAAGCTAATAAAACCTATGGCCACTGGCATAAGTCTATTGCCTAACTCGACCTACTTTGTGTACTACCCTACAATACATAGTCGCTTTATTATGTATTTCAGCTGTAGCTAATAATCTTGATAACATAAAGTCAAAATTAAATGCGCCATTAGCATTAAATTTAGCTATAATTTCAACCCTTGTACGAATTTAAAACGAATTATACTTATATTTTTTTCCAATAAATATGTATTTTCAAAAGAATATTTTATTCAACATTTGGCAAAACAGATAAACTAAAGCGAGAGAGAAAGGTACTTAGTGCAGACCTTAAAAACACATAATGTTGAACTAATAAAAACATACGTAGATAAAAGATATAAATTGAGTTACAGTTGTGCATACATACATACCTATACCTATAATAATAGGGGTTAAAGTATGAAATTGCCGATTATTTTCCCACTTTTTATTTTGTTTATAGCTCTTAAGTATAGTCATATTATTATTATTGCGTAATTCTTTTTGTATTGTATCAAAAACTAAATAAAGTAACTTTTGACTAAAAAAAAAAATGCAATACTAGTGCCTATTACTTCAAAGGAAGTCGTTGAAAAGACCCCTTACAATGTGTCAGCTGACCTTCTTGCTTCAATTAAGTATATTTGTATTATATACTTTGATTTTCAGAAATTTAAATACTATAATGCGTAGCTTTATAACCATCTAACTTTCACCTTTAATTGCATCGAAAACAGTATAGGCGTTTTTAAAAAAACTAAAAAATTGTTAGTATGGAAAAATGACTTTTCTCGATTTCGTCCATACAAAACGGCAATTTCATACTTTAACCCCTAATATGTACATTGCAATGTACGATACATGCATCTAGTTAATAACCATAACGTGGTAAGTCAACACAAGCATTGACTACCGTGTTGACAAACATGCTATTGGGCAAACTACTTGTATCATCTAGTTTGACAGGTTATTGTTTGACGACCATGAAGATGAATAATGATGTATAACTAAGGATGCGACTAGAGTTCCTAATATCGATAGTTGTATGAATAATTTGAATTGATCGAATCGTTAACGTAGTCTCTTCTCATGCGGATGATTACGTATTATGGATTAGGCAAAGCTACTCGAAAAGTTTGAACTCGGTTTGGTTTAATCTGGCAGTCAGACTAAACGTCCTAATACAGACAAGAAATATTTGATAATGGTACACACAATTTCGGTATAGCTACATAAAGACTGTCTTTAGCAAAACATTGTTTTCTTGTGCTTATAAAAAATAAAGAAAGGTTTCGAAAATACACAAGACGTACGTAAACCCTTGTTATCGATTTATTCAGAAACACAATAATAATACAACGCAATAAAACTTACATTTGATTCCAATTTGTTATGTTGTCAATAGGGATGGATGTATATCTGCGATATGGGGATAAGTGATAGGCAACTGCAACGGAAGTTTGTCGGATTTAGTTGCAGAGCTGTGACGTCAACTTTTTCTGCAGAAAACGTATAAAAATAACTATTCAAAATTCTAAAGAAATACAAAAATATCATGTTTATTCTTGACATTGTGTACCTACTTATTTTTACTGAGCAGTTAAGTGTAGGTCGATGTGAGTTCCCAATTAAATGGAGTAACGAACTTTTGAATTAATTTTGAATGAGTTGCTAACTTGTTTTGTTTGTGTGCGATATAATTTTGGAGCAGACTTCAATACAGGATGAAATTTCAACCACTTTCCAAAATTTTTATAGGCGTTCAGTATCGTGTTTAGAGCCTATTTATCAAGTTAAAAATGTAAATCAAGTTGTCGCCCAAAAATATTTTTCGCGATATAGTTTTCAATTTTTACGGTCCAAGACCTGTTAAAGTATATAGGAAAAAATCAAAAACATATGAATAGTGTCGTATTGAATGAATGAGATGCGCGACGTGTAAAAAAAAGTGTTGCTAGGCGGCCGTATCCAAAATTTTAGATTTTTGTCGGACATTTTCTAAGTGCTTTATCTTGACATTTTTGTACCGGGCTATACCAAAAGAAAAATACGTCATTTGTTTTTTGTCTCGTAGAATTGATGTATTAAAATTTGGAAGGTGGTTATAATTTCACCCTGTATAAACTTAGTGTGAGAGTTATTACGATCAATGTTTACACAGAGTGGATATGACCACACAACAAAACAGGCTGTTTTTACTAGTTAACTAGAACTAGAAACAATTTTCGAGGCGTGTAGGTTTGTCTCGTACCCAGAGTATTTAAGTAAAGTCTATACATACTTGACATTGAAAAGGGGACTATTTTAAGACTAGTCAAATACTGAAATATTTTAAGACTATTTTTTGACTGCCTTAGGTCTCAGACCCACAAAGTCGTTTATAGAAGTTTCTCAGTAAGCGTAAGGTTTGAGTGCCACCTAAGGTAGTCGACTTTTTTATTCACAGAATTGTATCTTACATATTGAGATAGACCAACGTGCTATATGCCTTGATGATAATGTATAGAGCGGCACATCCACACTTTTATGACTTCAATGCCGCTGCCTTAGCAAAAAATACCTTTATAAACGGTTTAAGTACTTATACTTTTGTTGTATTTTTGTTTCACTTTCAATACTCAATAATTTATTGCCATAATGTATACAGAAAGATGTTACAAATAATAAGAAACCAGAGTCATGGTTGTCGGGCACGCAACTTAGGGCTAGGAGAGAGGAAGCGTCTTCAACTATAGTATATCACAGTAGACTATTTCGTTTATAATTTGAATTGAATTTCAATAAATGTCAATAGGATTAAATTAAATAACATAAAATGTATTATATTTTATTACATATTATTTGATCGATGAAATATTCATTAGTGCTATAATAACATTTATTAATGAAATATTGTTTTAAATTTTGAGTGAATTTGATGTCAATATTTTTTTTTTGAATATCGGGTAATTTATTGTATATTTTTATAGAAAAACTAAAGGTACTCGCAAGTTTTCCAATCACAAAGTTACTCGTATTACCGTTCAGAATTTTACTGATAAAGATGATACTCTCTTTGTTTTGTGTTTGCGATCATTAAAATGTTTTATTGTTACTTTGTGACCTAGAAAGACTTGAACACAATTCTCGTAGATTTTAGTAGTGTTTCCTTACCCAAAGAGTGGGTCTTAAAATTACGACCATCAAAATGTGTTTCTGTTTCTGGTGACCTAGGTAGATCTGCACACAATTCTCGCAGATTTTACTTGCTTCCCGAAGAGTGGGTCTTTAAATGAAAATAAAAAAGATGCAAAAATCGTTTAATGCCGATGTCTTACCCGCTCCAATTTATATTGAGAGCATAAAGTCGTGGTCTTTTGACTAAGATGATGATGTAATAAGCTTCTGCTCCAGCCAAGCCCACTCCTGTCCTGAAGTTTAAAATATTGGTATGTGTGAAATCACATCCAGAGGCCTACTGCAGAAACTTTACTGATTCACTGGTTACTGGTAGCACTATGAGTACCTTGTTATTACCACAAATACCAATTATTTTTCATTGTATGAACGTTTTTCGCAGTTACTTTTACTTACTTTTCTTTGATGCCAACTAAGCAATTAGTCATTCATCGACTATAATTTTACTATGTGCCTATTTCATGATTCTGGTTGGAATAATTTATTTTTGTTTCGCATAGAGTTTGACATAGAAACCACACTACGTAACAATTCAGGCTTTAGGTTTCGTTAAAAAAAGGAAAAGTATTTGCAAATGGTGCTTCCACAGAACATGGAAAGTGTTTCCATGTTCTGTGGAAGTGCCATATGTAGCGATGTGCTTCAATTTTATCAACAAGATTGTGCTGATTTTCTAACTGTAAATTTTCTATATTTATCCTTTTCCACTGTTTATCTGTAACTAGGTAACTGTCCGTCCCGACTTTGCACGGTTTTACCAATAAAGATAATGCAAGCAAATAGTCTGTTTTTGACCATACTCTTTACACACTTTTCATGTGGATATTTCTAAAATATTTTTTTAAACAATGACCTTTTATAACATACAAAACTTCTTCTGGCTATTACAAACATAACAATAATTATCCAATATGGTGCAGTAGATCGAAAGTTATACGCGTACATACATTTTGGTGCTTCATTTTTATTTATTTTGATAGATGTAAGGTTAGTACACTGTTGCCCCCTCATTTGCTCCAGCCATTTTTAATCTATTACATTTATATCACAACAGGCAGTAACATCTCGAGCAATAGCGGTATCATAATAAAACTTTTATGCTCATATCATACGAATGTCGTAAAAGCAGAATGGCCGAACATTGTTTTGTCAAATTGGAGTATTAGCTTGTGTTGCAAGTTTTGAACTCGAGAGATTGGAGAGTTTTAATAGCAAACAACATTAAACACGACTAGTACACAGTTATATCTCTCTATGGAGAGATATATTTTTTTAAGGATTTATATCAATGATGGATTAAGAAATGAAGGCTTAGACGAAATGTCATAAGCCTTATTTAGGCTCTAGTTCCAAATGTTTGCTTCAAATCATATTTGATAAAATTTTGGAAGAAAAACAAACACATTAGCTCATCTAAATAAATTCAGATTTTAACGACAGAAGTTTGTCAGTCAAGTTGGCTTCCTTTTAGGTACACATTTATGTTTTTGCTAACAAGCTAAATGTATTAATAATATTTAAATCTAATCTCTATTGCCTGAAATATGGTAGGTAATTAGAATGTTGGAATGGTACAGCTAATGCAGCTGTACATATATAAATTGATACTATTGTTTAACATTAATTAGCTATTCTTTGACTAATACACATAAATGTTTCGAGCGAAAATGGTCTAAGATATTTAAACCATCCGTAGGTTACCTTTTTTTGATTATTTATTTTTTGATAATACCATTAGTACTATTACCTTTTTTTGATTATTTTTGTATGAATCAATATTCTTTGATTAACCTATTCCAAGTCGTCATGTTTTAGTATGTATTAACAAAAATAAATAATATGAAGATATTCTCAAAGATATAGTCACAATAACTAATATCAGGAGGCATGTGATTCGCACCCTCTGTTATATGTTGAGAATCGTTTCCTCCATCTTTCGATTTTCACAGCCACTCGTTCGGAAACAATTTGATTTGATTGAGATTTATTTAGGAACATCGCACATTATGATTTCTTATTTATTTCTATGAAAACCGTTTCTTCATAATTTTCTAAAATAATGACTTATTTCTTTGTAGTGTATGTGTGTTTTCTGCGGTTTACTTCTATTTGTTGTATTACTAGTATTATTTATAGATCTTTTTCTAGTAATACTTCTTTTCGTACGACACCAATAAGACGAGCAGAGATGCTGAATGTGAGTTAAGGCTGGTCGTTCCACATGACTCTGTATGCATTGGTTTATCTTAATGTATAAAAACTGAGTTAATATTTTTATAAAATGATAACAACGTTAGTATATAACTGTTTTTAAAGATAGTATTAGTATCATTAACAGAAAAGTAAACAACATATTTGCAAAATATTTCTCAATGTCCAAATGAGTTATAAAATTCCCTGTAGCCCTGTGACAATTTTAACTACAATAATACCTAATTAACACAAGCCAATTATTGTTGATTGCATAGAACGGGTTCAGTGCAACTGCATACGGTTTCAACTAACACAAAGCTAGTATTTGAACATCATTAAGCGAAGGTCACACTATTGATTGATAGCCATCATTTAAAGCACCGTTATCAGTCCAGATTAGACCACATCTGGACATAGGCCATTGACAATGCATATTAGTAAACTTATACAGGGTGTATCAGGCAGCCTGTAGGTAACTTAAGGAGAGAACTCTGTAAACGATTCTGATCATAAATCAATAAAAAAATCTGTACTTTTTTTTCACGAAATTATTTTTCGTTGTCTTCCTGTAGCTTTGCGTATATTTAGGTATTATTCCTGTATTCATCCCACTGCAGGGCAAAGGCCTTTATCATCGAATTCATGTTACCAGTAATGATGGGTAAAGGCATAATCACCACGCTTGCCAAATGCGGATAAATTGGTGATCATAAACCTGAGCAATGTTCGAAAACTTGAAACTTTTTGTAAACCCCCTAAACTCCTAAAGATACTGGCTTGGTATTTTAACCACAAGACCAACGAGGCGTTATTTTGAACCCTTATTTCACAAGTAAGGGTATTCAATCTTAACACGTCTGTTCTATTAGTAATATGCAAAATATGACTAGCACAATGCTACTTCTTTTTTTAAATCTTTGAATTATATCTTCATTGCTGGTACTGTTTTTGTACTATTTTATTTACTAAATCCTGATTTAGTACAGTAATTTTGTTATCGATTTCTAGAAACCTTTGACTAACCTTGAGTTGTAATCAACTTTAATTTCAATCAGTTTCAGTCACCGTTAAGTAAGGTAACTCTGGATTAATTTAACCGATTTAGCTTAGTAAAATTAAGCTTTAGATTGCATAGTTTTTAAACAGTTCTGTAAGCAATTCAATTGCTAGTGTAAATTAAAATGCAATTAAAAATATCGACCTGAGGTGGGGCTCGAACCCACGACCTTTCGCTTACCAGGTGACTGTTCTCTTGCCATTGAGCCTGCTGCCTTGAAAGTCGAAATTGACGAGTTGTATTTTTTTAAAACATATTTTTCTCCGGTGCATTTAAAAGTAACAAATAGTGTGTCTTTGGCTTTATAACAGCATTCATAAATGGCATAATTATCAGAGACATTGCACTGTTAATATCATAAACAATTATCACCAACCGGTAGTACATGAAGAAAAATGGTTAGTATGGTGACCAATTAAAAAGTGATGACATGATTTACCGCTTGATTATGTTATTTGTGATTGAGTGCTCCAGAAGTGAAGTTGGATTGTATAGTGTTAAGAGCAATATTTGTGGGAAGTGTGTTTCTATTGGTAACAAAGTAACGTAGAATTTTAAAACACTGTTTGTTTTGTCAAAACGAAACGAGTGATCTCCGAATTTAGGTGATGAAATTTGGAAACCTATTACACGTTTGAATTTTAAGGTACGTTTTTCTATAAATTTATTTTTTAGGGTAAAATAAATAAAAAAAAATATAATAAACCACGGCAAAGGTCACACAAAATTATTTTTTTATTTTTATATATGAGGTATTTTTAGAAATCCGACACGTATGAGTTTTTAAAATTAGTTCAAGGAAAAGCTTAAACAGGTGTCCATCACCTTTTGGTATAATGCTTTTCTGTAAAATTTCATCACGATCGGACTAAGAGAGTTATGAAGCTGTGACATACAAACGAATAGACTCTACGCAACGAAATAATGCAGTAACTATTATATTTAAAGTACAAAGTTCCTACAGGAGCAAATCTGTTTGTTATATACTAAACTTTTATATTTCATAACAGGCGTGCACTGTAAGTTTTATAGGGAAGAGTGGGGATATTGCGGACACTAAAGGGATCCCTTCAATAAAAGATATAGTATCAAAGGTAATCAGTCAGTCTTTATTAACTTTTAAACTTTGGTCCTTACTTAATACAATCATCTTAAAAAACTATGAGTATCAAATCAACAAACATATTTTTTCCTAAAAAAACAAAACTCTTAGTGTCCGTATTTCCCCCGTAGGTAACGGGTAAATACGGACAGCAGGTGGGGCAATTGCGGTCAGTCTCTTCTTCTCTACTTCTCCTTACAAAAATCACAAATAAAGCCACGACTTGTAGGTACTGTTGTATTGTGATAGGCATGCACCGTAAGTTTTAGACTATATGCAATAACTGTCATTTTGGCAGTATTCACATACAAAATAAGATTTATCAATCACAAAATAAGGTTTATGTGTTCATCATACATTTTGCATCATCGTCATAAAAATTGAAATCAGAAAACAACAATTAAAATGCTCTGAACAATTAAACCTTGCCAATAATTATTATCAGGCTACATCAGTTAATTGCTAGACAAAAAAAAAAAACAAGAATAAGCGAATCTTGACTTTTGCTTGCCATAGCTAATGCTTGGCAAGAGGCGAATTCAAACGTATTCCATTTTGTCTCAGTATGTTTATTAAACCAAATAACGTGTGAAGAGGCTAATAGGAGTACAAAGTTAGTATTCCAGCACCAAGAGAGCTCACTAAAGGCTGGCTATCAAATATTAAGCTAATGTTACGAGCTGGCGGGCGGCCAGCAAGTTGGCTCATCGCAGTCCATTGACGGAGCCGCGCGTTGTATATTAGTTCCGCTGCATGTTCGCATGTCGCTAGGGTCACCAACAGTTTTTGTTTGTTTAAACTTTTAGAACATACCATATAGTTCAACAAAAATTTTGCCTTAAAATTCCCTCTTTATGGTGCTAAATCCTTGGTAGACCTTGGTATCAAGGACTGCCATCCTTTTCGAATGTCCATAAGGAGGATAATACCAAATATAGCCCTAATTAGCAGAGAAGGCTACTCGGGCAAAAAAGGCCCTCTAAATCTACACCTCGGTCGCAAGTAGCAGGAATTGCTCATAGTACACTGTACAACAACGCTAAGATGTTTCGTTACGTTACTGTCCGTTCTATGGTAAACTTAGTATTTTTGCCATCATTAGCTAGCATTTTTAATTATTTCATTTCAAATTCTACATAGCTTAACGTTGTTTTTAATTAACAAAACTCACTAATACTCTTACTACCTACTCCTAAGAAAACAGCTTTGTCCTTTTTTGCATACGACTTTGTAGCGATTGTGTCTATGTTGGTATTGTTCAATATAACGAATATATTTTAAATTAAAAAAATATCCTTATCCTCCTTAATTTAACCTCATGGTCCCACTACACATCATGACCTACTGCTTGCCCCCGAAGATTTGTCGCGTTCAGCTGAGTTATTGTCTTTGTTCTGGGTTAGAGTTCACAATATTGAGGCGAAAACTTTGGCCCCACCCGTGTGTGTCACTGCGACGGATCCTTCCCCGATGTGTTTGAAGAGATTGAGTGCTTCCACGATTTCTAGTGGGACTTTTTGATTGGGGAACTCGAGAAACTTATCTCAGTCGCAAGTAAACTGTAAAATGGATGGCAATAAAGCAATGCAACACTTGGATTTCAACAAATAGTTTTGCCGACGCTAAAGAATTTCTGTTATACCGGATTTATTATTCCTTTATTTGTATCTGCCAAGCTTCGGTTGCTCTTATTGTTGGACCAGCTACCAAATCTACGAATGATACTTTTATTTCTTTTGTAATGCCCTGAAAGTAGGTATGTTGCAAAGCCGTATCTTCCTCAATTTTTTAACCTGATTGTATGTATGCGTAATCTGTCTTGTTAAACCTGTGTAACCTCTTTTGCTTTCCATAGAGGAAGCTGGGAAAGAAAAGTTAGAATACGGCATTCTCTTAGGTTTCTGCTGTCCAAGTAAGCAGACACGCAGTGTATACGGAACAAAAAATCGTTTACATACTACCTCCCTTCTAATCTAACATCATCATCATCGTAACCGGCCTATATCAGGCCACACCTTAATACGAGCCTCTCAAAAAGAGGGGCTTTACCAAGGTTGAAAAAAGGCGCTGCAGGCCTTCTTCTTCT
Source organism: Anania crocealis (assembly GCA_949315895.1). Lineage (NCBI taxonomy): Eukaryota > Metazoa > Arthropoda > Insecta > Lepidoptera > Crambidae > Anania > Anania crocealis. The sequence continues at coordinate 6,074,549 of OX438863.1, forward strand.
AGCAGTAGTCTTTCGGTCAGGAAGAGAGGAGCTATTCTTTAATGTGCCGATACCACACAACACCCTACTTACTTAGTAAGTATGTATTGTTAGTTATTACGCATAATACAAAACTCCTAAGATAACATATGAGACAAACGATACAAATACAATACGATCCCAGTATGCCTTATTGCAGCAAGACAATTTCATATGGCTGCACTAAACTTTAAAACTAATTACGGAACCAGTTCAAAACTTTCTCTAAGGACCGGAATAAAGTAAATGCGGGTGCTTGAACAAGTCTATTTTCCGTTAGTATTCACTTATTTTATTATAAAAGTGCAGGGACTCCTACCACAAAGTATTTACCATATACTTCTACTTACCCTGTTGGTCCTAACTTTTCAGATGGTAGAGGAAACGGCTAAATTTGCCCTGGCCATTATGGCCATCCTGGGCTATATTCTCGTAAAAACCAGGGTTTGAAAAATGCTGACCCCATCAGGAAGTGATGCTTTATTTAATGATCTCGAGAAATGCAATTTTGCGTTCCCGTAGACTAAGTGACAGATAAAAACAGTTATTTGTCATGTTTCATCAAAGCTGCACTACGTTGGATTTTAAAAGTTAGTAGTAATTAATTAGTAATCCTGACCCTTTTGTCAACCATCCTAGGTGTCCCTTAAATTATTTTAAATGTTTGATGACCTACACATCAGTGTGTCCCATCCCAGTTCCATCATTTTATAAGCTTTTGTGTTGAAACTTTAAAAGGGGATTCGTCCCTTTCTATCTAGGGCAGACCCATCCATAATTTCTTCACGTTCGCGTTACAAGCCTTTGTTTCGGCCTAACTACGTTGTTTATAATTGGTTATCTTTTTGTAAATTCATTTCCTTTGGGCATTAAATAACACGAGTAACAGCGACTCTCCGTAATTAATAAATTAAATTAATATTTGGAAGTTGTTTTTGTAGATTACTAAATTTTTCAGTTTGTTGTTGAATGGTTAGTTTGTTTAAGAAATAAATGCTAGTGATTCTGTTTAAGACACTATCTCTCTCGAATAATATTGTTCTGACAACTTTTGATGTTTGAAACACGGTCTTATATTTCTTTATAATGAATATAAGTGTTCGAAAACTTGCTTTTAAACAAATATATACATTATTAAAGTATGCGCTAAAGTTTAAATTATTCTATCATTTCTAAGAAAAAATGCGAACTTATTGCTAAACTCCTGCTCTTCCCAAACCATGAGCCCCCTTTTTTCTTGCCCCGTTGTCCAGTTCATGTTTTGGAATACTGGTGACAAAGACTTGAAGATACTACTTTTGATTTTGATCTTCTGAACAAATGTGATATAATTTTGATTTAACTTGTACATAAAAAGAAATTAGGGTGAATATTTTTTCGTATGATATAATTTGTGTAAAAACACAATAACTAATTGAAAAAGCGTGGTAAAATATTGCCAGGTTCTGCATTCTCCTGCTTCAGTCTATCTGACGGAGCCTTTGTATTCGCTGAAAATTGTTCGGTACGCGAATACCGAATGGGTAAAATATTAACGAACCCCGATTTATGTGGAAAGTTGTTCCGATCCAAAACTAGCTTAGTTTGTTTCCAACTCCGCTCCCATCGTCGGCTACTCATCGCGAACTGTTTTTGATATCGGTCGTACTTCAGTTTGTTTTTGGATGTCTTATCGTAGTTTTGAGGACTGCTTTAGAGAAGTGATTTCTCCAAAATTTTTGTGAAAAGAACTTACTTTGATAAAGTAATGCTCAAAAATAATCTCAAAGGACTCAAAGCTGTTTTTCTGGAAAATATACGCAGTGTTAGCTCGACAAATATCTTATACATTAAGTTCACTGTTACTAATTTTTATAACTGAATTAAATATGTGTGTAGTAATTATAAATAGTCACTTAGTTCTTGGCAAAACTATCCCATCACATTACGTAAGATTTTATGCTTTATTTCCTTAGCTAAAATCAAGAATAAGGCGAAACACTTGTAACTCTATTTAATTGTCACTATTTTATAATGGGTAGTACCTAGGTACTTTTATGCCCTATACCCATACATCCTATTTTTTACGTTTTACACAAGACGTCGTGTCTTGTCGGCTCGTAAAAAATAAAAGGGACAATGTCAACACACGCGAATCAAGATGCAGACGTTGCCGGCGGACAAATGTAAAGTTCACCATAAAACTTTATAACAAGGATAAGTGTCCAAGTTAACGCGATATCGACGAATGAAATAAACAAAGGTCCAATCGTAAACATCTTGGTTAATATTTACATGGTACGATTTGCACAGGGCAAAGTTAAGAAATTCAATTGTGATCATGAAGTTATAGTATTTTATTAAAAGTAATAACTGCAAGTTGTAGAGTTTTATAAGCACAGTAAAATTACATATTGTAAGAATCGTCGTAATGTAAGGAAAATAATTAGTGCTGGTTTCTTTGAACTTACCTACCTGTGTTCAATTCACTGATTTTTGTATAAAACTGCAATAGACAAACAATTTGTAAGTAAAATTCGCCAGGCAGAAGATAAACAGTTATGGTGCTCGTACATAGCTATTTACTATATGCTACACGTGAAAAATAGTTTTGTGTAAATCCTACCTTTAAGGCGGCGATAGGGGCTTGTCTCTTTTCTCTTTATATCGGTTTTAGAGGTTTGGTTTATAGCAACAATTGCGATGGTAATGCGCGTTCGACGGACAGACAACTATGTTGTTATGTGTTTCGCCAGCTTTCTTTGAAGTGTTATTGTCACTATGTTTATAAAAGTTAGTCTGATATAGTTTGACATTTTAGAACTAGACGATAAAATCGGAGTTTACTTATCATTTAAAAATGGGTAGTAGCAATCAATAAAGTGGTCCATTGCATTGCAATTGGGTGGAAAAACTCAATGATTATATATTTTTCGGACATAATATGTATCAATATCATATTCCAACTGATATTGACTTTATGAAACTGAAACTTTGTTTATATGAAATGTGCGTTTCGAGAAATCCCTTTTTTAAGAGAGTTTAGGCAATCAAAATAGGCTAGTATCTAAATAAAAATACAAAAATTATCAGTAGTAATATTACTAAAAACATAGTGCTTATTTATCATCATCATAACCAGTCTATAGGTATTTTCCCACTGCTGGACACTAAGAATAAAAATGAAAGAAGAATTTTGCTAAAATCACCAAGTTTGGCAGGCGGTTTTTTTTTAGTTCCGACCCTTACGTGCGTATGGCAAAGCTTTTTTTTTAATTTGCCGTCACTATGACAAATGCTCATAGTATCTTATATTCATAATATCCTAAAATTACATAAATAATTATCACTTCTTCTTCTTCCTTTGGTTTATGACGACAGCAGTGTTTTGGCACGAGCCACACGATTCCGCCGATGTCGCGAATGGGGAAAATACACATGTTTATTTACATATTTCAATGACAATGACAATAACAAAGGGAAAGTTGCTAAGAGATCATCGTTTAAATAAAGAATGACATATGTGACACCTAATGAAAATAAAACTTGTTCCAGATCACGATGTGGCTGTTACTCCTCCTATTCATGGTGCCCGTGCTCGGTCAGCAGCCGTGGGTTCCATGCTCAGAGCTGAACGACGACCTTCGGTACCCGTGCCGGTGTCGAGTCCAGGTTGATCGAACGCTTCAGCTGAGGATCCTGATGAACTGTGACAGGATCGTCTTCCCAGGGGACTTTCCACCTCTGCCTTATGGAGCTCCGATTATATCATTCAGCCAGCGATGGGCGGGGCAGCAAGCTTTGCCTACACAGGTAAATTTTAGGCCATCTATATCTTTCTATATATAAAAATGAATCCCTATTTCCCTTGGTCATGGCATCACGCGTTAAGGCCCGGACCTATTTCGATAATTCTTTTTTTGTTTTGTTTGTCATGGACAGGAGAAGGTTCTTATAAAAGAAAAAAATAAGGAAATTCCGAGGAAAATTAGAAAATTTATAAAAACTTAATATCACCATACTAAATTATTTGTAATGTAACGTTATCGCTTTTGACAATTTTAACTTTTTTAATGTAACATAACATTGACAGAATGCGTGCTGCAAATATCGTCAAATAAAACTGGGGTAAAAAAAAACTGAACTTTACACATGGCCAGTAATATGCCGCCTGCTCCCGTGTCGGAAACAAACAAAAAAACTATTTATATACCCGCCAGAAAAAAAAAAAACAAAGAATGTCGTATAACATAAAGCGTAATATTAATTAACAATTCGTAACATTTTTTTTATTATACCATTTCGTAATCAATATTCATAGTTAAGACAGAACAACGTCTGTCGGATCCGCTCGTAAATTAATAAATTAAAAAACAATTTCGCTAAATACAGTCACGCTGTAAGCCAGCGGTGTTTCATCAATATTTACAGAAGTACCTCCAAAATGAGAAATAAATATTGTTACGAATACTAATCAATTGGCTAAGATTAAACAGCTTTTTAATGTTAATCAAACAGTTCTTCAAGCATCCGAAGAAATTTTATTTTAGGAATTGTTTTTATAATTTATACTAGCAATTTTATTTCTAGTAATTAAAGGGCTTTTTAATTAAGGGCCCTTTGACGATCGGATATTCCAGACACAATTAAAATCAATTGTTATCGAGACAACCTGTTGTCTCTTGGGGCTTGAAGCGCTACGAAACTGTTTGCCTAGATGAGAATAATGATAATAATTAATATGTAGCATCCATTATTCATATATTTAATAATAAATGTTGGGTCAGTGATTAAATTCAATGTATCATCATCACCAGCTATCTGCCTACTGCTGCTTACGAGCTTCTCCAAAAGAAAGTTTTTTGCCATAATTGCCACGCTTGCCATATCTTTTTCTGGCAGTACTTCTTGAATTGTCTCTCACGTTATCCATAGGAGACGAAAGAGTGGCACTATATTTTTAAGTGCTAGACGACATCAACATCGCCTCTTACGACATCCATAGGAGACGAAAGAGTGGCACTATATTTTTAAGTGCTAAACGACATCAACAATCAGGAAGTAACATGCGAATACGTACAATATCAGGGTAGAGTCAATTTTACCGAGCATCGTGCACTAGATATAGATTTCCCGTCCATCGGGCCGCGGTTATCAGATCATGAATAGCGTGCAACACTTGCAAATAGAAATCTATCACATACCGTGTCTACGCGATCTCAATCGAGACCAATCAACGTGAATTTGGTACCGGCTCATGTGATGAGTACTGTTTTGGTTCTCAGTGTAGAGGGTTTTATTATAGTATTAACGATACTAGGATACGCGTAGCAGATTCGAAATTCGTTACTATAGTATCGGAATTTATATTTACAGTATAATTTTGAAATGAACAATTTATACACAAAACTCGCTTTGGTCCAGTAGTTTAAGTACCATCCTGAGTCAGATCCCCGGCTTGGGCAGCAAGAAATAATTCGCAGACAACACCCAGACCCGAGAAAATATAGAAAAATACTTATTTTTTTCTACTCAATTGTCCGGGAGTCGAAAAAGTAAATACTAAAATTAAAGATGCGAAAATCTAAGATAATTGCAGGAGTTGGCAAATTAATATAATATAACAGGATAACGGCTTTTGCCCAATTTACTACCTGGCCAGAAACTTGTAATAGAATTTGCTCTTTGAACTTTGTTATCTAAATCTTTAGAAGTTAGGCACCCAGATTAGTTACGGTCAAGCAACACAATTACAAACTAACGGTCTACGTCCAGTGAAGTCTCTTTCTTTTACACAATTTATACAATTTAGTCACCCTTTGTGCAGAGCCTTGTGAGAAATAGTTAAATATTTTTAACTGTGTCATTTGGAATCACATTCGTACAACCACCGTTTATATTGGTATTCATGTACTTTCAGTCTACCAATTAACTTTTCAAAAAATCAAAGAAAAAAAACATGAACATAACAAATAGGTATAACGTTAACCATGGCAACTATAAAGTAGATAAACGTTTTTAAATAGAGCTTAAAATATTTCCGACTCCGTTTGGATTTATCACACAAACATTACCGGTAACCGACCTGACCGCGTCAGTTAGACCCGAGTTCACCATAAACATAGATTGACGATTAATTTGACACAATTCCCATACAAAATATGTCAAATAATATTTTAAACGCTGTTTAAAACTTAACCGTCTGTTGGTGAACTCTAGAATTATGAAATTTGAAATATACCTACAGAATGGAATTTTAGTCACCTTCCAAATTTTAATACAACAATCAACAAGACAAAAAACAAATGACGTATTTTTTCTTTTGGTATAGCCCAGTACAAAAATGTCAAGATAAAGCATCTAGAAAATCTCCGCCAAAAATCAAAAATTTTTAATACGGCCTCCTCGCAACACTTTTTTAATGCGATGCATCTTATTCATTTACGTTATATTCATTTGATTTTCTCTTTATACCTTCACAATCTTAGGATCGTAATTAAAAACTATGTTGCAAAAATATTTTCGGGTGAAAACTATTCCTACTTTTTTACTTCATAAATGGGCTCTAAATTGAATACTTAACGCCTTTATAAAATTTTGACGGTGATGAAAAAGTCATCCTGTATTTTCCAGATTACAAGATGGCATACAAATGGTCATAGTATCATTTTTCTGTTTTTTATTTATCAGTTTTATAACTTGACGAAATTAAACAGACTTGAATCTGCAATAGGGTGTCATGTGATGCCATCACTTAAAATTATAAACCCATCTCTGTCTACGGGTGTTGGAAGAGGTGGCTAACGGCCGGTCCCAATAATCTATCTATCGCCGGTTTTGAAATTTTGGAGATAGGAAACAGTTTCTGTCTCTGACTTCGCCGTCCAGAGAAACAAAGACAGAAGTTGTTTTCTTTCTCCGATATGCCAAAACTGAAGATAGATAGGTTATTAGGACCGGTTGTAAAGGAGTAAGGAAGAAAATCTATGTATACACTAAGGAAGAAGATCTATGTATACAATTAATTAGCAATAGAATATTTTGAATTTGAATTGAATTTTGATTTAGCAGCAGCTTCTTCTCTTCTTCTCTTACCATTGGCCATACTGTGATAGCTATCTCGCTTGCCAAACATCGCGATATGGCAAAATCCTCATTTTGATGTGGTCTATGGCCAGCTGTATGTAGACTGAAGATTATTGTCGTTTATGGTATCGTGAATCTTTATTTTTAATCATAATTGAAGTTGTATGCAGAAACTCTAAAATGAAATAATGTTATATCGAGCAATACAACGAGTGTTTAGTGACCTCGACATTTCAACAAAAAGGTCCTATGCTACATACTTCGCAATCCGGATCTTGCCCCGAATGCCTGAGCTTGTTAACCGTAAACAGGGCTAAAAGTATGCGAATGACCTTTTGAAAAGGGTCGCATTTTCAAGTCAGAACTACGCACATTTTGTCATATGAATACGGAATGATCGGTTGGTATTCCTAATGATGCGTCCGCGGTCCCCGGTTCGATACCCGGTTGAGTCAATTTAGGAAACAATATTTTCAAAGATGCGGGTTCGAATTCCGCCTTTATATATAAATATATATAAGAAAATCGTGTTAGGTACACTACTTATAACTCGAGAATGGCTGGACCATTTTTTATGATTTTTGTATTTTTGGATTTTTCTTCATCCGGAATAGGATTATAAGTATTGAAAAAGTTCGAAAGTTAATGTTAAAAATAAAACCTTTTTATAAATTCATATTTTTTTCCAACCACGTCCATGCGTTCAATGGTCACGGGCAGACGCTGTAAAGTGTTCGAAAGCAGTAACCAAAAGCTAACAAAATCGGCTAAGTGCGAGTCGGACTCGCGCACGAAGGGTTCCGTACCATTGACCTGTTATCATGTGGGTATTGATATCAGGCAAAAATAGGAAAAAAAAGCGTTTGTTGAATGGGCCTTAAATAATAATTTTACAGACAGACAGCGAAGTAATAATAATAGTAAAAGACTAACGATATTATTACGGTTCAAAATAGAATAGAACTAGTTCCTTTTAGTAAAAATAACCATGTTTTAATATTGCGACCATTGCAACAAATTCACTTATCATCTCGCCTTGTGAGTCGACCAATCTAGCAACTAGATAGATAATATATTTTTTTTAATTCAATGACACTTATTAACTTAGGAATTTAAACTTGCGACCATAGCAGTCAATATGGCTTTTAAAAAGATAATTTTGCATTATTTTGATTTAAATATTTTTAAAAATACCTACTTTTTAGGTTGGCTCCATATTTTGAATTTTCCCTTAAAGGCTAAACCTACTTTTAACGTAGGTAAACATATTTGTTGTTACTCGGTAATGCTCCGAATAAATTGTTTGATTTGAATAAAATAGTAGGCCATACTATAGGTTATTACAGTAGGTACTGTGCCTTGTGGTGACAGCTCAAAATAGAATAGCACCACTTCATTTCGTACATCGCCTTCTCTCCACAAGCTGGCAAACTCGGGAAATCAGCAACGTCTTCCAAACGATTATGGCTAACATCTTCCTTTGGAGGCATGTGATAAAAAACAATATATAAAAAACAAACAAAGTAATTAAAATGAAATCAAATACGAGTAACTTTATTGGTATCAAAAACAAGTAGTGCAATAAAAATGTGATATTTGATACTTGCTTTGGTTAAAAACTGTGTCGCAAGTGTTAGCGGCCACCTTCAAGACTCCAACATAAAAAGTAATCCTTACAATATTATAATTATGATTTATTACTCTATACCACAATTACCTACACCATAATTATGTGCGATAGCAAAATTATTTTCTCTTATTTTAATTGAATAAACAAAACAATGAACACTCACAAAGGGAAATAAGTTATGTTGCAGTTTCAGTTTTATTTTTTAATCGCAAACTCTGCGAGAATATCTAACTACACATTCTGTTTGTGCTTGCACAAGGCTTTATCGGTATTAGCAACCAATACACTTTTTCGATACTTCGATGTAAGCCGAAAAAACTGGCTGACAGTAATTTGGAATGACAGATGGAGTAAGAAAGTTACCTAATTTGATGTTTATGAGGTTTATAATTTTTTTTATAGTTTTCGGTATTATTCAGTGATAAATGTGCATTTGAACGATGCATCGAAAATCAAAGGCCTCAGCTTAATCAACGGACTAAAAAATAAAACTACATGCGTTTAAAACATCATTACATATCATTGCATGGAAATGAACACTAATAAGTGCTACCATATGAAATTTAGTAGAAAAAACAGGTCACTAAACTCTTCGTACAGAATTGGTGGAGTCACTATAAAAAAAACAGAGCAAATCCGAGATCTGGGAATATTATTCGACAAAAAATTAACCTTTGTTCCTCATATAGAAAATATTGCGAAAAGGGCCTACAGAATGTTGGGCTTTGTTTTGCGTAACACCAGGGTGTTTAAAAATAATCAGGCAAAGATTATATTATTCAATAGTCTAGTGAGGAGTGTGGTTGAGTACTGTAGTGTCGTTTGGAGGCCTCACTATGCTACTCACTCGTTGCGATTGGAAATGCTGCAGAAAAAGTTTATAGCAAATTTAGCATACAGAAATGGAATCCATAAGAAAATTCGGTCGTACGACAGACGCTTGCAGTACTTTAAAATCACATCGCTAGAAAATCGTAGAATTCTACTGGACGTGTCATTTTTAACTAAAATCTTCCAACAAAAAATATACTGCCCCCCATTACTCCAAAAATTTAAACTGTATGTGCCAGTCAGGTATCCTCGCTCTCCAATAATTCCGTTTCGCCTTCCTCTTCGAAAATCAGTGCTAGGTGCTAATTCTCCAATTCCCAGATTATCTAAATTGATTAATGGACTTGGTGACCTGGTTGACATTAACGCGGATTCGTTTGCCAAAATCAGGAAAATTTTAAGTTAACAGTACCTTAATAATTATTTTGTTTTGTTTAACGTAAGTATAGTACCTATAATATTTAATTTAATTATGTTTAAAGTTAAATAGTTTTTTATTGTGTATAAGTAATACTCTTTCTGTGGGCAAGTGGTGTTTACCTTAAAAGATTGTTACATTTAGTCCATAAAGTAGTACTAGGCTTATACTATAAAACAATGTAATCATTGGTGAACCTTAATAAAAAAAAAAATAAAAAAAAAAAAACGAGAGTTAAGTTTGTTATATCTTTCATTTCAATGTAGGTAAAGTGATCGCGTAAAAGAGATGTCCCATAACAGGCCCAGACATTGTACAGTATTCTAAAAAATCAAGAAAAATCTACTGACTTTAGGAAAAATATAAATAACTGTATATAACGTATAATTTAGCGGCTCAAAAATAAATACAATCTAATAAATATCGCTCTCAATCAGGCATACAAGATGGCGTTTGACGAAAAAAAAAAGATAAACCATAACTCTAAATGTCAGACTGTGGCTGTCAGATTTCCTTTGTCAATATTTGACATAACCGTTCTTTTCAAGATTTTGCCACTCGTCATAATCTCACGTGAAAAGCTATTATTATATCTTATTATTACAACAAGCACAAGTAAGCAAACAATATCACTTGTTCGAATCGAGATTAGCGATTTTGAATTTGTCAAAACTGACAGATGTCATCAAAGTGTCATCTTCCGCCATGATAGTTTTTGTTGTTTAGTATTGCTATTCTAATATGTTTATTTTTGTTTGAGCCATTAAACGAAGCCTTTTTAAAGAATTTGGATAATAACAAAGTGTTGTAGGTATATTGCCCTAACTTTTGGCAATGTGTACAGGTTCTGGGCCTAGCCTCCATACAATTTGGGACAACTCCTTTACTATCACCACGTATCAGGAATGATTTCAATGATTCTAGGCTGTCCCATTTAAATTAAATGAGTAAATTTTAACCAACAGCTATGACAATAAGAGTTGATGAGTTAAAAAAGCAAATGAAGAGATATATAGCTATAAAGATTTTATGTACCTCGAACACCTAGACTCGAGAAAACTTAGAATAAATTTTTTCTACGTCTGTCTCACGTAATTAAATTAACTAAACGTAATAAGCGTATTATCCTGTTAATGTAATTTGATTAAAAACCTGTTCAATTAATTGTATCTTGATAATGGAATTTGACGCAAGGTACTTAATACCTTATTTAAATACAGATTAGTAAAGTTATTAAACTTGAAATAATTCTTGATTAAAACGTGTTAAGCTTAACAAGTTGTAATGACTAAACGCTGACAAGATTACGTAATGTGTCATGATAATTCTAGTTTTAGAACAAATATTATTTGTAATTACGATCCAATATTAATGCAAACTTGTTCTTCATAATTCAATAACTAGCTATTGTTGTTTGTAGTTACTTTAGCTAGTAATTTCAACTTCTTATGCAATTTTGTGATAGACCTCATAGAGTGTGATAGCTTTTTTTTTTACCGAATGAGCTTTAATTTAAGAAACATTGAGCTTGTCTATTTATCGTGATATTTTCAATTATCGAAATCGATTTTCAAAGTTTTTTTTTAAATGTTTGTGGAAGGTTGATAATTGTGAGAGTAGACTGTACTTTACGCCTGAATGGTTACAAAATCGGCGGTAGAAACGTCAGATCATCGAAGCAAATAGGGCGTTATAGCGAACTTTACGAAAATAAAAATTATTGCACCTTTAACCAGCGTACAAGTATTGTTTTATTTGTGGTTTTTTTATACATACATCAAGTTTTATTGTGAAGTGTGAAGTAGTCCCTTTTGAGTCGGTAACAAACAAAATATTATCGACATTTATCGTACACCGTTAGGTGTTTCACATTTATTACCGCATATTTTTTTGCGAACAGACTTATTACGAAGTATATATTATTATTCGAAATGAATACCGTATCGAATTATTCACCGCGGTAATATGTCGAGACTACGCTATGCATTAATAAAACCTTATTCACACGGTCGCGGCCGGATAACAAATGGACCGGGAAACGCATCTCGCACTCCATTACCGGGACCGCAACGATACACGAATTAATCGCTCATAATGCGATAAACAGCGAATCGATTCGGAGTGATAGACGATAAACGATATGTGCGATGAATTCGGATCGAACGAACGTGCAAATTGTCCAAATGAAATTCGAATTTTTCAAATTCGAAGTTCGATTATCTTCCCATCCCTACTAATGTAATAAAAAGTGAATGGAGTTTGTTTGTTTCGCTTTCACGTAGAAACTATTGAAACGAATTTGATTAAATTTGGTACAAAGATAGATTCGACCCTGAGAAAGGACATAGACTATTTTATTCCATTTATGGGCACAGATTTCCACACGCGCGATATAACGGGTAGTAGTTCGTATATAAAATAAAAACTTTTCTTTATGCATTTGAGTAAAAGTAATAATGCCACATCACAGGTTATGTTCTATAATATTTGGTGTCGAATAGAACCTCTCAGTCTGAGCTAAACGTGTAAATTAATATCCATCCAAAACTTACTTAACAATTTCTTATTAGAGAGCAAAAGCTTAAAATTTAATATTTGTAGAGAGAAGACATTAAACGTGGCCGTAACAGCGAATAAAATTAAGTTAATTTTATCAAAGCCTCGCAAAATTTTGATTAACTTGTTCAATGATAATTGACTACAGAACCCTCTAATGTGTGAAATTACTAGGAAACACTTAGCCAACAATGTTCTGAGAATTCAGTTCGTTACAAACAAAGTCGGATTAGCGAAGTTGTAATTATATTTGCGGGAAATTAATTTGCTTATCCCTATTTTAATAGGCATAAGGTCGTGTTTTGTAAATTAATTTTTAACGATTTAAGGTAGACGGATTAAAGAAAATGTTACTTGTAGTTATTGACGACCACTGTGGTGGAGTGGCGTGCATGCCGATATTCAAAGTATTGCCTGCTACGAGGTCCTAGGTTTGATTTTCGGACGGGTCAATAATAATTATGTATTTTTATATTTTGACTCGCGTTTGGGTATTTTAATATAACCTTCGTTGTTTTTAATTTCCTCAAAACCAGTGCTTTAAAGAGTTACTTACATGAGGCTCAGATCAATGTGTGTGTTGTTGTCCACAATTACACGGAGAAAAAGGTCTAGTTTTACTAACCAGAATTTTAAGGAAGTTAGTGCTATACGTGACAACTATACATTTTGTAAATGATATTTTAAAAATCTAGTTTTTAGTAACGTGAATTTTCTGGTACATTGAATACATTTTTCGGTACACTTTACCATCTTATTTGTACTGCTAGCAATACTTAATCATAGTTGTGCCCATTACTAACTTATTATTTTGATCTTTACAAAGAAAGTAGTAACTGACCAAATTTTTTTAGTATTTGCAATTAAGCGACTATTTATCCTTCAAACTCGCACTCGCAGTTTTTTGTTAACTTTTAATAGATTTGTTTTTACAAGTCGTTCTGGTAGTATTGTAAAATATTTTTTTCTCAATGTACAATACAGTCATAAAGCTCATTAAGGTATCAATATCAATTTTCAAATGAAGTCTTGCAACTAAGAGAGTAATTAATGAAAAATAGTCAGTTCGTGGTACGATGTTCATTCTTGACTCTACATAAAGACAGTAAGTAAGTATGTATCCCACAAAATTTGATGTACTTTATAAAGAAGCTTCTTCTTTATCTACTATAACGGATCAATGTATCAACATAATTAATTTCCACAATGTAATTACTTAATCGCTAATACGGCTAAGCAATGAACTATCGAGTATTGAACTACGTGCTTTAATTGGAGTGTCACATTCCCAGAATTAGCTTAAACACAGTTAAGTTTAATACATAGCAATCAGTGGCGATCGAGTAAGTTATAAGTTTGCAAACTCGCATCCAGCTTGGCTTCAGTGTAGACTCTTGAGACCACTCGTAATGGGATCAAGCCAGTTCAACAATGTTAGTCTTCAAACAGAGAAGCAATGTAAGAAAACCCTCGATGATCTGTTGGGATTGTTGAAATGTAATTGATTTATCATCAGCCCATATCAATCCACTGCTGGATGTAGGCTTCTCCAATCTGAGTATTTTGCTATACCTACTCGCCACGCATGGCAGGCGAGTTGGTAATCGCAGTTTAAAAAATGGTGGAAAGCTAATGATACTGATCAGTGGTGCTGCTGGTTTCGCCTTAATGGTTTCTTTATTTTACTTAAGGGGACCACTAGAGCTAAGTGCTGCCCCCAATTGATTTAATTTTATTACCTACTTCTAAACAAAATAAATTTTCAAAAATCTAGAACAGTATCATGTTAGCCAATTACCTCTAGTATTTATTGAATCACTGTTAACTGCTTTTCATTTTGGCATTTTTTCGTATACCTACTGTACATTATTGCTAAAAACGGCCGCTTTTGGCGTTAGCGAAAAATATTATTATTTTATAATAAAAAAAAATTTTTTTTTTTTAATTATAAACCGTTGGTCTAGTGGTTTAAATACCGGGCCCAGATCTCGGGGTCCCAGGTTCGATCCCCGGGTCGGGCAACAAATACTTTCGAATTTTCGAACGTTGCTCGGGTTTGTGATCTCTAACCCGCATTTGGCAAGGGTGGTGATTTTGCCAGTTCCCATCATTGCTGTAGTAACTTGAATTCAATGATGGAGGCCTTTTCTCTGCAGTGGGATGATTATAGGCTGTTACTTTTACTTTACTTTATTATAAAATTTTCGTTTAGGTTTGGCGGAGTGGCTTTGGCTGATACTCACCGGTTTTCAAGGTCGGGTCCCGGACGGGTTGTAGAAAAAAGGTGTTTTTCTAAATTTTCTCAATTCTGGGTATTTGAGGTACCTTCGTTGTTCCTGATTTCCAAAATTAGAGTATAATAAGTGTCAAAAAATACTAGAAAAAAACAATTCCTGAACATATTTATTTATTTCATTTAAATATACTCAATATGTTATACCTAGAAATAACAACTAAAAAGACTCGCTCTTATTCTAAATGAATCAAATCACACAGAGGTTTAAAATACAAACGTAGTATGTATTGATTTTATACTCATATACTTTCAAGTGTAATCTAACTACAGATAACGGTCAAACTTATTAACAACAGAGTTAATTCAGTTTACAAGTTAGCTAACTGTTGTGACTGACAAGTCCTCAATATCACTCAAATCAAAGCCAATAATTCGACAATCCTACGAAGAGCGAGCCCGCATTGCGTTGGGAGATTTCAATTGATTTTTATCAAAACTCTTAAATCTTTATCGTGACACCCGGCATTCAAAGCGGAACAATGAGGGTGAAGTTTGGCGAAGTTTTGACGCCCCAGCGACATCGCCCCAAAAGGGTTGACAGATGTACCTATCTACCCGTCAGCTCTTGAGTTATTTTGAGAGATCTATTGAATGTAATCGGACATTTTTGATGCTTTTGCCAAGTATTCGTCTTGGAACTTTCGAAGCAGTGAAACACTTTCTGACAATCTAAATCGGCGAAAATAATGAAATAGGAAATACATTTTGAGTCGCGACACTCGTGGTTTTTGGTTACTCATTTTATACTTAATAAGTATTATTTAAAATAATCGATACTTCGGGTAGAAAGGTCGTAAAAGCATAGGGAAAGGAATATACTAGAGTTCCAATCGCTAGTCAAGAAATGTCTTTCCGAATTCTTTTCAAAATATTACGACAGATTGCGCTAGGAGTCTCGATTTGAATAAAATCATAGACCAAGGTAAATACAATCCAAATTTTGCCAATTACGACAACCATTTGCACACTAAATTTTAAAAACTTTTTTGCTAATATAACATTTTTGTTTTTAGAGGTATGTTGAAAGTACATTTTAGCCCTTTATAATGATGAATAATTTATACTTTATTTTATATTTTAGCAACTTGATTGTAATTATAATATCAGCATATTATAAACTTGAAAACTTGAATGATGCGAGTTCGAGTCCCGCCTGAGACATAATTTTTCAAGTTTATATACTGATATGAATAATTTAGTTTTAAAAGGTTTTTATCATATCTCTCTACTGCTGTAACATAAATCTAACCGAAAAGAGAATTTTGGTTCGCAGACGGATTTGCGATCGTAGTTGGGCCAATGGTGTTGGCTGTTCGTCGTTTTCTGGCAATTTAATTGCTTAAAGACCGTTATGAAAACCTTTTCAATCAGTCAGTTTTGTACAAAGTGTTCCAAAAAATTCCTCGTGAATTGTGGATCTTCCAACTCGTCTGTTTGTACAAAAATATTTTTCAACATGATTCTAACAACTTTTGCAATAATTATCAGCTATTTGTTCAACTTTATAAAAAATCGGCCAAGTGCGAGTCGGACTTGCGCACGAAGGGTTCCCTACCATTGACTAGGTAAACAACAGTAGGTACCTACATTAATTTAGTTAATATAGTGCCTACCTGTTACCATTTATTGATGACGAACGAAAATAGGCAAAAATGGTGTTTTTTTATGGGAGCCCCCCTTAAATATTTATTTTATTTTGTTTTTAGTATTTGTTGTTATTGCTGTATCAGAAATATATAATTTGTGAAAATTTCAACTGTCTAGCTATCGCGGCTCTTGAGATACAGCCTGGTGACAGAGCGACGGACAGACGGACAGACAGTGGTCTTAGTAATAGGGTCCCGTTTTTACCCTTGGGTACGGAACCCTAAAAAAACTTAAAATAGACAATTATTCTGAATGTAGAGAACTCAAAGTACAGTAGTAAGTAAGTAGTCGTAACTACTACAAAACTTTTGAACGTCGAATTATAGGTTTAGAATGATAGAGGACACCAAATTGCAACTCCATTCTGACACAAATGTGGCTTGCGGGAATTCTATTGACTCCTAATTTGCTTCCCCTCCACCCATTTTACCCGAATTGAAGCATCATTAAATCAATCATCCGATGCTGCTAAAATTTCATAGGCGAATTTCATCGACGTTACAGTCAGTTAAGCGGTGTAAAACCTTTGTGGCAAATGCCAATGTAAGGCTTATTTTTCACTACAGAAGTGCTACGTTACGAAGCTTTTACTGTGATTTCGTTCGCTAAACTACAATTTCGTGTAGTAGGTACCAGCCCAATACTGAATTGACCATCTTATGAGAGTTAAAAAAAAAACTGTTCATTCTAAAATTAATACTGCATTTAAAAATTAGAGTATTGACGTGCAATAAAGAGTTTTTGTAGTTTTTTTATTCTTATTAAATACTTAATTAACTGGGTATGTCAACGTCGTTATTTCTAAGAACTAACAGTCAGCCAGTTTAAAAGATTCACAAATTCATTAAAGTTAAAAAACATACCTGCGTAAAGCCATACAAATTGAGCCATATAAAACCTATTAGAATCAAACTATCGCGTCCTAACAGTGCTTTGTCTTTAGGCGACCTAAACTTTCACTGGTGCTGGCGAATTTTTAGGAAGAGCGCATAAAATATGTTTCTCGATAGTATCAAAAACGTAGACAGATACTAGTCTATGCCATAATATAATACCATCTTTCACAAACTTAGGACGAACTCAAACTACTTACCCAAATTACCGGGTAACGTAAAGGATTCGTTACGAATGTCACGTTACCATAAAATGTTTAGTTCAGTAGGCAGCTTTATGTTCAGCCGAACTAGTAAATTTGCTGAAAATGCAGGGTTACTGCTGTACGTAAATCAGACTAATTAAGTAACTGTTAGCTCGTTTTCAAAGGCTTTATGTCGCATTGTGATCGTCGCGTCGAGAGGTATTTTTCATTTATTCTCTTTGTCACAAGATTACCGGTATGTTGTTCATTTGTCATATTCCATTTTGCTTTGATATTGAAGCATTTGGACATGACCCTACACATTCCATCCTTTATTTAGTTGTTTATGAGTTTTTATGTAGGTATTATGAATTCTTGAAATTACTCGTATTTGAGAAGCAAATTATATTTTTTTTTCAGTAATTGTTTCTGGTATTGAGTAGCTTACGTTGTTCTACTATGTTAGGTGTTCCGATATTAAAACGCATATTTTTGTCAATAAAAAATTATTCTGTATGAGTTAATTCTTTATTGTGTTCTTCTTTATTTTTTACTGAGGCACTGACTCTTAATGTTTCTATTTCAGATATTCTCATCCTACGGGCTGCCGTTGAAAGAGCTGGATTTCTCCTTCAACAGTCTTCGGCGTCTTCCCGACCGCCTCCTCACCGGTATTCGAGGAAACATCACCAGACTCGTTTTTGCGGACAACCTTCTTGGAGACAACCTGAACCCCATATTCTCGACTGCGGAACTCCACAACCTGCCTGCTTTGGAAGACCTGGACTTGAGTGGCAATAATATAAGGGGTATTGAAGAGGGACTGCTGATTGGCTGTGATGTTCTAAAGGTATGATGTTTTGAGTGTGTTGCCTTAACATGTGTTTGAGAGTACATAGAATATAGTGTGGGCAACATTACATACGAAGTTCTAATTACTAGGAAAGTAGCTATTAAGTAGTTGTTTATGTGGTAATCAGAATCAACTAGTTCGCCAAATATGTCGTCGGAATATTTATAGTAAAGATGGAATTTAATTGCTTGGCGGATTCAAATCGTTTTTTATTTGCCTAGCTTTGAAACTGGTGTGTCACGCAACATTTGCGTATCGTATGATCTCTTTAAATCCGGCAAAATAAAACGTTTGCTTTCTGCAAAACTATGAAAGTCTTCGGCCGTTGTTACACTCCCACTAGTTTATTTTATTGTGTATGGTTTCTTTGCCAGAATGAACATGTATTTAATTTTTGATTTTATTTCAGATATTACGCTTGGATCGAAATAATATGAATTCTGTTCCTTCTTCATCACTGAACGGGCCACAAGCGTTGAGAGTCATTTCGTTGAGAGAAAACAGAATAGGTAAGACTACTACAAATCTGCTGTAAATAACGAATCACTCTTCCCGAAATCTGATTTTTTTATCGACAACCAAAGTCTACGTGATTATTTTTTGATGTGTTATTCGATCTTTGGTTTATTTGATAAGGAATAGATCAAGTTGTTGTTGTTGTTGTGGCGGAGTGGCGTACACACCGGTTTTCAAGGTGTCGCTGGCTCCGAGGTCCCGGGTTCGATACCCGGACGGATCAATGTAGAAAAATATTTTTATCTACAATTAGTTTTGCAGAAAGCAAACATTTTCTCGGGTGTGGTTGCTTGTAGTACCTACTTCGTCGTTTTTGATTTCTTCAATACGAGTGCTTCAAATAGTTACTTACATTGTGATCAGAACAATGTGTGTGATGTTGTCCACATTTAATTACTTATTTAAGTTGGTAGTAATAAAGTTTGAAAAAAAATTATATATGTTGGAAAAAAATTTTTTTTTTCATCAGTCTGTGCCAAACAACGACATTCACGGGACTAAAAGTAGTAAAGCGTAAGCATAACTTGGAAGTGGTAAAGAATCGTTTTTATTTTAAATCAAAATTATATTAATTTGCTTAAGGAAGAAAAATGATAATTATTTTGAAACGGCACATTCGTTTCAAAATAATTATCATTTTTCTTTCGTCCTTGTTATAATTGATAAATCAATATCAATTTAAAACTTTAATTTTACGATAGGAATAATTTTTGCGTCTCTCCACTATTATTTACGGTGAAACCGGGTTTATCATTTAAATATTCCTAAGAGATATTTAAACGTCTCGTCGGGCGTTTTGTATAGCGAGGCATCTTAGGGTTTTTTTTCTTATTTCAAACAGATCAGAGCAAAAGGTTTAAAAGATTCCAGTTTTATTCTAGCGAAATCCCCTGGGAGATTTCGAAGAAAAATACTATAGTATTTCTTTCTTTGAAATAAAAAAAGTTATGCCTTGGAACTATCAGTTCAGTTCAAATAAATGTGAACCTTACATTTGCTTTTTTAATTTTGTTAAGTAGTTAACCTTTGATTTACTAATAAACGATACTTGTTTTGAAATTTTAAGCAATAAAGTTCTAGTGTACATTGTAAAAGTATCTAGTGATATGACAAAATACCAATTTATCGTCAATATGTTGTTCCACTATTACTGACGATAAATTGGTATTTTAAAGATATATTAAAGATATATATTTTTTAATAAGTAAGATAAAGGTAGTTATGTCGTTACACTAAACTGAATCTAGTAAAATGTTAGAAAAGCGGATACTGCCGAATAAAAATCGAGCTATGTATTTCTCTCGCTCGCTCTAGTACCCACAGGGGCACTAGTGGGAGCGAAACAAAATGCGTCGCTCGAGCTGGCGTGGCTCGTAGGCAGTGTTGCCAACTTAATGGATATTCTACTAAAACTGGTGGTTTTAACACCTAATTTAGTGGCGAAATATTGCTTTTAGTGGCTAGTGGATTTTTCGAGTGGTTTAGTAAAATTCAATCGCTCAGTCACAAATCACTTGAACATTTTAATGTTGTAGAAAAGTTAATAATATGCCAGGTGGTAACCATTCCAGGTATGTAACAATGAATCCGATGGCGCCCATTCATATCAAAATTGTAATCAGCCTGTGTCTACAATATTATTCTTTATTTCACTACATTTAGTTTAGTGTAATGACATAGGTATCTCTAACTTTATATTAGTATTTTGTCATATCACTAGATAATTTTAGTAAAAAGACGTAATAAACAAGAATATTCGCCATTTACCGGGATTTCGTCATATCCCTAGGGATTTCATGATATCCCTGATATTCTCATTTCCCTGCGACATATTCATACAACAACACGCAACGACATAATTATCTGATCTTCTCCAATAGATTTGTCTTTGACTTCGCATTTTTTTTTGATTTGTTGATTGTTATGTTTCTTTTATTTGTAAGAATTGAATCGACTTTTACAAGATCACTCGTACTACTAATTGTTGCAGCAACAATCCGCCAAGCGTCATTCCTCGCCCAGAAGACGTTGGAAGAAATAGACCTCCACGGCAATATGATATCCACCATCGAAGGAGGTGCTTTCATCGGGCTGAGCCAACTCCAGACCCTAGACCTGGGTCGTAACAGGCTGTCCAAGTTCAACAGTGACGTGTTCCAAGGAACAGAGGAGTTGGAAAAACTGGACTTGTCCGAAAACTTCATAACGGATTTTCCGACTGTCGCTCTGAAGTCGTTCGTCGCGCTAAGACATTTGAATTTGTCAAGCAACATGATCACTGTAAGTTACCCGACATTAATTGTAGTATCTTATTGTATTGAATTATAAATTTAGTCCATCTTACTTCTTTAGTTTGATTCGATGGATGTTTGTTACACAATCACGTCGGCCTAAACGGCTGAAGGGATCGCAATGAACTTTGGCTGAAGATCATGGGCGGGAATAGAACATAGGCTAATCTGTATTCCAGAAAATTGTAAGTGGGATAGGATAATCGCAATTTTGAAAGACCACGCGGACGAAGTCGCGGGATTCAATTAGTTTCTTTTAAATTGCCCCAGTTGCTAATGTCTACGGTATGGAGGAGAAGAGAGTTAATTCATTTTGAAAAATCAGTTTTAAAAACACGTTTCTAAGTTATAATGAAATTGCACGATAGACCTACGTAGCATACACTAGAAATTATGAAGGACCTTATTAATTATTGACAAAACGGGAAACCACAGGACTACACGTCTATTTGTATAGAAACATAATTAAACACATAGCTATCGTTCCTTGACAAACACAAATATTTACACATATTGACAATGGTTCTCGAATAGGACCTCGCGTAATGATGATCTCTATATTGGTATTTATATTATTAATAGTGACAATAAATGATTATTAAAAAAAAAATATTATTAAAATTATTAATTATTAAAAAATATTCGGAACCGTCTTTTTCTTTTAAGTTAACATCCTAGTGTGAAAGAAACAGGTAAAGCCATCCATCCATCATGGATAACTTTTAATATTTATTATTTTCTATATGGTTCCAGAACATTGACAACAGCCACCTCAGTACCCTGGTTTCTCTGCAAGTCCTGGATCTCAGCAGGAATAACCTAGTCAAGCTGTCTCCCGGCACATTTGTTGGTCTCACTGATCTGCGGTACTTAGACGTTGGGGTTAATTCTTTGCGCACTGTGAGTATACTATACTTATTTTAGCATAAAAACCGTATGTATTTTAAGGACATAATAATGAAAAAGGCGTTTTAATTCAATTTTGTTTTCACGAAATTACCTTTATAAACAAACATTACAGACGAATATAGGTATGATTACATAAAAACTTGGTTCAGGGTTTGCATTAGATAAATGAATGTTATTATTTTCAGTTTTCACTTTTTTCAATCACATTCCATAATTTTTGTCTGAGTAATATTTCCAGTTATGTTACTAATTTTCGGATTGAGATTGAATTTAAACCTCTGTGTTGAAAATTCAGATTTTTTATTTACAATGAAAAAAAAGAGATAGCAAAAGGTTAGGTTAGCAGAGAATTAACTTTTTTAAATTCTGATACGTATAGAAGTGTGAATTATTCCTAAACATTTATATTCTTATTTACAGGTCGAGGATGATGCATTCGACGGCCTTACAAGTCTACAAACTTTGCTGCTACGTGATAACAATATCCTTCTTATTCCCGCTACTGCACTCTCGCGACTGCCGAACTTAGTCTCAGTGCACTTAGGTTTTAACAGGGTCACTGCGCTATCCAGTGACATACTCAGAGCGGTTTCAGACAGGGTTACTTCTCTAGTTCTATCAAGAAACGTTATACGAGAACTACCACCCGCGGCGTTTGATCACTTCAAAATGCTACACAGATTGGACCTATCAGGCAACTTGCTCAATTCCATATCAGCTGAAGTGTTCAGCGGCCTAGAATCCTCGTTACAGTTTCTGTCTTTGAGTCAAAATAGAATTTTAGGATTCACCGGCGAACAACTCAAGTTTGTGAGCCTATGGTTTTTAGATATATCGGGAAATCAGCTATCAGAAATTCCAGCGAATGCTTTCGAGTTTATCCCTAGCTTAACGCATTTCAATATGAGCCGAAATGCCCATATCAGTGTGTTGCCTCAAAGCGTCTTTAATCATAATCAAGGCTTATTGAGCGTAGACATAAGTCACGTCGGATTAAAAGCTCTTCCCGTTAATTTATTCATGAAAACACTCAATTTGGAATATATTAACTTATCAAATAACCTTTTACAAGAAGTTTCTGAAAATACATTCAAAAATCTTAGGAACTTGACCTATTTAGATTTGTCGTACAATAATATAGTCAATATTAGGACGCCAGCTTTTGTAAATGTAATGTCTATTCGGTATTTGTCGCTCAAAGGGAATCAATTAAACGCTTTTAAGGGAGAGTTCTTCAACACCGGAACGAGTTTAGAAGTTATAGATCTTTCGGATAACCAACTAAGTTATCTATTCCCATCTTCATTCAAAATCCATCCCCGTTTACGCGAAATCGTACTTACAAACAATAAATTTAACTTCTTCCCCTCAGAACTTATAAGCACTTTACAGTATTTAGAATTGGTGGATTTATCTGGAAATGCTTTGAAAAACGTTGACGAACTTGACTTTGCCCGCCTTCCGAAACTAAGAACGATTTTGTTGGCGCGTAACGAACTTGAAACAATAAGCGAAATGGCTTTTCACAACTCCTCGCAAATACAATATTTAGATCTCTCAGACAATAAGATCGACCGCCTCGGTGACAGGTTATTTGAGGGGCTCATTAGATTGGAAGTGCTAGATTTAGCTGGGAATTCCCTTACTGAATTACCGGATAACGTTTTTGATCGTTCAAGGTTACATATGTTGGAAAAAATTGTACTGAGCAGAAATTTGTTTGAGCATGCTCCGTTGAAGGCTTTACAAAAACAATATTTCTTCGTTTCATCTGTTGACTTGTCTTACAATGACATAGTGGATATTCCAGCAGAGGATAGCGTGATGGTTAATATAAAAAAGTTAGATTTATCATTTAACCCGCTTTCACAGAAGACTATCAGCAATGTTCTTACCGAACCGAAAACAGTTCGAGAACTGAATTTGGCAGGTACTGGTATGCGAACTGTAGGACAGCTAGAAACGCCATTTTTATACAGTTTAAATTTGTCATACAATAATATTACTGGTTTGTCAGAAAAAACCTTTACTAGGACAACTTTGCTCGAATCATTAGATCTATCTCATAACCAAATTGTTGACGTGTCTGGAGCACTTGCAATTTCATGGCCTAAATTGAAAAATCTTCAAAGTTTGAACATCTCAAGTAACCCAATAGAAATGATTGTTGATGGTAATTTTGAAGGACTCTCATCTTTACGTGTATTGGACATTAGATATTTAGAAAAATGTACTAAAATCGAGAAGAATGCATTTAGATCACTGCCTAATTTGATAGAACTCAGAGCTTATGGCTATCCAAGACTAGGATATTTAGACATGCAAGGTATGCTTCAGCATTTGTTGGCACTCGAAAAGTTAGATGTTGAGGTGAAAGATACTAACATTGGACCGGATCAGTTGCATTCTACTTTACATCCTCGTTTAGAAGAACTTGGAATTAGAGGATCCCGGTTAAAAACAGTTTCTTCTGGTGTTTTGGCAGGGTTGAAAGCACCAGCTATTACGGTACGATTCCGAAACACTTCAGTGTCAAATCTTCCACCCGCATTACTTTTCCCATTACCAAGATCATCTCAAATTACCATTGATGTAGCTGGGAGTCAGCTTATTACTTTACAACCGCAACTGTTAGTGGCTCTCGATGATCGTCGCGCTGATTTGTCTATGTTTGGATTGGACACCAACCCGATAAAATGCGATTGTAACGCACGTGCACTAAGAAGATGGCTACCGAATGTTGGTATAGATAACATACGATGTGATTCACCCGATCACTTGTCCGGATTTCTATTAGTTGAGATTGGTGACGATGAGTTGTCCTGCGAAACAAGGCGAAGGACCACAGTGCCATTGTCTTCATCTAGTATTGTGACTACAACCATGCCTCCTCGTCTGGTACACCGGACTTCAGTTGAGCCTGATATCATTTGGTCGGTTGCTCCATCACACGATCGACCAAAGGTAACTGGAGAGCCAAAGGGTGCGCCGGTAGTCGGTGTGGCATCTTCTACAAATGACGACAATTTGATTATAGGGATAGTGGGTGGTGTGGTTGCATTTATAGCTATATTGATAATTGTAATTTGCGTTGTGCGGTTGCGTATGACGACAACTTCATACAGAGGTGGTCCACTTGCTAGTAGTCCTGCCACAGCTGGTGCTCCCCTGTGGGCCGGGGCTTGGCCCGGATACGCGGCGACGCTGCCCCCCGCGTCGTTATCCACGGCCACACTACCCCATAAGGTACAGCCGGGACCCGGTTCGGTCCGGTATTTAGCCCCTCCGCACGCCCCCTATTTTATTAGTATGCCGCCGCACGACGATAAAATATACCGGTAGGACGATTCTGCGAATTGTGGGCTCTATAGTTTAGATTTATTGGGGTTATGCCATTCTGTAAATATTAACATTCCAGGGAATTATCATATCAGTAATTAAGTCAACTTTGTCTTATGGAAGACATTAAATTTTATGGCTCAAGTTTCATATCGTTGTAGATATTTAAACTACACTTCAAACTCACTATGTACTTAATGTTATCATCATAATTGTATTAAGTTTGATTAGATTGATTTATCCAGTCACCAGTGACAAATCTTCAGCATAAATGTTTAAATTTCTTGCTGCCGTCCCTAATAATGCTTTAAGAAAACGATTAATAGGTATAAGCTAAGATTATTATTATACTTACGTTTAAATGTAGGCACTTAAGTTATTTAAAAGATGTAAAATATTTATTTAACAAATTTAATTTTAAAATGCTATGTAATGAAATTATTTGTGTTAACTTTTTTACTGTAGTAATAAACGATACGGAGTACCTTTTCTCTTTTATTTATGTAACTCAAATTGTTATGTTTTATATTACTCACAAATAGAAACATTAGTTTGACATGGAATGGTAAAACTTCACAGGATTTCGCACGCTACTGATCATAGTCAGTACACAGGAATGCGTAAGATGTGCACTTTTCCACGTCCCTGCGACCACGAGCATCATCAAAGTAAAACAGCTTCAGCCGTCCTTGGAATATGTCTCATCTCACTAACTTTAGAAATAAATGTTTCTACGATTAAACCCGCAAATGCCCACCCTAAAGATATGAAACTGAATGCCTTTTTCGCATAGTTAACAAAACGCAATCTTATAACTATGCTTTTTTGCATTATTAAGTACGTACCATTCCAAATATCTTTTTGATATTCTTTATGGTTTCAGCGTTCGTGGCTTTAATAACGATAAAATCTTAAAAGCCTATTCAATTAAATAATACATATATTAGGCTGGGTTCTTGTTTATGCCGGTAGACATTTGCATGGAATCCAAACGCGTTTCGTTTTTTTCGGTGGGCATAAAATGGAAATAGGTCTTACAAACAATGTTTCCGAACACAGTTTTGTGAGCGTATTTCAAAATTGAATTCTGTCGACTGTTGCCGGGCTGATTTGAATGAGCAGTATTTATGCGCATCTATTGTGCGCGAACACTGCCGAACGTGTTACGAACGACACCATAGAAACGGACAGTAGGCTCTCTTTAGACTCGCCTAAGATTCCACTATACTTCAGTCCTATACTTTAGCCCCAGTTTTATGTATACTAGTAGCAATGTTGCTGCTTTTACTTTTTACCACGCTTTTATTAGCTTAGGTTGTATGAATGTATGTATGAAATGGAATCTTTGAGCATATTTTTGTCAATTTCTAGAAGTTTGATTAATTTGAAACTTTGCACACGTATCAAGGACCGATGACAATGCAATAATTTAATCACATTTTACCAGTTTTCCTTTGTAAGAGGGAGTAAAAGAGATAGAGCTAGCGTGCGATGTGTATCAATTACGATTCTTGCATAGCTTTGGACTTACAGTCGATAAAGAAGGAATCAAATCTTATAAACTAAAAAAAAAGTAAAATAATAAATTATAGTTTAAAAAACTAAAAAACCACGCTTTTAAAACAGATTAAACTAAAAATTTAAAAATAAAACTGTAGTAATCAATTGAAAAATTCATATTATTGTACAAAAAGCGTGGGGTGCTTGTTATGATATCCACATATATAGTAAATTATTGATAAAATATTTACAACAATCTAAATCAAGGCCCCACGCTTTTTGTACAATAATATGAATTTTTCAATTGATTACTACAGTTTTATTTTTAATTTTTTAGTTCAATCTGTTTTATTTATAGCCTAGGCTTAAGAAAGTCTCTATATTTTACTCTTTGCGTTGTCGGCAAAAACGCATCTTCACCTCTGCGCAGTGTCACAGGTGCACATTAATATTGCTAGGAGTGAGAATCGCCTCAGTTTTACTATTTGTAAATTTGTAAGAGGTGGTTGCCTCATATTCACAAGCTGCTGTTCGAGCAAGATCAATTAATTATCCATGTTTTTGCGTATTAAGCTTCTAAAAAGCGAGTGTTGGTGAGTGTTCAGTATTGTAGGCTGTAATGTTGTCATCGACAAGTTTGCAGCAACAAGCAGTATATCAAATTACATGACAAAGAGTCGGTAGTATCTAACAGGTGATATTTAGACATTTGAATACGTATAATTTTGAGGTTTTGTGATTATATTATAGTACAATATGAAGTTATATGTTTTTGTTGTAGTATCACGTAACATTGTTAAGCTATCTTCGAGTTGACCATAATAACTGGGTACGCATTTTCCGTTCTGTTAGATCAACAGGGTTAAATCCTACTACACATTTTTGTCTTATGTTATTTTTACCTAATAAAACGCGGCTAACGAATTTTGCATTCACCAAATCCACTGCTCGTTTCGGTTTTCGCTTTTGTCTTGTTATTTGAATTAACGTCGTTATTAAACGTGCTGCGTAAATTGCTAAACCATTTGAAAAATGAATTTACTAGGCGTTTTTTTAAATTCATTTTCAAATAAACATTGAAATGGGTACAGCTACGGCAGAAAAGTCGCTGCTTCATTATGGACTCCATTTTTGTTGTTAATGTTTTAGTTACCTAAAAGAAAACCGTACTGACTTATCAATCTCAGCCCTTGGACATCGATAACGTACAGAGGTTCAGAACTAAAATGTGTTAAGTTCTGAACCTCTGCACGTTACTTAGTTTTTTTTATTTTGACATTCTCAAGGAATTAAAAGGGTTATAAATTTTTTTTTTATTTTATCATTCCGATGAAGCTGCTGAGAGAGATCAATAGTAGTACTAATATAAATCGGATTTTAAACTTTCTTTTTCATTATTACGTATAATTTTGCGCACAATGGAATTTAATGAAAGTTTAGTATTTGTCTTCATACAACTTCAGAGTACGTAGGTACAGACAACAGCACGTCAACCTACCACAAAACGTCAAATTTTCTCAATTGATATTGATCTCTACTCGTTGGACTTAAAGTTGAAAATTAATTCAATGACCTTTTAACTTTTTGGGTAGGTTGACCTGCCGTGGTCTGTACATTCCATGGAGTCGTATACGGACATTGTGTCGCGGAGTAAGCTATTAGGTACCAGCTAAAATCATTTATTTCAGACACACTAGAGTCTATATACTATAACTAATTAGGTACGTGAAAAAATATTACGTCAGTCAAAAATTAAAATACAAATTACTATCACAGAGTTTTTTTTAATTACCAAACTTGCAGCATAACCCACCTCATGGACAGTCCAGTCTTAACGCACTCATCAAACCGAGTCCGAGTGCCATGTGGTGCTGGCACCTATGTCAAATTCAAATTCAAATATCTTTATTGATAAAAAAGGTACATTTTTAAAGACTCTGATTCCCAAACTAGACGAATATGTATGTTAAGAATAAGAAAGACCTTAAAAGAAACATTATCTAATCTATTCCTAGTGGTGTCGTAAGAGGCCTCTTTGTCTTTCCTCCAACATTGACTAAACTGTGATCGCCAACCCGCCTGCCAAGCGTGGCTATTGTGCCAAAATCCACTATTCTGATCTTAGCTAATACGTCTACATTATTATTCTTAATATTTCTAAAATCTATAGAGAGTTCCATTAAGAAATCCTGTATAATATTGCAATCATTGCATCGAAATTGGTATTAAAAAGTTTCCTATTCCAAGGAAAATTCCATCCAAGTCGGAAAAATTAGATAAAATCTATAGAGTGCTGGTGTTCATAAAATGGCGTCGGGTTCAGTATGACCGGATAATCCCTGATCCTCTCAGAGCAGGTGATGTTAAATTGAAAACCCGTGTCGGCACTCGCTTCGATTAGATTTTTAACTATGGAACAAATTCCAATTAAATCCGAAGAATTTTCTATTCGATTGTGCATCGGTTTTTGTGATACAATTTGGTGAGGCAATTTTATTTGCGGTTAGTACTATCTGGCAATCACAGATCGCCTGACCCAAAAACTGTTTTAATTTAGGGACTTAAAATTGTTTTTAGGAAATTCTGTTTTCGAGTCATCTGTGGTAATTCGTGTCGTGGTGGCAGATAAAACAATATCACCCCCTCTTCTCTTCCTATGGGTGTTGTAGATAAGGAGTATTGCTAGAAAAAAGGCAAAGCACCACTGGCGAGTGAGTCTGAACTGAGTTAATTATGGCAAAATCTAGATAGATTTTGTCTTAGGAGAGATTTTGTTTCAGGGGGGCCTGTCCTCCAGAAGCGTACTGATATAGGCTAGTGATGATGACGAGAGTACTTCATTAGTCGCCCAATACGATACCCATTGGAAGAAAAGGAGAGCTATCCTTTGAAACTGCCGGCGCAAGAAGACACGAAATTTAAATCAGTCTAAACTTTTATCATTGTAACAGTCTGAAATAACATTTACTTGAAGTGTGAATAAGACATTTTTAAACCAACAGACCTATATGGCCTTTGTAACAACTCGATCGCTGAGTCCGCATTCCCCAGCTTACGGAGTCTACCCATACGCAATGGAGTGCAATGAAGCGCGATATTGGTGAGAAATAGACTCATAAAACTGCCCTCCTAATAAATTGCCCTTGATGAGCACTTTTATTTTACGAGCCGAAGGCGTAGTGACGTTCGTTTTGCCTTAAAAAACCTAAAGTACCAATTCGGAGGAGCCTTAACTTTGATGTGAGGATCGTGGCAAGGCGTGCGTAGGTTTATAAACGCCATATTGGTTGGTAACGATAACGTAATAAGGTTTTAGCTCTGGCGGAAGGAAATTCTGTACCGCAAGTACGCTTCATAATCTAATTAAAAGCTTGGTGTTCCCCGTTAGAACTTGGACTTTGTTTCTCAAGTCAGGATCACTTTATTCATGTGCTTTTTATCGTTATACATCTTGTTTTTAACAAATATTTATAAAATTAAATTCTGTATAAGTTCTACACAAGCAAAATTCAAGCATTTGCTGCTAGATTTATTTATCAATTAAATTATTTTTTAACTAATAATATATTAGATTTTATTTTGATGTTGGAGTTGCTGGGGATTTTATTGTGGTTCGAAAGGCACATTATGACTTTGGTCCCGGCTCTTGTCGCAAGATGCTATTCGTAAAAACAAGCCACAACAGAAGCTTGTAATAGAATAATTAAAAGGTAGGTAGCCATGCGATAAGAAGATACTATCTATAAGTAAACACTTTAAATATAAAGAAATTGCTAGCGTAAATAAAAAATGCTATTCCATGAATAAAAATATCATCTAGGTAGCTAAATAGTCAGGGCTGTAGCCCGGTAAGCGAAAGGTTGTTGTGGTTTCGAATCACGGTAGGTATTCGAAATTTTTATAGGAGGAATCATGTCTTTATGTTAGTATAACTACTAACTCTTAGAAGTTATATATTTTTAATAAACGGTAGTTTTTGTCTTCCCAAACCCCAACACTTGTTAAGCGGCGTAACCGTTGCGCGTAATGTGAAAATATTTACATGTTACAACGGTAGTTCTGTTAACGCCACCCGGCGAGGTTTGAATCGCAAGAGACACACAGACGCGCAAATTTTTGTCAAGTATAGAATTCACCAGAATCATATTTCATTTTATTTGGTTATGTGGTGCTTGCCTTACATAAAATAGCATCAAAGGGTGTTGAAAGTGGTGAACGCCAGAAGAGATTTAATTTCGTGCTAAGCTTATGTAAAGAATAAGGGGATCTAGTTTTACAAATTAGGAAATAAGCAGTTGAAAAGCAGTTTTGACCCACGAAAAAATTTCAGCAATCCAGTAAAATCAGTTTTATTTCTGCAAATAGGCCCCTGGAGGCGCTTTTATACGTCCCAGTATTAAAACCTACCACTGCTTCGGAACAAATGTGAGCTAGTGCCGAGAAGAAGCAGCGCAAGAAACTCGGTCACTATTGTCAGCCACATAGCTTTTTCAGCTATTCTGACGTCAGTATAGACGGTCAAGCTATTTGTTTTAATTTATAAAAATAATGCGATAAGCAATTCTCTCATTATGCTAAGCAATTCATTAGCAATTCTAAGACACCATTGCAAAGTTAAATACGTCTGTTGTCCACAGCCACTCTGACGTTTACCAAAAGAGGCAATTAATGAACTAATAAAATATTTAAATTGATATTCTACTGTATTTGTTACTTTTGAGTTGCTAATGATTTACATACCCTTAGGGTAGAGTTCACCAACAGAAGTTTAAGTTTTAAACAGCGTTTAAAATATTATTTGACATATTTTGTATGGGAATTGTGTCAAATTAATCGTCAATCTATGTTTACCGGCTGTTTAAGAATTGGTGAACTCGGGTCTAAGACTGTCATTGTTTTATTTGCATATTTGCGATTCTAAAGCTAGACCCATATCAATGAATAATAATTGAAGAACTTCAAACATTTTATATTCGGAACCTATTATAGTGTTAATATATCTGTCATATTTTTAGTTACCCACACCCCATTTTTGTTCACTGTTTGCACAATTCGTATGTATTTTACGATAATGTGCACCATTTGTAGCGAATTGCGCTTTATGAAGCTTTTATTTCTGTACACGCATTAAGCCGCAATTGGGGGCGAACTCATCCAAAAATTTCGATGGTCATCAACATAAACTTATTGGTGAGCCTTTGTGCGGTCGTGTTCATTTTAATAGTATTTGTTTTCCCATAAATATTAAAATGTGCATTAGGCATTGCAATTTTGCAACTTTGAGGTGAGATGCAACGTAGTTTTTAAGTTAAAATATCAAGAACAAGGATGTAGGATGAAGTGATATAGTTTTATATGTCATAGCTTCCGGTACTTTACATGACACTTTCAGCCAGATATTCAGAAAATATTTGATGTGTCTTCGAGCGAGCTTACCCAGAGGTACTGGTTCTCCCACACACCAGCGGAACACAGAAAAACTGTTTGGCCCTGGACTTCGGCAGGAGGATGGCAGCATCCAGGCGGCCTCTCACGAAGCCTACCACCGCAGAGGGATCAAGTTCAAGTTCAAAGTTCTTTATTGCATCATGTTGTTTACAAGATGTTAGCCGTCATCATTGGTAAGAAAAACAAAGATGCCGTTGCCTAGGGTGGACCACTAGGAGGTAGATCCCACCACCCCAAACGCTATGGAGATATTTAACAAAACAAACAAAAATTATATTAAAAATAAACTACAAAAATCCACACCCATCACAGCTGATCACTACTACAATGACGAATACATAATATAATACACGACAGACGTATTAATACAAAAATATGCAGATGCAGATTTCCATATTTCAGACAATGACAAATAATATTAAATCAATCTGCCTCTGGCTCATACGGTGTGATGTTGGCCATAAGTAGAAAAGCACCACATCTTGTTCTATGCATGTCAAAAACGACAATAGGAATAGTGCTAAAAGGTAACTAGCATCAGCTTCTACCTAGCATTGGGCAAACAGCGATCCCAATATTTCCAGCCGTAGATCGGCTAACTGAAGTGGTTTTAGGTTAGTTAAATTTCCTGTAAAACCTTTTACTGATAAGGAGGATACGCTCAGACTATGGTCAAAATATTTAATACAATTTCAAAACAATACAAGGTAGGAAGCGGTCTTATGACCAAAAAGCTTTTTGATTGGCTGATTAGCACATGTTATCATAGTGTTAAGGAGTTCCAGAACGTCAACCATGCATGTTTACTTTATTAATTGTTGAGGTTAATGTACGCGTTGGCTGTTATTTTAATGTGTACTAATAAATAATTAAAATTATAATTACGTTAATGTTATATCTTAATGACATGATACCACAGTTAATTAATTCATTGTATTAAAGTTGACATTGTAACTATACAGGAATTTAATAATACTTTTAATATTAGGATTTAAAAGTTTGAAAGTAGTTTTTTGAAAGCTGAACAATAGGTTTTCATCATCATTAAGTATAGGTACTTAACTTGAGAATACTCTTTAGAAGGCAAATAAAGCAGCTCAGCTCTTATGGTTCCTGTAGTTCCTGTCCAACTGTGGACTAACGTGGGCTAACCTACAATTATGTAAATCAAAACCCACAGCAGATAAGCACATCTACATAACAAAACTGAGTCAATACAACAGTCTTTCAGATACCTAATCAAATCTACATATAAAAAAAACTACAAAAGAGTTCCATTACTTTTTCCAACTAGTTTCCGTGGGCGAACCAATTTATTGTCTATCAGTCTCCTGATTTGCAACAAGAAGCGATTCTTTTAAGTAAAACAAGTTAAAATTGGCCCGCCGCTGAAGTTGGAAAGCAGCACAAAAGAGCAACGGATCTTGTTAAACAAGAACTCTTAAACGAGAATCGGCGAAAAAGTTAAAATTAAAACCCATTCTTGTACGGTAATAACGCCGGGAACAACTGGCGCGAAGTGGAGTGCCATGTTCTTGATAGTGGATCGCGTTAATGTAACAATTTGCATAGTTTATGTTCTTGTGATAAGCATTGTTGTCTAGATTTGTGTATATTTGACAACCATTTGGATCAGCGGTAGTTAACGTTGCTTCTGAGCCATTGGTCGCGGGTTCGATCCCCGCACAGTACAAATATTTGTGTGCATGAACATGTTTGTTTGTACTGGTATGGGTGTTTTCTATGTATTATAAGTAAATATTTACAAAAAAAAAGTATACATATAAGTAATTTTATCGGTTGTCTAGTACCCCATACGACAGGGTACTTAATAGTACCTTAATTTGGGACTAGATGGCTCAGTGTGGCCCATTGAGGCATGTCTTAAAATATATTTATATTTATATTTTATATAATACGGTAATTTTACAATTTAGTGGTAGGTTTCAGATTTTAAACCTTCTGGTTGCAATTTCACACATAATCTTAATACGCTTTTTACAATATTTTGACAGATATATGTTTATTTTGTGGCGTATTCGTCTCAGGCGAAAATTTCGCGTTGTGACGCAGTGTCTCGGTGGCTTAATGGTATAGCGCCGTCATGCGAGGAGATGCGGTTTCGAGTCCCGCCTAAGACATAATTTTTCAAGTCTAAATACTGATATTATAATTGCAATCAAATTGCTGAACTATTATATAAAGTAAGTATATAAATAGCTGTTTCATCTTAATTGACTGTCAAACATCTGCAAAGATGTTTCTTTCGGGTGTTAGGGGTGCAAACTCCTAACATTTGGTAAGGCAACGCTGGCTTACAGCGCTAAGAATATGCTTGAAAAATTCGCGCTGTGACCCCTTGTCTCGGTGGCCTAATGGTATAACGCCACGCCCGGCATGCGAGGAGATGGGCGTTCGAGTCCCGCCTACTAAAGTATTTCAACTTATTGTTTGATTGTCAATCAATGTTACATTGCTACTAAGATTTCTAACTTAAGACCTTTCCCAGAACTCATCCAACCTCACTAAACTTAATTATGGAGGATCTTACCTTCCCTTTTTAGCCTAAGGGGATCTTGCCAATTTTAAAGTTTTCTTTAAGTGGATTTTTCTAAGGGTTTGCTTATTCAGATGTTCTTTAGGTAAAAAGTTTAAGTAAACGACTGGGAAAACTGTTGCTTTAAGTAAATCATTCATGATTTTAAAAAATATATGGAAATATGATAGGTAAAATACTTATAAAACTAAAATGTTACATAAAAAGAAGAAAAACATGTATCGAAAGCTAAGCAACGAAAAGTGTGAGTTATTTATTTATTTATTTATTCTTTGGAAGATTTACAGTTTTAATAATGACTATATCCAAATAACATAATACTTAACATCGATACTAATAATAAATCTCCACATATGAGTAGACAGATAACAAGATAAGGTCCGATTGAGGCAACTACAATCCAAAAGAAAGAAAAAATAATCTCACAATACAAAAAATAACAAAATATCTAAGGAATATTAGTCCAATTTATCTACGAAGTTTTAGAATCTCAAAATATGATTTAGTCATTAATCGCTTAATAGAGGTAGTGCTTGTAAAGAACAGGTCAATGTCGTTAGTTACTTTGGAAAAACTTCTACAACTACGGATCAGAAATGCATTCTGTCTGTAGTTTGAATGGGCTAGGGGTACATGAGGGGTACAGGGTTATGCACTATTTTAAAAATAATGGCTTGTTTTTTTTTTGTTAATTTTTAAAATAAAGTCGCTATGTCTTAAAATTAATAATACCATGACTTTGGTCATAAAAAGTAAACCAATATAGTACCATAAAGTACACTTTAACACATAAATAGTATGCTTTAAAAGAAAATGACTGCAATCATGTTTGCAGTCATTTTATTATAATTTCAGCACTTCGAGCCAGTTTTATCTTGACGTTATATAATATGAACTGCTCAAACTGTGGAAATAGATTTACTGCTAACAAATTCAAATTGCGTCCATATTATTAAATAATGTGAAATAAAAGCTATTTGAACATATGCCACCAATTCAATTAGCAATAAACGTTGGGTATGAACCTCTTCTCTCCATCTTATGTCAAATACGTAGTAATCTCCATCTTAGGAAAAAAAATAGGTATAGAAATTGAACGAATTATATTAAAGGGTACTACTCGGTTTTCTAAATAACATTGAGCGACCGTATATTAAAAATCCCAATTGTAAATCGAATAATTTATTTAAGCATATTTTAATTTAATATTTTTCCTTTTTTTATCTAAGCTAAAGCGTAAGCGTAAGCTGCTAAGCCATTTCAATAAATTTTTCATCTATTTAATGAGCGAATACGCTTTTAGAATGCAACTTGTCTCAGGCTGAAGTTGTCCCACAGCCTAACTATCGGCTATTTTCTCGCCCAAGAAACGTACAATAGTCGTAGATATTCATTCCGTGTAAACAAAAGAGATGCATATATTAGTAGCTGATCGCTGAATGCTTATACAGGCGAGGACTCGCTCCACTAGTTTATCATACAACACTCGCTTTCAGTTGCTCAATAATTCGTTTCTAGTTCCCAGCACTACTTGTACATCATTAATGGTGGAAGAAGTGCCTCCAGTAGTTTGGTAAAGCCAAAAAAGCTTAAATAATAATGACAAGATTCCATACACCGTTTTACCTGAGAATAATATGTGACGTCGTCGATTGAAATTATGTTCAATTAATAGCAATTCTATTACGTAAGCAGTACTTAAAATGGTTTTTAATAAAAGGCCGTAAGAAGAGTTAGCATGTTTTTTGTATTTGTGTAAACAATGAAATATTTCCTATTGGTAGATTACGGTTTGTAATAGCAAAATGGCCACTTTTAAATCCGAAAAAATTGTGCAGTTCCCATGGGGTCGTTTTAAATTCAAAATCGAATGCGTATGTCGCGGCCAACCACTTGTAAAGTAATAAATTCCAAGTCACCCCCCAAGTACGAGTAGGACCTTTGCAACATCCTGTATAAATCCAAAAGAAACTCAGGAAAAGCGAGTATAACAAGAAAAGTAAAAGAACTCAATTAGATTCCACTCGTTACGACTTTTCTCCACCTTCAAGTTCTTGGTGCGCCTACAAAGAAACTCCAACATGTTCATTTTGGTCCTAACTTTGATGTATTTCTCTATGAATATATTAAGGAAGTTAGGAAGGGCTCATAAAAATTACTTAGCTCGGTAGTTAAAAGTTGTAACGCAGATGCGTTGGCGAAAAGTGTCAGTCGCGGACAAACCGATTTACGAGCCAACTTCGTCTGCGGGGGCTAGGGTTGCCAGGCTAAAATTGTTTTTCCCTAAGCACTTTGACCCGTCCCAAACTAGACCTAACCCTATTTCGACATCATATGATCATAGTAATCATCAGCCCACAGGCTGGACGTAGCCTGTCTTAAAAGATCGATTTTGAGAGAGTGAGTGGAGAGAGTACTCGTCTGTCTATCAATCGTCTGGCTTTACTCCTTTAGTTGCCTCTTGCGACATCCACATGAGAATATGAGATGGTGCTATTCTATTCTAGGCTGGCACAACACGATACCTTAACTAGTTAGGTACGCCCACAGAACATAGAAACCTCTTTTCCATGTTCTGTGGGTACGCCTATGACCAAAATGCGGCAAGTGTGTTAATTGCATTTGGATCAATTGAAATCGGAGGCCTCACTCCACAATACTAAACCGAATATTTACTCTATTTGTCTCTATATCCATACCAATGCCTTGCAGTTTCTGATAGAGACAAGCGATCCGTATTTACGGATATTTACTTGAGTAATCATTAAAAAAATACAATCTTTGGATGGGGAAAAACATTCAGGGATACATTTAATGGTCAGGTTTCTTTATAATGTTTTCCCGCCACGCAAGTTAAGTAAATCTGTATAATTATGAATATTCAGCTGGAATAGAAACCACAAATTCAGGTGACGACAAGCGAGGCTTCAATCAATGAGCCACCATTGCACCATCTGCTGACCGTTCTCCTAATATGATTGAGACCGTTCCTGAGATATTTTGGTCTACCAATCTATATTTGCTGCAATAAAGACACAGGACTTCATTGCTGCTGCTAGGTGGAAATAAATGTAAAAATGTTAGTGGTGGCATTTACCGAACAGACAAAATAGGTGGCATTTCATTTACCAAACGTACTCATCTTTTTTTTCTCTCATAAAAATTCTCGCTTCTCTATACAATTTTTCATTTCTGCCTGCATTTTTGCCTGCAGATTTTATGTATCAAACTTAATAATTACAAATATTACAATTGATGAACAGTCAACTCTTTTGTTTTTGTATAAAACTACACATTTTCAATTAATAAAACCTATTTTCCTCTTTGCATTGCTTACACTTATTTTTCATATTTTAAAATTGTTGAATATAGCTCGTATTTTTTTTTACTACTGGTTTAAGTAACGTATGTTCAGTTAACGTATGTCACCATGAATAACTAGCTATCATGTTACGAGTAAAAATCCCTAGAAGCGTGACTGAGCCAAAAACCACGATTCCAGAATTCGTGGAATGTTATGTTAGACAATGTTAGTGCGAATTGAATGTTACTTATCGATAAATGTTTATTGTTCCAATGTAGTATACTATTTACATGTACAAAAATTATTTGAAACTTAGTACTTTCGTCGGTAGTTGTCAAGGTAATTATAATCATATTTATATGTCATATAAAAACAAATGGATAGTACCATTTGTACCGCCAGTGGGCGGAGCTTAAAGTAATAAACAATCCTGATGTGAATGAATGCGCGCTTGTTAAAACTGAAAAAAATTGGTATTTAGGAATATACATTTCGGAATTTTTATATTTGATTCTTAGTAGGCTTAAATCTTGCATTTTGTCATGGCGCACGTTTCCAAGTTGTGAAAACAATAAAGAGATATTTCTCAATGCAAGGCGATTTGATGCCGATTACTTACTGTTTTATTGAATATTGTATTTTGGGGTGGTGGGATCTACCTCCTAGTGGTCCACCCTGGGCAACGGCATTTTTCGTTTTCTAACCAATGATGAAGGCTAACAGATCCCTCTGCGGTGGTAGGCTTCGTAAGAGGCTGCCCGGATGCTACCACCCTTCTGCCGAGGTCCAGCGCCAAACAGATTTTCTGTGTTCCGCTAGTGTGTGGTAGAACCAGTACCTCTGGGTAAGCTCGCTCAATCTTAGGCTTCTTCATAACCATATAGTTAATTAAGTAGTCAAGAGCAGGCCCATTTTATATAAAAAAAATAATTAAATAAAATGTAATATAATCTTAGTTCGTGATAATTTACAAGGTAACATTTTTTAAGACTGTTTTTTTAATAATATCCAGTATGGTTAGAAAATACAATTCGTAAAATATAAAAATTCAACTGCTTGAAGTGTAAAGCCAACTTGTTCCCATTTAGCACGGGAAGTGTGTTCTCTATATCGCGGAGTCGACAACCCTACAGACTTTGAACACAGAGCTTCGAAAATATTTATGGGTGATATTGTGCGTTTAGTTAAGCTCTATCGTGTTGGAAAGTTTTATGAAGCCGGTTTTAACGCCTCAAAGGATATTTACGATAATGTAGGTATTTAGTTTAAAAAATATTAATAAGGTTAGCCCATTATGCGGTATGCCGACTAAAAGAGCCTATTGTAGAACATATTTAACAGAAGTCAAAACAACTAAAATAGTGAAAAATTATGCTTTAATCAAATATATATTTTTTCCTGTTTCACGTTTTCCAACTAAAACTTTTAAATTAAGGTTTTTGATATTTTGTAGTCTTCTCCTTTTGAAGACGACATATTTTGTTACCATTTACTTTATATTTTTTAATTTAAATTTTTGTGTCACCAACTTTGAAGCACTTCGTCAAACAAACGAAATATATTGTACATAAGAATCTCTTGTTAATTCGTTGGTAAAATTATAAAAATATAAGCAAGTACGCTTTCACTTATTTCCGGCAAATGAAACTGTTAGCAAGCATTATTTTATGTAAAATTAAATGAACCGTTTCATTGGCATCAAATTTGATTACAAGAGAATGTAAAAATATAATAAATTGCGTTCCAATTGAATTATACGACAAAAGGGAAACACGGAACTGTACCTTTGCCGAAATCATTCGATTCAATATTTTGCGCAATCAAATTTTCATATTGTACATGGAAATAAAACGGGCCGAGTGAAACTTTATTGTCCCATAAAATGTTCGTCTACGTCAATACGTGTGCGGAGCTAAATTTTATTATACCAAAATATACTTTGGACGTGAATTTTGCAAATGTATATTATGCTTATGAATGAAAATGTATGATAATATTTATATTGTTACCTAGCATTCATGTGACAACAAAAAGCACAGATGCCTTTTAACAGTTTTATTAGAACAAACTAATCGAACGCACTGTGAATTTCCTTGGCATTAAACAGGTTTCGTAATGTTGTCACTAGAGGGCACTGCATCAGTGCCGTATAAATTCAAAGTTTCGTGTTCGATGAGGAAAACTCGCACTAAGAAGTCTGTTTTTTGACTAATTATAAAAAAAGTGATAAATAACTGCAACATTTTAGAGTAGAGCTTGAAAACCATTTGTATCGATTAAACTTATACTTTATAGGGTGTAACCTTAATTTTTTTTATACCTCTCATCGTCATCGTCTGAGCCAGTTCCGAAGCGCGAACCTTTCTTCCCGGTCTGCATAGGTACTTCTTGCTGGATGTGGCTTGCACCTACCACCTTTTCAGCACAGTAATTGTTTAAGGGAGACGGTCATAAATCTAATTTATGCAACAAATTTCCTCTTTTAAGTTTCTATTAGCTGTTTCTTGCAACCTTGTAAGCGTCGATATTTGAATCGGAAACTATCCCAAAGAAATTTAAAATTTTTCGACAAAAAATAGGCCATTCGGCTATTTTATCCAAAAATCTAAGTCCGTGATAGATTTCATCTAGATGCGGTAAGCAGTTCTGACGTGATTGAATAACAGACATTCATCGCATTATCTTTCGCATTCTTATTAGTTAGATTAGTACGATTTTTCAGAACATTTTTCACAACTATGGTGCAATTTTGTTTTAAAATTTATATGAGACTAGTAGAGGTGGGGCGTATTTACGCGACCAGGTTTTAAAACCAGGTTTCTGCTTCGAAGTACGTAAACCAGGTTTCAACCTCAAATACTTGCAATACTTTTAAGGTATTTGTACGCGGGGCGCACTCGAACGTTTGTCAAGCCAGCGCGTCTTTGGAGCCCTTCAAACATGAAATAGGAAATAAAATTTTACCGTTGTTAGAATAAGGAACATAATCGTATAATCTAAGTTAAAACTTGCAAACCATAAAAGTTTTTTTTTTGCCAAAACTATGGTCATCCGTATGTGTATTACAGTAGAGATTAAATTCAAATAAAATACTTTAAAAGTTTTTTACCCGATGGCCGTCTCGCGTCTCCGGGTTCGTTCGAAAACTTCTAGTATTTGGAGCCCTTTAAATATGAAGTAGGAAATTCAAAATTATTCGCATTGGAATAAGGAACATAATCGTATAAACTAAGTTAAAAACTTGCTAATCGAAAAAGTATTTTTTTTTGCCAAACCAATTGTAATCCTTAAGTGGATAAAGGTAGGACTTAATTTTAAGTAAAATACTTTGAAAGTATTTTACTCGGTGGCCGTCTCGCGTCTTCGGACACGCTCGGAAACCATGTCGCGGCGTCTCGTGTACGATCGGTTTGTCGCGCAAGCAGACACATTTATTATGTACCTTATTGTAACATGTTAAGGTCTAATTTTCCTAGGTACTAAGAAAATACTTGCAAGTATTTAGAAACCTGGTTTTTGGCCCTAGTATTTGTTGGCTTGCGTACCAGGGCGCCCTGGTACTGATTTTATCAAGTACGACCCATGCCTAGAGACTAGCGGTCCCCCGCGACTTCGTCCGCGTAAATTTTGGATTTCCCACTAGATACAACATGTATATCCAGTTCGAAACATCTTGGCAACATTTTCTATGATAATACACAGAGTATATAATAGACAACCATACATTTCAGGTTTACCAATTTAGCTATTTGGGAAAAATCGAGTTATACCGCGAGTAAAAAAGGTACAGCGCCATCTATGGCCGATAAACCGAACCAGAGTCACTAAGAGCAGTAGAATCAACTGATGATTTTGATAAATATTAAACTCATGATATCTTTTGAATAGTATGTCCGATTTGAATAATTCAAAAAGTTATTTACAGGTATTGATATAACCTTGAATATGAAGTTGTTTATTTGGATAAGGATTAATACCAAGGTACGAATAATGTAACCTACTTTGTACCGTCCTTAATCTTACATAAAAAAAGAGTTATAGTGGCGTATCTGTTATAGTTAAACATATAGTATTGCAGACTTTATTGTAGATAATGATGTCCTCTACAAAACTGTAGTACATTATTTTGCTCTATTGTCAATAGTTTTCGCAGCGTTCGCAATTTAATGATTTTCCTTTCACACCTTCGGTTACATAATCGAAGTTTTCATACGGATCCCTTACTTTTTTGATAATGTAATATAGCCTATGTCTATCGCAGATAAAGCAGGATTCTTATGGTGAAAGAATTTTTCAAATCGGTCCAGTAGTTTCGGAGCCTATTCGATGCAAATAAACAAACAAACAAATCTTTCCTCTTTATAATATTAGTATAGACTTACTGACTGAACAAGTAAAGCCTTCAATAAAATCGGCTGACTTCATGTTTTTTCTTCAGTTGGAAAATAATTTGTTGTCTCTCCATCAAATTATACTGCGATATGGAGAGACATCACATTATACAATATTACATCAATATACGTTATTTGTATTCACAGCTTTAGTATAGGTACGAAAACCAAAATCGCTTTTCATTCAAAACAATTTTGTGCTTGTTTCTTTTAAAATGAGAAATGAATTTTGGAAAAGTGCTGTACAAAAGCTATACGTTAAGTATAGTCTCTCTTCCGTGCGAAGCTGGGAAATATTTTTTTATTTATTGCGTAGCCGCGAATCGGGTCCGGAGTGAATATAATCACAGAGTTAAGAGAGAAACCAAAATCGAGACCTCGAATGTTAACAACAGGCTGTATGCGTGTTAGCCTAGAATTACCGAACGGTTTTGCGGTGTTGCAATATTTGAATGCGGTATTTGAAAATACGCCTGTATCTCTTTACATTCGAAAATTCTGCACTGAACATTGTTATTTGACAAAAATATTCATTGTTTAACATAAAACTGCTAAATAAGAGTATTTGTTAGATTCTATGCTTATAATCGTTCCCCACTCATGAATGAGCGTCTTTTCTCTTTTGACGGACTTTTTCGTACGACTTCCATTATTTTTGAAGCCTAAATATTTACAATCTATTTCGCTGATTACACCTTCATTCATTATTTCTAATTTAATTAATATCAATGGATGTTCGGATACACGTTCTTACAAGTTCGGATCATCATACTAAACCTATTTAATCATGTTGGTAATCGCCAACCTTCAGATGACCCTTTATTTACCAAGCCTCTTTTAGAAAGAAAACAATTCCACGCTTCATCGAATATTGATAGGTGATGACACAGAACAAACAAATCGGCCAGGATCCTTTCACGTGGCGACAGGTGACATAGTCAACTGATAGACTTATAAAAAAAAAATTGAAAGTACCTACGTATTATAACATATCTGTGGATAAATAATACACACTCTGACTGTCCAAAAACATTGGATTGGCCAAATAAAATAAAATAGATGTTACGCTGGCTTGCACAGACTTCAAAAACCTAATTCCTGTCGAGTTATTACTTGGTAATATTGTTTCCAAATACGTATTGCAAGTTGCAACCGACATATAAATAATTTATATCTGCTTTAGGTATGTCATCGAAATCAAAATACAATCTTTCGATAATTGTCACCATATTTACCTCTCTTAAGATGCTCTTATTAGGCACAAAACCTATTTGGCTAAACAATGACACATCGTGTAGGAATTACTCGTATTTATAGAAGTATAACAGACATGATTTCACATAAATAAAAAAAATACTTATGACACTCAACGCAAATTTAAAGTCGGAAAAGAAATAGGGAAAAGAGTAAATATTAACAGAATAAATATCTAAAATCTTACTAACATACATATAAAAAAGCGATTGCTTCGTTTAAACTTAATCACAATACGGTCCAAAAGAAATAGTTTTGTTAACAAAATTTGGGTTGGTTAGTAGTAGTACAAAGTAAAATTGCATGTACTCATCTTCTTAAGCTTTTGCTTCGTTGCGGCCTCGTCATGACGTCACACCTTAGATATATGGAGGCGTCTATTAGAGCCGAACCTTTCTATTTCATTTAGCCCCGTCACACGTCAGCTCTGCATTTTGGTCGGAATCCAATTTGGCCGATTTAATTGAAGTTTTGTTTATTTACAGTGAATTAATTTTATTCTGGTATATACAGGG
This sequence comes from Anania crocealis, assembly GCA_949315895.1. Taxonomy (NCBI): domain Eukaryota; kingdom Metazoa; phylum Arthropoda; class Insecta; order Lepidoptera; family Crambidae; genus Anania; species Anania crocealis. Next base: position 6,118,965 of record OX438863.1, read on the forward strand.
TGAAATTTTAACCACTTTCCAAAATTTTTATATGCGTTCAGTATCGTATTTAGTATAGTATATACTATCATATTTATTTATGAAGTAAAAAATATGAATCAAGTTGTCACCCGAAAATATTTTTCGGTCCTAGACCTGTTAAGGTATAAAGGGAAATTCAAAAACTCATGAATAGTATTGTAATAAAAGAATGAGATGCACATCGCGTAAAAAAAGTGTTACTAGGATGCCGTATCAAAAATTTTAGATTTTTGGCGGACATTTTCTAAGTGATTTATCTTGACATTTTTGTACTGGGCTATACCAAAAGAAAAAATACGTCATTTGTTTTTATATTAAGTACTCGTAGATTGCTATATTAAAATTTGGAAAGTGGTTAAAATTTCACCCTGTATAGTCTAGGTTTTGCGGCGGCAAATTTTGCACAAAGCAAACAGGTGGTAAAAGCTTTATAGTAGCGGCACTATTTTCATTTACTATAAAATTTGTATGTATGGTATGGTATATATACATAGGTATGTACTTTCCATACTTCATAATATAAAATGTATGTTTGTATATGCATAAGTAAGTTAGTAAAAAGTAACAGCCTATAATCATTCCACTGCAGGGAAAAGGCCTCTATCATTGAATTTACCACAACAATGATGAGTGTACTGGCATAATCACCACGCTTTCCAAATGCGGGTTGGTGATCACAAACCCGAGCAACGTTCGAAAATTCGAAACTTTTTGTTGCCTGACCCGGGGATCGAACCTGGGAAGGTTCGATCCCCGAAACCACTAGACCAACGGGGTGTATATGCATATACACTTATATTTCACTATACATATTATACATAGACGACCATTTGGATCAGCGGTAGTAAACGCTGCTTCTGAGCCATGGGTCGCGGGTTCGATCCCCGACAAATATTTGTGTGCATGAACATATCTGTTTGTACTGGTCTGGGTGTTTTCTATGTATTATAAGTATGTATTTACAAAAAAAAAGTATATAAGTAAGTTTATCGGTGGTCTAGTACCCCATACGACAGGGTACTTAATAATAGCTTAATTTGGGACTAGATGGCTCTGTGTGGCCCAGAGAGGCATGTCTTAAAAATATTATTATATTATTATTATATTGTACACTATTAATTAGTGAGTTTAGTGCCTACGATTGCTCGATACCTATCAAGAGAAAAATAGAGTTAACAGTTTTATATCTATACTAATATTATAAAACTTTGAGTTTGTTTGTTTGTTTGAACGCGCTAATCTCAGGAAGTACTGGTTCAAATTTGTGTTAAATAGTCCACTTAGCGAGGAAGGCTTTAGGCTATATAACATCACGCTGCGACCAATAGAAACGAAGCATCAGTGAAAAAATGTTGCAAAAACGGGAACACTATTAAAATTGGAAGGCTTCCGTTGTGTGCGCTGCGTAGACGGTTCAAGTTACCCAAAAAATAAATACCTAAGTAATAACAGCAATTGACGCGGACGAAGTCGCAGGCAACAGCTAGTTCATAAATAAATTCCATATCTGACACATTCACTTACCATCAGAGAGTATTGGATTCAAAAGCAGGGCATTATTTTATTTTTCATCAAAAATCATTGATATTTAGACTTGTTTTGCAATCTTAGTGTGTCTATCCACCTACCTCAGCATAATTTATCGTCAAACTCTTCACAGGAAAATAAAAACAAAACAAGATGGCAATCAATGCAGTTTAATTAGATCATGGTGGATATCATCCACTATTTCGTTAAGTTCATTGAATGTACCTGAAAATCTTCCTGATTATAGAAATAAAGGGTCGGCATTAATTTGGTATAGATTGCATAATGAATAAAAAAAACCTGACATCATCTTTGCGAAGACTACTTTGGAAGAATATCTGTCGATTATTATAAAAAAAGAGTAAAGATGCTTATAATCTTATTTTAGTTATAAGAATATAACGGCATAACCTATCAATAACGGCAGTACGACACTACAAGTATCAAAAAATTTAGTTCAAGATTATTTATTTATTAAGAATTATATTAGTTACAATAAAAAGTAGCAGCTAAAACTTTTTAAAAATAGTTTATATATCCAAACTACACATAAAATGTATTCCGAGGAGAAATTCTATATTCAAAATAAAAATGCAAGACGAGAATGAATGTATGAAGTTTTCTCGTTATACTCGAAACTTGTAAACTGTTATAGGTACTTGCTATAGTGTGATAAGTTACACTCATGAAAAACATTATACGAGTACGTTACTGGCAAAGTTTTAAAGCGAATAAGCATGATAAATGTTGGGCACAAAATCAAGATCAATCAGTAAAAATCTTCTTTTTGTTCAAGTTTTTCTCTATGTGGTTGATTCCACGCCATATATAATAGGTACAGTATCGTTTTTAGTATTCAGATAAGTATAAATGTATGTTTATGTCACCGTGAAATCCGAAACGGAGTTTACAATTTCACGCTGAATTGGAGAAGTATGAACGTACCGTATCTTCCTATTCTGTTTTAATCTATGATTTGATACAACAAACTGATAAGTACTTGGCATCAGTCATCTGATTCTATCAGACGTATTCGTCACCTGAGCAAAGCTGATATGATGAGAGAAATATCGATGTAGTAATTGCTAAAAATCAGCAACTAGTAGTAGCAATCTTCTTTAAAGTTCAATTCCTGTCTATAGAGTAATTTCCATCTATCTCTGTTCTGTGCTCTAAGTACCTTGACTTCTTAAGAAACAAAGTTAATATTTTCTTTTATTCCTTTATTTTTTACTTCTATTTTCCCTTTTGTTATGGTAATTAATTATGGTGGTTTATTTTTATTATTTATTTCATAACTATTGTTAAATAAGTAAGTATTGGATAAGTAACTAAGTAAATATTTGACGATAACGATTTCTTATTTGCCCTGTTTTTGAGATATGCTTACTCTATAAGTTCAATAAACAGAAGGAATCTATGCAACCCCTTTCACTTCTCAGTGCTATGAAAACATAGGCACAAGTAAACGAGTGTCGTCAATAAAAAGGTATTCTTTATTTTATTCCATTCACTCGCAACGTTTGAGACTGTTCTGCGAGTCAAAGGAGAGAATGCTAAATAGGTATTTGTAGGCCCATAAAAGTTACGCAGAAATAACAAGAATCGTCTGCCTCTTTGAGACAAAGCGACTCGGTCTAGAAGTCTTGTGCGATTACTAAAGACTTTTTGAGACAATAAAAAATCCGTTATATTTGTGCGCCTCGTAGGGCTGTCATGGTTTTAAACCAGAGTAATATAAAGTTTGCCACAATCTTAATTCCAAACATCCTCTGATGTTTGTTGGAAATGCAACTTCTGGCCTCTTGAATGCTCACTGTGATTTTTTGCTTTTTCTTTGTCCGACCACCAAACATGTCTGTATAGGCTAACTGGCGACTGATAAATAATGTCATTGGCTATATTTTCCAGTTTTCTTAACCTCTTATAAAATTGTATACAAGCAGATACAAGGTATTTGCAAACTGCTCTTCCGCGGTGTTGCACGCACAGCGATGATATTTGTGATTAGTCCATCTTTTGAACATCTTTAGTTTTATTCTTAAGTATATACTATCCTAGTGGTCCGCCATTAATAACTCCTTGCACTAGTTATCATTATACATTACGCAGGTGAACTTATGGTGGTAGAAGTGGCAGAAAGATCTTGGAAATATAAAGATTATATATTTGGATCTTTATCCAGTGTTGAAGTATCAATCTAAAAAAAAAACTAATTTATTGTATATATATATTTTTTAACACATTTCTTAAATAACATCTATACAAAGTAACAGTAACAGTGCATCTTATATACTAATTTGGTTTTGGGTCATAATAACCCTTAGTTTGTGATAGGTATATTAGGACAGGGGGCTGCATGTGCACCTCCTTTACCCCTACTGGGGCTTATGGGAATGGTCCATTAGTACGATAGACTGAATTGTAATGTATCATCACTTGGTAACCCCAAGCCTCTTTTCATACGCCCCATGCGTCTTACTTTACTCTCAACCCTACGTGGAATATCTCGCGAATGGCCCGCGGAGGCATTTGCGATTTCAAATTGTAGGCATTATGCTCGCGAAACGCCGCTATCTATGTTATTACATTCCTCCGAAAGCCCCGCGATATAGCGGTAGCGTGGAACTGGAAAAAATCGGTTTTTGACTAACGCCCCAGTAATTTAGCGGTTGCGCATTTCGTCAAATGATTTTCTTATTTGCTTATTCATTATTGTTAAATCTACCTAGAAAATTTAAATATTACGCAATTATTTGAAACGGTGAAAAGCAATTCAATTGTAAGTTTAAATTAAAAATACAATTCTACCTATACAAAAATAAACATGTTCTAAAAAATACACTCTACAAGTTTCCGAAGGTTGTCACAATCTTAATTTCGACTAACGTATATGGGACTTAAGCCCACTGAAGTCTAACTAACGACAGTCGATATTTTTAATCATGGAATTGGATTTTTGATTGTGAAATATGTTTTAAAGCAAATATGTGAATACTATGAATATGAATGTAAAGATGCACAGAAAATAATGCCTATGAATTCAGCACTGTTGCAAGCATCAATCATTTTGTATAGGACTGTGTATCTAGTTTTCATTTTTAAGGTTCCGTACCCAAAGGGTAAAAACGGGATCCTATTACTAAGACTTCACTGTCTGTCTGTCTTTTCGTCTGTCCGTCTATCTGTCTGTCCGTCGCTCTCTCACCAGGCTGTACCTCAAGAGCCGCGATAGCTAGACAGTTGAAATTTTCACAATATATGTATTTCTGTTACCGCAATAACAACAAATACTAAAAACAAAATAAAATAAATATTTAAGGGGGGCTCCCATACAAAAAACTCGTTTTTTTTAACTTTTTGGTACGGAACCCTTCGTGCGCGAGTCCGACTCGCACTTGGCCGATTTTTTTATCTATGCTTACAGGGAATGATTTCTGCCTTCTCTCCGTCTCGAGACTTACATTACATCTTTAGTAAATTTAATCTTAATAATATGTTAGCACACAGATAATTCCATGAACAGATTTATTACGATAACCTTATTTCAAATATCTTCGTAACACACGCAAGCATACTAGGCCGACATATTGCAATATTTGAGTATCAGCGGAAAATATCGCATTATCATCGCGGTGAAATTGAACGCGCCGAAATTGGAATCGAATAAACAAGGGGTTAGGTAACGTAAGGGTTATGATGTTGGTAAAAGTGCTCCAATGTTAAAAAGTGGTTTCACTTAATCAAAAAACAATAGGTAACTTACATTGGTGATACTTGAAAAAAAAAACGCAATAAGAAACTATTGGAGCGAGCAAGGTTTTTGTTTCCTACTAGTTGGCGAGACTGGAGTAAAACCATTTTAAATATCTATGTAACACGGAACCACATTAACAAGGGGTTGTTTTCTACGAGACATATCATTAGTAAATCAAACTAAGCAGTTGCGATTCGCAAAAATAATTTTATTACCTCAAACCTTATTACGATGGCGTTTTCTAAAACTCTCACAAACAATAGGCGAAAATCTTCTATAAAGCGGCCTTAAACTGTAAGTAAATGTATCGATATTTGTAGAGACTTGAATAATTCAACATAATTAAGCGCATTTCTTAGGACTTAGTTTAGTTTTGATCTATTAATACTCTGTACTTTTGATAAATTAAAGATAAGGAATATAAAAAATATTAGCCGATTCATTTTCCAAAACTGGTACCTTTACGTTACTATTCTATTTTCGAATTCGCTCGCCATTTTGTTTTCGTTGGTTAATGAGATGGTTCGGCAAAACGGCGTGTTCTGATATCGGAGATGGGTTTGGATAATGATGTTATGATATCGGCATGATAAAGTTTTGTGTGGAGGATCGTTAAAATAATGGAATTTCTAGTTTGTACTTTAGTTACATTTATTATTCTACCTGAAAGAGGTTGTATCTTCGGCCCAATTAGCAGACCCAACAGACGTTATCCTGTCTCAACTATGAATATTGATTACGAAATGGTATATTAATAAAAAAAAAACAATTGTTTATTGTTAATAAGCTATAATATGCAAGGGCTTAATGCTATATGCATATGTGATATATACACAAACTTTGTTTTTCTTTCTGGCTAGTATAGGTATAAATAATTTTTTGGTATGTATTCCGACACGGGAACAGGCAACATAATAGGGGTTAAAGTATGAAATTGCCGATTATTTTCCCACTTTTTATTTTTATTATAGCTCTTAAGTATAGTCGTATTATTGCGTAATTCTTTTTGTATTGTATCAAAAACTACATAAAGTAACTTTTGACAAAAAAAAAATGCAATACTAGTGCCTATTACTTCAAAGGAAGTCGTTGAAAAGACCCCTTACAATGTGTCAGCTGACCTTCTTGCTTCAATTAAGTATATTTGTATTGTATACTTTGATTTTCAGAAATTTTAATACTATAATGCGTAGCTTTATAACCATCTAACTTTCACCTTTAATTGCATCGAAAACGGTTAAGGCGTTTTTAAAAAAACTAAACAATTGTTAGTATGGAAAAATGACTTTTCTCGATTTCGTCCATACAAAACGGCAATTTCATACTTTAACCCCTAATATTATGGCATAACTGGCCATGTGCAAAATTCAGTTTATTTACCCCCTACTTGACGATGATTGCAGCACGCATTCTGTCAATGTTATGGCAAACGCAATACATTAAAAAAGTTTACAAATAGTTAGGTAGCTTCATGATGTGTTGTAAGAATAATAAGTTAGTCGAAACCGTCGGTCTTAAAGACAAATGCAGAAGATTTTTTCTCTCGTCTTAACTGTTGTATATTTAAGCCTCTAAAAAGCTCTCTTCTTTTCTTCAGGAGATAACCGTCAGAGAGCGTCATTATTTGGATGACACTGATGTTGATGAATACTGATAATAATCTGTTAGACTCATAGATTTAATACAGCAGTATGTTAAATAAATGGTTAGACTATGTAATTTCAGTCGTAACTCCATCAATTTGCAATGAATTAATCTTGATTCAAGACAATGGGTTGCTAAATATATGTAGATATATTTATATATTAATATTTTTTTTACAAATGATTTAAAAGTTAATCTATCTTATTTGACTGTAGATCTAGTTAACTATTCGGAGAACGAAGATATATTTTCCATATAACAATAAAACATTTTAAGAGTATTCTTATTATTGTGTGAGTTCCATTGACAGGATGCAAGCTCTTTTATTTCGTAAAAGAGATTTGTTTAAAAATAAGTTACATAAACTTGAAAAAAAAAATTCTGATTGTCACACATCTGTAAATGTTTCTTTCGGGTGTAAAGAGTGCAAAATCCTAACATCGATGAAACTACGCTGACTTGCAGCGAAAAAAATCATACTTGAAATATTTACTCTGTGAAGTAGGTAATGTCGGTCGGTGAAATAATGTCGGTCGCTTAAAATAATGAACAATGCACAATGCCCAGTATGCAGAGGCATGCGGGTTCAATTCACGCTTGAGACAATTTTTTTCAAGTTTAAATACTGATATTCTAATTGCAATTTAATCACAAAAATATTATATACAGAACTTACTCATTGTGTGATTTGACTTAGAACTGGAATGGCTTTGCTAACATTTTGTACCTGGAATTTTGAAAGTCCGTACAATTATTCTTTCGAGAAATCTTTACAACAAACGCGACATAGGTATTTTACGACAGAATTTACGAATCTTTTGAATTAAATGCTATCTTCTTAAGAAGTGTGATTGGTTCGAAATTCCTATGAGAACTAAATAAGTATTATTAACGAAATAGTTCGCATTTCGCGAAAAACAAATATTAGGGTTTTATTTCTACATTATAATATAATATTATTGTAAGTTAAAGTATATATAATATACAGAATGAAATTTCAACCACCTTCCACATTTTATTATATCAATCTACGAGACAAAAAACAAATGACGTATTTTTTCTTTTGGTATAGCCCAGTACAAAAATGTCAAGATAAAGCACTTAGAAAATGTCCGCCAAAAATATAAAATTCTTGATACGGCCGCCTAGCAACACTTTTTCTACGCGTTGCGCATCTCATTCATTCATTACACTACTATTCATATGTTTTTGATTTTCCCTTTATACCTTAACAGGTCTTAGACCGTAAAAATTGAAAACTATATCGCGAAAAATATTTTCGAGTGACAACTTGATTTACATTTCTAACTTCATAAATAGGCTCTAAACACTATACTGAACGACTATAAAAATTTTGGAAAGTGATTAAAATTTCATCCTGTATGTTTCATGTCTGTAATTCCTTCATCTCTCACAGATTTTTAGGTGGCTAACAAATTACATTTATTAAGAATACCTATTTTATAGTTAGACTGCTCGTCTCTACTCCAAGTCTGGATCTTTGATTCAGCAGAATATTTAAATCAGTGTAATAATATAAAAGTACAAATAGTTTTTCTAAACGTTTCTATCGTTATGGGGTGTCTTTAGAGTGGACTGAAGGAGTACTTACCATAATTTATAAAGTTGTTTAGTTATTATGCTTTTACTTTGTCGCACCGCCCACGTTAATTTCTGCTTAACTAAATGGTCGACTGGTAGAGAATGTGATATGGCATTAGGTCCGCCTTTTGTTCGTTTATTTTAGAATTGTGCAATAAAATAAATAAATAAATGAATACTGCCATTAGAAGACGGGTAGTAGGTAAGTAGTATCAACTCTCCACCATTGGCAAAATTTTGATCGCATAAATGCTTGCCAAACGTTGCGATTAGGGCAAATTCAGAAACCAGTTTTGAACTGTCTAAGTACCTGACATTTAAAAAAATCCTGTGTTTACGAAGGCAGTGATACGGTGATCCGCCTAGTAACTACTCAAGGGTTCATTCCCAGTCGGATCCTAATTTAGGAGACAATCTATATTAGTTCTGAGGTTAAAGTCGTGCATTCGAAGGCAGGCTTGTTCCCGGCTTTTCTTATAATAAGACTTCTTTCTTTGCCGTAAGAAAGAAGTCTTATTATAGATAATGTAACGTTAGACGTCAGTGTAAATTGGCTTGGAACACTCTAACACGACTATCCCTGAACGATAGTTTACACTATAACAAGAAGTTAATATACTTACATAAATAGCTCTTGTTAATAAGTACTGCATACCCTCCCTGCTACGTCTACCTAAATAAAATACCAATCCCTGCATAATTCCTGATAATCCTTCTATGTTGTTTAAAACTTAGGTACTGCATATCTAACTCAGAATTGCTGTGCACGCCGCTGAAGAAGATACGAGTAAAAACTCGTGTTGCCTTACATACAAAGCTTTAAAAGAGATTTAAATTAATGATATTCAAAAGTATGTGAATACATAAAAATGGTAATACGCTATTTTTGCGACCAGTACAATGCTTACAAGATCTCAAACTCGGATAACAAATTTCCACGCGACTACGAAAAAGTTAGCCAGGACGAAACGTCCTGGGACGGCTCAATGCACCCTGTATATATGGGTAAAGTTGCGGAATCATGTTTAACGCATCCTGTATACGCCGCAACTTACTTTTTATGGCTTTATTATACAGGTCGCTCTAGATTTTGGCTTACGGGAAATTTATAGGCAGACAGTAACAGCGCATACAAACTGGCACTTTGGCTTAGTATTTTTGTGTGAAGAAATAAGCGTAGGTATAATGTATTATGTATTGTAAGTAAGGGTTGAGTTGAAAGGGCATTGTGCGCGTGTCGATGCTATCACGTAGATATCTAAAAGTTAGTAAACGTTTAATTCACCTTTTGATGAATGTCATTGATTGTTTGTCAAAAATCCAAAACTAGTTCATGTATATTGACTTGTTTGGTTCAAGTTTTTGTTATGTTTCGATTTCTTTTTTGATCATTAAAGCTATTCATACTAATATTATAAATGCGAAAGTGTACCTGCCTGCAAGTCTGTTACCTCTTCAATTTTAGAATATTAAAAAAAAATATATATTATTGTACTTATAACATTTTATGCCAAAAGTAACACGGATGAGCGACTTTCGGGAAAATAAATATCGTCCTTTAAAATAATCAGATTGCTTTTTGTTGGCCTAAATCGTTTTCTAATGAAGTTCTCAATTAATTTTCAAATTCGGAATACTAGTTTCGGATCAATGACAATACGGAGAAATAAACATATTCATTAGATTTAATGGACATCTTTAGGACAAAGTTTGATAGGTCATTAAAATTACGGATTTGTGACTTACGGGAAAATAGATATCGTGTTATATGGAAAGTTGAAACTTGTTCCTTAGAAATTTTAACATTTTAAATATCGATTTCGATATTTAAAATGTTAAAATTTAGAATTCAGAATAAAATATTATAATTCAGAATAACGTATTTCAGAATTTTCTGTCCGTTCATTTTTTTACACTTATATTATAATATCAAAAGTTTGAATAAATGTTTGTTACTGATCACGCCAAAACTGCTGAACGAATCTATACGAAATGTGACATAAATATAGGTAACAGTCAAGCAATAGCACACACTTTTTTTACTTTCCAGAAAAATGATCGGTTCCCATGGAATAGTTTTAAATTCGAAATTCAACGTGTACAAAGTAGAATCAACAGCTAGTACCTCTACATAACTCAATTTCTTTATTGCTTGTTTTTCAATAGCCAAAACAAAGGAGCGTCCATGCTTTTTTTTATTATCTTGCCAGCATTGTCTGTCAAAACGTTATTTCGATATTCGGATGAACATTCAACGAACAGAAGAGGTATTATTGTAGCATCACAATTCCAGCCCGCATACGAAACTGAGAGAATAGGATACGAATACCTAAAACAACTACTGTTCTGCTTCTACTAGTGAATGCTATACCCATTTGTTTTTGATATCTTTTATTTTATAAGAATTATTCGAGATACTGACATGGGCACTTATTTTACGAAAAAAAAGCTTTCATCAGTACTCACAATTTAGTACAAAACATCCAAAGCTAAATTAAGTTTATTAAATGTGAATATGAATAAGTTAGCAAATATGCTTAACAATACCAAATGTGGAGCTACTAAGTACCTACTATACTCGTAGTAATAGTTATTCTCCTAACTGTGCCAATTCGCATAACTTTTGTTATGAGGCCAATAAGCCAAGTCATAAAAATGCAGAGGCCAAAGCAACCTAACGCGCAACTTCAAGCATTCCATAAAAAGAGATTTTGTTAACACAATGACATGCTTCTTTAATCTTTATAAACCTGTCTGCATGAGTTGTCTGAATTATATCCAATTCAGCAGTGAAGCTTTCGAACCAATGATGCACTGCACTGGGTATTCCATGAACATCTTCGCCCCATAAACCTCCTTGGTTATTAAAGCGCAATGAGCGCAGAAGCCCGGCCTGGCCAGTGTAATATGGCGCTGGCTTGGGGCCAAATTGCCTCCTCGGGCTCGCGGCGACACTTTATAGCCGCGAACTTATGAAAATGAAAGACGCGTGTTATTACTCAAACATTAAAGATTCTAAGAAATTTGGTCCATTATTTTAGAATTAAAGTAACAGCCTATATTCATCCCACTGCAAAGGCCTCCATCATTGAATTCAATCTACCACAGAGACAGGTACAGGCATAATCATCACGTTTTCCATATGCGAGTTGGTGATCACAATCCCGAGCAATGTTCAAAAATTCCATACTCTTGCTACCCGACCCGTGGATCGAACTTACATCCACACAGAGAGCTATATCGGGAATCTTGGTTCTTCTTTGGGTATCCCAAAAGCATTGCGATTTGCGAATCAAACACTAGGAAAAACTCTAAGCATGGCCATCTGTATAGCTCGCTGAGTGACCGTAAGTAAATTGTTGACTAAAGTTTATACGAGTAACTTACGCCAAAATTGCCAATCAATTCGTCTGCAGTTAACGCGTGTTAACGTTCATCTCCATTACGCAATCGTCAAAGTTTAAAATTGGTTTGAAAACCATTTTCCATGAGATTAATTGTAAAACCGCAACAATTGTTGGACGATCGTTGTCGTATCGAGCGTTGTTTATTGAACGGCTTTATGCAAATGAGGTGGCTGATTGCGGCGTGATAGTGAACATTAAAAATAAAACAGCCAGTCTTATTTTTACAGTTTTGGCACAATAATAATATGATGTCGGCAAAATTGTATAAAAGGATTAATGCTCGGTATTTTTATAAAATGTTATTACAAAATAGTCACCATTCTATGAAATCACATAAATTTAAAAAAATCTAAATTCTTTGGTACCTACCTCCATCAGTTACAATTATAATTATGTATTTAAATATTATTTGTAGGTATGTTTATTATTTGTGAGCACTGATAATTGATGAAAAATATTTGGCAAATAATTTCTCTCGTTAATCGGCCTAGGTACAGGTGCGCCACAGAGATTATGAGCAAATGCTCATACTTCTGCGCAAACATGAATGTAAGCGCTGTTATTGGTTTCTATTGACGTCGCGCGACCAATAGGGTTCTATTATGTTGTTATATTGCATACGATAACCATATAGTATCTACTAAATGTGTTTCTAGTCGTGTTATAAGAAATAAATAACAAAGCCCAAGGAGTCAGTCTGATATTATTACTATAATTTGATTTTACCAGGGACGACGGAAATCACGGTACTCGTATTTAATGTTATTAAAAAGTTCTTGATACCGTTTCTAATATTATTTCAACTCATACCTCACACTAACTTTACCTTTCATTGCGACGTTGAATTCCATCGAAACTGTAACAATATTGGAGAATCTAACAATATTACCGGAACAGTTAAAACATTTACCCACTTCAAGCTGAAACTGATCGTGAGTTAGCTTGCAGTTGGGAAATGTTCCTAATTATCGTTTACATTGTTGGAACCTACATGTCCAATGACTATTTCCATACGTATTACCATAGGGAAAGAAATATTTAGTATTTAGTTTAGGAAAGTATATTTCTTTCCCTATGGTATTACGTATCGAATGCTTGATTGCATCAATTGACAATTTGATTCGCCTTTTGCTTCTAAAACATTGTGCCCAATAGTACACTTGTAAAGCGATTTCTTTGTGACAGTCAAGTTCAAAATATGAGAATACGTTGTTTGTAGCATTTGAAAGACGGTGGTTAACAGATACACTTATATCAGTATCAGTATTATAATAAGAATCCACTGCTGATTTAATCACTTTCGACGTCTTTTCTTAGTATTATGTATTATATTATATTTTTGTACTAGTACATTTTAGTTTTGTTTATAGCTTAGCTTTGTTATAATTTTTGATAATACCAATATATATTTTATACCTACTAACTAAATTGTTTGAATTAAAGTAATTTTTTGGGTGAACCTTTTTGCATGTGCCAGTTTATTTAATTGTGATAGTGGATCTTTTCAGTGTTTTTAGCGTACCGAGAGCTGAGTCAATTCATTGAAAAATAACAATAGAATGTCCGCCAAAAATCAGACTGAATCTCGTTAGGGAACGAAAGATTAATGGGGTCAGGTGAAGAGAGGCAAAGATTAAATCAACAAACTGTTTCAAAATCGAGGCCCAAATTAACATCTTCAGTTACAAGACCATTATAATTTTCTGTGAAAATAATGGTGTAAAAATTTCAGTATCGATAAATATTTAAGAATATATTAAGAATAGGTATAGAGGATGTTAGGTGAAACGAGAGACCCGAGCCACATAGTTGATAGATTGTTCTTTTTTATGAATATAAATAATAAGACACAACTTGCCAAGTTTAAATACTGATTACTGATACTTTTCCTAATTAGTAGATGAAATCGAGAAAAAAAAACAGATTTTTAAAGTCAGTTGTCCCAAGTAAACTATCTTAAATCCTTTAAATGAAGTGCTGGTTCAGTGGGCTAGTAGATCAGGGTTTAAAATCTTCTTTGAGTTGTAAGCTTAGAACACTGTGCGTAAGTACATCTAGATTTAAAAAGAAAGTAAAACACTGTCAAGAAATTTTTACATTTTAATTGCAATGTATATGAGAAAGGTTTGATTTAAAATCTCCTATACATTACCACCAGTGCAAAAAGAAATGAAATATTTTGAATAACTAGACGAAAATTTATATATTTATTGGGGAACGAAAATATTTAGAATAACTGCATAAAGTTTAGATATTATTCTATACAATACAAAAAATAGCAGAACCATTCGACAGTTTACATATCGATAGATTAGCACCGCTACCCCACCTAAATTTCGTTACCACTCAGATTCCATTGGATATCGAATAAAATGAGAGAAGAAAGTTTGCAACTTTGTTTTGTAGATTATTAAGCTTTCAAATGTTCCGGGATGGGATTTTTCATTTGCCTAAAATTTTAACTCCTTTTTTTAATCACAAGTTAAATCAGTGTTTAAACTTGAAAAATTGTCTCAGGTGGGATAATTTTTCAAATAAGGCTCTTGACTGGTTTATGAAATCCATTTTATATTATTAAGTAGAGGTTAAAAAACCCTGTAAAAGTAGTTTTTTTTATATTCTGGTACATATTTGCTGAAAAAGATCAAAATTAAAATTGGAAATTAAAATAGCGCGCCAAAACGCTATTTTGTCAATATGGCGCTGCATTGGGGTCGGTGACATCACCTGCTTGTCTTGTGATCTGTAGCACATAGGTAATCATCTACATACATTTGTTGCAAACAAATAACAAAAGTGTGATTGGATCTATATTTTAACAGTGACTTATGTAATAAAATGAGTTTCAAATGGTATACAGTATACTTCTATAAAAACTTCGGAAAACTATTTGTAAGTGTTAAAAAGAAAGTCTAACCCCCGTATTTATAAAGAAGTAATTACTCATTGCTTAATCCCTCGATCGTGAGTTATTCCAGACACAATTGAAATCAATTGTTATCGCGGCAGGCGCGTGCCGCCTGGGGGTTGAGGGATTAAGAAAGTCATAACTTAAAGTGTTCATACCCAGTGCTTAAGTGAAAGAAATTGGTCACCATTAATAGTCATATTATTTGGCTGAAAATGCTAACTTTTGGTAGTTATAACTTCTAGTAATTTCTTGATTAAGGCATACAAATTGTCTGTCAAGTAATTACTTGTAGTCAAGTAATTACTTTACTTGTTTATAAATACGGGGGTAAGTGTGCCGAAAGTGGTTGCAACTATTTCGGAGGGATCATAATAACATAGCGAATAGTACAAGTATTTTCTTCTGTGAGGACCATTTTGATGTAAGTAAACATAATTTTGAGATAATAGGATGTAGAGGGGCGAACCACCATCTTCCGCCCCAAGCCAACCTCACCTGCACGCGGTGCATCCTGCTGGACGACGAACGAGGCTCTGGCGATTGACCGACCGATGGCGGTATAACCATCCAACGGAAGGCGTAGTTAAGTGTACCGGGGCGGTGACGGGCAGCAGCGTCATCGGTGCAAGAAGCTACGCCCTGCGATCGCCAACCCGTCTGCCCAGCGTGGCGATTATGGGCATAACCTCCTATGCAGACGCACAAAAAGCCACGGACCCCAGTTCCCGGCGGTCCCGCTATTCCTGGTCATGGTGGCGACCACGGTTACGGCGGGACGGGGGGTGCGAAGAATCTCCGGGTTACGGGAGGCCACCAAAAACAACTGACCCTGGCGACGTACAACGGACGCACGCTACGGCTAGACTCGCATCTGGCTCAACTTGAAGTGGAACTTGGGAAGATTAGGTGGCATATCCTAGGGCTATGTGAAGTCCGAAGAAAGGGAAGGACACCATAACCCTCGAGTCGGGCCACCTAATGTACTTTCGTGAGGGAGACCAACAATCCCAAGGTGGCGTTGGGTTTCTGGTAAATAAGTCCCTTTCTGACAACGTTGTGGAAGTGTCCAGTGTGTCGAACAGGGTAGCGTACCTTATTGTAAAGCTCACTGAGAGGTATAGCCTCAAGGTGGTTCAAGCGTACGCACCGACCTCGAAACACTCGGACGAAGAGGTGGAGGATATGTTTGATGACATATCAAAGGCCCTCCACTTCACCACTAAGACTCACTACAGCGTTGTTATGGGAGACTTCAACGCTAAAGTGGGAGTACAGAATTGCAACGAATCGGTAGTAGGATCCCATGGATTTGGATGCAGAAACCATAGGGGGCAAATGCTTGTCAACTTCCTCGAACGGGAGGGGCTCTTCTTGATGAACTCCTTCTTCAAGAAACAGCCCCAAAGGAAGTGGACGTGGCAAAGCCCCGACACTATGACGAAAAATGAGATTGACTTCATCATGACCAACAAGAAGCATATATTCAGAGACGTCTCCGTGATTAACAGGTTTAATACCGGTAGCGATCACCGACTCGTTCGAGGCTCTCTGAATATTGATTTTAAGGCTGAACGTGTCCGTCTGATGAAGTCAAGGCTCCGACCTACTTTGCTCCAAACCATGATAGGATCTGAAACGTTCCAGTCAAACCTGAAAAACCGACTCGCTGTCGTGGAAACCACAACAGACGTAAACCAGAACCTCGAAAATGTGGTTCGGATCCTCAGGGAAGAAGGTACGAGATTTTGTGAAATGCAGCGTAAGGGCAGGAAGTCAAAGCTTTCGTAAGGAACTTTAGGGCTGATTAAGGAACGACGTGAAAACCCACCCGTCACTACGTCAGGAAAGCGCGCTCTAAACCGAGAGATCAGCAAGCTCGTACGACACGACCTCCGTTGCTCCAATACTCTTGAGATTGAAAGAGCGATCGAGCAAAATCGGGGGTCGAAAGTGTTCGTACAATCTCTTGGAAGAAGACACCTGACGAAACTGACCACAGCAAGTGGAGAAGTCGTTGCTTCGAAGCCAGCAGTCCTTTCCGAAGTAGAACGCTTCTATGGCCGGTTATACGCTTCGCATGCATCTCGACCTGATCCCGAAAATGAGGACGCGTTAACACGCCACTACACTCAAGACCTGCCAGAAGTCAGCATTGACGAAATCAGGATGGCTCTTAAACAGTTGAAAAATGGAAAAGCCCCTGGAGAGGATGGCGTTACAACAGAGTTGCTAAAGGCTGGAGGTAAACCCGTACTGAGGGAGCTTCAAAAGCTTTTTAACGCTGTCTTATTTGAAGGGAGAACTCCGGAGGCGTCGAGTAGGAGTGTTGTCGTCCTGTTCTTCAAAAAAGGAGATAAGACCCTGCTGAAGAACTATCGACCCATTTCCCTTCTAAGCCACGTCTATAAGCTGTTTTCAAGAGTCGTCATGAACCGCCTTGCGCGAAGACTTGACGAATTCCAACCACCGGAACAGGCTGGATTTCGGAGCGGATACGGCACCATAGACCACATCCACACATTGCGGCAGATTATACAGAAGACCGAAGAGTACAATCAGCCCTTGTGTCTAGCATTCGTGGACTATGAGAAAGCCTTCGACTCGATAGAGATCTGGTCCGTTCTGGAGTCCCTGCAGCGTTGCCAAGTAGATTGGCGGTACGTGCAAGTGATGAGATGTCTCTACGAAGCCGCCACCATGTCCGTCCAAGTACAGAATCAGCAAACAAAACCTATACCATTGCATCGAGGAGTGAGACAAGGGGACGTCATTTCCCCGAAATTGTTCACAAATGCAATGGAGGATATGTTCAAGACGCTGCACTGGAAAGGACGAGGCATCAACATCAATGGCGAATACATCTCTCACTTGCGATTTGCAGACGACATCGTCATTATGGCAGAAACGCTGCAGGACCTACAACAGATGCTGAATGACCTGGCTGACTCTTCTGTGCGTATCGGCTTGCGAATGAACTTGGATAAAACCAAGGTTATGTTCAATGAACATGTACTACCGCTACCGATTGCGATGCACGGCGCCGTCCTCGAAGTTGTTCAGAAATACGTGTACCTCGGGCAGACATTGCAGTTAGGTAGAAACAACTTTGAGGATGAGGTGAACAGAAGAATTCAGGTGGGTTGGGCAGCATTTGGGAAACTACGTCGAGTCTTCTCATCGTCGATCCCACAATGCCTAAAGACGAAAGTCTTCAATCAGTGCGTCCTACCCGTCATGACATACGGAGCCGAAACGTGGACACTGACGGTACGGCTAGTCCACAAGTTCAAAGTCGCTCAGCGGGCTATGGAAAGAGCTATGCTCGGAGTTTCTCTTAGGGATAAAATCAGAAATGAGGTGATCCGGCAGAGAACTAAAGTTACCGACATAGCCCACCGGATTAGCAAGCTGAAGTGGCAGTGGGCTGGCCATATTAGCCGCAGAACCGACAACCGCTGGGGTAAACGAGTTCTTGAGTGGAGACCGCGTCTCGGCAAACGTAGTGTAGGACGCCCTCAGGCTAGGTGGAGTGATGATTTGCGCAAGGTGGCTGGCAGGAGCTGGATGCGAGAAGCCGAGGATCGACCTAAGTGGCGTGCAATTGGAGAGGCCTATGTCCAGCAGTGGACTGTGATAGGCTGATGATGATGATGATGAAACATAATTTTTATAATTTTTAATAATTAGAAATGTAAATATTTTGTTATTGGTTTGAGGTTATAATACCTATCTCTAATGTTTTTAACATAATGCCTCTTGCAACACACTTCGAATATTTCCAATGTTTTCATAATATTAGCTAAAAATTGTAGCTACAGTATTACGAGTATGATTTCAATAAACATTACACATAAAGATCCCGACTAACTAGTTTGTTTGTTACAGATTTTAAATGAATGGGCAGGTTACTGCTTTCTGCTTTACAAAATCGTGGTCCATGGTAAAAGTAATTGACAGAGTTTGTAAAATATTGGAAATAAATCAAACAAAAACAATGGATACTATTGTTATGAGAAAATATAATCAAAACATTTTTAATTAAAACACAAGTGGGCAAACGAAGTTATCAAGCAGATGACGTCATCATAAACCCGACCAATCAGGAGCCTTTCGTGTCAGTGACAAACGTTTAAATAAATGCATTTTTATTTCTGGATTTATAATCGTTAAATTAAGAAATTAATTAAAGTTAAGTTAAGAAATAAATCGTTTATTATTTTCAACTTTCCTTACTAAATAAACATTTTTAAACTCATAGTATAAGCTGATAATAGTAATTCGCACTTTATTTTTCGCATTGTCAAATAGCCTATTGCAATTTAATTGCTTAAAATATCATATAAGGTACACAAGTTAAGTGTTTGTTGGAGTAGAAACTTACTATCATTGTCCTGATAGAGGTATTTATAAACAAAGTGATTAATTTTTTACAAGATACAGGATTTATGTTTAGTTGGTTCAAATAGGGCCATTATTTGTGAAAAAAAAACGTATTTATAATAGATATTATTTTAAATAAAACGTGAAACGGTCACAGCTTTCAGTTAGAAATTACTAATAATTAAACCGATTTAGATATATGTATATATACCTACTTTAAATCATTCCTGAAAGGGTTTTAAAATGTGGTGAACTTGTATATAGGAGGAATCAAAATATTATTAATAAGGTATAGATAAGTAGGTAACTAATCGCAATTGCAAATTTTTGTCAGCAATATCACATTAAAATAGTTCCACCTAATATTTCTAACGGCATAGTTGTCTGTTAAAGCATATTTCTCACGGATGTTGGAGTTAACCAAAAACATTGATAAAACTCTGTTGGCTAAAGCCTTGATACAAACAAACGATGACCTGGTAGCTCAGTGGGTAGAACAGTCGACCGGTAAGTGGATGGTTGTGGGTTCGAATCCAAAGTGAGGCAGTCGAAAGTTTGTTATTTAACGATGACGTAAAACAAAGAATAAATGTTGTATAGGGGACAACAATAACGATCAAGTGCTAACTCCAAATTAGTTATTATACGCATTCGTCCAAGCATTGCTCAGTTTTTTGTGAAACCGTGTTTTAAACATTTTTAATTGCGAAATTGCGTTTTTACTAGAAAAACGTATAGGTTGATTCAATATGCGATTTTGTTATCTGAAGCCAATATCACAATTTCGGTAATGGTTATAACTGAATTCAACTAATATGTTAAAGAATTGCTTGAAAAAAATTATAAGACATTAAATTTTGTGTCACCAATACTACTATGCTAGCTACACGTTAAGTTACTAATTAAATGTCCTCGTGGCTAATTTCATTAATTAAATGCGATCCAATCTACCATTTGCTTTGTGTAGTTTCGCACCTAGTCAGGATTTATGACCTGGACAATAAATTTTGTTGTTACGACATCTATTAAATTGGGAGTGAAGCCAACATGATTAATTCTGACTTTGAACAACAAAATAGTTTCTTATTCCATTAGTTTAATGAGAAGATGACTGTTACTACGTCATTAATTAATTATTTTATTAATTCATTAATGCCGTAGTAAGTAGATTAGATCAATAATCGACACGCAAGTTCACGCAACACTTTCTTCTTAGACTAGACGAGTCAAAACCAAAGTTTTCGTCTTTTAAAGTGACTTTGAAAAACTGTGATACTCTCGCTGCACAGGGCCAATTCCATTATGCAAATGCTTATGAAATGTACGCGAAGCATGGCGCACTGACTTAATTGATGAGCATATTTACATGCTAATAAAATCCATCTGCAGGGCAAATTGCACGTGATTGCAACTAGGGATGCAAAGTTTTTAAAAACATTTATATGTCGATATCGATATACTTATATCGAATTAAGTCGATATTGATATATCAATATATCGGTCTAGTACGCCGATATATCGATATTTCTCTTTTTTTAAAAGCTTATTAAAATTAATGTAGTTTTATAGCCTCTACACAATGGGCTGTGATGTTGACCATTCACTGTACATTACTGTGGTTTACTATAGTTTTAGAAAGAAATTCGGCCTTAGTAAAGTCAACTGTTTACTCATCAGTGTACAGCGAATGGTCACCATCAGCATGGCATGATGATGGCCCATTCGTGTAGAGGACAGGAATTCTTCAAGTACCTTTCAGACAATTCAAGTACTGATTCACCTACTACTACTTATGTCTGAAATTTTTATAAACCTTACAATTTTTCGATATTTCGTTACGATATATATATTTTTTTCGATGTTGATATATCGATATCGGCGTATCGTCGATGTTGATAAATCGATATCGGCGTATCGTCGATATCGATAAATTTAGGCGTCCCTAATTGCAACGTAGAGGAGCACATTCAGACAGCGTGTTGTACATTCAACAGCTCGTCAACCCTTTAAAGGAATTCATTATATATTTTTTGATGTGCTAGCTATCGATATGTATACAGGGTGGTCGGAAGAACGTTGAACATACGTAAATGGGGGGCAGGTGAGCTGGTCTGTTAACTAACTAGCCCAAAGATTTTGCCTAGGTCTCAAGACTGCTTTTTTAAATATTTTTTTAAATTTCTGGAATCATTCGCTTTTGTACATTTTACACCTCTTTTTTTTCCAAGCTCTGACCTATTTGTTTTTGTTTAAAGTTTATTTTTAGCAATGTGCAATGTGCTAATTTTAACTTTAAAAGGCAACAACTAAGTTTCTAGTAGGTAAAGATAAATAAATCTCTGGCCATAAAAATAATTAGACGGGTTTGAAGGTACAAAAGCAAAACGTTCCAGAGATTAAGGTATGAAGTATTAAAACTGCCTAATTTTCAAAACCTGAGTTTACTATTGTTTATTTTTATAACACCTTAAGCCTTATACTTTATTTGATATTTTAGCAACTTAATTGCACTTATAATATCAGTATATAAACTTGAAAAATTTTGTCTCAGGCGGGACTCGAACCCGCATCTCCTCGCATGCCGGGCGGGCGCCATACCATTAGGCCACCGAGACACTGCGACATGGCGCGAATTTTTCAAGCATATTCTTACGCTGTGAGCCAGCGTTGTTTCATCAAATGTTATGAGTTTGCACCCTTAACACCCGAAAGAAACATCTTTGCAGATGTTTGACAGTCAGTTAAGATGAAACAGCTATTTATATACTTTATTTGATATTTTAGCAACTTAATTGCACTTATAATATCAGTATATAAACTTGAAAAATTTTGTCTCAGGCGGGACTCGAACCCGCATCTCCTCGCATGCCGGGCGGGCGCCATACCATTAGGCCACCGAGACACTGCGACATGGCGCGAATTTTTCAAGCATATTCTTACGCTGTGAGCCAGCGTTGTTTCATCAAATGTTATGAGTTTGCACCCTTAACACCCGAAAGAAACATCTTTGCAGATGTTTGACAGTCAGTTAAGATGAAACAGCTATTTATATACTTTATTTGATATTTTAGCAACTTAATTGCACTTATAATATCAGTATATAAACTTGAAAAAATTTTTTTTTTTTTTTTTGGTATGGCGCCCGCCCGGCATGCGAGGAGATGCGGGTTCGAGTCCCGCCTGAGACAAAATTTTTCAAGTTTATATACTGATATTATAAGTGCAATTAAGTTGCTAAAATATCAAATAAAGTATATAAATAGCTGTTTCATCTTAACTGACTGTCAAACATCTGCAAAGATGTTTCTTTCGGGTGTTAAGGGTGCAAACTCATAACATTTGATGAAACAACGCTTACTCACAGCGTAAGAATATGCTTGAAAAATTCGCGCCATGTCGCAGTGTCTCGGTGGCCTAATGGTATGGCGCCCGCCCGGCATGCGAGGAGATGCGGGTTCGAGTCCCGCCTGAGACAAAATTTTTCAAGTTTATATACTGATATTATAAGTGCAATTAAGTTGCTAAAATATCAAATAAAGTATATAAATAGCTGTTTCATCTTAACTGACTGTCAAACATCTGCAAAGATGTTTCTTTCGGGTGTTAAGGGTGCAAACTCATAACATTTGATGAAACAACGCTGGCTCACAGCGTAAGAATATGCTTGAAAAATTCGCGCCATGTCGCAGTGTCTCGGTGGCCTAATGGTATGGCGCCCGCCCGGCATGCGAGGAGATGCGGGTTCGAGTCCCGCCTGAGACAAAATTTTTCAAGTTTATATACTGATACCTTAAGCCTTGTCTAATTTTAGGACGACTAATTTAAAAATATGCATCCATGACATTAGTTCAGTAGTATGTCAAACAACTCTAATTGGCCGTCTTATAATTAGACACGGTTTAAACATTGTTTTATTTTTTGGTAATAACACCGGTAATTTTTAAAGCAAAACGTTGGTTCATCATTTTGTTATCGCAACATTACGTCTATTGTACGATTAGCAGTATCAAAACCAGGTTCACTCCATAAAACCGTAATCGGCCAAATTCCACATCTCATAAAAAGTAAAACATATATAAAATACATTGAAACGGCAGGATATGGCAGAGATTAACGTTTAACTTGTAAACATAAAATCATAATGGAGATAGACACAGTATAGACACCTTTATTCTAACGTTATTAAAAAATAACAAAGTGTCATTAAACCTACATAGCCTAGTTAAAAAAACGATTTTCATATTCCAATAGGTATTTTTTCAGTTACATAGGAAAAAAAAATTTTCGGAAACTATCTATTCGAAGATCCTTGTAATTTTTGAAGACGCGTAACTAACGCAGCAGAAATGGAATATCAATGCTACATTTGGAGAGGAGGCTGCTAATAAATACACTGTGCGTCTTTAGTGTAAGCGCTTTCGTAATGAAAACTTCGTCCTGAAGAAAGCACTACGTAGAAGACCGGCCCACACAGGTGAGTAAGCGGATATAATTTTAACAATAACCTATGGACGTTTTATTATCCTTACCAATATTATAAATGCAAAAGTAATTCTGTCAGTCTGTCTGTTGCGTTCACGCTTAATTACTGAAGATAGATAAGACCATGAGAAAGGACATAGGATATTTCGTATCTCACTTCTACAGTTCACGCGGGTAGAGCAACGGGAAAAAACTTGTTACAATCGTTTCGTCAACAGTTGCTTATATCTTTTGTTTTCTAACAACATTCCGTTAAGAATTGTCACACATCATCTACTCTGAAGTGCCCAGTAACTGGGCCTTTTGGTATCTGACGCTGTTATGATAAAATAAAAGAGCCGTTAGACGCTTATAACCCTTTCAATATGTGCCGAGGGACGCGGAATAGCCGTTTTGGAACTACCGTCTCATTTACAGTATGAAATAAATATGCTGTACTTATAGGTATTTGTCTCCGTTTCATTCTTTTGTTATTTTTTTTTTGATATACTGGCAAACTTGTGTGGGACAATTGAGAGAAAGACTTGTAAGTAATGTGATGCATAGGATTTAGGTAATTATTGTACAGTCTTCTTCTAATCGTGTCCTCTCCATTCTTTGAGGTTGATCTGGAGTCAGAGTTTTCCAAGCCTACAATTACAGGCCTCTGACGTAATAGTAAAAATAATAAATTTATAATATTTTAAGACATGCCTCACTGGACCACAGAGCCATCCAGTCCCAAATTAAGTTAGTACTAAGAAGATTGGCGTATGGAGTAGTAGACAACCTATAAATTACTTCAATACTTTTTTTATTGTAAATTTATACTTATGAAAAGAGGGTGAGGTGTTTTTTTCGGTGGTTCTGCGTACAATTGATGCGAGTATTATGCAAATTTCAGACCTGGTGTTATCGAATGTTGTCACATGCTTTTAGTACTTAGCAGAACTTTGTAAGGGTGCTTAAACTGTTTCTTTTAGAGATATAAAGCATTGTAACGACGCGACTCCTTTCCAAATTCCAAATATCAGAAACAAAACCTAAAATCTACTGTTAAAAAAAGTTTACCAGTGTATTTATTTAAAACTTTATTGCACAAAAAAAAATATGATTGTACAATTGGTGGACTTAATGCCATGTGGCATTCTCTCCCAGTCGACCATTGGGCTAAGCAGAAAAGTTGTGTAGGCAGTGCGACAGACAAAACTAAATTAAACTAATGTAATAATAATTATAAGTTAAAAAAAAGGGCAATAAACTACACATAGTACCTTTCATATATAAACTAAATACTAGAACAACTACTTATACTAAATAAATACTACGAGTATAAATATAAAACATAAATAAATAAATATAGAATGACGACGCGTAATAATGTGAGAGCAAAGTTCATGATGATGATTCCGATTGATTTAGAAAATAAGACCGAACATTTTTCTTAAACGTGTATTTACTGGCAGACATTTTGATATTTTCGGGTAGTGCGTTCCAGAGCCGCGTGGATTGAAGAAGAAGTGTAGTATAATAATAATATTTTAAGACATGCCTCACTGGGCCACACAGAGCCATCTAGTCCCGAATTAAGCTACAATTAAGTACCCTGTCGTATGGGGCACTAGACAACCGATAAACTTACTTATATACTTTTTTTTTGTAAATACATACTTATAATACATAGAAAACACCCAGACCAGTACAAACAGACATGTTCATGCACACAAATATTTGTACTGTGCGGGTATTGACCCCGCGACCCATGGCTAAGAAGCAGCGTGTACTATCAATGATCCAGTCGTTAACGAGACTTGTTCTTACAATTTACATGCCTTCCAAAGCACGCCTATACTCCACCCCTTTCAGACCCAAGCCAATTTAGAAAAGTTCGTATCCTATACGTTACGTGGTAGGCGGAAGACCTGTACACCAAACGTGTCGTTAAAAGAATAGTACCACTCTTCGATTTTCTCCGTCATTATTTAGTGTTTTTTTTATTCTTTTGTAACTTGTTTATTTAACTAATTCCATTGAAACCTACATAATTTCTATAAGTATTACTCAATAAGTTAGTATAAAATCAGAGGCAATATTTATGTTTATGAGTAAGAAGGGGATAATGGTGCTGGTTGTACAATAAGTACTCGTAATATTGATGTAACATAGTTAGTAATCTTGATCGTATAATAGTTTATTGTCCTGAATAAATAAATAAAAAAAAAATTACAACTTAACTTACTAATTACTACTGTTTAATATGCCTAAAGATCGTTTCAAATATTTTTGTTTTAACTAATGGACGAAATCCCTAACGGACGGTTCACCTACGGTCAACTCACCTAAGGTTCATTCATCCACGGTTTATTCAGCTACAATTAATGAAACTAATGTTCATTAATAAACCCCGATTTGCCGTGGTACTAGTCTGCCCGATACCAGAGTGTAAATCAAAAGCCGGAGGCGCGGAGGGAGAGCAGCCCTCGCCCGCTATAACAAGGCGCAGGCACTCGCGCGAGCTGAAGCGGATGCAACCAGCAGGCCGGAGATGCGGTCGCGAGCTTGGGTTCCTGTATTGTTGTAGTGCCGGAGACGAGGAAAACCAGTTAGTTGAAACATACAACAGAACAACCACAGACTAATCGATTTTTAGTCCAGTTGATTTTAGTTTAAACAAAATTATGTGAATTAAACAGTAGGTGAGTCGTCCAATAGGCCATATGAATAATAATATCTGAATCGACCATAGTTATTTAGGAAATAGTTAAAACAAGTTTAGTTTGGGTAGCTTATAATAGTTATAACAAGTTTTTGGGGTGGTGGGATCTACCTCCTAGTTGTCCACCCTGGGCAACGGCATCTTTGGTTCTCTAACCAATGATGACGGGTAACAAATCCCTCTGCGGTGGTAGGCTTCGCAAGAGGCCGCCTGGATGCTACCACCCTCCTACCGGAGTCCAGCACCAAACAGTTTTTCTGTGTGTGTGGGAGAACCAGTTCCTCTGGGTGTAAGCTCGCTCTAGCTTAGGCTTTTTCTTAACCGTATAGTTAAGTATGTTGTCAAGAGCAAGCCCATTATTTATAAAAAAAAAGTTGTAATGATACGTAACCTTCTCTTTTCTTTAATAGGTATCGTTATCTTTCATTCACATTTTCTCAAATGCTATACTTAAACAGCCGTTTGAAAATCTCTGAACTGTCAACTTGCACCACATTAAGTAAACAAATACAATAATTAAATATGCCACTTTAGCTAAATTTGTAGAACCCCTATTCTCGGAGAAGTTAGGAGTTCCACCGATTAAAAGTTGTTGGTGTAACGCTCGCCTGAGGCATAGTGAAAATGTTACATAGTAGGCAAGTTCCCACCCCTAATGCAGCAAAATATCTCGTATTATCATTACATTAAAAAAAGTATTGATTTACAAATTTGAAGTTGCACGGTTATTTTACTTCAGATTTTACAAACAAACAAAAGAGCATTGAACTGCAAGAACTACGAAAGATAATAATATTTTTATAGTACTTTAAGAAAGAGAGTAAGAGAAAAGAAAAAATATTATGTATATATTGAGCATATCACAAAGCGTAACAGAAATAAAAACCATACTAAAATTCGCGTCTGGTAATTGTTTTAATAAATTAGTAAATAATATGATTGCTTTATAACAATAATTAATTTGTAATCTTTGTGTCGTGCGTACGTACTGACAGCGTACTGCTATATTTATACTATGCCTGAGGTTCCTCTTCAAGGCGCCAGAGGGAGCTATTGCTCCAAATTTGTTCCAAACATTAGCCCCGCTTATCTATTGTCGGTTTAAAGTGGCTTTAGGGAGTTCGCGCCGGAAAATATTGCGGCAAACTAGTCTTAAGCAACTCGTAGAGTAAGTTCTAATGCTGTAGGCGAGCCTCCAAATCTCAAGTACTAAGGTTTTGTTTAGAGCGCCACTCTTAACTTAACAAAAACAGACTATCTTGAATCAGCTTTTGTTTTTCTGGTCGGTACCTAAATAAATTTCATAGGAATATAAAATAAAATTGGACGTCATCATTACTGGCCTATGTCAGTCCATTGCTAGACACAGGCCTCGCAAAAAGTAGGATTTTGCTAAAAATTACACTCTTGGAATACTGGCTGGCGATGAGAGTTTTGCTGATAGTGGAGGGAAGACGCTATGCCCGTCTCCTTTTGGCAGTTCTCCTTTATTCGTTTCTTACGACGACCATAGAAGGAGAAAGGGTGAGGCAATGATATTTTGAAGTATAGATATGTTACCTTTATAATAATTCGCGTATTCAATCTGTTCCGAGCAATCCAAAACTGCACACACAAAACATGCAAAATAGCACGCACATGAAAGAGGTGACTATATTTTTAATGATTACCGCTCGTGACTGGTCGTTGACGTTGTAGGAAACGCTCCAATTAGGATGTATTTGACTATTTGAGTCTTCACGATGCGCGCGCTTGTAACATATCTGCTTAGTTTTAATATAATGTCATTGGGGTGAGGCTATTCTTTTGACTTCCGGTACGTTATCAGACAACACTACATTTTTAATACAAAAAAAAATATTCAATCTTGAATTCCACTAATCAGACCTGTTGCCGTACTAGCTTGAAACAGAATAGCTTTAGTTAGATGGGTTTTATAGAAGACTAAAGGAGAACTGCTAGAAGTAGACAGATAACAGTGCCTCTCCACAGTCCTCTAAACTGTTCTGTGCTGATCACCAACCAACCTTTCATTTCAATATGGTAAAATACTCTTCTTCGAAAAGTCTATATTCGGCGGTGGAATGATTTATGCTGATGACGCTAACTTTATGTATTTTTAAACTTTTACTATAGGAACAACATTATTTAATTCATATTTGCTTTTTTTTCAGAGTTTTGATGGCCCACTATAATACTACATTTTTGTATATTTCGTAATGTAATTTTTATTTTTTATTTTTATTTTATTAGGCATATACCACAGTTGACAATCATGGGTTAGGTAAATACTTTCAGGTTAGTAACTTAGAACTAGATTGACAACCTAAATGTATACACACTACATGGCAAAATTATGAGTATCACGTAGTGTAACACCACTAACAGACAGACACCATTAACTTAAGCAAAAGTAAAAGTAATATATAGATTTTCAGATATACAAAAAATAAGAACGCTCCATTTAATGAAATCTGATAAAATTATATGTTTTATCGCCACTTAACAGTTATTACATTAATTAGTATGAATAACACACAAATAAAGCTCACCTTAATCTATTTGTGTTTTTGGCTACAATGTTCTTTAAAAATGTATATAAAACCAATTTCGAACTGTAGGTCACCATAAAAAAACCTTACTACCTAGTTAAAAAACCATGACGCCACACCGCTCAAATAATTTAACCCTTACGTTAACCATTATAGAAACAAAATGTTTGTTAAACATTAATTACAAATGTAAATGCATTGGCAACTAGAAGCTGAACACAGTTTTAGCTAACGCGAAATCTTTTGTAATTCAAATTTTGTATCCTGAATATAAAATAGTGTGTTTTAGTATGGCTAACCTCTTCAAAAGGGGTCAGGTGCATACAAATTGTGGAATATATTACGAAAATAATGACCGCAGAGGTTTCCCTTGGGCAAGGAAACTAGGTAAGGGAACAGACACGATGTTATCTTTTCATTACAAGACAGTAGTCCTAAGCAAACTGTACGTCATATGAGAGCCGAGTAGTGTAGGGTTATCATTTGTCGATAGATATAGTCTAGTTTTAAAAATTAATGACAGGAAAAATCACAAAACTATTGGCGTGGTGCTATGAAACAGATTATTAACGAAATTACCCTGTAACTAAATTTAATGATAGCAATACTCGGCTGATATTTCAACCAATTTCTAAAAGCAGAAATATTTAATGTTTTTTGAAAAGTACCTACTCATTTAAAGGGACAATTATACACTACACAGATTGCAGAAGTATGTATAACAATTATACATATATTTTCAGATAATACAAATCAAGGTTACAATGTTCTTTTGTAAATACTTGATAGAAATTTTCATTAACCTGTTAATAAATGAACCGATATGAAACCTATCGATATCAACACAACACTAAAGCCACATCTAAGGTGTATGGGTATAGTGACTATCACGGTGGGAGGACTTAAAAGTATCATGATGGATGACACTGTTTGTTCTGGCCTGTGTAATAGCACAAGCTTCGAATAGTTCATTGAATGTAACAAGTAGGTAATATTTAAAAATGAAGATGCTGAGATTTCTGAATACATACTCTAACAACTTAATAATATTGCAATTATAATATCAATATTTAAACTTGAAAAAATATGTCTCCGGCGGAACTTGAACTCGCGCCCGGTATGCATGGAGATGAGGGTTCGAGTCCCACCTGAAATATACTTTTTTTAAGTTTAAATACTGAACGCTGAGATTGTTTTTTAATTGTAAAAAATTAAGTCTGCGCCTAAAAAACAACAGGCTAATACAATACTACACTGGTAAACTTTTTTTAATAGTAGATTTTAGGTTTTGTTTCTGATATTTGGAATTTGGAAAGGCGTCGTTACAATGCTTTATATCTCTAAAAGAAACAGTTTTAGCACCCTTACAAAGTTTTGCTAAGTACTAAAAGCATGTGACAACATTCGATAACACCGGGTCTGAAATTTGCATAAAACTCGCATCAATTGTACGCAGAACCACCGAAAAAAACACCTCACCCTCTTTTCATAAATCATTTTATCTCTTCTAAAGAATGACTAATGAAGACGGAAAGAATCTCCCAAGAATGGAAATAAAAGATTAAAGTAACAATCTGTTTGAACCAAATTCTTTCCCCTAAAATGGGGGGGTCATCACTTTCAGAGTAATTTTATTAGTTCGGTTATATCTTCGCGGGATGGGTAAATACGCTTACTCAGACGTTTTGTAAAAAATTCAACGGTCTTGTTTTTCAATTTAATGGTACCAAGGTTAAAATATTAAAAACGTTTTATTGTTTGAGTTTAAAGGAGCTATGATCTTTTATAGAAGCAATATTACCAGAACCTTGTTTGTATTCAACCGCGTCAAATAACGAGAATATATAGTGTTGGATCTTACGATGCTTACCTTTTATAAACAACGTAGAAAAGGTCCAATAATGCTTTACTAATATAGGTCCCACCTGAAATTCTCTGCATAATTTCGTAGCCATTGTGGAATATGAAACACAATATGCGGTCTTTAACCCCGCATGGACATGCAAAATAATCTTATAGGTTAGCCAAAATCTTAAAAATATGCAAGACCTTATTTATATTTGCAAATACAGTTTGCTACATAAGCAAAAACTGACCACATTACAGAAACGCAAACACACTATTTTTTACGTAGTTAGATTACGTTTAGTGATAGTCCCAGTCCAGTGGAGTGTGTCATTTGTCGCCAGAATGGTACGTTTTTTCCTATCTTGGTTTGTCAGCAAAGACTTGCCAATATACGTGCAATTTAAAATATATGTGTGATATACAGGGTGAAATACACAAAACAAGCCTTTAAATATGGTGTTATAGGGGAGTCTTAACTTTTCGATACGGTTTTAAGAATGGGGTTAGAGTTGTCCCGCAACCTGCAGAAAAACGACGGGGCTTATTTCAAGCATCACAAAGTAAAAGTAAACATCCCGAAGCACTGAAAAAATGGGGTAGCTTTAACATATTGCTTTTTCAGAATACAGAACATGCTCTGTCTTCTGAGACTGCTTTCTGGGTTCAAAATGGTTCAACACTGTCCATGAAAGTTATTCTGAAACGAAACGAAATCGAATCGAATCGAAAACGAATTCAGAGACGAAATTGAGAGGTAGTGCCGGTCCAGTGGAGATCCAGTCCGAGCAGACGCGGCATGTGTCACCAGAGCGATCGTCTTTTATCCAATGACATCATGGTTGGCCCGCCAAGGTCTGCCAATAAACGTTAAATATAAAACTTTCGGATATAAAAGTTAAATTTTAACACAGTCCGAAACCATGGTCACATCACAGAGACGTAAACATTAGTGAGTCGGTCGCCGGTCCAGTGGAGATCCAGTGTCCGTTATAGAGACGCGGCATCTGTCGCCAGAGTAATGGCTCGCGCGTGACCCCCACGCCTATGGTTTTAGAACATCTGCGACAGCTTGCACTATTCCGTCATTAATTTTATAAGTCCTCTATTGAAATTGGGTATATTATAGCTGTTTAGACGGGTACAGCATTGTGATTCATTGTTAAAAAAGACGTGTGGCACTCGGAGACTGCCGCGTTAAAGCTATTGCATAGCATTTTATATCAACTTATGCAATTATAAAACTAAAAAGTATCACCGCTGTGCCGGTCGGAGTGGGGGGTGTTAGGTTATTTTCGTTACGGAATTTCTGGATTCGGTCTCCACGCTCAAGGCCCGCGATAGAAGCTATGCAATTGCTTAATTTTATAATTTTATGTATTAATTAATTTTGACTTTTGTAATTAAATTTTTCTGTTATTTTGGCAGATATGGTTACCATAGATAGGCAACCATACTGTCAAAATCCTTATTTTCTTCTAAATTCTTTTAAATTTCGGAAATTCAAAATTGTTCGATCGTGCCTCGCCCCGAGTGTGTGGGTGTGGGTGTTAGATTATTTTCGTTACGGAATTTCTGGATTCGGTCTCCACGCTCAAGAAGCCATGCAATAGCTTAAAACATTTTTTAATTTTAATGTTTTATTGTAGACATTGTAGTATTGTGTTTTAAAGTGTTGTGTCAGGAGCAGAATTTAATATAAAGGCGGCCAAAAAACTGGTGTACCAGTTTTGTAAAAAATTCATGTGTCAGTATTATAGCGATAGGGACTGTCACGTTTTAGTATCTATTAGTAGCTGTGATAATATATTTGCATAGAAAAATTAACCCTGTTATTCTCTGAAGCGCAATGACTTTAAACTTTAGGGTGATAAACCACTTTCTTGGTCGTACAACAATTTGGGTATGCAACCGCAATCTGCGTCAAAAATTAAGTATGAAAATTGATGTGGATATAACGACAATATTAAATGAGAACCGCAGAACATTTAATAAGATCTTTGGACTAATTATAGAAAACGCATAACACGTTACAATAAAAATACAGTTAGCATAGGTAAGAATCATGAAAACTTCATTATTTGTCATAATTATGCAAAAGTGACAATCGGACAAGCGCAGCGCATGACCCTGCAATCTGGTTTGCTCAGGGAACCAACATTTGTGCGAGCTTAGTGATGTGAATGATCAAACCGCAGTACCAAACCCTTGTACCAAATTACTTTCGCTTTTGGGACTGTAGGATTTTGATGGCAAGTACCAGTTATTCTATTTGCGATCTCCTAATTTATTTGATGTTGTCTTTTTTTTATTCTGAAATGCTTTTGGTATAAAACATAATATAGGTATGTGCTATTCCCGCTACCTATATAAAAAATAGTTGGTTGGTGTGGCGATAAAGTGGTCTGGGTTCGAATCTCGGTCGGTCAATTAAAGAAACAATCCTTTTTAAATTGTTTTGGATCTAAAAGGCTAAGGTGAGTTAAAGTCATGCTTTAAAGGCTTAAGCAGTAATTTCGAGTTTCTGTCAGAAGACAAAGGTCGTAAAAACAAATCAATAGGCGGTGGTTTAGCTAAGATACGGTTTTTTTTGTTGTGTTCTACTGTTCTACTTGTCAGGACTGGTCTTTTAAATATATTATTTGAAAGTATTTTCAGCTATAAGCTTCGTTATATACAGAGTGAAATTTTAACCACCTTCCAAATCTTTATATTTCGATCTACGAGACAAAAAGCAAATGACGTATTTTTTTTGGTATAGACCAGTACAAAAATGTCAAGATAAAGCACTTAGAAAAAGTCCGCCAAAAATATAAAATTTTTGATACGGCCGCCTAGCAACACTTTTTTTACGCAATGCACATCACATTCATTTAATACGATACTAATCATAAGTTTTTGATTTTCCCTTTACCTAAACAGGCCTACAACTGTAAAAATTTAAAACTATATTGCGAAAAATATTTTCGGGTGAAAAACTTTATTTACATTTTTTACTTCATATAATATGGGCTCTAAATACGATACTGAACGCCTACAAAAATTTTGGAAACTGGTTAAAATTTCATCCTGTATTAACATGTTTTTCAGTAAATAGGTACCCTAAATAGGATGGATCGTCGGTATTAGATTAGATAAAATCAACAAATAAATCGTTTACTTGTCAAAACACAGAAAATAGCAAGCCATTAAAAGAAGGTTAAGTACATGACAAATTTAGTCTGTATTTAAACGTGCTAAAAATTTGGTTACATTTCACTTTCAATGAAATTTCAAATTTAAACGTGCTAAAAATTTGGTTACATTTCACTTTCAAATGAAATTTCAAATCGACAACAAAAAATAATTAAAGGAATTTACCACAACTTAGATCCCGACTCGTTTACAACACTAGCATATCAAAGACGGTGGTAATAAATCATTTTCAACCTTAAACGAGGAATATTAAATCGAAAGATGCCTACGAAAATGAGGGAAAGGGGCGATGTGAAAAATTGGGTCGTAAAAACGCAATCCCAATGCGCCAGCTATGAAAGACTCTGTTTCAATTACCGACTTTTTGTGTTTTAGCCTGAATATGATTCATTAGATGGTCCTTGCGACTTTGTTTGAGCATAATCAGGAACTTCGAGTAGAAAGCCTATTTTAAGGGCGGAACCCAAAGAGTAAAACAAATATTACTAGTTACTAAGAGTCCAATAAGGTCGTCTGATGATGCCCTTCTTTCTGTATGTATACTGATATACAGACAGAAAGAAGGGCATTATCAGACGGTCTTATTGGACTCTACAGCATACAGCTGACTGTATGCTGTATACAGCTGACTGTATGCTGTATCTCATGAAAGTTTCACAGATTCTGTAGTTTTATGGCCTCTATAACAAAACAATACCATAATCTGAATTAAATGCGAGGGGGGTTTATTGTAAACTGAGAATCAGGCCAACATAGGTCTCAAAAACATGAGATATTTTCCATATTCGCCTTATTTGCCAATCCCAGTTGACTAATGGTTCATCAAAGTCACTGCTACCCGTTTTCTTAATATCGTCTCATTGAACGTAAATGACATGTGCTATTTTATTTTTAGATCGAGTCTAAACTGTTGAGCTATATCTTTATAATAAATTAAATAAATATTAATTGATGCACACCCCATTAATAATCATCATCATAACTAGCTGCAATTAATGTGCCACCACACTCATCAATTAGAAAATCTACGGGTTTCCTAAAGAACGTTTATTCCCCAAGAAGACAACCCTTAAAATCTATACTAATATTATAAAGCTGAAGAGTTTGTTAGTTTGTTTGTTGTTGGGGTGTTGGGATCTACCTCCTAGTGGTCCACCCTGGGCAACGGCATCTTTGTTTTTTTAACCAATGATGACGGTTAACAGATCCCTCAGCGGTGGTAGGCTTCGTAAGAGGCCGCCTGGATGCTACCACCCTCCTGCCGGAGTCCAGCGCCAAACAGTTTTTCTGTGTTCCACTGGTGTGTGGGAGAACCAGTTCTTCTGGGTAAGCTCGCTCCATCTTAGACTTCTTCTTGACCGTATAGTTAAGTATGTTGTCAAGAGCAAGCCCATTTTTTATTAAAAAAAAGAACGCAAGTTCTTGTCCCGTATTATCTTATTCAACAACGCTATGTAAACGGCAGCCGCAAAAAGAATCCATAGATTTTTACAGTAATTTTGTTTGGTTTTTGTTTTATTTCCTTGTATCTGTAATTCGTCATTGTAGTTTCCGTTGCGTTGACATCAAAGATAAATGATTTTTTTTCCATCTTTATCTACATAAGATTTATCTGTTTTGCTTATCAGTGTTGTTTACTATAAATAAATGCTAGTTTTTCTTCTTTGTTTAAGGGGTTTGCTAATTAATCTCGTCAAACTTGTTTGGCAAAACCTTTTTTTTTCAATGATATAATCCGATAAAGGAAAGTTTTCGTACGATGGTACAAATTCTCATATTTATAACTTTCGTTAATTTATTTTAACTATTTTTAATTTCATTCTCAGAGAAGGTCTATCTCTATTTAAAGACATCGTTTGGTTTAGATGATGGTCAGTTGATTTAACTACTAGATTTGAAATATTTTTAATAGCGTCGTTAAACTTTTTCTATGTTATCTGAATCTCACTATTGAGTACACAGTAGCTACTATTTATTTGTTAACTATTTCCAATATTAATGGTCCTTTATTTTCTTTTATGGAAGTATTTGATACAAAACAGCAATCAAATTGTCTAGATTAAGTTTGCAGCAAATATTTGAGAGAATCACTAGCGTTTTTACTTTAGACGTAGATGTTTGTAAATGTGTTAGTACTTTTACAGGCACCACAAAATTAGTTTCGCCTAGTTGTATGGTCGTGTAATTTGTTTTTCAATGCGGACATGAACTTTCGTTTTCCTAGCAGCTTTAAACATAGCACCTCACAACCAGTTTGGAATGAAAATTTTAATTTATTGAAAGTAGCGGCTTATACACGGTGAAATTTCAACCACTTTCCAAATTTTAATATAGCAATCTGCGAGACAAAAAACAAATGACGTATTTTTTCTTTTGGTATAGCCCAGTACAAAAATGTCGAGATAAAGCACTTTGAAAATGTCCGCCATAACTCTAAAATGTTTGATACGGCCGCCTAGCAACATTTTTTTTACGCGATACACATCTCATTCATTAATTACGATACTAATCATAAGTTTTTGATTTTCCCTTTATACCTTAACAGGCCTAGGACCGTAAAAATTGAAAACAATATTGCTAAAAATATTTTCGGGTGAAAACTTGATTTACATTTTTACTTCATAAATGGGCTTTAAATACGACACTGAACGCCTACAAAAATTTTGGAAAGTGGTTAAAATTTCATCCTGCATATTATATGAAAAATACAAATCATTCCACTGCACGGCGAAGGCTGCACTTTACCACAACAATGACAGGTACAGGCATAGTCACCACCTACTGCAGGTTAGTAATCACAAACCCGAGCAATGCCTGAAAATTTACCCTGAAATTTAAAAAACACTTGATGTGTTCATTTTTAATATTATTAAGTAGTGGTGGTGATCTTTGTTTTTTAATTATAAATTCTTTTTATCCTATAGTGCCTATGCATTATATATTAAGTTGCATTATCCAGCAAGATTTCTTACGGTCCATTGATGCATTTACCTACAGATATACATTTTCTCACTTTTAATTGTGAGAAAAATTAGCAGTTCTTCGATGTTATAAGACGCGCGCCGATCAATCAAAACTGTACATATTTCCCGGTAGGGTTGAAGGAGATTAGTGACATTACAAGAAGGGATCAGATATTTGAGCCAAATCGGCTTACCGTCTCAACCGCTACTTAAGTCCCTCTGGCATATCGAAATATGTTTTTGTGGGAAAACAAGTAGCTTAGTGTAAACTAACCTTTTTTGGGCTTGCCATATCGACGGGAAAATAAACAAACGGTTATAACCTGTTCTTTAAACTATTCAATTGCTAGTTTATATTGAAAATTTTATTCTTTCAATTAAAAAAATTACCTTAGGTGGGACTAATCCACAATCTTTCGCTTATCAGTCAACTGTTCTAACATGACTGTTGAGTTATACCAAAAAAAACTATACTTTTTTTTCCAATATACAAAGAAACCTATGTGCTATTTCTAGCTTTAGTCCATCACCGTGCCAAACATCAACCAGATCTGTGTAGCCGTGCTGGCGTGATGGCGTAATTAAAATCCATTCAGGATGTCGCAGTTATCATATTAGGGTAAGGTTGCCACTATTGGACCACTTAACTTCGAATGGACATAACAGCTGAAATGTGACATGTAGGAGTAACGTGATTTGATATTTTAATAAGCCTTACATATAGGAACTTGCATGTGGCATTTATAATTTTTAGCATTAACCATAAAGAAAGAAAATAGAAAGAAACGGTTTAGCCATGGTTGCTTTCTTTGGACCATTGTTTCTTTAATTGGACCTGTGAGTTGCTATCACTGGACTTAGAAAATTTTCTGTAGTGGTTCATTTAACGCAACCATGAGAATTCAAACAAATAAAGGACAATTTATTTAATAATCAACTTTTAATTATTAGTTAACGCTTTATAAAATGAAATGGTAACGCAAGGAACATTAATCAGTCTCAAACTAACTGTTGGCTTGTTTTGAGACCAACTTCTTGTTTTCTCAAAGCTTGTAGTGCTAGTTTCATGCTGTCTTCGTTCCACGCACAATATTCTCCTCGTTTGGCCATGCTACAATGAAAAAGAAACAATTTAAAAACACAATTTCAAAAGTTGCTATGATTGGACCAGTCCAATAAAAGAGACACTCACTGGTCTATTGATGGCAATTCGTACCACAAGAACAAAACTATGAATACAAAAATCTGTGTACTATTCCGATAAATAGTTTACAAATCTGATTCGACAACTAAATAGAAAATAAAATCAACTTGGAAACCTTTCTAAAACTATACTTACATGGTAAATGTGTCACGAGATAATTACATCGAGAGCGCGCGAAACACGGCGACACACGTCCTTCCTCAACGGAGCTCACGGCGACACTTGCGGGCACGGGGGTTGTTACTAGTTCAAATAGCTAGCGTTTTGGGCCAATGGTTGATTTTTAACTTTCTTCGGTTCAGAGAAATCAAAGAGGTCCAAAGAAAGAGCCGGTCCAATGATCGCAACCTTACCCTAGTAAGATTATATGTTTCAGTCTTTTTTAATGATAGAATCTTTATCGAATGTCCAGATGCCCAGCACTTGAATTATACTAAATTAATATGAACGTTATTATATACTTATATACAAGTAGGTATATACCATTATATACCTACTTGTATCCAGTCTGATAATGTTGTAAAGAAATATTTCCTACCAATTTATTGGAGGGACTTCGTAAATCTTTATCGGAAAATACGCCTGGATAGACATCGGGGTGTTTCTTTATAAAGAGGTTACTGTCCTCGAGGAAAAGCCATTTATCTTGTTTGGTAGTAGGCTTTACATCGTTTAAATCTGAAGGGTCAGCCGCCTGAAATGTCCCAAGCTTTTTGGATCTAACGATGTCAGCTCTCATACAAACATTTTGCAAAACTACTAACTGAATTAATTCATTTCTAATGCCCCGTTGGTGTGGATGGTGTGGTTGGTGTGGTTGTTTAAGTACCGGTCGGGCAACAAGAATTTTGAATTTTTTAAATTGTTCGGTTTTCTGATAACCAACTCGCATTTGACAAGCGTGAAGATCATGCCTGTACCCATCATTGCTGTGGTAACATAAATTCAGTGATAGTGGCCTTTGCCCTGCAGTGGTGATGATTGTAGGTGTTACTTACTTACAAGGCCAAGGCCATGTACCAAGTAAAAAAATCTTTTAAGATCTC
Organism: Anania crocealis; assembly: GCA_949315895.1. Taxonomy (NCBI): domain Eukaryota; kingdom Metazoa; phylum Arthropoda; class Insecta; order Lepidoptera; family Crambidae; genus Anania; species Anania crocealis. Next base: position 6,158,196 of record OX438863.1, read on the forward strand.
TCTAATAAAGCTTCTATTGTCTGTATAGTACCGTGTCACTTTATAAATATATAAAAAAATGTAAAGATGTAAATACTCTTACAAATATGAATTAAGGGCGGGTGAATTTACGAGTAGTAATGGCTAAAACAAGTTGAATGTAAGGTCTCATTTTTTTTTTATTTGAAAGACTTTTAAACGCATTTATGTGTAGATTGTTATAATTTATTTGAATACCTATACATTCTTGACATTCTTGATTTTTTGTAGTACGTGTGTGTTCAACTACTGCAATCAGTACGTTATATATATTTGCCCTACATATAATATCGTTCACCGACTATCGGATGTGGGCGCGCTCTAAGGCCTCGCGTTTTTATTTGGTATTTTCCCTTACCATCATACTAAAAGTTTTAAAATCTAATCCTCAAAGAAAAACTAAGGTATTATTTCTAGTGATTTAAAATAGTCCACAGCGGTACAAAACATTCGAGACGAAATTCCTGGAATTGAATACTTTCCAAATTCGAATTATTACAATCAAATTGTGCTTGATTCGGAACCATTGTTTGATACTGAGTTCACTAGTTTACTTAGCTGAGTTAATGGGCAGCCAGGAACGTTCGCGGGACGAAATGGGAATTTTCCTGTCTGGTAACTCTGAAAAGGCATCCGTTTGTTAAATATATTCATTTTCCCTGGATCCAAGATAATTAAAATAACGAAAGTGTTTCTTTTTTCTTCTAGATCGACAATTGCTTTTTGATTTTTTGTTATTCATTAAGAAAAGAGCGGAGCATTTAATTTGACAGGCTAAAAATTACAAACTCTTTACAAAAATAATACCTTTGGGAATCATTTTAAGTCAGTGCCACACGAATAAATTATAAATGACAATCGTCACGTGGTGATCTAAACTTTTATTCGGTAAGACATTGATGCCTGCCTACATTTGGAAGTACTAATCTGGTCGCCTCTTGCAACAGACACATGAAAAGAAGGAGAGCTATATTATTGTTCTGGCACAGTTTGGCAAAGCATTTAATTAGTTTGAGAATTTGATGCAGCATGACCTAGAAGATCGCAATAAAATCGTGTTATACAGACAACCGATAGTGTCCATAGAATATTCTAGTACTTAAAGTCCCTAAATTACTAAAATAGAATCAAAGAATTAAAATAAGTTAACATTTAGAAATAATAACTTAGTTCAACATACATGCATACGAATACAAAAACCTTTTCCTTTTTAGCAGTCACTTTAGGTAGAAAAAATCGTTGGACATTAAATTGCATCACAGGAAGGAACTTTTTCATACTCCCAAAATTAATTTGAGAAAAATAAACCTTAAAGAAGTTTGCTCGTTACTTTATTATTGCTGTATGATAATTCGTGGAGATTACCGCAGTGTTTTGTTTGTCAGAAACACTGAGGCGAGCGGAATTCATCAAACAGACAGAGTGAATTTTTGCATAATACTTTAGTCAAACTCGTTTTCCCAAGATAAGGGAAGACTCGCTATAAAGAGCGTCTTTTTGTTTAACAAAAACAGTGCTCTAAAAGGTATTGTGAACGCAAGGCAATGCTCATTTGGGCCGTTGAAGGGTTAACACAATTTAAATACTAGCATTGTTTGGGTTGGAGCTTCTTTGAAATCTTAGAACTAAAGTTACGATTTGTATTAATTTAACGGGTTGGTTACAATAATAAAGGTGCAGGCCTTAAATAAATAGGGAAATCTTTCTCGTCCTATGGGTATCGTCAATATACAGCTAGAAGAACTTTTAAGGCGATTACTAGACCAAGGTGATGCCCAAGTTAGATCAATTGGGATCTAATTTTATTACTTCGAAACAAAATCAATTCTCAAAAAACTAGAACAGTATCATTTTAGCAAATTAGCTCTAGTATTTATTGAATCACTGTAAACTGCTTTTCATTCTGGAATCCTTTCGTATTGTACATTATTGCTAAAAGCGGCCGCGACAAATTCGACTTTATAAACAACTAAATGAAAAGTTTACTGTGATTCAATGAAAAAATTTAAAATACTACAACGCCCCGTTGGTCTAACGGCCCGTTGGTCTAGTGGTTTAAATACCGGGCCAAGATCACGGGGTCCCAGGTTTGAATCCCGGGTCGGGCAACAAAAATTTTCGAACGTTGCTCGGGTTTCTGATCACCAACCCGCATTTGGCAAGCGTGGTGATTATGCCAGTACACCCATCATTGCTGTGGTAACTTGAATTCAATGATGGAGGCCTTTTCCCTGCAGTGGGATGATTATAGGCTGTTACTTTACAATAAATACTAGAGGTACTTTGGTAAAATTATACTGATCTAGTTTTTTGAAAATTGATTTTGTTTAGAAATATAGTATTAAATTATTTGGGGGCAGCACTTAGCTCTAGTAGTCCCCGTAAGGGGTACTGCTAAAAGAAGGTGGGCAGCAGTGTCTTTTCTCGGCCATTCTCTAAATGGGGGCTATCGCTAGTGAATTTGCCACTAGAGGCGCTAGTGTCGCGTGAGGTCCAATATCATTCACTTTGTACTAGTTTTAGCGGAATTTGTTGCATAAGTTATTTTTTTTTAATTTACCTGCTGGAAAATGATCTCCTTCGTAAAATATCGCAAATATGGATTATTTGTCGATTAATGTGAACGCTTTAAAAGCGGAATTAAGAAAATGCGCAAAAATAGGTGGCCTCAAGAGCAACTATTTCAGAAGTTAGTTTGTTGATATCAAGATAGTCTGCAAATTTTTATATATTTTATCTCGTCTGAGTATATTGACAAAATAGAAAAACAAAAGAATAGTTATACTTTTATTCCAGACGCTTTATTCGCGCAAAATGAGGAATACTATCTATCCGTATAGTGGGATACATTTTTAACTAAGTTAATAATAGGTATTCCGATACCGATTTCATAATTTATCTATGAAACACTAAGAATCGATCTGGAGGGTATAACGTTTCAGAAACTGGGATTGTTTAAAGTTTGAAGTATGGTGTAGATCATAATTATGTGTACATAGTTATAATAGTACTATAGAAAGTTTTGAAAACTGTCTGAGAAGTTCAATATTGAGAGTCTAAGACCGTTTAAAATTTAACGTCTTGTTAAATTTTAGTTCCAAACTTTGTTTCAAGGGCTTAAGAGCAAGTTCAATAGAGGTAAACCTAAACAGTGTAATCAAGTTCCTAAAATGGATGTGATATCTCTAGTATCTAGGATTAGGTAAAGGAATAAAGACTAGTATATTAGGACTTGTATATAGGATTTTGATCGCAATGTGAAATTAGTGCATTTATTTTAATTTACTTTATGCAATTTTGTTAAAATTTATACAGTTTTTTTTACTTTATATTATTATCTTACAAATAAATAGAGTCGATTGATATCCTTGTAACTTTATTATTCGGTAGGAACAGAATTGTGAATAATTCTGATAATTCTAGATTTTGAAAATATAATTCCTGGAACAAAAAATTCGACTAACCTAGTTGAAATTGTAATTCGACGAATTGGTTTTTATATTTACATAAGAACTTTTACTGCCTAAAATATTTTTTTACATTTAAATTACCTATTATTTTATAGGCCAGTTAGAAAAATTATCATAATGTATTATAATATTGTAATAAGAAATAAAGTTTAAAGTTTTGTGAAGGTATTGGACCAATCTTGTCAAAAGATGTTTATAATTTATTTCTATGGGTTTTATCTCGAGAGAGTAAAGCGCTAATTGGTACCATTTCAATGTTTAAACACAATTTCTTATTGAGGGCTGTTATGTTGAAAAATAAAGTTAGATTTGAAAAAAGGAAGCTAACTACCAATTTTGAAGCAGATTTCTGGTTTGGTTGGATGTTGGTAATTTTTTTAGTTACCGAGTCATTATATCTTAAACTATACCTACAAAAAATATGAAAATCAAGAAAACCTATTATATTATTGTTAAAAAAGATGTTACTTCGGCTCCAATGGAAAATCAACATTGCACAGTTTTGATTACAGATTACATTTCTTTACAGAATGTGGATTAATTTCATACAGAAGATAAACAGTGTTGCCTGTTAATTTGATTTGAACTTTTACTATTATTATAATTTGCTATTTTTGTCAAGTAATTTGAAATGCAATTAAACTTTTATTACTCTTGTTCAACGTTTTAACCTGCTCGTAAAGTTCGCACTGGCATATATCTTTTTAAATACATCTTTTTTCAATAGGCTGCCAATATTGACTGATTTTCTTGCGCTGCTCCTTCTCGGTACTTGAAGAGTGGGTACTCTTGTCCCGAAACAGTGGTGGGTTAAAATATTGGGACGTGTAAAAGTTCCTCATTATTTGCAGAAATTCTATTTTTATTTTATTTTATTTATCTAAGATCCCAACAAGTTTACACTAGTAACATGCTTAGTAGATACACTTATTTTAGGTTTGACAGGCTAAGCGCAAACTTAATTAAAGGTGACAACAGCATGCTTTAGAGACAACAGCTAGGTATACAAATTTACAGTAACAAAAAAACGTTAACTATTTTACAGTTCAATTTAATTAAAATAAATAAATGAAATTTTACGGATTTTACATCATAACAATTTTATGTTAAACGTTGTCATTCAATTAACCTTTATAACTCATGAACTGCAAACTTCAAACCGTTTCTCTTCAATGCACAATAAAGAGACAAAGATGTCATCATTCAACCCAAGAATACTCGTGCCGTCTTGCCATTTAATCCCGGCTCGGGCGCCGCCTGTGAAGTTCCACCGATTCGGAATTTGAATAGTTTTATAGTTCGGTAGTTCATTTGCTATAAAGCCTTTAAGACACATGTTCGGAATGGATTCGACGTTTAAATGGTTAAGACAAATCAATCGGAAAGTGACAATTACATTTCCTCATAATAGTTTGGAACAAAGTTGGAATTCGTGTGTCCCTGCAAGTCTTAAGTACTATTTAATTGTTAAAGGAATTTGATTTGAAATAAGGATGTTAAGATGCCGATGTAATCGACAGCAAATCAAAGTACCTATAACAAACGAATAGAAATGGAACTATCAGTTTAAAAATACGAAAACTGATTTCAATGCTGTTCTATTACAAGCACAAGAGAATTAATTAAAAAAAAAGTTATAGCAAGACAAAAATATTTAAGACATAGGTATAAAAGTTACATATCTTGTTGCATGTTAGTCAGTAGATTTTTGAAATGTTTTTAATTAAGCGTTGTTGTTTTATTTATATATGGTCCAAATATACCATATTCCAAAATAGTTTCATAGGTTTGGTGATGCTCAGTGCATTGGACTTCTATGTCAATCAACTTATAATCGATCGAGAGCTTGCAATGGGACTACCGTTTCTTTGCTCACCAGTTGGCGCCACTGTTGACTGAGGTCCAGAGGTATAGCTGTCAAAGGAGACTTTATAAGATCGGCGCCGAAACAAAGTTTTAAATCATAACTCTAATTAAGTTTATTATTTATAAATTACTATCTTCATATCAACAAACTGACTTCTGAAATAGTTGCTCTTTGAGGCCGCCTATTTCTGCGCTTTTTCTTAATTCCACTTTCAAAGCGTTTGCATTCATCGCCAAATAATCCATATTTGCGATAATTTTACGAAGGAGATCACTTTCCAGCAGGTAAATTAAAAAAATATATAATTTATGTCACGAAGCCCGCTAAAACCAGTGAAAAGTGAATGTTATTGGACCTCACGCGACAGAAGCGCCTCTGGTGGCAAATTCACTAGCGATAGCCCCCATTCTTGAAGCGTGTTAACAGTTTATTACTAATAAATGGATTTAATTAATATAAAATCTTCCTTAAAAATGCTTGAATCAATTCTTTTCTTAATTTTTAAAAACTATTTTCAGGTGTTACATATTTGAAGTTACCTTAACGCATTTAATCTGTAACACTGAAAGTTAAAACTAATTAAAATAGAACATTGATTTGTGTAAATACATACGAGTATTTCAAAAAATCGTCTTAATCTGTTTAAAATTTTCCCATATAATAAAATGTCAGAGATCCGGTTTCGTACGTAATTTTTTCCCTATATTTGTCATATCTTACACTTTTCAACCTAAGTTGCCTATACCTTACAAAAGACCGTTTACTTTCTTTAAAGCAGTTATTTAATAATCTTGAGTACAATCAACATTATTTATTTTACAACTTTTATAAAAGTTAAATAAAATGATGAAAGTTAAATAAAAAGTATTTACCAATTTTATAAAAGTTAAATAAAATGACTTGAATGAGCAATCAAAGGATACATTAAAAGTATTGCAAGAATTTCGGTTCAATCTTGCGTTCATCTGAAAAAAGTTAAATTGCTCTCAGTCGAACAAAAAGGCGCACTTTGTCGAACAGAACTGATTAGAAATTCAAATAGTTTTTACCCTAGTTCTTTCAATCGATGGGGCCACAAAGACACATATTGGCTATGGGTATGTCAAAGACCGCGTTTCTAAAGGGTACACATTTATTAAATGAATTGAGCTAGTTCACTTAAAAATATTGAAAAATTTATTTAGTTTTAAGGCCTAAATGATAATTATATTTGATAGATAATTAATTAATTACGTATGAAATTGAAACTTTTGGTACCTGCATTTGAAATTAAGAAATAGGTAATTTTATTGTGTCTAATTCTACCATAATTTTTTTAGGAAAAGACTAACTTAACATTTACTTTAAATAAATTGTGAACTTTATGCTAGTAAAATAATGATATTTCATTACTTTTGAAACAAAGTGAAATCCGTTGTTAGAGGCTTGGACATCAGTTTTAGTTTATTGGCTGCGGTAACTGGATGTTTATAGTGTTCTACTTCTTAATTTGAAAACAGATAAACTTATCCACTTTTTATTAAGTATATGGCCTATAATTATTATCTGTTACCCAAACCTGCTGGTATCAGTCGTATATTAATCACTAGTTACAAACTAGCCTGCCAAACGTGGCAAGTCCTCGTTTTGTGGATGTGTATGTTTAACAGTGGCCTAATAATGCAGGCAAATGATGATTTCCTGCTTTTTTTAAATTTTGGTATAGTTCCTATAAAACTATACTGTTTTATTTTTACTATAGAAATTTCTGCGGTCTATCCTACAGAAACCTTGCTTGTCACAAATGTATTGGCGTTCCATATTGAGCTGTGACAAGGACGTCATCATTCAGCTTTAAATGTTGAAGCGTCTTGAACGGATTCAATTGTCCGCCCCCAGGGCGCGCTGTTACGTAGTTACCCCCGGCCCCAAGTTTGACTGTTCCGATTTGAAATTATAAGCCTCGGGCGTGGGTCTAATAAAATCTAAATCGTTGGCTGACTCATAAAATTATCAAACATGTCGAACCAGCTGAGTGAAATGTAATTCATATAATGTAAGCGTTCCGCTCGCAAAAACATCTGCGCGACATTCAGTCATATCGTTTCTATAAATCACTTAAAATTTTCGGAAAATACAGATACGAGTAATACAACAAACGCTTTCAAGGATTTAAATCAAACTATTTTCAACTTTTTATCTGATTCTGCACAGGCGAACAACGAAACACAGACTGAAAGACAAAATAATTTTGCATTTATATTATTAGGATGGATAGCAAAATTTCAAGATGACCATCTTGATTATTTTAGCTCCGAACTACCAAGTCAGACAGACCATCAGTTGCAGTTTCGGTTAATGCAAGGAAAAGTAATTGCTAACCAGGGGTCATAAGCGTAGCAGCTAAGTATGGTGATTTCCTGCTATTTTTATTTTAGCTTCATAAAACTTTATTTTATTTTCATGTAAATATCGTCATTGTTACGGTCTTGTTTCTTTATGCTTGCTTATCTTTGTGCTGTCGTTCCATATTGTGATGTGACAAAGACATTATTTTTTTGTTTTTACTATTGATGCGCTTTTAATTGACTTGGAGTGAGTTTTACTTGCCGCTCTAAGCAGCCGATCAGTGAGGATCTGCACAAAATCTCTAGAAGACGAATCAGTGATTTTTTTTGGTCAGATTTTATAAATATCGTCATCATAATGTCTACAAACATAACTCAGACATTTCTAAAAAGGACTCCAATTTGAAGCCGTCTAAATGAGCTGTTCCATCACGAACAAAAAGTATCAGGGCCTCTCCGTAATCCGAATACTCAATTTTCCTGTAATCGATCGACTTTTACGTACAACTTTAAACGGGATCCGAGTGCTATGATTGTTTACAAGGGCGGCAGAGTAAACAACTCAGTGTTGCCAGTTTGTTTTCAAGGGATATCGGATGTCAAGTTGTTTACGAAAACCCTCACTGCGTTTCGATCAGCTTGTTTCCACACTGTTTAGTCACGAATGTTGGAAATGGAAAAGTTTTAATTCGTTGGATTACAACCTCAAAGTTTGTACATATTCGTATATAAATTGCAAAGAAAAACTGGCACTTTGCGTTTTATAGATTAAAAAAAATATGTTTTTCTAACATTATCTGTAATGTAATAAAAAAAATCGTAACATGACAGTTAAAGAACGATGGCCAAATCGTACCTGATCGTGGGCATTAATGACTTGTATTTTAAAAAATAAGGTATTTTTTAATTATATTTTATGAATTATTTATACATCAAAAGGACTTGTGGTTTTTGAGAAATAAAATAATATTCCGAATTTATTTTTTTTGGTTGGGATAACAGTATTGTAGCTTTTGAACGTGTCTGACCGTGTTTGAAGGTTTGTTATGCGTTCTTATATAATTAGTAGCACAATATAATTTCACTTAAAAAATATTACTTACGATTTTATCATTTGAATTCGAGAATAATATTATTGTGTTTCAAATGACATTTGAAAGCGAGTAATGGAACGTCAGTTTTTAAAATGACAGATGTCTTTACCGGTTTCCGTGTTGTCTTGCAGTCGATCTTTGCGTTTGCTTTGATACGTACTGTGCAATATTTTGTTCTGTGTTTATTTCTTTTGACCCGCATTTTGTTTATTGGACTGTGATATCTGCTACTTGTTGTCTAAGAACCATAATTTCACTCAAAACCTTAGGTATTATGTTGTAAAAATTATTGAATGTCATCCTAACCTAAAAAGATAAAAATATTTATATTTCCAATTAGTGAAGTTTTTGATGAAATATTTTGCTACTTTCATATTAACAATGATGTTTTCTAACAAAATCATACAAAATTAAAAGTGCCCATCTATAATGAATGTCAGGTCCAGCTTCTTTGAAATTTGACCGATGTTCTTTGGCTGTTTGCAGTTGAATATACCCTTATACCTAAATGACATTAGCTAATGATTTCTTTTAATCCTATCACAAAGGTAGTTTTGAATCACAACTTTTGATTTTTACCCGAATACGGCAAAGCCAACAAAAACGGAATTACGAAATCAAGAAACGGTAATGTAACTAGCAAACTCGAGCTTTTCTTCTTAAAAAAACGATCATACAGAGCTGCGCTGACGTGTTATGTAGTGCTCCAACATAACATGTCAGCGCAGGACTTGTTATGTACGAGCACTGCCTGGAGCTTCCTTTCTGAATGGCAAGCTTAGTATCTTGATGTTCTAGACGTACTTTGTCAATGATGCTGTTGATTATTTTGACGCTCCAATCGGGTCTTCGGAGCGCAAGCGTTACTTAGTGAATTAAAGACACTTGCTCGGCAACCATTGGTAGGAAACTTATACTCGAAATGGCAGGACCATTCAAGAATTATGAGTTGTTATAATATTAATATGCATAATGTTAACTTAGACTCATGTAAGCTTGCAATGTACCTATATTCCGGTACGTTCCCTTCCAAGAAATTACCTATCTTAAACAAGGATCTTGCACTATTAAATATTCTGTGTTATCAGGTGCCATCTAAATTTTACCATCCCCAGTAAAAATAGAACCCCTAATTTTAATGCTACCTCTTCGTCGTAAAATACAAGCTTTTAGTCCAGCACTTAAGACAGGTATAAACAAGTTACGAGCTCATAATTAAACCACAATCTAAATCTTAGGTTTACATAGTATCTTTGATATAATATCTAGGGTTCTTTATGTTAGTTTGTCATGCTTTTTTCAAGTGGCTTGTAGTTTATAACTTGAGTATTTGCTTTAGTTGTAGAGAGAATTAGGATTCTTTTTCACAGTATTAAAGGACTTTAGACCTTAAATAGGTATATCATTTTAATTTCAAGATTACAAGGACAAAGTGATTTTGAGGTACCTATGGAACCCCAAAAATTACGACTCTGTTTTATGTTCATCAATATGAACCTATGTCGGCAACTGATATTATAACGAATGAGGCACCTAATTTTTAATATCAAATTATCACGTTTGTATCAATATGTATAAAATCATAATCAATTAATTTCCATCACTTAACAGCAAAAACAGAATATTCGCATGTTTAAAAAATGTAACTCAATGTACTTGACATTTGAAAGCTATCCCAACACTGAATCATGACTAATGACATTGTGTCCCACTGAAAACGTTCTAGACAAAGGCACTAGCGATAAAATAGCCCCCTGGGACAAAGCGAAAATTACCAAGGCTTTATGCCCATGAAGATAGTATTTGGATCGGACACAAAGTTGATAAACAAACCAACCCGCGGTTAAATTGATGTATGGGCTACCAAACGACCGCTGTGATACTGATGAAATAGCTTCCCAGGAAACTCAACCTTATTCAGTTTGAATAAGATGCTCGATTCCCTCAAGAATAGCCTCGGGAGTATTGTAGCAAAGATACAACAGTACCTCGCCTCAAGCAAGGTCGTCACTCAATTTTTATACCATCCTTCGAACACTGTTTACTTTTGTTATGAAGATACAAAATTGTTTATTTCATTGAAAGATTCGGCCCCCGGTTCGGGCTTGTAATCTTCGGGAACACGGGGAAATTGGATGTGCTGGATGGAAAATATTTCCTTTTTTCGGGGTTTGGTCAGTGGAGAAAAATCTTATTCTTTCTATAAAAAAGGTATACTTATGTAGTTTGAATTCATCGAAAAAATAAGAAAATGTTTTAAATGCTCTTAAACTTATATACAAATATTGAACAAAGTCAAACTGTTTTATTTTTTTAATAAAACCAATTCAACGGTAACTAAGTAATACGTAAAATAGGCCACCAATTTTGAACCAGTGCCAAATAAAATTTACTGATAATCATCAAGCACGGACAATTTTTTTGTAGCTAAAAAAGGTATTAGCAACTTTCGGGGTGTTTTTTTTCATACATACATGAGACAAACTGTGAGCTCATAGTATATCCTTTGAAAAAAAATTATTGAATTTTGTCATGATTTGTAACAAGACGGTTGAACTCAATTTTTCTACTTTTATCAGTAAATTGAAAAAATAAGTTTAATACTAAAAGTACCTACATTGTAACCAAAACAACGTCTCTTTTGTTTAGATGTTTAAGAAGCCTGTATCGATCATAAAACGAATATTAGTCCGATGTTTCGGACAGGATCTATCGCTGTTTTTTACTGGCTCGTAAAGCGAACATGCACGTTTATTTATTTTCGGAACAAGGGTCGAGTCACGTACTTGCATATGTTGCTGAACATGACGGGGTGCAAAAAGTAAAATATTCTCGAGACACAAAAGTTCCGCTTATGGTAAAGACAGGTAACTTATGTATGGTAATGTATGTACCTTTCGGTGTTTCAATAAAATAACACCTCTTTTACAAAATATTCGGATGAATGAATTGTTTTGTATAAATAATCGGTTATTACTTATTGTTACTAAATAAATGTTATTTCTTCTAAAAAAATAAATTATTCTTAAGATGTATTGCGTCAATAAAAACCCCATATTTCTGAATATTGAAATGAAAAATAAATAAATGTGGACAACATCACATACTATTGGATTTGAACTATCTTGTTGCATTTTTTATACATATACACTTCACACTAACGGGGTTTAATGCAACGAAACTACGTTTTTAAACGTCGGGAAGGTAAATTACTATTTAAATTAAAATTAAAATAACTTAGTTTCGTAGCATTATATTAAGCCCCGTTAGTGTGAAGTGTATAAATCACATACATAATTGCGATCCCAAAGTAAGTAACTGTTTAGTCCCTCGATCGTGAGTTATTCCAGACACAATTGAAATCAATAGTTATCGTGGCACCCGAGTGCCTCCTGGGGGTTGAGGGATTAAAGCACGTATTGTGAAAATCAGCGAAAGTACTTTAATCACTCAGACCAGAGAAAATGTACATAAACACTTTTTTCCTACATTGACCGATCCGGCAATCGAACCCGGGACCTCGGAGCAGGTGACAGACAGAAAATCGGAGCTTACGTTACTCCGCCACGGAGGTCTTAATTTCTTTACTTACATCCTAGTGCTTCCATTGCCTTTTTTTTAATTACTAACCGCAGGTACTCGCACGATGTTACAGAGCAGTACTAGACTTTTACAAAAAAAAACATCAAACAAGACTCAAGTTAGACTAACATTAAACCTAAATGTGCTCGTCCAAACGTAGCACGTTCCAAACAAACTAAACGTGTCTAAGCTATTCGAGGCGTTATGATAAGGACTTGAACAACTTAATTGGAGAGTATTAATATCGAGTTCACGAGATAAAGTTTAGTCAGAGGAAGTTTCCCACCACTAATCACTTTGCGCCGTACCTACATGTTTGAACTTTAACGCATTCTGACAAAGACTGTATTACATTGACGGGTAAATGCAAAGTGGTAATAAAGTGTGTGTGTTTCAGATTTTTACAAGCTTATACTTAACCAATCTTGTTTTTTTTTTTACAGTAACGCTTTCTTTATGAAATCAAGAAGGAACTCAATTTTTGATATGAAAATTTAATTCTTTTTTTTTTTTTTGACGGACCTTTCACTGAAACCCGATATGGGAGGCTTTAATCAGTTAAACCGGGCAGAGTGTGGCGAGCGCTGAAGGCGCTCAGCCTAGGTCCGCCACGCTAGCGGTACTCCGGTGCGGCCGAGGGTGAGGCTTCGCGAAGCGAAGCCTCAGGCTCGCTCGCACCGGGGCCCATACTAGCGGGCGTGATCGGGCCAGTGTGGGGTGCTAAGGGCACCCTACCAAATGGCGAACCCACCAGTGGTGGCGCCGCCGGAACCGGAGATGCCGTTGCATGCCGGATCACGGTCGGGCTCCATTCTGGCGGGCCCGATCTGGGAGGGGGACAGCGAAATTTAATTCACAGAGTAAGTATTTTCTGAGATACACCTTGTAGTCATTTTGTCTAATGTCTTAATTGAGTGATCAACATATTGGGCAATATCTTCGATTACTTAAGAGTGACAAATTTTTTGATTTCGGTTATGGGTTTTGACAATTTGTGACTAAATGTATGTTTGTTTTGGTTTTTTTGAAAAATAACAAAAGATCACTCAATCCAGATGCACATATCAATATCATTAGACATTGTCAGAAACGATGAAAAATCAATTATATGTTTGTAACTTTGTATTTAAATACGATTCAAAGAGTTTCATGACGTAAGAGTTTTGAGTACCTACCTACCTCATTCTATACTTGAAACTATCAGGACATTGAGTACCAATGTTTAGCGAAATTCTGCGGGAATACTAGGCGTGAGACGCCCCGGGCTTAAAACCCCTAGCTGCCACTCACACATATTAGATTTATGCTCTAACATACAAGTAATATGATACAGTTCTAAGTTACAGTACAGTTTCAGACGTCTCGGTAAAGCGAGACTATACATATTAATCATTACTACGAGTCTAGACATATCTATGTCGATTAGTATTGCTAAAAAGAACGCGAGACGATTGGAATTGGATAATTTTGTAAGAAATTTGACTCCGTGCTTTTCCGTTTATGATCCTATATTGGTCAATAATTCAGACTGACTATCCGGTCTATTAGCAAACTTTTATATCCCACTAGCTGTTGCCCACGACTTCGTCCGCGTCAATTCCTGCATCATTTTTCACTGATGCTTCGCTCCTATTGGTCGCAGCGTAATGTTATATAGCCTAAAGCCTTCCTTGATAAATAGACTATCCAACACAAAAATAATATTTAAATTCGAACCAGTACTTCCTGAGATTAGCGCGTTCAAACAAACAAACAAACTTTTCAGCTTTATATTATTAGTATAGATTCTACAGAAAAAACAAAAGAAGGCTAAAGTTATATTTTTCATGAAACATTGGATAACCCCGTGAACCTTAAAATCAATAATAATCGGTAATGAATTCGCGTGATATCTTGGCAACCTTATATAATATTGAAATGAAAAAACATCTACATGAGCCGTTTTAACGACAGTACCGCGCTAGCACTAAAACAAGTTCAAGGAACTTATCACCTCATAAATTAGGATTAATTTAACCTCGCTTGTCTCTTCTGTTTTAACTTGATTGACGCATTCTTACCTAATTATATTTTATACTGTTATGATAATAATTACATACTGGCACTAACTATTTCATAACTACCTATTTTGCGTTTGTAAGACAGTTGAGTTGTGAAGTTTTCATTCGAAACTATTATGGTCGTCTGTAATACGCACATGATACGTTCAGTAATAGTAGACTTATAAATGATTACTTGTTTAGTATAAAAGCTTTCTCTCACAGAAAACTTAAATAAGTTTACTCCATAGTTAAAAAACCGCAGATAAGAGAAGAAGCGGCGCAAGGACGCAGTTGTTTAGCTTTTGTCATCGATGTATTGCCGACATTTCTCAGATTTTATCTATGCAAGAGGAGTGAGAGTAACAAAAGCCACGCATGTATCCGCCAAAAGGTAAATGTCAAAAAAAAAGGTATTATTAATAATTAGTAACCGTTTTAAAGCAAATTCATTACCAGTGTAAATTTAAAAAAAAACGAGAATATATGTACCTAATAGATAGAGAAGTCGCCCGGTTAGTGAAAGGAAAGGTCGAAATTTTTGTAGAATGGAATTATAATTTATAGAGACAAAACCCTGAAAACGAGCCATGCGATATTAGACATAGGTACTTAAAATATCTACAAATATTAAGTTATTGCTTTTTAATGTTTAACAATGTTAGTGTAAACAAAACCAGGTTAAGTTCTCGTATCTTCCATTTTTGCTAAATAAAAACCCAACTATTATCTGTTAAATTTTCGCTGACTATTTTCGCCCGTCCGTTGCTGCTCAGTTCTTGATAAGAACACCATTTTCTTTTGTGGAAATCAAACTAATAGTTTCCCCGGGGCTTATAGAAAGTAATAAATTTTATTTCATCTTGACATATCTGCCTTTTTCTATTAGTAGAGCCCGCCGGCCTTATACAGGAATCTATAGGGAGAGATTTGAAAATGGTCAATTTACCAAAAATACGAAGGTATCATTCCGAAAATATCATAGAAATATTGATAGCATGTAACATTTTAAACTATTTGATTTTCGATTTTTAGTATAAGTATTACTTGTTATTAGGTTTTTCTTATCATTTTGATTTATCCCGATGTTTCGAAAGTTTACAACTTTTGTGTAGTGGCTACAAAATGCTGTAAATGTACAGTGTTCGCGTACATTTTAAAAATCCTAATAAAGAAAGGTCCTCTGTAACACGTTGTACCTATATATTAAAGACACATACCTAATTAATTTAATTATCAGTCACTTTTTTATTCTGTTTTTGCATACTTTGTAATACGAATTTCAAAGCAAAATGGCTTTCCGGATATTAACTCCGGCATCTCATTATTTCCCAATTAATTAATAAAGAGTTCAGGCTAGCAACAGCCAGGGTATTAACCGCTGAATCTCACCTAAATTGGATCAAACATTTTTATAATCATTTCATAACATTACAGCGTCATAAAGTTATTGTCCCGTTCTTCATTAATTCTGTTGAATTAAATACTGCCGTTAATCCAGCTATAGGGACAATAAGTAAAGCTGACCCATGGTCCTTGAAAATTATAAAACGCCCATTTCACGAAGACCTCTGTGTTTTGTTGGGTCTCGTTTGGAAAACAAAGTGAAATGTAAAATAGAGGGGTCAAGGTTTCTGGTGGAATGGATAGGGTTGTGTAAAATTGTAATTCTGAAATGTGGCTATTATCCATGCAGCAGTTAGGACAAGCGGAGACAGGGGTCCCCGACATGAGCAAGATTAGTCCCTCATACAAAGTTTTAAATTAAAGGGGAGCCTCGGTTGGCTAGTGATACGGACCTACGGTAAACATGGCCTATTGTTTTAAGTGGGGTTTTAATTATGGCTTTGTGCAGTCTGTGAGTCTGTTAAGAAGTTTGAGTTGATGTTAAGATGTTATCGACTTATTAGCTTGTTTACGACGTCGTGGTTCAAGTCCAAGACGTAATTTGGGTAACGGGTTGTAAACTTACGTTTCATTACCCTAAGATGTTTGTTTATTTACTTGTTCCGAAGAGAGTTATTGGTTAATTAGTGATGTAACCTAAATGGTGTTTATTCAATGCTTTTGCTAACATATTTGATCTAAATTGCTACCCGTGGGAGGATACACAAACTTCAGATGGAAGGCAATATATATCTGAGTGAAATACAAAATACTTACTCGTAGGTACATCTAACGACAAAGTTTTATGAATTCTAGTCATATTAATGTTTGTTGTATGAAGAAGAGTGCTTACACTATTGTTTGATTATATTAGGCTTTCAAAATAGTTAAATTAATAAGTATTGTATTAAAATAACATAAAAGGGCTTCTACTGATGCCTATTAGTAAAACTTATATAAATGATAGATATGTAGCATTTCATTGTCCTAGCTTGCATCGACGTATATCTTTTTGTAAACATATTTATTTAAAAGAGGTTCGGCACTAGCTGACTTGTCCAAATGTCGCTGCAATGGTAGCTTAAAAAATGTAGACTTATAAAAGCGCCTGGAGCCTTCCGGAGCCTATTTGCTGAAATAAAACTTATTGTACGGATTACACAAACGAAATCTCATATAACTTCCTACAAAACTTAAACTCCATGGATTATACGAGTAGTTCAGACTAAAGTAGAAAATCAACTTAATAAATTAGACATGAAAAAGTTCATTGACCTGTTGTTTGTTTACCCATTACATGTTTTACATACTGAACAAATAAAGATAAAAACGGACAAGTGCGATTGCCCATCAAGAGTTCTGTACGTACGATCAAGTATCCTCTTGCAGAGGCTTGAGTTTTACCCAGCTCCACGGGACTGCATACTTAAATATCGTTAGATAGATTATGATATAAACTTTATTGCAGTAAACACAAGAAAACAAAATATTACAAATAAGAGCAAAATTTACAATTAGGCTTGGGCATAATTTCTGCGCGTATACCTCTGCGCGTTCCTAAGAAAAAATCCATTTTGACGGACAGATAGAACACAGACAGACAGACATACTTACAGACGCACAACAAACGGCACGTCAATCTACCACAAAACGTCAAATTTTTTCAATTGATATTGATCTCTACTTGTTGGACTTAAAGTTGAAAATCAATTCAATAACCTTTAACTTTTTGGGCAGGTTGACTTGCCGTTGTCTGTACCTACCAAGTCCATGATAAGTCACCCGTATAAAGTTCACTTTATTATAGTGATAAAAACTGGAATTAAATCAAATAACTTTTCTTCCCTCTTTAATATACGACGGGAAGGAAAAGGGTTTTTCCTACGAGCTTTCGTTTGAAATTATATTTTCTCCTGAATTTTAAAAGCGCTGCAACATATTACGACGACTTTATTACAGTCGTTATACAAATGGTGAGTGTAAAACATTAAAAACCCTTTGGGGTGGTAGGATCTACCTCCTAGTGGTCCACCCTGGGCAACGGCATCTTTGGTTTTCTAACCAATGATGACGGCTAACAGATCCCTCTGCGGTGGTAGGCTTCTTAAGAGGCCGCCTGGATGCTACCACGTGCCCTCCTGCCGGAGTCCAGCGCCAAATAGTTCTTCTGTGTTCCGCTGGTGTGTGGGAGAACCAGTACCTCTGGGTAAGCTCGCTCCATCTTAGGCTTCTTCTTAACCGTATAGTTAAGTATGTAGTCAAGGGCAAGCCCATTTATTGTAAAAAAAAAATACTAATCAGTTTTCTCCTTTATAGAAAGGAGATCTAAATGACAGATACATAGTGAAACTATAACTATTGGTTTGTTATATAGTGAACCCTAAAAACTATCATTTACAAACAAATTTGAATGAAAACTGTACCTATTCTATGCTAAGCCAGCATAGAATACAGTTTTCATTCAAATTTGGGTTGATGACCAGACAAGACAAGGTAGAAAAAGGAAGGAAGAAAGGTTCTGGGTACTTGTGGTACTTTAAAAATTATATACTGTTTTAAACTTTCATGGTCACTATCGTAAGAGTTAGTTATTTCGAGATTTCTACCATGTACCTTGTTTTTTATGAGTTTCCGATATTTCGGCACTGTTGCAAGCGCCATGATCGCGGAAGAACTGATGTCACTGCGGGTGGGTGGTTGTTACGAGTAGATATATCGATCTACCCTCCGTCGTAGTCTTTTATTGCACTCGACACTGGTACTATTGTTTTCAAACTCACTATTCACTCGAACCTGTTCTCGACACACAAGGTACATGGTAGAAATCTCGAAATAACTAACTCTTTAAAAATTATATTGTGAAAACTATATGGTTTTTCTCTGAACAGCTCGCATGGCTTTATACTAGTTTTCCTTAATAAATTTTGCCAATATTTTTACAACTCATATGTTTGATTGTAACATAACACTGGGTGTAATCTCACCGCACAGCTTCCAAATTTAATTATTCCCTGTTCTCCATATATCGTGCAATAGGCATATACTAAAATGGTACATTTCAGGAGGATGTGTGTTTATTGGGTGGAATTGTTTCTCTAACGCGGCACCTGTGTTATATAAATGACGGTGGATTACGCAGGCTTTACTGAAGGGAGGATCTTGTATTGCAATTTCTGAGGTGTCTCACAGACGAATTTTTTGATATGTTAGTCTGTAGAACACGTAACCGCTTTGAAAGGTAACTTGTTTCGTCTGATTGATATCTACTCTTCTAAAAATCTGATATACTGGAAATCCAATGTACCTACTGATTGAAACTTTCATTGTCATTATCACTAGTCAATTTTTTATGGGTTACATCAGCTGTTCTTTTATTTTATTTATTTATTTATTTATTTAATTCAGGCAACAGATTATGAAATACAGGCCCATAAAATAAATACCTTACAGACTAACATACATACAAACTAACACATAAATTATATCACTACACACTATTTTGACGGCGTTGTGTTTCGCAACTTGGTGTCAGGTAACCGGCCACGAAACCGACGATATACAACACCCTTTGGCCAAAATTCTGCCTGCATGAAGGTCGACAGCTGTTCAGTCGGAACCCTCACCACAAACGAATTAAAGTTCGTGTTGTGTCGAGACTCCAACCGTTCGACCCTCAGTGTATATCTGGTCTTCACTCGGATGTACTCTACAATGTAATGGATTGGGATCAAGACTCTAAATGATACACAAGTCTTCTGTGGAATAGTCCCTTATTCACCAATGATGGCTAGCCTTATATACTATTTAACAATACGTGACAAGAGAGGCAAGCGTGACTATCTTTAAGGAAGATATTGTTTTAACTAATTATCACGTCCCATAGGTACGTGATACAATTTGTCATCACATACCACACCTCCCTTGAAATGTTCAGGCATCCCTCCCTTTAAAGAAAAGCGTTAATTTGTTAAAAAAAAACCTTATTACTATTAATATAAACTATAAATTCCTTAGTATTTTTACATTATATTTATAACATAAGTAAATTATCTAAATCTAACGGTCAAAGATTATATTCAACTTTTATTAAACCCATTTTTAATGACAACTTCGACAATATTAAGTATGTCTTTTACATAATTCTATCAGGTCCCTATCGTTGCGTCTCGAAGCACCTCCGTTAGTAGAGATTACTGATCTATATAATTAGCAATGTGTAAAACATGCTTTTTTTTCCTCATCTTCACAAAGATTTTACATAAGCAAATACAATTCTATCAGGTCTCCTATCGTTGCGTCTCAGCGCGCCTCCGTTAGTAGAGATTCCTGATTTTAATAGCTAGCAGAGTCACTATACTCGTATATTAGCAGTTTATGCTTTATTTTTTCTCATTTTAAAAGTTTGATATTAACAAATATCTAAACTTACATCACTTTGTGATTTTTCAAATAATAACAACAACTCTTAGTTGCCTATACGAGTACTATAGTCAAAAGGAAGCTCCTAATATTCGCTTCTAGAAAAAGTGGGTTTGACATTCATTGTTCGTTTCTTCGAACGAGTTACAACTCCCCCAAAATTAATATTATTAACGAAATATTCGATTTCGACATCTAAGTACTTACATAGAACTTTAATTAGTTAGGCACATTCACACACACTTTAACAAATTATGGTACATATTTACTTTTCAAGGTAATTCACTTATTTGGGCCTATCATCGGTCCCTTATACTTAATACACATTTAAAAGATACAGATTATTTATTTACTGTCGAGTTTTACATTGACTACGACATTTTATTCCTTAACCCGTTGCTATCATTTCGAAATGCATAGCTTTATTAACTGTACCTTGTACCATTGTTATTTCGAATACATACATAACGAGTCCCCTTTTAAGATCCTAGATCTCCAACCGTTTCCATAGAGAATTCTCGATTACACTATGATTTGACTGAAGGATTTGACTACGTATTGTACTACTCGTGTGTTCTACCTTTTATCATTTCTCTTTAAGATACCTTACTTTACAAATACGGAAATACCCATGTCTAATCGTCACAAACGAAAAAATTCGGCTACGAAACCAATAGAAAACTATTATTGTAATTATGTTTCGAGACAGCCACGAAAAGAAAGAAAATAATTACAATCCCGAGGACAATAAGTTACGTATTAACGTGAAATGCGACGAGTCAGCAAGGTCGGGGCCGTGCATTATTATGACTCAAACAAATTTCAGGGTCACGGTTAGCAATAGGTTCATGTCACCTCATTCTAAACGTAGAAGTGTGCATTTTCTAGTCGACATTATATTTGCAATTTGCAATTCAGCAGCATCTATTTCTTTTTTACATAACTCTATATACCTATATTAGATCAAAATCAACTTTAATTTGATTTGTTCGTTAGAAAAATATATGTACATAAGTACTATCGATTGATAAAAAAATGTAATACTTTTTCTATTTAATACAAAAAATATATAATTTCCCAAAAGTATACCAACATCTCATTAAAAAAAATCAAACAGATCATTTCAAATTCAAATTCTAAAAAGTATACTTTTTCATCTAACAAACTTACATAATGCAAAAGTAAAACATAAAAACCACATGAGAAATGTAAAATAAAAACTAAAACATAAAGCACTCAAAATGCTTATCGCCACATGTTGTCTTAGCAACCATATTAATCACAGTTTACTTATTACATTTTAATTGATTGGACCTATCTAATTATATTATACCTAATTTTGTCTTCATTCGATCCTTCGGCATGACACACCCGGCACCAACTCTTCCTCCATTACGACACCAACAACTCCCGGCAGCCAGCTTAGCTTCACATCCATTGGAGCCAGCTCCAACAACACCCAGCAGCCAGGCAACGTCATTATTTTCTTAGTACACTTTTAATATTCGCCTTCTTGATAAAAAAAAAAAAATTGTCTCTAAAACTTAGACTGTTCACTTGAATTTAAAATAAAACTTATCAGACATTACTACTTGAATGCACAGCACTGCCCAAAAGGCAGCACTGTCACGGTCGCTATGTAATGGATTGGGATCTAGACTCTAAATGATACACAAGTCTTCTGTGGAATAGTCCCTTATTCACCAATGATGGCTAGCCTTATATACTATTTAACAATACGTGACAAGAGAGGCAAGCGTGACTATCTTCAAGGAAGATATTGTTTTAACTAATTATCACGTCCCATAGGTACGTGATACAATTTGTCATCACTTACCACAACAATCTCCTCGACTTTTGTAGAGTAATGAAGCCGGGACACGTATAGCAGCGTCACTGGAACTGCGGGCCGAAGCAGGTGGTTCGGTCCAGTCGGTGCGTTGCCGCACTGGTTGCGGGTCGAGGGCTTCCTTTTCTTCTTCTCGACCTTCGTAAAGCCCTCCTCATCACACTTATCTGCCTGTGATGCCAGCGTCTTCGGAGCTGCCATGCAATTGCTTTTCCGAGCGGCAGCTGCAGCATATGCACGCGTCGGGGTTGACGTCACAACCCGCGATGTGTCCTGCGGTGCTGCGGGGCGCGCGGCGGGGCGCGCAGTAGCCGCGACGATGTCGGTGACCGCGACGAGTGACGCATCAGTTTGCGCCGACCCGAAACTGCTGACCGATGCATTCTGCGCCCCGCGACGTGTGTTGACATTGCAGGCCTCAGGTGACCTACTAACCGGAGCAGTGTTGCTTAATAGCAACACTTTGGCACGCAAGTCACCTATGGTGTTCTCTGAGGCCTCCAATTTTGCGTGCACTTCGGCCAAGCTTGCTTTTAGGAACGTGATGTCCTTCAACAGCCTGGTGACGTCGACATGATCGAACGTGACAGGGGGCAGCTAGCTTGTGTAGCTCCTTTGCCACGAAAGCAGGCACTTCGTCAGGATCGGTTTCCTTCAGCAAGGTAATGATGTCCTGCACACTTCTTTCACCCCCGTCCCTTCGGCGAGACGGCATCTGGGCACTCTTCCCAAGCGTCTGGAACAGGAGCGCCTTGCCACTGCAAATCTCTTCTTCCTTGAAATTGGATTTGCAGATCTACATGATGCTGACCTCGTCCATAGTGTCGATGGCGTGCTGTATAAACGCCAACAATTCGTTAGCAATGAGTTTTTGCGAGTCCATTGCTGATAGACGACGCGCGCTGCGCTAGTCGTGAATTAAAATAATTCAGCTATGCAACGGACACGTCCGCTTCCGATCGCGCATTACGGAGCAATCAAGCATAAGCATTTACAAAACAAACCAACTGGTTGGCGTTTCAGTGGAACTCTGTCTTGTCTATAGATATAACGTTTGGTAAAGGAACTCTACTTTACTCATAAATAAAACCGGCCAAGTGCCAGTCGGACTCGCGCATAAAAGGTTCCTACCAAAAAGGCCAAAAAAAAGAGTTTGCTGTATGGGAGCCCCCCTTTAATTACTTTATTTTGTTTTTAGTATTTGTTGTTATTGCGGTAACAGAAATACATAATTTGTGAAAATTTCAACTGTCTAGCTATCGCGGCTCTTGAGATACAGCCTGAGGCCTTACTCCGCAACACAATGTCCGTATATTCGAAACCATCTGTCCCTATCACTCATACCGATGTCTTAAAGTATCTGAAAGAGACAGATATATCCGTAAATTCGAGCTTCGTGTTACAGAGTAAGGCCTCTGGTGACAGAGCGATGGACAGACGGACAAACAGCGAAATCTTAGTAATAGGGTCCCGTTTTTACTCTAAAAAGACATAGCTTAATGCTTGTTCAAGGACAAAAGCGGAGCGGAGGAGCAGCGGCCTTAAACAAGTTGCTTTCTTATATCGTTTATGGTCGTCGAATAGATAATAAATATTTATGATATTAAAAAGCAACTTGTCTAAGGCCGCAGGTCAGTGACAGACGGCACACTAAACTAAAACTTCAAAGCTGTTGCAACGCGGAACCTCTTTCAGTACAAAGAAAGGAGTTAAGCACGCATTTTGCACCAGTTGCTTGGTATCGAATGAGCAGGCTCGGATGAGGAATTTATGGTGCTTTTGGCTCAAAACACGAAAAAATATAGTCTTCGAAAAGAAATAAATATTGATTGATGATTGATTGATGTCTATTACGTGAGAAAGTGCATGTGTGTCTGAAGTAGCACTGAGGATGCACGCGTCTGCATCAATTGACAAATTGCCGTCGGTGGCTAATTCGACAAATGTTGAAAGTATAAATGAAAGTTTGTAACTCAATCCAACCAAAACGACTGATCAGATCTAAATGAAATTTGGCAAATATTTATACCATGTACCTTCCCTCACGAGTTTCCGGTACTTATTTTTGCACTGTTGCAAGCGCCATGATCATAAAAGTGTTTATTTGCACTCTATCAAATTGAGTACCTTTCAACTCTATAGAAATACGTTTGTAATAACATTTGCTCGCGTTTTCGTCTGCTGGAGTTAGAATTGAGGTCAGAGAGAAACGAGTGATACTTAAAAAATATAAAAAGGTAATTATCCGGCGTGCAGTGCCATCTATCCGGCTGTATCACGTAATTCTATACATATTTTTTTACAAAATACAACTGTTTTGCTAAATTATGTTATTCCCGCGGGAAAATTTAAGCCTAAATGTTATTACGATGTGTTAGCTAAGTTATTGTTAAGTTAAGTTTTAATAAAATCCATTTAATACTTTTTGCCTGAAAGACTAACACAAACATACTTCTACACATCCATACATACAAACTTTTGCGTTTATGAATTAGTAGAATAAGATTTACACTTGAGGTTTTTTTTTATACATACATACGAGCAAACTCTCCTAAAATCCTAAAGATATTTCAATGTCTTTCTATTCAAACTTCCATTGATATCAGCTCAAATTCATTAACCTCTCCCCTAATGCTTATCACATTCAACTATTACAATCGCGCCTCATTTTGGTATGTAATTATTCACAGTATTCATTAATGCGAATTCATTTTATCGTAAGCACTTAGGTTACAAATGTTATTCCTCGTGGTTACATTGAAATAAGGGAATATCACCCTAATCTATTAGTAACTTGTTTAAAGCTATTGCATAGCTTTTATCGCGGGCCTTAAGCGTGGAGACCGAATCCAGAAATTCCGTACTGAAAATAACCTAACACCCCCCACTTCGACCGGCACAGTGGTGAAACTTTTTAGTTTTATAATTGCATAAGTTGATAAAAAATGCTATGCAATAGCTTTACTAAGGCAGTCTCCGAGTGCCACACGTCTTTTTTTATTTTATTTAAATCGCTTCCATTTTAAAAGTAATTTTCAAGGATCTTCTGAAAAACGATTTATAACGTCTTCCGTGAAAGAATTGCCAATACTGTTTACAAGTTTTTTATGTACACTGAGCAAACAAAGTTCATTTAACCTGTCTTCAATCATTGTTGATCTCAGCCACGTTTTCACGCGTCTGAGAAGGCATTGCCAGTAAAATTTGTAGGGCTGTTTTCATCCATCGTCGCGCGCGGTTTTTTGACAATTGCATCGTGCATTTTGCCCACATTTTGCCAGTGTCTACTGCGCGGTTTATTTTAAAGTTAGAGCATAAAGCCCCGTTTACTTTAATTAGTAATTAGGCGAGTTCATACATGTTTAGGGCAATACGGTTTGGTCGAATGTAATTAGGACTTTAGATTTTAGGCGAGCCGAAGGGCACCCCAATTGAACTGGGGTTCTCGCTAGGTATAGAGACATTTCACTTAATTATGCATGTAAACATTTTGACGTAATTTCAAATTAAGATAATTGTTTCAAAAATAAATACTCGTATTTTCATACAAAACGGTTCCTTAATAAAGTTTATCAAGGTAATTAATATTTTTAAAATAATCTTTGACTACACTATAGTATACATCTGATGACATAGTGTATTTAGCTTGCAACACTTACTAAACATCCTGTATAACTGAAACAAAGTGGATGGAACTAACAAGGAACCAATCCAAAAATATTTACTTTCAATTAACTGTCAAATCAAAAGGAGGGTTTTCACCCTCCTTTTTGAAGAAGGTTCAAGGCAATAAAGATTACTCGAAGAATTCCAGAGCAAATTCCATTCTCACTTGATACTATCCACAGTATTAGACAAGAATGGAATTTTCTATAAAGACAGAGTTTATTGGCTGAATTGGTAGACGAAATCTGGATTGCAGGTTTATTTAATGTTAAAATATAAAGTGCTAACTTATTTTTATATTAAATTATGTTAAAAAATATAAAAAATGTAAAATCATCTTGACATACATGTCCGTTGATAAAAGATATTTGAAAAGTTTTGAAATTGCTACTCAAAATCTAAACCGGTATTCAGTACTAAAGGATATTTTACCTGAATTCTGTGTGCTACATTATCAGCAAGTAGGTAATATGCCATATACAGGCTGAAATTTTAACAACTTTCCAAAATTTTTATAGGCGTTCAGTATCGTATTTAGAGCCTATTTACGAAGTAAAAAATGTAAATCAAGTTGTCACCCGAAAATATTTTTCGCGATATAGTTTTCAATTTAACGGTCCTAGGCTTGTTAAGTTATAAAGGGAAGATCAATAACTTATGAATAGTATCGTAATGAATGAATGTGATGCACATCGCGAAAAAAAAGTGTTGCTAGGCGGCAAAAATTTTAGATTTTTGGCGTACATTTTCTAAGTGCTTTATCTTGACATTTTTGTACTGGGCTATACCAAAAGAAAAAATACGTCAATTGTTTTTGTCTAGTAGATTGACATATTAAAATTTGGAAGGTCGTTAAAATTTCATCCTGTATGTATACTTTTATTAAAAATAGACATTATTACTTCTTCTTTTATTGATACTTCACAACAATATGAAGCATATTGAATGTGGGTGAGGTAATTTCTTGTTCAGCACCAAGTGTGAGTGGGTGCTGAACAAAAGTACGCATTTCGAGTTGTATGTCGGTATACGTTTTTGTTGTAGTGGATGCAAAAAAACTACCTTCAATAATTTTTTTTCGGTCTGAATGGCTGTAGTTCTTGAGTTTTTGATTTCATAAGACTTTGGGATCAGAACAATGTATGTAATACTATTTTCTTGACTTTACGCGAACACTATACATTTAAATGAAAGATATGTTTACGGATTTTAATTCGCGTCTATTTTGAATTAACCCGACGCGACGGTTTCGACGAACGACGACCTTTTATATTGTTCGAATCTTCGGGTTAAACCAAAATAAACGCGAATTAAAATCCGTAAGTATATCTTTTATTTCAATGTAGGTATGTGATAAGAATAAGAATATTTTAATTTCTCAAGAATGTGGTACAAAACAAAGATCTTACATTTGGTTTCATCACAAGTACAGGACACATTCACCCAGCTTGGGCATGCAAAATATGAAATCAATTTAATTTAGGTAAAAAATTTCAATATCATAATCAAAATAAATTCATGTGTAATGTTGTCATGTTGTTTCCACTTATTAATTAATTTAATTGCTTTGAATGTAATGAAATAGTGTGCGTCTAATCCATTCCAATTAACACAGCGAATACCGCATAAAATGGACGGAGCACACAAAAAGTATGCAAGGAAAATTAAAACGAAATAACTTGAAACGCGGCTTCCTTTTCTTTATTAAGACTCTCAAAGTAAACTCATTCTGTACATGAAGACCGCCAGATGTAAAACAGGTCCATCCTGAAATTAACATAACTTGGTAATTATAATTGAAACTTTGGCAATATAATTATATAAATAAAAATATGAATATGAAAACGTAGATGACCTTTGACTTTGTAAATATTAAGAGAATTAATACTTTGATAATTGGATTCGGAAATACCTAGTGCATATCAAAATATGTTTTTCTTTTTAAGTCAGAATCGTAAAGCCGTTTTGCGACAGAAACTGGGACAAAATGCCTTAACGTGACTTCCGTAACACGACTAATAAACCCCCCATCTGGTTTCAGACAGAGCTCTGTTCAAGCAGTTCCGCTACAAGCAGCATCACATACAAGATTACAAACAGGACCGTGATCACTATAAAAAGCATTAATAAAATTGACAGGACCTTTCCGGGTCCGTCCATTCGTAGTTTCCATCCTGTATCAGTATCGAGGCTGCACACGACAGACCAATGACCTAAAATGCATTTTTTGTAAAATATATTTTTAATAAAATGTCATACCAGCAAATCCCTTAAACACTTACAACACTTACTAAAACATTTTTCTATACATAAGTACCTATGTCACTTATACAGGGTGTTAGGTAAATGGTATAACAAGCCGAAAGCAGCTATGTAAACATATGCATATAATTACTATGGTGAAGTCAGAAACTTGATACCATATATATTTTTATTTTCATACAAACTAAAAATTGAAAACTATATTGCGAAAAATATTTTCGGGTGAAAGCTTGATTTACATTTTTTACTTCATTAATAGGCTCTTAATACGATACCGAACGCCTATAAAAATTTTGGAATGTGGTTAAATTTTCACCCTGTATGCATACATGAACATAGGCTGGTTTCAGCTTGTCATACTACTCGTATTTACCTAACACACTGTAGATGGGTACAATATTCACAATGATGGCAAATACATAATTGATTAAGTTCTTAAGTCGTTGGGAATAATCTATAATCTATAATAATACTCGTATTATAAAGCTGAAGAGTTTGTTTGTTTGTTTGTTTGAACGCGCTAATCTCTGGAAGTACTGGTTCGAATTGAAAACTTGTTTTTGTGTTGGATAGTCCATGTATCGAAGAAGGCTTTAGGCTTTATAACATTACGCTGCGACCAATAGGAGCGAAGCATCAGTGAAAAATGTTGCAAATATAAAAACAGAAATTGACGCATACAAGGTCGCGGGGAACAGCTAGTATTAAAATAGTTTATGAATACATGTACCTAATTGCATTTTGATGCCAAGGCAAAAAGCTATGAACCACCATTGATATGTTTTTTTTCTGTAAACTTAACATTATAATTTAAATCATAAAAAATATAGCCTTTATTTAACGTATCAATCATCAAGGTTAAGGAAATTTTTATGGCACCCATGGTGGGCAAATCTGAATAACACTTCTCCAGGTTTTCTTATTTGAAGAACAATACACAAATTGGCTAATTTCATCACGACTCATAATATAATACACCACATTTTGTTTTCACGATAAAGATGACATTAATGGATATTACTCCTCCATAATTTATCTGAGTTTAAGCAACTATCCAAAGTATGATAAATTGCGTTTTCGCGGAAGGTTTAAATTTAATATGATGCATAAAAGTTTAAGAGTACCTATTCTGAAAAAAATTAAACATTAATACGATCTTCATCATCGTCTTCGTCCATACATATGCCTCTTGAAGAGGTTTTAGCCATAATCGCCACGCCTGGCAAGGTCATTGGCGATAACAATTCAGCAAATGATGCTAGAAATCGATGCTACCCAACTTATTCTAGCAGTACTTATACGACACCTTCAGGACGAGCAGAGGTGGTAGGTACTGTAACACGTCTGACACCGCATGGCAAAACAAACGCTTAGTGGAGAAAAAATTCTAGCAAAAAATAAAAACTTTACAGTATTTTAACTTCAAACAAATGAAAAATAATCTTTTATCAGAACCCTGAGTTAAGAATAGTATACGTTGCTAGAACATTAAGAACAGCTTTGCCTGGCACTAACTTCAAAGTTCAAAGATATAAAACCGTGTGGAACTTTCCTTTGAAAAATACACATCATTCCCGAAACGGAGTTTAACAAAGTACACAAATATTTAGATCTTTCAGTGCTGCTTTATGTAAGTACTCGATTTGCTGTGTAAAGTCTAAACTATTTTAGTCCTATATTTACATATTAATACACTAAGTTACCTACTAAGTTATTTTGCACAACATGGGAAGAATGTTTGCTTGTCAGTCTAAGAGATCCTACCCTATAATCTTCTTAACATAACATTTAAACGACAGAAACTCGACGATATAGGTACTCGTATGCCATAAATTTTGAGTCCGTGTCTGACGATCACCAGGACCTTTTTTGTAGTTTGTCTGTCAGTCTGTTATTTTTTTCTATCAATTAATAAAATAAGAAAGGCATCGATGTACGCTATTTGTGACGTCTAATAAATGACAGGTTGCGCCGGGCGGTCGCTCGGGGCGGGGTGGCATTACCGACGATTACCGAGCTAGCCGCCGGCCCGAGCGGACGTGTGCGCACAACTTGGTAAAGTGATAAAGTGTGTTTTATTTAACATCGAAAATGGGGACACCACACGTGGCGACGAGCCCTCCAGTAAGTGGTTAAAATAATCTAATTATAAAACTGTGTGTGACAAAAAGAGGGAGACAAAGAACTCGTGCATAAAACAAGGCTACCAGTTGAGTGTTTAAGCATAAGTAAACTAAAATTAGGTTACTACCGAACTAGTATTCTGTATAACATTTTTAAGTTAATAACCTAGCCGTAATATTTCACGAAGGAAAATAAATGTACCTACTTTTATGATTTTCATTATTTTTACATTTGCAACAAAAGATGGGTACCTATGATGATAAGTTATTATGAGTATGCCAATACCGTTGTGTTAAAGTTTACTATTAATCTCTTATTTGTGACAGAACTAAGAGTTAGCAGCTATTATTAATAAGCATCTCGTCGTTATTGTATGTATCTTCTTTGTTCGTGATAATTCATAATAGACTTAACTATAGCAAGCTAACTATGAATGCATCGACCTTACACTGTAAATAAAACTATGAACTATAGTTTGTATTGTACAAAAGATTGGCTTGAACACTAAAGTACCAAGGGTATAAACAATGCACAGAATTTTGCCAAGGTGCATTAATTACAAAAGGACAAGGAGCCTAAAGGAGCAATTTTGCCAAGGTGCATTAATTAAAAAAAGGGCAAAGTGCCTAAAGGTGCACGGAAAAAAAAGATTTCCTACAATACTACAAGAACGTTTAGTTAAAAAAAAAACTGTTGAGTCTACGAAAACCGGGTTGAGATAAATAAAAATATCGTATCGTGAAATAAGTGACTTGTAAACATTAACTTATGATTCTAGTTAAACATGATTTTGTAACAATTACTTTTAAATCGTTTTGATTAACCACGTAACATGATAAATACGAATAGGTTTGTAAAAATTATGATGCATCTGTAACGGTGAAAATACGCATTGTAATCTGTACCCGTCAAATAGGTTATTATCTGCGGTAAAAGCGGAGAGGAACGGGGGAGGGGGGCGGTAACCGCCAACCGCCAAAACACATGCTTGCAAGCACAAGCAAGCGTCGAAACCAGTTTCAACCTGACTCAACAGTCCTCCTCCCTGGCCGTCCGCCGGCCGCCCCGGTGTTGTTTGTTTGATTTGATTATTTATTATTTGTTGTGTGTCGGTCGTCTACGCCGCCGGCGCGAGTACAGTGTTTTGCCTGGCATACAAGTGATCCTTTACCAATGGATGAGGATGTGAAAGTGTTGTTGCAGGCGTGGAATTTAGAGGGCTACATCGAGCTATTTGCAAGTAAGTAACGTATTTTTTCCTAAAATAACTAGTAGTTGATTAATTAATTTGATAAAACCAATATAATCATTTTAAGTTTTCCGGTGCACGCTGCAGCTAACTATTATAGTCTAAAGTGGGTGGTACCTACCTACATCATAGTGTCTTTTTAATTTACGACACAAAAATAGGTAATGAAGTACCTACTTAACGATTAATGTTGAATGAAACGGGCATGATTAAATTAGGTTTATGTTATATAGGTATACTATTAAACTATAGGACTATAAAGTACCAATATAGTTGTTATTCATGCTTAACAAATAGGTATTTCACATAAAACCCAGATCAAAAAGTGCGTGTCAGGCCACGCGCAATCTAGGGTTCCGTAGTTTTCCGTTACAGTATGTAGTATTTGCTACCTGATTTACAAAATTAAGACCATCGTATAAGTAATTTCCTTCACTAAGTAAGTTTAAGTTAACTCTGCAAGTATAGTAATATAAAACACTACTTAACTGTGTAAAAAGTTTTCCTTTTAACTTCGTTATTATACGAGTACTACACTGTCGTGTATTTTTTCACATTTCTTTCGCTGTCAGAGGCTCTAATTTGTAACAAAAAATGGCATTTTAAAACTTATTATATTATTACGCAAACCTAAAATAGTAACTAATTAAAGTACTATTGTTTGCATGAATTATTTTAAATAGGTAACTGATTTATTGATTTTATTAAATACCTACTTATGTTTATTTACAGAAAACAAAATTACCATTGATTGTCTACATCTGCTCGATGTACAGATGATTAAAGAATTAATTCCAGTCATAGGTGACAGGGCTATATTTTCAAAAAATTTAGATAATTGGATGAAGTTGTCACAACAGTCAGATAAAGAAAATCTACTTGTAAGTTAATCAAATTGTATTGCGCTATATAAAATAAGTAATTGTTTATTTAGGTAATTAAAAAATAATGTGTTTTTGAAAAGTTTATAAATACAAAAGGCAATTATTTGTATATTAGTAGTTGGAGTTACTTCAATTGCCGACCACCTCCGTAGCAGAGTGTTGTCCCCATCTCCGAGGTCCTAGGTTCGATTCCTATAATACAAATGCTAGCTACTTACCTTAAAACTAGAGCAATGTATGTGATATTGTTCAATAGTTATTACCCATGGCAGAACAGAAATTAAAAATTATCAATCTTGGTAGGTTTCTTTAATTTATATTTTAGAAACTGTTTTAAAAAGCATTTACTTATTTAGTTTCTTAATCAAAACATGTAAGTTTAATGTTACTTACTAAGTAAGTTCATGGATTCCATTAATTTTAAATGATAAAATGAAAAGATTGTTCACATGTTTAATTTGATTGCCTTGGAGTAAAATCTTATTTGTGTTCAGTATTTTTCTTGTGTGTGTTAGTGATTTAATTAAGTGATGATATCTCACTTAAATTAAATTATTTATATTAATTATTTTATTTTATCAAGCAGGATTTGGATTCTACTACAGAAGTCAACCATGATATAGATGTCTTATCAGATCGACATCATGATCCATTTAGTAGCATTTCTAATATAGAAATATTTCAACTTGAGAATGAAAATCAGACATGTGAGAGTGTAATGTGTTCATCACCCATTGCATCAACAAGCAAAGATTCCAGCCTGTGGGATTTACAGACTAGTTCTGTAATCGAGTCTACGGGAAATACAGGAGTCTTCCAATGCAAGGTGGGTATGGTTGCTCGAGGTACAAATAGTAGATGTTGACTTTTTATTAAAAAAACACAAACTTTGTTCCAGAAACTATTGGATATCCTTCAATCCAGTGTAGATGGTAGACTATTACTAAGTTTGCATCAGGATGATGGGTTGCTAAACAGTAGTTCAAGAAGAAAACTTTGTAATATTATAATTAAATATTTACTTGGAGATGACCCAAAAATGGCAACAATTCCCAGTGCAATTTTATGTGACATGGCTTTCCAAATCAAGGAAATTTTCAAAAAGGAAAACATTAGCACCTACTTCATACCATACATTAATAATAAAAAATTGAATATTAAAAGGTGTGCTAAAGGAAAGTTATATGATTGTCTTCATAATAGAAAACGTGAATATCGTTTAGCTGTAAAGAAGTTAAGAAGTGCTAGTAGCTACACATCAACAGATACTGCATCAAATGAAAATGGTAAAGGGTTTGAAACAAGTAGGTGGTACTTACAAACTTATTGCAAATGTATTTGATATAAAGGGTGAGATTTTAAGATAAGAGTGGATGGCCAAATTCGTAACTGTGCCATTAGTGAAGTTTAATTGCTAAAATCAAAACCATATTAACCTTCTTTTTTAATCACTACAAAATCTCAGCAGTCGCTTCCCGGCTAAGCCAAGTGATTTATCTAAAATATAAATACAAAGTTTTGATTATAGCCTAAATCAAGCTTATTTCTTTTCAATATAATTCTTACGGATTTCACCTTTTACTCCCATCTCAAAAACTCATTCCACATAAATATTTTATAGTGGATTATCCCATTAAGCCCTAGTAAGAAGCTACTATTGTAATATGGGTAAATAAATCATTTTCCGGTATTTTCAGCTGATGTGTCTGATGATATAGCGTGGATAAAAAGTTCAACTGAACCATGGAAAATGCTAGAAAAGAAATGGAAAAATACACAACATTTTAGACAAGTGGAAGCCAAAGACTTAACTATTTCCAAATACATGGCACTGTATCCTGGTTTAAAAAAACCTACAGGGTATCACTTACTGTGTATCGATTTTGATGCGCTATATCCTGATGCGAAAGATAATCTATACAAGTACTTTGGGCTGTCCAAAAAAGCTATTTTTGAATTAGCAAACAAGAAATGTATTACAAATAAAGGCATGCAAGAGACAATAATGTCTATTACTAATGTTTCAGAAGAAAAAGATCAAGGTACCTAACAAATTATTATTTTATTTTATATGCGAAACAACAAAAACAAGTTAGTTATGATTGAATTCTTTGCCACAGTGGCAATTAATTACTAACATTTACAATAAATGGTTTTAATATGCACAATGGTATACGTTATTTGTATGTCTTGTTCATGCGTTATTCTATCTGTAACCTATTACTACTTAGTCTTTATTTTCTGATAAAATAGAAATAATTAATATTTCTTTCAGGGGGCAGTTCAGAAGAAGCGGAAAATATATCGGCATTTATGTTATTGCCACTGTTAGCCGGTCTACCCATATTAAAAAAATCTAAGAAAAATTGCTGGCGGCCATCGCGTCAGGAATGTCAAGACGGGTTCATTACACACGTATCGAGACAAATGGACTTACAAGAAACAATCAAGAAAAGAAATGAGAAATATTTCAAACATGGTATTACTTTTCAACCTTCGATTTTTATTGTTGGCGAAAATTTAAGAAAAATTGAGCAATATTTTATAATAGTGGAGAACATATTTTACACAGTTCATAGTATAGTTGAGGCGGTTGACATCTGTTTTAAAATGTATCAAGCTTTGCATTGTGAATATTCGTTTGAATGTGAAACGGTATGGCATTTCATTCAAAGGGGATTTTATAAAATAACGACACCTTACGACAAACAATTTGTCACAGTAAATTCTTTATTATCAGATTTGCAATTAATAGAGTAGTAAAATTATAAAAATGCCCAAGTGTTTTGTTTGTCAGTTGATTTTATCAACTATAAAAGACTTATGCCACCACTTCAAATATTTTCATGCAAATTTTAAATTTGATCATTACCAATGTGTCGAGGTAGGTTGTAATAGAAAATATTATTTACTTAACTCATTTAAAAAGCATTCACAGATGCATATCTGCTCAGATAAAGATAGAAATACTGCAATAAATAACTCAAGTGGCAATTATGTTCCTCTTAATAGTTTTAGTTCCTTAAATACCATTCAAAATGAAAATCATTATGTAAATGATGTTTTACCAACTGTTAAAGAAACATCCTCTGCACAATCTAAGACTGATTCAGCAGATTCTCTGGTAAAATTTACAGCTGCTTTATACGGTAATGCTTTGATCCCAAGAAACGTAGTTCAATTTGTCATATCAAACATGAATGATATGGTTTCAAATTCTGTAATTAAACCCTTACAAGAAATTTTATCCGAATGTCAATCCCAATCTCAAGGGCTAATGTCTATTGAAATGTCTGATCGTTTAAGTCGCCATTTAAATGCATTTAGTAATTCTATGAACCATGTACGAACAGAACATGCACGTTTCTTGCTTTTTAAAAATCAAGGTACGTACATAGAGCCTACAGAATATATTATTGGGCAAAGAATTGAAGGCACCCATGCTAATAATAATTTTAGATTAAATCCAATTACAGCTACAGGACAAAGCATTTCTATTCGACTAGTTTTGAAAAGATTTTTTGAGGTAAACAATAATATGTTTAAAGAGACTATTCAATGCTATAATGAATATTTAGCTTCTTCTAACAGTGATATCATACAGAATATAGTGCAAGGCTCTGTATGGCAAAATAAAGTTAACTCTTGTAACGGAAAAATAGTTTTACCTCTTGCACTATACTTTGACGACTATGAAGTGGGCAATCCCTTAGGCAGCCATGCTGGTGTCCATAAATTAGGCGCTGTTTATATATCGATTCTTTGTCTCCCGCCCAAATATTTGTCAAAATTACGAAACATTTTTCTGGCGTTACTTTTTCATTCATCTGACCGCCAAAAGTTTGGAAACAGACTGACTTTTGCTCCAGTTATTTCAGAGCTAAATTTTTTAAGTCTGCACGGTATTGAGCTAAATTTTCCTAATGAGCTTCCTTTTAAAGTGTATTTTGAATTAGCTGTTATTTTAGGTGACAATTTAGGTATTCATGGCTTAATTGGGTTTAGTGAATCTTTTTCTGGAAACTTTCCTTGTCGAATTTGTAAAATACATAAAGAAAACCTAAAGTACGCTCACGAATGTGATGACGAGTTGTATCGTACAATGGAGCAGTATTTGACGGATTTAGATATTAGAGATGTTACAATCACGGGTATCAAAGAGGAATGCGTATGGCATGACGTAGACGGGTTTAGTGTCATCGATAATGTAGGAGTAGATATTATGCACGATTTATTAGAAGGTGTATGTAAATATGATTTATCTTTTTTATTGCATACATACATATTTGAATTGAAGTTATTTAAAATAGAAACATTGAACAACAGGTTGATATCCTTTGATTATGGACCTGACCGCGATAATCAACCCCCATGCGTGCTACCAGATCATATCCGTAAACAGACTATCAAAATGTCGGCTTCAGAAATGCTTTGTTTTGTAAGATATCTTGGATTGCTGTTAGACGATTTGATTCCCTCGGACGATCCACTTTGGGAGCTCTATTTATGTCTAAGAAAAATATTAGATATTGTTACTTCAACACATTTGCAAAGAGGAACGTTTGATTTACTCCAATGTTTAGTATCTGAGCATCATAAATTATATTTATTTCTTAGTAAAAAGTCATTAACACCAAAGTTTCACTTCTTAACACATTATCATCATATGTTAAAAAAGTTTGGCCCGTTGGTATCAATCTGGTCTATGAGGTTTGAAGCCAAACATCGTATATCAAAACTGTCGGCTAATGTATCTAGCAATAGACGTAACATTTGCAAATCTTTAGCTATTAGACACCAATTAAAGTTAAATAACTCATTTCTTAATGATAATAATGTGGACAAACAGTGCGGCCAAAAAAAGCCAGTGACTCATAAAATTAGACAAAAAATTATAAACTGTTTAAATTTAAACGATGAGTCTATTGAAAAGTGTAATTGGTTAATTATTAATGGGATAAAGTATAGGTCTAACATAATGTTAACTTTAGACATAGTTGATGGAATGCCGAAGTTTGGTTTAATTGAGAACATTTTTGTACACAATGCTGGTATAATTTTTGAAGTTAGTATTTTTGAAACAGCATACTTTGATGAAAGATTACATTGTTTTGTTGTTATACGGAGAGAGACAGAAACAGAGTTTTATATGTATGATAAACTTTTTAGCTATGTGCCAAATACTTTGACTATCAGCCGCGATGGTAAAATATTGTATGTCACTGTGAGGTCTCCGTTATGATTATAATATTAAATTAAGTATTTTAGTTACGTTTTAATACTTATCTGTTAAATGGCTGATAGCAGCCAACTAGCGCCACCAATAGATATAATTTTGTAATATCTAAATCAAACTAATTCTTTTAAAAGCTGTAATGGTAATACACACATAAAATACTTTTAAAATCTTGTAGTTTTAAAATGAGTTTTTGCCACATGTGGTCACTTTTGTTTTAAGTCCATTTGAAAGAAAACTAGTGGAGTGAAGGCAGAATTCAAATTCATGTATTTTATGAGTGCATTGCCGATCTATTTTATTAAACACTGTTTTAAAAGTTTTAAAATTAAATCCATAGTTAGTTAGCTAGTTGGCTACAATCAGCCCCTTAAAGTAATAGGTTTTCCCTACAAAGTGATTTTTATCAAATCCTGAGGATCTTATCCTCAGGATATTTAAATAAATTGATTTCAGCTCCTCACACAAAAAAGGTAATTTTAAACCACTGAAACTGATTTGGTTTTTCATGTTATGTTGAGTCAGTACAATAATGTTAAAAAAGTAATAAATTCAAATTATGTAAGTAGTTTATAAATAAAAAGTCGCGATATGGTCTTTCGGTGTGACTGAAACAAAATCAACAAATAAATTAATATGAACAGTAAATATATGTACATACATATATACAGGGTTAATTTTTGAACACTATGCAATGTTGTATTTATGAATATGAACAATTTTTATTATGGAACTAATAGTGAAATAAAATAAAAACAGCTGTTCCATACATTTGGGTCGAGTAACACTCGAACTTTTGTATGGAACAGTTATTTTTTTAAAATTTCACTATGCTAATAGTGAAATCAAGAAAAAAAATCTGCTATCCCATAGACTCTGTATACAATGTGTAACACTCAATACGCTAAACCTCTTAGGAGCTTCTCTATGAGACCAACATCGAAAAAAATAAAACGATTCTCTTAACAAATGTCACGTGACGAAGAAATTAGTATGGGACATTGATCTACGTTTATTTTTTTCTATGTTGGTCCCATAGAAAAAGTCATTGTATTTGAGCACCAGAATCAGCACCTAAGAGGTTTTGCGTATTTGACGTTACACGTTGTAATATGTGTAAATACTTTATAAACATTGCACAAATTTCATTACAGGAAACATATTTAGAATCGTGCAATTTAGGCGGTCTTATCGCTATAGGCTATCTTTTTCATAAAACCTAATGTACAGGACAGTTGTATCTTAGTTTGTTCGAAAATAACGCCCAAACAAAAAGACAATTAAAAAATATATATGTTTGTATTCAGACACACCGAAACACCATATAG
This sequence comes from Anania crocealis, assembly GCA_949315895.1. Taxonomy (NCBI): domain Eukaryota; kingdom Metazoa; phylum Arthropoda; class Insecta; order Lepidoptera; family Crambidae; genus Anania; species Anania crocealis. Next base: position 6,196,996 of record OX438863.1, read on the forward strand.
TCACTATTTATTTGTAAATTTCTTCAATCAGTACAGTCTCAGTTTTGTTTAAGTTTTTTATTTGTAAGTATAGATAATATTGTTTCGCTATTACGATAAAAGACAATACCCTGATTTTATACGAGAACAATAAATGTTACAATAATGTTGCAATAAAGATGAGTAAACTAATACATTTTAAACTTTTTTATTTCTTGCATTTACATAATTTTGTAACTTTTGTCATTATGTTCATTGGCGGGATTGAAGTTGTTTTCTGTACCTATAGTATTGAATTTGAAATACCCTATCAAGCCGAGACGTACGTACTCTATAAACTACCCTGAACAATGATTGTTCTACGACTTTTCTGAAAATCGTTTTTTTTTCAATTTTTCATACAAAACTCGATCAGCGGTTTGGTCATTTGTATGAAAAGTCGATTATTTTTTGAAGATTTTCAGAAAATTGGTAGAACAAACATTGTTCGGGGTTGATGTATAGAGCACGTATGTTTCGGCTTGATAGGGTATTTACCAAACATCCTGTATACAGTCAACTATCGAAGTGACAAATGTTACAATAAGAGTACAGTCCCCATTACAAAAACTACATTGTAATCATTGCATGGATGCACTGTTAGGTGAAATATATTAATCAGCACTATAAACAATATTACTGCAATCATAACAATGCATTTACTGTAAAGATAACTATTTAAATAGTACTTCAAACAAGAACCATAAAGTATAGATCACTAAAGTCTTGTAAGAACTAAGAAATGACTTGTATAAGCATCCCAAATATCTGTTATTTTTAACAATTTACTTAGTAGATCGTAATAATAAAATTGTTAGGTGAACATTCCGAATCGTGTAGCGGTTACAATGTGCTTCTTCATATTTACATTTAAAATTTAACGAGAATAGCCTGGTAATATTAACAAACAGTTTTGTCGTCACATATACAGCAAAACAGTATTGTACAAAAAACCATATTCTGGTTATCTGTACGAGAATGTTTTTTCAGTGTGCAATTTTGCCAAGGTGCATTAATTACAAAAGGGCAAAGTGCCTAAAGGTGCAATTTTGCCAAGGTGAAATTAATGATTCAAATGTAGTCTTGCAAATAAATAAATGTTCTCTATTCTATTCTATTCTGTTAAGATGCAGAATCAGCGAAAAACCATTTAGCATATTACTTTCATCTATCTAGTAAATTTAATTCTAGTAATTAAAAGTAACTGAAGTAGGTACCTACTTACATAAAAGGTATAACAATTGCGGCCAAGTATCAGGAGGTTAGTGTTAAATTACAAAAAAAAAAAAACTCATTCCAAGAAAAAATTATGATATTTTGCTGAGTTGTGTCACAGTCGGTCTAGTTACAAATAAATATTATGTAATTATTTTTAATTAATGTGTAAAATTGCATAAATGCTCTAAAGTTACTCCCATTTAAGTAGTTTGACTAAGATTTTTACGTAATATGCAAAGACCCTGTATAGTGTAGACTATTCACCTATCACAGGATCTAATCAGAACACCTTTCTCAATTGCTCCAAGGGTGCATTAAATATAAGGGCGTAGGTACTGCCATTATTCCAGGTCGCCCAAAAAATGTCTTACCTTCCACCAATAGAGTCCCTATAATGCGACGGCGATCCTATACCACTAGGATCGCGTTGGGACAAGTGGCTGCTTGTAGCTGATATAGAGACTCACTAGTAGAAAAGAGAACTACTGTCCTTTACATGAGGAACAGCCTTACAATAGATCAATTTCAAAATACCCGGAGCACACATTGAAAATAAAGACAACATCAGAAACATGTACTCGTATATCAAACGGTTACCAATAAACTCAATGAATATTTCCTACTTTGACAAATCAAACTGTATAACAACACATATTCCGTCCGCTCAAAGGAACCGGGTGGAAAATGTGACAAGTTTCTAGTAAGACGGCGCCGCCAAAGTAGGAAGTGTCAGTTCACAAAGGGAGACAATGACTTGCTCTACCAAATCATAGAAACTGTGACTCGAGTGGTGTTTAAGAGTACTTATGAACACATTGCCGTAATCACGTTATCGTTGCAGATATCATTTTGAAACTTGGCATGTAGTCGTTTCAATAATATTACTTTTTTATTACTTCTATTTTTTTATAAAGATTTTAGGAGTTCTTAAATAGTACGATTCGGAATTTATCCCATATTTTCCGATTTAAGTGCCACTTACGTAGTCTTGCTTTGAATTGAATTTAAAAAAAAAAAACATTAAATGACAAATAGGAGGTTTTGCAATGGAATCACAAACTTGTTTCATTTCAAAAGTAGTATCTTATGAGTTATGTGGAATAACAATAGGGTAAAAAAATCTAGTTACAGAGTTGTTTGTGTGTACTTACATAAACAATACATTCTTGAAACATATATTTTTTAAGAATAATTAACTTTGCTAAAGCCTAAAACTAGCACTGGAAAACCAGTTCACTTTCAGGTTTTTTTTACATTGTAAAAAAAAACGAAATATTAATGCTAAGACTTAATAAATATGATACAAATTAATTTTTTACAGTTTAGTTAAACACCTAAAGAACATAATTAAGCTAAAAAAAATTTTTAATGCTTCTCCTAGTCAAAGTAGCGTTTATAGTAATAGCCTAACCCTAAACGTATAGACGCCAAGTTAACGGAATTGGAAGAAGCTCAAGTTACAGGATATAATAGGGTTATCTGAAATTCGAAGACAGGGGCAGGAGTATATAATCCTGAATTTCTGTACTTGTTATACTACCGGGAGAGTGACTGGAGTGAGTGAAGTCATCGAGCAAAACAAAGGCTCCAAAGTGTTTGCAAAAGACCTGTCTGTTGGGCAAAGCCAACGAATAAGTTGAAAACTGATGTCAGTGGCATCACCATGGCATATCTCTTCTCAATCAAGTCAAGCTAATCGGTTGACGTCGTACGCTGACAGGCTTTCACGATTTAAAATTCTTAGCCCAAAACATAGAGATTTATGTTGGACCAAATGTTTTTATTTATGATTGTGAGAGATGCCCTTGGAACAGCTTAACTTTAGTAGGTATACCTTATAAAATACCGATACAAGGTAAATATATACCATTTGCGCCAAGGGATCCAGTGGCGCTCTTGGCTACCACTCGGTTATGAACAGGCTTCAGAGGCAGTACCTATAAATTGATAGATAGATACCTACACTTTATTACACTCCAAAAAATTAAAAAATAACACACGAGAAAGACTTAGATTTGTACAATTTAGGCGGTCTTATCGCTTGAAGCAATCGCTGCCAGACCTTTGTAATACAATAGAAAATAACCATAAACATTATTATTTACAAACGCACTTCCTAAATTCCAAAAAATTTTACAAGCGGAACTCTGCTTACGATTCTGGTGATTGTTTAGTATTATTGTAAATATAATTTTTCAACCCAGTCAAAGTTTTTATAGGTGTTGGGTTTTGTGTGTAGAATGAGGTAATAAATGTGGGTCAGGTTTTGGGGGAAAATGTTTCTCGCAACATGGTTTTCAATTTTTACGGTCCTAAGCCTGTGATGGTATGAAGGGAAAATCTACAACTTATGAATAGTACCTATTGTATAAATTAATTAACTCTCACATTTGCAAATCATAGCAGTCTGTAACTATATCTGCACTTAAATAATTATTATAAGTCGTGATTGTAATATTGTGTAAGATTTGTTGGTTGCTCTTATTAAATAAATAAATAAAGCCTGAAATCTTGAGGGATGTGGACAGTTTCTATCGACAGTTATACTCTACAAAAGCACACGTCGAGTGGTACTGTTACACCCTGTATATATAAGAAGAATGGCTGCCCAGCTATGCCTTACGCTGAATCAGCATTCTGACCCCTAAGATTCACCCACTTCACGGGTTCATCAGTAAGTTCCAGATCTCGACTCGTGCCAATTGCCCCCTCAAAATTAATTCAGTGTTTTATTGTTAGTGTTATCCAATTAACCTTTTTTTTTAAAAAAAAAACTATCAACTCTGGCACATTCTAACAGTTAAACTTTCTATGCCATTTATCCCAACACCGCATACTGTACTAAGTTCCAGGGGAAATGAATACAACGGAACGATGAAACCAGCCAAGAATATAAGGAACTAAATACACCTTTTAAGAGAGTAGAAGGAGAATGGCAAACCCTACAGCCCGAAAAGCAAATAAAAGACTCGGACGATTCACATTCATATTCATTTATTGCGTCACATATGTATTACAGTGGGATGTAATAAAGTAGGGCAGTGGACATGTGGATCCTGGTAGGTCATTGCAACAATACAATAAAAATGAATCCTTATTTGTTTTTATTTTATTTTATTGATACACACAACAAATTACAATCTTAAAATGTTTCAATCAAAAATTTACAATCAAGATATAAACAAGACCGTAATCCTTAAAAGTGTGTACACATTCACAACCATATAACTCAAAAGAAAGCAAAATGAAGGAGAATTAACATATAAACAAGGAACAAAACAAACCTTATTTCCTTTGGTCATCGCATAATGCGTGAACGTCTGGATCGATTACGCTAATTCTTTTTTTTGTTTTGTTTGTTATTGCCCTAAGCATGTTTTTATGGAAGAAAAAAAATAAGAAAATTGCGCGGAAAATTAGAAAATTTAAGAAAATTAATCACCATACTAAATAATTTGTAATGTATTCTTTGCGCTAATTCAAAATTGTATAATATAACATTATGGCGTTTGACATCACATAACATTGACAGAATGCGCTGCAAGCGGCTGCAATTCCAGTGCGGTTGGCATTTGCAGTGTCGATGAGTGGATTTGTATCTGAAATATTTTTTTGATTAATTATACCAATTTGAAATCAATATTCATAGTTAATATAAATGTATATTAAAATCAAAATGATTGCAAAAATATAAAATAAATATCTAGTCAAAATTATTTAAAAAAAAATAGTTACCAAAATATAAAACGATCTAGAAATTTGAAATTAGGAATTACAATTTAAAATAAGATATATTTAAAATAATATTTTAAATGATTAATTTCAAATTAAAATATAATAATATAAAAACAATGCACTTCTTAAAATCCTAAGACATTACTGTAATTAACGATTAAAAAATTAAGATAACGTTTAGTAATATAATGTATCTTTTGTTAATTTTTAAGAAAGAGCGGGACCTCCAAACACAGGTATTATTATACTTAAATGGAGACTCCAGCCACTGGTTATGTACCTTTGTAAAAAATACTAAATAAAGAATTTTTAAATTACTGAAACTAATACGAGTATAACTAATAAAATTGTGAAGCGTATTAAAACATAGTTATAATAGTCAGTTTTGTTAATGTTATAAATTATGTATACTTAAAATTTGTACTATAAAATATTGATTAGCCATTAATTATGATTGAAGATACTCAACTGAATTTTGTTTAAAAAAGGAAGAGGTGTGACGTCTAATAAATGACAGGTTGCGCCGGGCGGTCGCTCTGGGCGGGGTGGCATTACCGACGATTACCGAGCTAGCCGCCGGCCCGAGCGGACGTGTGCGCACAACTTGGTAAAGTGATAAAGTGTGTTTTATTTAACATCGAAAATGGGGACACCACACTATTTAAAATTATTATTGTTTGATCTTGATTACAAATATTTAAAAATTTATTTGACAACTTGATTCTTTTTCCGCTGATTTTGACTCATATACGGCTAAACGGTTTTAAAATACAAGGTAAGTTAGAATACACTTAATATGATGAATAAGAATCACAAATATTTGACAATTTGATTCTTTTTCCACTGTTTTAGACCTATTTACGGATAAACGGTATTTAAAATACTAGGTATGTAAGAATACAAATTAAAACAAGTAAGATTAACAACTATTATTAAGTATCTAGATTTTTTTAATATTTTTTTTTTTCAGATGGCTTTTAAAACAATCGTTATGTCACCCACCTCGCTTAAAGCCTGATTTTCATATCTTGCACACTGTTTCAAAATCGAATATTTACCTTATTATTGCCATTATAGTCTCGTATTACAGTGTTTGTTAAACTCCTACAAAACGATTCGATCGATTCTTATGAAATTTTGGTGTTTACTTACAATTACCTATTATTAGGTAGACCAGTAGTCTGAGAGAAGGTCGTAAAATATCATTCATCTTGTAAAAATGTACGCTTCCCGTAGGATAATATCAGATTCCACGCGTATGAAGTCGAGAATGAGTATTCGCACCTAGTAGAATTCTACCACGAGTAGAAGTTTATGTGCGTACGTGACTCTGCTTAATAATTGTCTTTAGTAGAAAGTGAGAAGAGGACCTAGAGTACCTACCAACTATGTATAAAGAACGAAATTATGTTTTCAGATTTTACATAGGATATTCTGATTAAACCAGGCTTATTGTTGAATAAGCCTGGTATTCTTAATGAATTTGTCATGCCATTATGCTCAAGCGTGGTGATAATGCCAGTACACCCATCATTGCAGTGGTAACTTGAATTCAATGATGGAGGCCTTTTTCCTGCAGTGGGACGATTATAGGCTGTTAATTTACTTTACTTGTCATGTCATGACATACGGAGCTGACACATGGACACTGACGGTACGGCTGGTCCACAAGTTTAAAGTCGCTCAGCGGGCTATGGAAAGAGCTATGCTCGAATAAAATCAGAAATGAGGTGTTACGGTAGAGAACTAAAGTTACCGACATAGCCCACCGGATTAGCAAGCTGAAGTGGCAGTGGGCTGGCCATATTAGCCTCAGCACCGACCACCTCTGGAGTAAACGAGTTCTTGAGTGGAAATCGCGTCTCGGCAAACGTAATGTAGGACCCCCTTAGGCCAGGTGGAGTGATGATTTCCGCTAGGTGGCTGGCAGGAGCTGGATCTGCGAAGCCGAGGATAGACCTAAGTGGAGTGCATTTGGAGATGCCTATGTCCAGCAATAGACTGCGATAGGCTGTTGATGATGATGATGATGAATGAATTTGACAACAATGATAAATATCACCTAGAAGGTTTTACTTGTTAAATTACCACATCCACTACTTGCATCTCTGTTAAACAAAACTCAATGTAAAATCACTGTATTCTCAAGTGTGCAATGACGAATAATATGGTATTTGCTCAAACCATCTCAAAGCTAATTTGAAACGAAACGAAACAAGCAGATTTAACTTACGATTCCCAGAATGGTTATTAGTTTCTTCCCACTCTGAACACAGTAACAGCTATTCACGACCCGGGGGATTTTGTTAATCAGGGAAACTGCGTCCTCCTGAATCTCCATTTTGTTCTTGAAAATAAATCTTGTATTTATAAAAAAATAGTATAGCTGAAGCCCCGTTGGTCTAGTAATTTGAATACCGGGCCAAGATCTCGGGGTTCCAGGTTCGATCCCTGGGTCGGGCAACAAAAAGTTTCGAATTTTCGAACGTTGCTCGGGTTTGTGATCACCAACCCGCATTTGGCAAGCATGGTGATTATGCCAGTTCCCATCATTGCTGTGGTAACTTGAATTCAATGATGGAGGCCTTTTCCCTGCAGTGGGATGATTATAGGCTGTTACTTGGGTAATAGTTGAAATATCAAAAAGTAAACTGTCATTAATATTGTAAAAAGGAAAGATTATACAGAGAATCGACAAATTTTAATCAAGATCGGAATTATTAAGTTTGTACTGCCGGTAAGAAGAATCTTATTAATGTCTGTGATACCCATTTTTTCTTAGATCAAGCACCTCGGTAGGAGTTTAAATGTAACGAATATCTTCTTTAAAATTTAACAGCTATTCCAGAGAATTATTTCAGTGGTTTACATTTTAACTATCCATTTTGTCGTCGTAATTTTTTAGAGTTTGAAACATATTTTTTGTGGGTTCGTTGCCTTAACACGGTAATAATTAAAATGATTTCGCGGAAGCAATTTCTACTGGCAAAAAATAAAGTTGTCCTCAAGTTGGCTCGAATTATATTATATATTACTGAATATAAAATTCCTGGAATGAAAATTAGGACTGCCTAAGGTGGGATTCAAAACTAACCAACCTATTCTCTTAAAACTAAGTCTTTTCAAACTACACCAGCCCATAATTTCTTAAAAACCGTTTTAAAATACATTATTTTTTTGATACAAGCAAAAAAAAAATTTTTTTCCATGTTAGTTTCTTTTATAAATGGTTAGAAAATATCGGTCGTAACGTAAGCGTAGACAAAAAAGGAGGTACTTATGAATATTGTACATACATACATACATATTATCACGCCTCCTTCCCAACGGGGTAGGCAGAGACCAAGGCCTTCCACTTACTACGATCCTGGCATACATCTTTCGCTTCATCCACATTCATCAATCTTTTCATGCATGCTCGTCGGTTTAGAGTACTCTTGAAAACTAAAAACTGACTCACAACATCAAACAGTCTTGTAGTGATAACTAAGTAATAAAAGACTCTTGTTTAGTACAAACAATTGTCATAGGCCAAAACTTTTTCGCTTCTGTATATTTTTGATTTGATTGCATATTTTAGTAGACCAGGTACTTGTAATGTCAAATTAATTCAATATCAGATAGCGCAAATAATGCAGCTTTTAATTAAATTTACTCAAAGTTACCAGCTAAACATTGAAGAATGCATACAGCATGTAACCTAAACACTACACTGCCTGCAGCGTCCACAAATAACACTCCTCGACACCTGTGCCACAAAACTCATGAAGCCACATTTTTCTAGCGCCGCACATACAAGCTGTTTGCAGAGTCGCCGGGTGCGGTAAATCAAAGAGAAGGCGAGGTCGCGGCTTATCGCAGACGGGCTAAGGGTGTGCTTATGTTGGTAAGAGGCAGAGTGATGTTAGCAGTTAAAGTTCTCGTGAGATTATTGAAACGCATTTTCTAGGAGAAATAAATGTGTATACTATATAATGATGGTTTTAAAAAACATTAAGGTTTATTGAAAATAAAATTATTTAATAAAAAGACTGGAGTGATTGCCCGGTAAGCAGAGGGTTATGGTTGTGAAGGTGAGGTTCAAGTCCCACCAAAAAAGTTTACTAACGAAATTTTTAATAAATTTAAAAATAATTTTTAATTGAAAAAACGTTTTCAAAACATAATGGTTTATATTTGAGATACAGAGAAAAACTTTTTAGCGTTCCATGGATTCACCGTGCGGGTGCCGGGTCCATCGTAGGTATGGCAGAAAGAGAAACTCCGAGTAGATCCCGTGACTTGTGACACGGGTTTAAGTTTAAGAGGCCCCATTCCGACGTACATCAACATTCACCTTCACTACTCGTGTTTCTCTCCTAATAACCTATAACCTGCTAATGCAGCTTTTGACACTCGCTCTAGTACAGAACTTACTGCAGTCTGGCCAAGCCAAGGTCTTTTAGCAGGTTATAGACAGATTTTGCTTACAGTGTATGGCAAAAGATGTAAATAACTAAGAATAATTTCTTATATCTTACTCTTCTATACGATCGATTGCACTGCAATCTATTAGTGATGAGGATAATTATTATTGGCTTTAACATATTGGCCGTTATTAGTTGAAGAGAGATTTTTTTCTGCTAGCGTCCGAGTTGTGGTGTCTTCATTGTTGAGCAGGAAAAGGCAGGTTATTATCTTAATAGCCAGTTTCGTTTTATAATAAATAAATAAATAAATGTGGACAGCATCACACATAATCTTCTGACGACATTTGAATAACTATTTAAAACACTCTTATTTTGGGAACCAGAAACCACAAAGACCCAGATCCGATGCAGAAAATTTTTTTTTTCCACCTTGACCCGTCCGGGAGTCGAACCCGGGACCTCGGAGCAGGCGACACCTTGAAAAACGCCACTCCGCCATGGAGGTACTTCTTTTAATCGTATCAAACAACATCGATATTACGATAAGGATGAGTGTTATGGTGTTATGAACAGTAGGCGGGTCAGTATTAAGTTTAATTAAATGGAAAACGCATTCGTTTGTAACTGTATTCTCACCATCCCAAGGGGCCCACTGACGAATAAGCTAATAGTGGTTTATATGGATATATCTAAACAACTTGGAGCAGGAAACTCACTACACCGATCCTACGTAGTACTATTGTGTGGTTTTTCTTCGCAAATAATATATTAAGTTGCGCTGTATTCGTAGCTATGTTTAATATGATTTATGATTGACTTCCTGCAATATGTGTGGCAAATTGATTCCAATTTTGTTTATTGACGTGCCATTTATGTTTATCATTTCCCTTTGTAGGGATGTAAATGGGAAATTGGAATGAGGAAAAACTTTTTTCTCCCTCTTTGCCTTTACAACGCTCATGGCTAAGCAAAGGCCCCAACTATGGATTTCTACGAAGATCGGCACTGACCAGCGGCTTCTCGTGACCTTGAGGTTTGTCGTCAAGTGCAGCGAGCCGTCGCCATTCCTGATCTTTGTGTTATCCAAAGTTGCTACTTAACAATAACTCAACAATCAAAAGGTGTTCATTGTTATAACGCGAGACATTTCACCTTACCTTGCCACTTAGCGGTAATTTGAATTTGCACGTAGATTCCAGAAAAGTCCAGAGTCACATGATGGATTTAAAGTTACGACCCTCAAATTTAAAGTGTGGCTCCGTCCAGTGAGTCCACGATTAGACTGTGACAGGTTTGAAAAAAGAATACTAATAAATAAATGATTAATCATGGATAACATCACATACTTTGCTATGATCCCAAAGTAACTATGTGAAGTGTATCAATCAGAAACAACTGAGGTACAAGAATACTGATTTGATTCCCAGACGGGTCACTGTAGAAATATTGACCCGTCCGGGAACCGAAAAAGTATTTAGGACCTCGCAGCAAGCAACACCTTAAAACACGTGCGTACGCCACTCCACCGGAGGTCGTCAAACAAAGAATATGTTAACGCCCGTTGGTCTAGTCTAGTGGTATAAATACCGGGCCAAGATCTCAAGGTCCCGGGTTCGATCCCCGAGTCGGGCAACAAGAAGTTTCGAATTTGCGAACATTGCTCGGGTTTGTGGTCACCAACCCTTTTGTCTGCAGTAAGATGATTATAGTCTGTTACTAACTAAATTCCAAACGATTCGGTCCACGTACTAAATAACGGGAACCGATTACTTAACCGAAATTTACTTTACAGAGTTTCAGTTAGCCGAAAACTATAGACCGACATTTCTTTTGCTATGTATCATTTGACATATTTTTAGTTCATTGAAATATCTCTTGACATAATTAAGTATCATTTTACCAAACTACGTTTCATCGATTTTCAGAATAACTTTTTACTGTTGGCCGAAGTTCCTTTTGAACTTTTTTAATTTACCAGATAGTTTATTTGCCATACGTTCACTTTACCAAAATCATATTTTACCGAATATTGGGCCACAATTATAATATTATGTTTGTAAGTGCTACTCGATTTAATTAATTAAACGATCGAGTTTTTTTTTGCTTGCACATTTATTAAACAAAGCAGGAATTAATTGCATCAGTTTATAGCGGTGTGGTCCAGTGGAAAACTGGAAATGTGACAAAATCGGGACAATCGCAGCGATTATATTTTTTTACTTAATAACATTAGCTTAGAGAATTCTTTTAATTATTTAATTTTACTATTTTTCTCTTCTTTTTTCTGGTGGAGCACCGCTCACCCGCTGATCATTAGTTGAATATCAGACATATGTATTTACATTTCATTATTTCATTAGCATCAGCATAAAAAGACAAGTAGATAAAAATACAGTCTAAGGCGTCTAAATACTAATAGTGCCAACAGATGGGTGCGTGTGAAGCAAGTACAGAAGTTCAAAGCAACCTGACTTCTAGAAATTGCGTTAACCCCGACTCGCCGTGGTCCTTCGCCATGGTACTTGTCTGCCTAATACTAGACTGTAATATAAAAGCCGTAGGCGCGGAGGGTGTGCAATCTCCGCCCACTGTAACGAGGCCTGAGGAACCTGTGCGAGCCGAAGCTGTGGAGGCGAGCGTGGGTGAATGAGTCTTGTTACGTGAGGGCGAAGAGACTGCACTTCCCGCAGCGCCGGAGAAGAGAAACTCGTAATGCTTGATTGCATGATGCATGCTTGCTTACATGCTGCATGCTTGCTGGTATGCTTTATGCTTGCTTGCATGCTGCACTACATTACATCGTTATTAAACTCTTTAGTATCTACTTAGGAACAATACTTTGAAAGCGTTTGGTGAAGTATTATTATAAAAACATGACAAATATAACAGTAATGAAATTATTGTTTGGAAAAATATTCTTCGAAAAAATGTTATTTCGGCGAATCATAAGTTTGGTAAAAAGTTACTTGACCAAATGAAACGTCGGGCTAACGATAAAGAACGAAATGACATTAGGTCAAGTGATACAATCCCAAATGTCATTTCGACGAAATTAAAAAAGCCGGAACGAAATTAGTTGCAAAGTTTTCGGTAAAATAAAATTCGGTAAAAAATAATTCGAACATAAGATTGGTAACCCTAAATAACCCTTGCATATCCCCGAGATTACTAAATCAGTGTGATTTATCGCGTTGTTTCGTTTAACGCGTAATTAAGACACGACCACAAGATTCGCACCATCGTGATATCTTTAAACGAAAAGTAAGTTTGAAAGCTATTATAGAATCTTAAGGTCATTTTGTTACGAATTATTTGACCCACGGTTTCACGGCAATTAAGAATTGTGTTTCAGACACTTAAAGCACATAATTCAAAAAGTAAGTATTAATAGTTACTCAAAAAATAAACATTGTCTCTGAGACAGTGGGTAACCTTTAATAGTACCTACCTATAGATATAGGTAGATGTACGTACATTGTACAATCTAGACCAAATCACTAGAATGGCGTTGCATAAAGATAACATCGAAATAAGGTTTGGTTTTTTTGGCCAGTAAATATAAGTTATATCATAGATACCTAATCAGTTCAAAACGTACGTTTCTTATTCAAAGCCCATTTCGTACCTTAAGTTCATAGCCCATACACATAGATCTAAGATAGGTATTCCATGTATAAAATGTCTTCTCCAAATTTTAATGGGCTTATTTACTAAGGACGTTTGGCTGTCCTTTGATTAACAATTTACAATAATTACGAAATATCCGCTGTAAAATATGTGTAAATTGCGTTTAAGTCTGATTTGACTGATTCCAAACCTTCAAGGATTTATTGAAGGATTATAATGATACATTGGAGACTCCTTAAAAAACATTATTACTATTACTATTTACTATTACTAATTATTACTATAAAAAATATTAATATAAGTGACAGCTTAGGTCTAGTTATAATCTAGAATTTTCTAATAACTCTGGTTAAGGGTCATGTTAAGACAGAATGCAACAAAATACGTTTTACAATGGCCGCTACTGTTTCATCATTTCTCGATAAGAAGCTATACAAAGGGCATTCGAACGTTCTAGAAGGTCCCAGGTCGTACCAGAGCCGTCATTCATAATTTCGTCTCAGTCACGAGATATTTGTTGCTCTAAAAAAAATTCAATGGTTCTAGTATCACGGCTTAGTTATGTTTAAGGTTTATCAACTTTAAGCCATTAATTTTCAATGTTCAAAGATGAATTACATTGTATCAATTTTGTCAAACACTGGTCAACTACTGAAAGGACTAGACACAGATAGACAAGTGAACAAAGGTGCTTAAACAGTTTACATTAAACAAACAACAAAAGCGGTAAGCCTTGCGGGATTCAAACCTGAGGCCTGGCTTTGTAGTTAAGAGTACGAGACACTATACCAAAATGGTATTCCAAAGTTAAATAATACTTAGCCAAAGAAGAATTAATATTTTTTTAATGAAGCAAATATTATAACCACGCCAAATTTGATGGTGTTCAGCCTCAGATGGACGTAACTTTTAATACTTTTTGAAAGCATTCTTTCGCAAGCTCCTTATGACCAGACATGACCTCTTAAAGCTAAATTATTTTTGTCTTTATAGAGTTTGATAAAAAATAATCAATGCTTTAACGCAGCTTATCTTTCTACTCTGAGTGTTCAAATCTTTATCTGATTTTAGTGGGTTCAATGATGGCATGAGCAAATCTGATAACATTTGTAAGTTTTTGAACACGAATTACTATCAGGGTTCAGGAATATTATTTATTATGCACATTATTGCTCATAATAACCAAAAACAACAACTTAGATATACTTACAATAGTACGTTAATTGCTTAAAAAACAGTTTAAAAATCATTAAAAATACGCGTGTTAAGAACTATCACATGACAAAATGAAGTATACCATAACTATAATGAAACCTACAACTAAAAACCTTAAAAAATAAATATAACTAATAACTAAAATATATTACTAAAAGGAGTCCCTTTAGGCAAGGATCCGAAGATACTGGCAGCGTTCCCCCTTTGTATAGCTAAACTAATTCTTTGTCCGAGGTAGCTGCCAGCTCTTCGGTCTCCTGTGATGTCGACTAACCTTTTTGCTATTTCTTTGAAAAGTCTTATAGCACTAGGACCCCAAGGACCGAGGGTCTCGACACCGAATGGGACAAAATCATTTTCGGAACCTAGACCCCTGTATTTACATGCTTTAGCTTTTTCAGCCGCTTCACATGCCGCACCAGCTCTGTTGTTGGTTCCATGTAGATGGGAAGGGGCCAGCGTGTCTGAACAGGTTGCATCCCATACCAGCACCCGGCCCATCTTCCATGGAATCAAACTCATACCATCCGGTCTCTTGCCATCGTCTCTTGCAATACCAGTCGGCTCAAGTAGACTTGGCACGTTGATGGTGGCAAGGGACCGGCGTATGATATCGTTAAGTGCTGCATGTCTCTAGAAGCGGCCTGCACTTTTTTGGCATAACAGTCCGTGATGTCCTAGCTTGTCGACATCACTGCCACAGGGACATTTATGAGGAGCGCAGACCGGAACCCCAAGCCGTAGGGTGGTTGCGATTCGGAGCGTGTCAGTCTCAAGAAATGTTCCTGTATTTGACGAAGGGTACGCGTGAAGCCAGTAGCCGGCCTCATGCGTACCCACGGCCAAAAGCCTAGCACGCGCCGAACCCGTACTAAAGCTCAAAAGATTGTCATACGTCAATTTGCAGTTTATGTCGTCCCAGCTCCGCTGAGAATTTGGAGAAAGTGTAAAATTTTGACCTGGCATGCAATTGAGAAAGCGTTTCTAGCTTCTTCCAAGCCAGCAAACTCAAAGTTTGAAGGGGATGCCCTTAAAATTTTACTTATGAGATTTGCTGAACTATGGACAGAAGATAGGAAGGCTGGTAAAGCGACACTGGAAATTTTGCGAATCCCTAAACCACCATAACGGATGGGCAGGGATGCTTGAGTCCAAGATTGCTCATCAAGCTGCATATTAAGAATTGATTCTAAGCTAATTTTAATTAAGTCGTCTACTTGTGTCAAAAGATCTGGGTGATTCCAAAAAGAACAACAACGGAGCACATACGTAAATTTTGGGACGAAAAGACAGAATTTTAAGATGCAAAGTGCATAATGTGGACTAATTTCAAGGAGACGGTCAGCATAATTTTGAAATTTAGTAATTGAAATATTAATAAATTCAGAAATAGATTCATCAAAAATTGGAGAACCTAAAAGGTAAAGGGAATTACTAGTAACTATTTTAATATTTGGAGCCAAAATATTAAATTTTTGTTTTACTTCATTTAAATTTAAGTAGCAGTTATTTATAGAAAGTTCGCATTTGTTAAAATTAAGCTCCAAACCAATGGCTTCAAATTTATTTTTGATTAAAGAAAGGTCCGAAAACACAGTGTCCACATCACCTCCTAGAGTTCCGTCGTCCAAATACCAAACTTTGAATTTAGAATTTAAATTTTTGATTATCGGATTTATAGCCAAACTAAAAATCGCAGGCCCAAGGGGATCACCCTGTTGACAACCTACTTCCGAGGACAGCTCATTAGAATGATATAACAATTTTGTTGGGTCAGCGTAACTGAGAAGAAGATAATTGTATTTTTCCGGTATATGTTGCTTTATTTCCGTCAGCAGGGTATCCCTATTTACCGAATTGAATGCATGTTTAACATCAATTTTGAGCAACACGTCAGGCTGTCCGTAAGTTAGGAAAGAGCGTAGGGCATGGACGGCTGCCTCACACCCTCCTTTTACACCGAAGCCTAACTGTACGGGTTCAAAATCCGAATTTAATTTTGGTAAAATATGTCGAACAGCAATTTTGGAGGCCAGACGTAGTGTTGAACAGCAATTGGTCTCACCCCTCCGTCCTTTTTGGTGAGGGCAATGAGGTTCGCGCCGAAAAGAATGGGAACAATTTCTGGATTGACATTAACGGAATACATAAAGTTGATTAATTTAGTGATCGAATTTACAAGTTGCTCGCCTGCATCACCCACAGAATGTGATGTTAAGTCTTTCAAATGTTGGGGTGAGATTCTATCCAAACCTGCAGCCGAACCTGGTTTAAAAGATAAAATGGCAAATGTAACATCTTTGTTTTGAATTTGAAGGCATGCTTGCCCTGCTGTTGGTGGGTCGAGAAAATATGGGTTCATTGGAGCTGGAGGATGTTTTGTCCGTAAGGCCTGAAGGGTGTCAGGGGTATCTGGTGATAGTACGTCGTTGGAGAACAAAAGGCGAGCGGCACCTTTGAGATCTCCGTCACAGATTTTGTTTTCGATGAGTTTGTTGCGATTACGATGGGCATCATGTTTGATTAGGGGAGCGGGAGAAGGCAAGGAGCTTACAGCACAGTTATTCTTATTTTTTTGTGTCAAGGATAAATTCGGTTCATTAGTTTTTATTATGTGTAGTGTGCTGTATGAAAATAAAAATAGATTCTGCCAGTCTTGGGTACAATTGCTTATGTAACATTTTTGATTAATTGTGGCAAAATAAATGTGTGGCAACGGTTATTCGAGCTCCTCGAGGGATTATTTTAATTATGGGTATACTATTTTTCAACTGGCTAAGGTATGTGTGGAAAGGAGTTGGATCGTTGGCTTGATAGGTAGGCGCACTCGGAATAATGGGATGGATGTCTAAATGTGAACTATTTTGGCTAATACATTTCCTGTGTGTTTTTGTAGTGTGTATGTTGAGGCCTTTCAAAGATTTGAATGACTTGTTGCACTGTGTACATGTATGGGTCGTGTTCGACGTACCATCACAAGACTGGGTCACGGACTGCATTCACAAAAAATAAAAACATTCACAAAAAAGAATAACTTAAAACAAATTTAAAAACACATTAAAATAACTTAAAATATACACTGTAAACATAAAAAAGTCAAAGTCAAAATATGACTGCTGCTTGTTTTGATAATAATACGCATGCGTCGTTACATAAGAGCGTTACAGAAATGCCTTGCAATTGGACGCTGCAGTGGAAAAGACCTAGCTACGACAAGCGTCGCTAGGACAACCGATGGCGGCCTTAGCAACCGCGTCTTGAAATTATCTTACGCGGATTAGAAATTTTTAAAGACTGCACAGGCACTGGGAAGGGAACAACAATAAAATCCCCATGCGCACATATGAAAAATATCTTGATAAATTTTTATATGCAGGTCTGAGCCGTCAGGAAATTAAACTGGCTTAAAAATAAATATTTTAAAAGACCTTAGCCTGCTTGTCGCTTATGTCAGTCAGATCTAAACACTAAGTATCTCTTAGAAAAAAATATCCTATAGACCTCAATAATCCTGATCATAAAAGTCTCCAACAACAAATAAAATTATAATTTAATAAACCAGTAAAAGATGCGAGTTAATCGCACATATTCGATCAATTTGGACTTATACAAGAATGCCAGTCCATATCTGGACATGAAAGGCATATGGTCGGATTTAGAAAAAGTCAGGTTTTCAGGAGAACGATAATAAAATTGAGAATAATTTTTGCCAATATTTAATATTACACAACCAATTAGAACTGTTCTTTGAATCATATGGATAGTAACCATTTAACCTTTAATTTTTCACTAACTTAACTAATATTAATCTTGAATAAAATGTATTTTTCTTTATATTTTTATTTTTTTGCCTTAATCCTACCTTATGCCTGAAATAATTTTTGATAAAACTGTGATTTTATTTATGAATACAACATTATGGTAGTCGTCTTTCTTTGAGCTTATAATTTTTATCCTTAACAGAATCGTCGCTGTCGTAGTCAAGATTAACATGTGATTCGTCTGAAATCAATTAAAAAAAGGTTTTTTATTGAATACTAGTTACTTGTACCATATACCTATACTTATCATTTCATAGGTACTTGAATCTTTTTAATATTCCCGAAAAATAATTCAAACTTAAAAATGACTCATATAATAATTTTAAGACTCATGTTATACGAGTACTTAGTAAAACAAGAAAGATTTTACTTTCCTTTGGTAGTTCTTTAAAAATTATATTCTAGAAGTCTATTTATAAAAAAATTGACGACCTCTGTGGCGGAGTGGCGTACACACCTATTTTCAAGGTGTCGTCTGCTCCGAGGTCCCGGGTTCGATTCCCGGTCAATGTAGAAAAAATGAGTTTTTCTACATTTTCACGGGTCTGGGTGTTAATGGTACCTTCGTTGGTCCCGGTTTCCAAAACACGAATGCTTTAAATAGTTATTCAAATTGGGATTATTTATTTATTTATTTTAAAAAATCATCCTCAATACTTTCCTTTAAAAGACTGAATACTCGGTAAAACTACGAGATTAATTATTCAACCTCGGTGACTGACATTGTGTTCGAATAATATATATATACCATGTCGACCAATTAAAATATACCAAAAACTTCCTGTAGAGTCCTGACTCTAACGCCCTGGCGTTAGAAATAAATAAACTCTTTTTCTTCTGCATCAGTGCTTTTCACACTTTAAAAGTGTATTTTCACATTACTATTAATGACCCAATGTTTGTATAGACAAACATTTTTAATTTTAGGGGACTTAATTCTTAACGACTGGGGAGTAATAATAATTCATATTTAATGTACAATTTTTAATAATCTATTCTTTTTAATTTATTTAATATCGCAACCTGTAGAAATAATCATAATAAATCTTACTTCTAGTTTATGTAATGTTAAATTCACTATGTATTTCTATGGCATAATTGCAGTATGCTGTATCTTCAATAAAATTAAGAACTAATTGATACAAAATAAACGGGAAAAAGAACATAGGTTTTTACTTTATTTTATGTAAGTACCTACTCGTATACTCGCATGCTGACTTAAGTTAGCGTATCTTATGTTACAGCAGTACAGCAGTAGCACATACTTGCCTTAAATATGATTTCATGATTAACAATTAAAGTCATCACTAACTTTTGAAACTACTAAGATACTGAGTTCTCATAATCGAGTAGCTGTGCTTCGAGCTTGATAACGTTGTAGGGGTAAATAACTAATTTATACACTCACGTTACTCGTGTAAGGGGCAAGAAATACAGCAACACAAACAAACCGCTTTGACTTGTGTTGTTTTTAATTAATTACTGGCGAGGTGAAACCTAAACAGAACAGCCGGAGCTGGGAAAAAAATTTTGTTCTTGAGTCCGCGCTTAAGATCGTGTTCTTCGTCGTGTTTGGCATCTCTACAAAATTTGTTATTGGATCGACAGTTTCAGTGGGTCTGATTATCTTTTGTTTTTATTCTACCTGTCAAAATATAATTTCTTTTAAAATTTATAAATGGTGGTTAAAATCGAATAACCTCTGTAAGAGTTTATGAATAGTAAATTTTAATTTACATTAGAAACAAACTATATACTGTTAGCTTTATCACCAAGCTTTGGTATAGGACGTATTGAGGCTATTTCATTACCACTTTTGCTATGTTTAATTATTAAAAATGGGATAGCCGTCTTTATTGGATTGGCAGCCTGAAGGTAATAAGAGCTAGCAAAAAGATTTTCCAAGGTCAAGGGCAGCCGTTGAAACGGCCGCAGGCTTGACTTGGTAATTCATACGTGTTTTGTACGGCTTTCCGAAATATGGATTGAAACATAATTAGGTAATTTAATTTTTTTATTGTGGTTACTAGGTGCTTTTGGTTATTCGAATTACATTAACATTAACTTCACAATGTACGTTTTTACTAGGAACTTCAGCTGGTTTTCCATTTTTAATTAACTTGTAATTTTAGTGTCTTTATTTTCACTAATAACGCAGCATCTACTTTTTCTTTTCATAACATTATTTTTAAAGGATTATCTGCGTGCAAGCGTTTCCTAAGCAGCCTTCATTACAAGCCTCTGACGCGACAAGTTTTTATAACTTCTATCTTGTGATAGAAAATAGCCTAGACAAAGAGCTTAACGTGCCTTACAAAGCAGGATTCCACCTGTCTCTTCCTAGCCAATTTAGAAAGAACGTTACCTAAATTGGCCTGAATCAAATCAAACGCGTAGTATCTGAGTAATCTCACCACTCCGCTATCGTCAATAGCCATCATACACAACAATTTATTACTATTACAATATTAAGTAGAAAATTTGATAAGGCGGGCGTTAAAGCACTTTGTATTGGGCTATTTTTAAAACACCATAAAGATCGTATTATGTAGGTACTTTAATACTTTGCGTTGCATAATTATTTTAATTTTATCGGAATATTAAATTCGATCAAACCTTATTATTTTCAGAGACAGTCTCCAGTACTCTCCAGTCAGCCTGTGATTATAGTCGGTGCAACCCGATCGAAAGGTCAGGCAAAACAATAAGGTATGATCGCGTTTAATTTCCCGTTAACATTCAAATAATCTTTTTATCTATTATAAAGTACATAATGGATTATCTACTTTCAATTAAAGGCTTTATCTACTTTGGCTTCGGACAGTACGGCTTTCTACTAACAAAATAGAAAAACTAGCCAACAACATTACGTACACAAGAAAATACAACACCGTAAATCAGGTTAACTCCTCATCTGTAGTCAAGCCTCTACTAAACAATTAACGGATTACCGCAGAAGCTCGTCTGTCCCGTTCGCACATTACAGATTAGAGCAAGACGCGCTAGTTCCCGAGGATAGGTACTCTTTGCTTGTATTGGCGCGATTAGTCTGCATACCAATGACAATGTAAAGGGGAGTTCAACGTTTATCTGAAAAAATCTAGAACAAGCATATAAAAACATTTTAAGCTATAGAGGACGATATTTAAAGTAGACAACAGCTACTCGTATAAAATACAAGCTAGAATGCATAATTCTGTATGTTTATTAGTTACTTAGCCTCACCAAAACGAGTTGACGCAACTGGGTTCGATTTGGCAAGAACATTGGTTCTTTTTAAGTTATTTAGATACCCTGGAATGGTTTCAAACTAAAAATTTCACGCGTACGATATCGCTTTAAACAGTAAAGTTCATTTAATTGGAATCAAAATGTCTTACAAAGATTCTCTAAATTATTCTATGAAATTTTAACATTCCGATTTGAAAATATAGCAATAATTACTTATGTAGACGCATGATCCTAAAACCTTGACTGATGAGGATACGGCTTTATAGACCGTACCTAATAAATACTTGATAATGGTGAAACGCTGTCCGAAACATCGGCTGGTTTATCTTCGAAACTGAATTTGCCGCGGGGAAATCCTCCCTTTATTCCCGTTATGGTAAGATATATTTTTTAGATAACGGAGGTCCGTTTGATTTATGTTTTTTTTGTGTACAAAAATGTTCGATACAAGCTATCGCCTGGAACATACATTGAGTGCGGTCTGTATACATTTTTGGGAGAGAAATAGGGGTGAGGTTAACGTACATTTGTATTAAAATGTTTTTTACGAAACATGATAGTACAATTGCCTTTGAAGGGCTTATGCTTGGAATGATAAAGTGTCTACATAATTTTGAAATGCAAGGTGCTAGTTAAATGCCGAAACCAGCCTATTTCAAAACACTTATGTAATTATACCCTGTCAAAAATCTGCATGAATAAAAATGGAGAACCAAAATATATTACATAAATAACTTCCGATCGACTACATCAAATTAGATAATTATTTTATTGTTACGTGTGTATGGTTAGTACAAAGTTTATAAGGAAGAAAATGTTTGATATAAAAAAAAGGAAATATCTACATGTTAATACATGATAAACCTAATGCCTAATAAAGCCGGGGCGGGCAGATTTCTTCGATAAAAAAGAACCTTTATGTTCATACTATACTCAATTACTCAGAAATCATTTTAAATGAAATGTTGATTTAAATGATGTTAATAAATTTTTATCATCGCGATCTATTCAGAAGCGTATATAAACATTAAATATTATGCTGATTGCGGTGTGTACTTAATACTTAAAACCTGGGCGGGCATCATAAAAGCCCATTCAGTATTAATGAATGTGATTCATTCGTTCTCATAAGTTTGTGATTGTGCTAAAATGACAAGATTTATTTTGCTTGCGCTGTCTTAATTACCTTTCTGCCTGGTTTAATTTACAAATAATTTATGCACAAACAATTTATGCACAAACAATTTATGCACAAACAAAAAAGAAAACAGTAGGTAATTCATCTTAATCACTTATGTGTTTTACATAAGTAAAAATTTAAACTAATTTGACCTTCATCTTTCCCAATATAAATTTTTTTCGTAATGCTAAACAAATTGTGCTGGAAACAAACATATTAAAAAATGCACCCCAATTGAGAAATTATCCTTTTTGTTGGTTTAAATTATCTTAGAAAAAGTCTACAAACCTGGTAAGTCTTAACTTTGTTTAGAATTAAAACGGCTCTTTCAAGATAATAGTATACCTACTGCTGTGGAGTGTCCTACCTGGAATGAGGTAAAGAGAGCCGTATTTCGCGTTAAGGAAGCCATACTTTACAATGAACTCCTGAATCTCTTGCATAGCTGCACATAATTCAACAAGCAGAAGTGGTTTTCCTTGTAAAATAATGTGCAGCGATGCAAGTGCTCCCAGAGCCTTAAAACATTAAGCGTAATACATCTCCATTTATCAATAACTGACTTTAAGTCAGTATTGGTTTTCTTTCTGCTCATTATGAAATGTCCATTACACACATTGCCAGAAGAATACTTACTTCTCTTTAATACGCCCACCATGGTAGAGTGGCTTACACAACAACTACAACTCAAAGCCTTTCCTACCAGGTTTTGCTGTTGAAATATTTCAAGCAAATAGTACGCTAATAGCATATTTTATAAGTTATATCCATTTCAATTTTTTTGAAGAAGTTGGTTATTTGTTTTTCCTTGATCGATTCCAAGTTTACCTACATTAAAATTTCAGCTTCTCTGATTTGTATTATCTTCTACAAACTGTATCTGTACCTATAAATGATAGAAACGACCCTTGAAGTTTGTCGTTTTTTTCCAAACTGGGTTATTTTGAAGTAAATCGAAAGGCGACAACCTGTGGTGACACTTAAACTGCGTGTAAAATATTGGGTGGGTAATTGGGTAAGGTCCGCAGACATCGGTGGAGTCCCAGAAATATTCCCCCAAAAAAAGTATGCCCAAAAGCATTCCCCGAAAAAGCAATGTTACAGACATCTCGGTAAAATCGTTGGTTGTTCGAGAATCTAAATACAATATTCAGACACAATATACTCTGTTGCCGTATAAATCTACCTTAAGAGAGTATTACACAGAATCCCCACTTAAATCTCCGCTCTGTTCCACTTTAAAATGGAAATACAGGATAATGCGCGGATGAGATCGGCTTACGTCACAAGAGCCAGTAAAAATTAAATAACCAAAGCCTCAATGTTGAACGTTTCAATTAAGACTGAGTTTATAAAACACCGCTTGTTTTGTTAAGTCGTTTCAGTGTTTTAAAACCGTATTTAACAAAAAAGTTACTACTAAAATTATAAAATTCTAAGTAATTTGGACACGGCTTAATGCATAGCTTACGTAGAGGGCGTAAAAAGCGGAAAGCGGAAGTTATGCGCGTACATTGTATGCATTTCAGTTATTCATTTTTATTTGTTATAAACTAGCTGTTGCGAGCATCTTCATACGAGTGAATATTTGAATTTAAAACTAAACGCTGGAACCTTTATTCAGGATAAAAAGTTAGGCTATATCCTAAAATATACCTACTTCGGTGCCAAATTCCATCCAGTTTCGTTTGACCATTCTGATGTAACTAAACGAATCTGGTTAAAATATTGCGGTTTTTGGAGTAACAAACAGTTATCCAAACTTTTGCATTCAATTAGCAATGCCATCAAAAGACGGCCTTCACCATTGGCCAAACTCCGATCACCAACCCACCTGTCAAGCGTGGTGAAATAGCAATATCGATCTTTTTCTTTCTAATACCAAAAACTAAATACCTATGGGATTTGTACACTGTAGTAATTAATTGACTATTCCGAACGAATAGCAAATTTTAAAATTTACAGTATCGTATTTTGGGACTCATGTTATTCTTCCGGAATAAATAATAACGATGAAAAACAAATACCAATTATACTAGTTTTTGGTATTACGAGTAAAAAGGAATAGATCGCAGAATCCGTTTGGAGAGGCCTGCGACCAGCAGTGCACTGATGTAGGTTGGTGATGATGATGAATTAATTTACACGGATTTTACAAATAAATTATGCCTTTAAGTTATTCTAAAATTTAAGCTACATTAGGTACTGGAAAATTTGAACAGAATCAATTCAGTAGTGTATACCTACGTAAAGAGCAACAAACACCCATACAACAATCTATACATACTTACAAACTTTTGCATATAATATTAGAACGAGTAGATAATTTAAGGTAAGAATTTTTAAAAAACCATAAACAAGATTTTAATTAGGGACGTCATTTGACAAAACGATTTGTTCTCTATTATCCTCAGTAGAACGATTTTTCGCATGGGCTCATCTACATAATTTAGGACTGTGCGGTGAACCGGGGACAATTATCAGAAGAGAGTCAGCCGCTAAAATTAGCATAATATAATTAGTTAGAAAAAACAAGGGCCGAAGAAAAAATACCGGGAAAGTTCAGTTGCCGGCAAAACAAAGCTAACCGCACCTAATGAGGGATCGTTAAGATAATAATTTCCTCGTAGGAGGGTTTCACTTCACTTCCGTCAATCTGATGGTAGCCTGCCTTAGGTAATCGGCAGGAAAAGGGATTAATTAAATTATTGATGTTTTGTATTTATGTTAGACCGAAAGGTAGTTAAGTTAGTGAAGTTAAAATTTTGACGACCTCCGTGGCGGAGTGGCGTACACACCGGTTTTCAAGGTGTCGTTTGCTCCGAGGTCCCGGGTTCGATTCCCGGACGGGTCAATGTAGAAAAAATGTGTTTTTCTACATTTTCTCGGGTCTCGGTGCTTGTGGTACCTTCGTTGTTTCTGGTTTCCAAAATACGAATGCTTTAAATAGTTATTCAAATTGGGATCAGAACAATGTATGTGATGTTGTCCACATTTAAAAAAAAAAAAAATGCTACATGAACTATATCTGTGATTAGCATTGATGAATAAACTCTTTAACAAATTGTATGGCATTACATGAAATACTTGAAATACTGTTTTAACATAATATTTAATTAATCGACAACAAATATTACACTTATATCCTACGCATACCGATCGTGGTTGATTTTGTTTGATTAGAGGGGGATTTATCGCAAATGGCAAGAGTCACTCATAAAAATATTTCATACCAGTACCAACCTTTCCAAACTTTATTGGCTAAAAATCTCTTGTAATAGATCTTTGTTATTAGCATTTTGCCAATTATCATATTCCCAATGATGATAATAATATTTCCATATCATCATCAATAATTTAATCCATTCCATTTCCTAACCTAAAATAGCCGATAAAATATTAATTTTGGACTGAAATGACGCAAGTTCACTTTTATGAAGTTCATAGTGAGGTCAACACGTCGATACCTATCCAGTTTGACCTCCTGTCCTTTAACCAAGCTCGTAGCCAGACTTAGGCCTACTTTTGGTTCAAGCGCAGGTAGATACGCCAGCACATTAAGCAAGACATTTTTTGAACTCATTCATCTTCCGTCCATAGCTGAACTTAAGTCTCTCAAAGGGTTAACTTAGCTTGGGTCGCCACTTTTGTCAGGCTTGGAATTTTCTGGTAGTAATGCACAACTTATTACAGAGGAGTTTTTATGAGGGTTAAAAAAGTAAAACATTATTCTAAACCCATATACAGAATGAAATTTTAACCACCTTCCAAATTTTAATATATCAATCTACGAGACAAAGAACAAATAACGTATTTTTTCTTTCGGTAGGTATAGCCCAGTACAAAAATGACAAGATAAAGCACTTAGAAAATGTCCGCCGAAAATCTAAAATTTTTAATACGGTCGCCTAGCAAAACTTTTTTTACGCGTTGCGCATCTCATTCATTCTATTACGATACCATTCATAAGTTTTTGATTTTCCCTTTATAGGTATCTTAAAAGGTCTAGGACCGTAAAAATTTAAAATTATATCGCGATATATAAAATATTTTCGGGTGACAACTTGATTTACATTTTTTTACTTCATAAATAGGCTCTAAATACGATACTGAACGCCTATAAAAATTTTGGAAAGTGGTTAAAATTTCATCCTGTATTAAATTGCATCTAAGTATAAAACTCTGCTGCAACATCGAAATTGTAGAAAAGATGTTAGATGGTTCATATAAACGTTACTGCGTTTTAATTATAATGGTCAAGTGAGTCTAAGAATTTTAAAAAAAGTCAGTACTTGAAACATGCATGTTAATGTCCTCCATTTCGTCCGACAATCACTTTAGTTATTCGAATAACGACCCGCCAGATTGGAGCCCAACAGTGATCCGGCATCTCCGGTTTTGACGGTACCTTCTGATGCGTATACCATACGGGGAACCATTTGCATCCCATACTGGCCCGATCTCAAACGTTAGTATGGGCCGACCAGAGCGAGCCTTAAGATCACCCCCGACCGTAATTTTTTGTACCGTTTTTGTAATATATGCTCACTAACTTAATTTTGTTAGCGGTGCACGGAGGACCGAGTTGACCAAGCGACAAGAAGTTTTTATTGAGTTGGCGACAGCAGTTAAGATATTAAAAAGTCTTAGGCGCGTTAAAACGTTTGTTTTGAGATTATAGTTATTTTATATTAGGACATTATGTTTAGCCCCAAAGGCTTAAAAAAGGGCCCTGCCTTTGTACTTCACAAGACGTTTCCTGCCACAAATAATCTCAACGAGTTGAGTTTGAATTTCAAACTGAAATCGTATTTGTTAGAAATAAAAAATGCTGCTTCTTCAGTCAAATTGTTTCTGATAACTCTAATGCTTGTCAATTTTTCTTCCTTGCTACTCCATTCACTCACATATTGAGACTGAAAATAATTCTGTCGTTAGAATAAATCTAATTAGGCGGTAATTTACAGCAGAATCTTATTTTTTGTACTGCGTCTAAGCTGAACCGAGGGCGTATTTAATCAGATTATGACGTCACGCCTCGCCGGTCCACGTGGCTTGTTTATATGTACAGTGGTCAGTACATCAACCTACTCATAAATTAGTAATTTACCCAATCGTTTTTCAACCTTACAGTACAGCGGATAAAGATCAGTTTCGTTTACGAAAATTTTACATTTTGCCTTCGGTTGTTGTAGTTTGTACCTATCGATTTTGCATCGAAAACCCGTGGTAGGTAATGACTCCAGCTTCCTGTGTTGTTATAATAAGGAAGGGATTAAAGCGGGTTTCGTTAAGTTGTTGTTGTTTTGCGCTCAAATTGGAATTTTCTATTTTCGAACATCCTTTTATAAATTTTCTTGAAAATTATTGTTTTAACTGATTTCGAATAAGTGCTAATTAACTGAATGAAGACACTTGTATTGACATTTGTTTGTGTGGGTGATTTCTTCGTTATTTTAAATATAAAATTAGACACCCGCCATTTTACCTAAGATTGCCGACCATTTTAATTCGAGGAATAATAGATATTTGATAACATTGGCTTAAAGATTTTAAATAAAAATCTACCTTCTGCACCGACGAAAACGAGAGGTTCTCAAGTTATCAAGTATTGCTTCATACTTATCATCATTGTTGAAATTATGTCTTGCTTGCGCTTTCCCATGTTTTTTCAAGAGGAGGATTGCTCCATAATTGCCACGCTTAACAGCCAAGTTGGCGAGTTAATCTTCATTTGCAATAAAAATGCATTTATTAAAATTGTATATTATCACACGGCATATTTTTTCTTTATTTTCTTTTATATCGCCAAATTTCCCACCAAAACTGTCGAGTTCTTTAATCTACAGTAGAAAGGGTATAGCGATAACTTGTAGGATTTGTTGATAGTTGTCGGAACATCTGAACGTATCCGTCACAAAAAATGAAAGCTGCCAAGTTTAATGTACAAACTGTGTTTACACTTTCTCCCTGAAATAGAAGTTGAAGTATTTAACTTTTTCGCTTTTTCTCTTAGCGAGAGATGTAACTTTTTTAGTCTGTAAATAACTCGTAACAAAAGTTTGACGATAACAGCCGGTTTATGGTCCCCCAATTTTGTCCTTTTATTTGAGTACAATTTAAGTGAAAAGACCTCTTTGGAAATCAGTTAGATATTGGCTGACTATCTATCGTATTGTTTTGTTAGTATATTATTCTAATTATCAATATAAAATACTTACACAATAATTATAATACAAATTAGAACAGGCTGTTATTTTTTTGTTTAAAAACGTATTTATTAACTTCTCTTAAAACTCTTTCAATACGGAATGTCCACTGGCTAAAAGGCTTGAAAGACATTAAAATATTCAATGAAGGCGAATTACTAAAATATTCTTTTATTTCTTATAAGACGACTAAATGTTATGCCTTGCCTGTGTCTGATACAAAGCAGTAAGGTCGATAGTCGGCTGTAGTGATTGATAGAAAAACTTTGAAAAGTTCAGATAGGTCGGTTTGTAAGCCTAAATACCCCTTGCGGTCTATTCACGTCACCTACATCTATCAATCTCCTTACTTTGACATAATAGGAGCCAGGGTTAATTTCCATACACGCTGGCTTTATAAATCTTCGCCAAACAAAATGATCCATCAATCATACCTTAGGTAAGCCTTATTTATTAGATAAATTGGATGCAACACGATACGAAACAGTCATTTATCATATTTGAATGTCTATAATATTCACTATTATTTGATACCCGTTGACATCTTACACAATTTGAAGATCTAGAAAAAAAACAAAACATTTGATTTCTTGTGTTTTTTTTACTCGCCGTCAGTGTCATGTGGTGCCGGATCATAAAAAGGTTAGTCTGGTAAAGATCGCCGACCGACTGATAAGACCGCCCTTTGTAAATTTTTTTTTGTAATTCTAAATGTTTATTTTTTGTCATGTGTTTTATGTGCAATAAAGTGTATTGTATTGCATTGTATTTTAAAAAGAATGGGACACCCTTTACTTTTCTATGGTTGTCGTAATAGGCAATTAAGTAGACAGCCGTAAAAAGACGGGCAGCGTCCTTCTTTCGACCATTGGCCAAACTGTGATCGTAGGTAGGTAGGTAGTGTGCCAAGTAGGTACCTGCAATTGTCTAGAAGGGTGATTAAGAGGAAACACTACGGGCGAGAGAATTGAAAAATAGGTATTTGTCAAATCTATTGCTGTCGCGCAGTGCCAAACGCCTTCACCGCACAGTGTGATAGAGGCAACTGCTTCTTGGACCGAAACTACCTACTAAAAGCACACCAAATCAACGTTTCGTAGTCCCTCGATTACTTTTCCAAAACTAGACCGATTTAAATATTTTTTTCATTAAAAATTAAAGAAAGGCTTTGGCCGTGTTTTCTTATATTTTCCTTTTTTTTCTAAAATTTAGCCAAATTGGTTCTGGATGTTTGAACACAGCGGAAAATCTGGCGAATTTTTTCGATTTTTGAGGGCTCATATCTTTTTTATTAATTAATTTTTGAAAAAACAGAAAACATAGAAACATCCTAATAGTGGCCATAGATTTTTGTAATAAAAATTATTGCCCTACTGTCTTTATCCAGGGAGGAAACATGGGACTACGTTTGTATGGAAAAACGGCCCTTGTATTTCCTCTTAAGGCAAAGCCCTCATTCATCATCATTAAACAACTAGATATTGTTAATTTATCTATTCAAACCATTTCGTTTAAACTTGGCCTTATACAACGTGGAAAAAAAAAGCACTAATACTTAAGGGTATGTATATACATCAAGTTAAGACTACTGACAAAAGCTTAATAGTCTATCCGTAATTTTTTTTTCCATTTTTTCCTCTGAATGTTATGTCAATATTTTGGACAACTAGTTTTTATGTACTTTGAGCGCCGGATCGGTGACCTTTGTAGCGGCCGCGCTCGCGCCCCCGTGCGGCGTGCCTGAAGCGCGGTCGGCGCGCAGTCGCGGTGCTAACAATCATAGTTAGGTACTATTCAATTACTTTACTACAATGAAAAAACTACAACAAAAGTAATAGTAATTACAAACCTAATGCGTGCCTATGCGTCTATTTTGTCCTACACATTTTCGTATGCCAGCCTGTAGTTCTTTGCCATGACATACATAATTTGATGTGCTATGTGTCTTAAAGGATACCACAAGCACAGGAGACATGTTTAAAGAAAGCGCTTATATAAGCGCCTGGTTAACCAGCAGCGGTAACATTATTTAAATTAATTTAATCTGTTGTTTTCACATTAACATTAAGCAAATAAATCATACATTAAAAAAAAACACCCTGTTTCAAAGAATCTATTTGACATAGCTTCTAACTTAATATTCGTTATTGATGTGTTATCATGGCTATGGAGATCGAAATCGAACGCAATGATGTGAAAACGCTTATCAGCAATTTAGAAATTAATGATGGTTATCATCGATCAATAAGACTTCAAATGGGATTATAGTTAGCAGTTGGTCATTATAGTCCTTCGAATAACCATGAACCAAAAAATGTCGGGAAGCATTAAAGTGATTTCGAAAACTGTCCCTATTCAAGTGGCGCCTATAAAAAATGATTCAGCTTCTGTAGATAGGGGAGAGAAAATTCTACATAATATGAGACACATCATAAACTTCGAGTCATTCATTGGTATAAATCGTTTGTATTTGCTACCCAATCGCAGAATAATATACTGGATTTTTCATTTGATAAGTGCACTTTGGATATCTATCCTCATTTTTGTCTCAGCACAGAATTCAAACATTAGTCCTTCATATACCGTTATCAGCGACACGACATGCGCTGAATACGTCTGTCTTGTGCTCATTTCTGTGTTAACAAGGAAATTCAGCTTCAAGAATTTATTTGCTGATCTGGCGACTTTTGATGATCTTATGAATTTGGGAGATGACTTAAGTATCACGAGTCCTCCAGCTAGAGGTTTGGTTTGGCTTACTGCTAGTGTGGTATACAGTTCTATTGAATTCGTCTCCCTGTGGATTTACATGGAAAAAGGAGTGGATTATTTGTTAGCGTTATCGTACATTTCATTGATAGCTCATGACTGCGAGCAACTATTCTTTTGTTCGATACTTAGGATGATTTTGATGAGAGTGTATGTAATCAAAGCGCACGTTATAAAGACGTTTACATTGAACACTAGAGAAGCGAAAAAAAAGTTAAACAAAGTCGAAGCGTTGTCAAAGAAGGCACAACTTGATATCAGTTCATTGCACCGAAACTATGAATTGTTGCACAAGTGCTCCGAACAACTGAACTCGATAATGAGTTTACCGGTAAGATAACTTAACGATTTAATTCCAAATTATATAATAGAAAAGAAGTTAAATAACAATGTGTTTGTTGCAGATGATGGTAATGCTGTTTTGCTCAGGTTTGACGACGACTATGTTGCTGAGAGTTATATTTAAAACGTTACAAAGTTCAAATGATTCGGAGGTAAAATACCTAATTATTAGTTGAATTGACGACTTTATGGCATTATACTACTATTATTGATAGGTTAATCGTTTTTAGTTTGTATTGATTTGATGGGAGTGATTTCCGATTTTTTATTTAGTGAAAACGCAAATATAAGTATTGTCATTTCAAAACATCATCATCATTCTTATTAATTAAATTAACGTGTTATTTATCACTTTTCTGATTAAGAATGTAATGGTTGGGTTTGTGATTTCAGAGTAGATATTTTATTTTCTGAAAAAAATGATGATGTCGTTTCTTTAGGCCTCTATTGTTATTTTTTTTAAATTTGATTTTTTTTTTAATTAGATTTAAATTTTTTAGGTTAGCAGTGGTATGGTAGCGTTTTCGTCTAGTCGTTGCTTGAGGTACACAGCTTTGGTGATAATTCCGTGCTACTACTCTAGCGTGACGACGACACAAGTTTCATATATGCGGACGATGCTGTACGATGCTATGAACCAAGTTAATATTGGTACGTATCATTTTTTTTGTAAAATATGCCAGTCAGAACGTCATCTTGAAAACAAAAAAAGTATTTTAAGAAGTCTTTGTATCTTAGTTTGTATGAGTATACCACAGTTTCAATATTTCAATATTATTTCATCTTTTTCGTGATTCATATTATACATATACTAAAATATTTTATAGAAATAAATAACTGTACTAGGTATTATCGAAACCCTTTAAACTTAACGTAACGAACGTTTTTAGTTTCTGCAGTCCTCCAATGGATAAGATAATTAGATGACTTCCCTTTCCCTCCCCACTATTTACTTAACTATTTACAATCTTTCACTATTCAGGCTGTCGTCTATTTACTTTTTATTCCTTACTTGAATAGGTGATGCGATTTTTACATCCACGGTTATAAATTAATATATTGTTAAAATAAAGAAAATAAGACAGATGGCATTACGACTGCTGTGGGGGCCAAATGCAATATTACCCACAGGACATAGGCAGTTTTTTAAGCAGTACGAAGGTGCAGGTGTACATAGGTAATAGTTAAAAGGTACGAAATATTAAAGGGGAAAAATATAAGAAAGGTGAAAGTATATTATACCACTTCCTATCTCTAACACAATTCAAACATTCGCTAGCATAAGAAGTCAGATAAAACACTTACTTGCAGCGGCTTCGGTATCAATATTATATGTAGGTACTTATTAGATATCTTTGAATCGACTCCGACGGGTGGCCACCATTCCTTTATTTAGTACCTATTGGTCTATGGGTTCTTGATTATCGGATTAATCTTGAAATGCAGCTTTTAAAATATATTCCTGGACTTAGTATACAATATGTTTCACATTTATTAAAGATATAAAAACACACAACGGGAACAGCAGATAGTGATAGCGGGGCGACCAATTTTCATGTGCGTAGCTTGCGTTCATTTGTTTTGCACCAGATTCGAATTTTGAATTGCGCGCGTTCGGTGCTTTCTTATTCAAATGGTCGCGTCAATTTAAAAAGTGTAAAGAGGTTGGAAGTGGCCTGAACATCTTCCCCCACCTTGAAAGGTTATAAACTTTCAACTAAGGTATGGTAATGCAAAATCAATAGCAGAAAAATTAGGTTTTATGTTAATTAAATGATAATAAAGTCTTGAACATAGCGAAAAAAAAATAAAAATATATACATTTCTTTGTAATTAAACAAAAGTATTATCTAACTTAAAGTAGGTAGCGGACATAAACGTACTACCGGACGCTTGAATATACCACTTTTGGTCTTAACTAAAACAACTCTAACTAAGCCATCATTTCCAGCAAAAGTTTGTTGTATAATAACTATTGGCCAATGCAAAGGCTGTGTGTTGTCGGTACGAATAAGTACCACCATGCCTTCTTTTACTGGGCAAGCATCAGTGTTCCATTTTTCGCGAAGCTGCAGTGTGTGCAAATATTCATTACTTCATATTCGCTAATAAGAATGAACAGCATAATATAGCGTGAAAGTAAAATTTTATTGAAAAACTACGAATGATTGATTCATATAAAAACAAAGGTAAGTACCTAAGCTAAAGTATTTTATAAAAAATGAGCATATGTCAATCGACTTGACAAGCAATAACATGGGTTTTCTTTCCCATGGATATGGTAAAAATTATATGGCAAAAGAATTTCTTGAATTTTAGCTACTCTGTTAGCCACAAAAGTTTTTAAGCGGTGCGGACTTGAATATATCCAACTAAGAGCGATAGTAGAATCACAAAATGCAAAAACGTTGTTAAAAGTAAAGCGGTTTTCGTAAATTTTGAGAACCACGCGTATTAATTTTGTCAACAAATGAGCCGCCATCAGTTCTAATCGTGCGAGACTAACGACTTGAACAGGAGCCACTTTAGATTTTGCACATAACAAGTGAACAGAAACATCATTGTCGGATTGAACGCGTACATGTATAGAGCACGGCACCGTAACCCTTTTCGGATGCATCTGAAAATCCAATTAGACAAGCGTTACATGATTCAGTCACGCCGATGTGATGACGTATAGTCATTTTGGACAGAAGAGGCAATTCGTGTTGAAATTTATACCATTGAATTTGAATATTCTGTGGTGGTTGTTCGTCTCAATTCAATTTAAGCAACCAAAGTTCTTTTATTAACAACTTGGCGAATAAAATCAGGGGTGCAGCAAAACCCATAATATCCCACAAACGTGCGATTACTGAGAGCATGTTGCGTTTGGTGCACAAAACTTCAGTAAAAGGGCAAGTAACAAAATAAAAATTATCATTGCAAGGATCCCAATTTACACCTAAAACCTTCTGAATTGCAGTTATGTCAAAATCAACAACGCGAGGATGCAAATGGTCTGGTGGTAAAGAAGAAAGTACCTCGGGAGAATTGCTCGACCATTTTTGCAGTTTAAAAACCACCTGCGGCAAACATACTGACGAGTTGAAATGCGGTTTCACACGCTGAAGGCTCATCATTAACTGATAAGCACACATCATCCATGTAATAAAACCCCCGCTCAATGACTTCAGAGGCAAGAGGAAAATTATTTTTCTCGTCTGCAGCAAGTTGTCGCATAGTTCGTAAAGCCAAATACGGACTAGAGGTTAAACCAAAGCATACGCGTTTAAATGCAAATGTTTGTATAGGGTCATTAATGTTAAAGCGATATAAAATTTGTTGATACTTATGAAAGTCTGGGTGAACCTTTATACGTAGGTACATTTGTTCAACATCAGCGCATAAAGCGATAGGGAAAAGTCGAAAATTTAAAAGTGTTAAAAATAAATCAGACTGTAAGTTTGGCCCCGAGTGTAGTATGTCGTTAAGTGATACACCTGTATCGGTACTAGCACTTGCGTCTAGTACTACGCGAACCTTTGTAGTTAATTTATCGTCACGTATAACACCGTGATGCGGAATGACGTATCCAGGTGAACCAGACACGTTCTCCTCTATAGAGCATGCAGGCAAGGGGCTAATGTAGTCTTTTTCTATATAGTCCACCATAATATTATCATAAGCGTGTCGAAAATGCGGCATTTTAAGAAAACGTTTTTCTAGCGAAAATAATCTGTTTTTGGAACATTTATTTGAGTTACCTAACACAGCAGGGTCAGTTTTAAATGGTAGTGAGACAACGTAAGAACCAGAGGGGTCTCGAGTAGTAGAAGACTTGTAAATGTCTTCGCAAGCTTGCTCTTCCTTACTAAGCAGATTGTGTCGCGGTGCACAGATTTCCTCTGTTTCCCAAAAACTTCTCATAAGTGCATCAAGCGGCTGTGCTGTAAAAGCACATAGAGTACGCCGAGAGCGAGAAATTTTGGTGTGACTAGAGGTATGTGAAACGGCGCTCGCAACTGGAGCGTCACCCATAAGGATAAAACCGAGGGGAGTTTGTATAGCGACAGGAGTGCCCGGAGGTCCACTAACACGACCACTTTGTAGTAATTGAGGAAATAATTTAGCGCCAATTAACATTTCTATCTCACCAGGATCGTAAAACTTATCATCAGCGAGTGGAGTGCGTGCGAGATAATTTAACATTGACCTATCTATAGACACCGTAGGTAAACGGTCCGTAATATTATCTACCACAAGGGGATGCAATTGAAAAGATATATTATTATCAAAGCAGGAATGAACTGATACATTTGTAGTACCTTTGACAAAATTAGTTGATCCACCGAAACCACAAACTGTTATTTGTTCGGGGAGTGTATTAATATTCAAAGATAATCGATCACACAGTCTTTTGGTAACAAAATCATTCATTGAGCCGTTATCTAATAAGGCTCGAGCTACATATTGCGTTCCGTCCGCCCTTTTTATTACCACACGCGCAGTAGCCAACAAGACGGTGCATGCATTATGGTCGTTACTCAGTAATGTAGAGTATGTACTCTGTGTACACAGCGATGGTTCTGGCATAGACTCCGCCGGACGAGCAGTAGGTGTCTCACGGAGAAGACTACGTTGAGCAGGAATGGTGACGTCGTTCGTTACAACGTGTGCGCGCTCGGCAATGGACTGGAGCTGCGCGGTTGGCAAGTAGGCTGATGGCGCGGTGGACGGAATGTTAGTGCGTAGTGAGTGGGGATCGATTCTCGTACGATTATTATTGTCAAAATGCAATAAAGTATGGTGTCCTTTCTTTTGACAGATAGCACAAGTTTTAATTGAATTACATGCAGAAGTTTTATGATTAAAACTTAGACAATTGCAGCAACTGTTATTTTGCTTAACAATATTATAACGATCAGTAGGATTCTTTTTTAAGAATTCAGGACAGCGGTAATACTGTTCGTGTCCCGTCTTCGAACATAAGGGACAAGTAGTACTATTATTATGAGAAGTGACAAAAGATTTTATGTATTTAGTGTTATTTACCTTGGGCAAAGAGTTTTTATTAAAATTGTTAGTTTTACTAGCGGAAAAAATCATCGACGATGACCCCGACCTTTCATTAATTTTAACTTGCTCCTTAATAAATTTTAATAAAGATTCATAAGTCGGTAGTTTTTCTGACCGTACTGAATTTTCAAATAGACGAACAGTTTCACGGTCAATCTTTTGTAAAGCTATAAATAAAAATATAAAGTCTTTTTTATCAGCAATATTTAATCTGTCAAAAGAGCAAACTGAAGCAGAAAACTTATCTAAGAATAGGTTTAAACCATCAGCAGAGGCTGAGGTAAGCGGTTTCATATTTATTATTTCTTGTAGATATGTTGTGCCAAGTGTGCGAATGTCTTGATATTTATCCACTAAAGTAGAATAAATCAAATCATAGTTATCAGCAGTCGGTGGTATGTCAGCAATACATGTAAGAGCGGAATTACACAAAACACCCTTTAAATAAAACACCTTATCAGAATTACTCAAATTTGTGTTTTGATGAACAGCATTGTTATAACACTCAAAGAAAGTAGGCCAATCTTTTAGATCTCCACTAAAAGTAGGCAAATTTATTGGTGGTAATTGCAGTCTAGACTTTTCTAAAGTACTAGTAGGTTTATCAATTTTTAATTTACTTAAAGTTTCTTTAATTGAGCTGTACATATTCTCAAATGCAATAAAACACTGGTAATCCGGTATAAATTCGGAATCAGCTTTCATTCTTTCTAAATTGAAATGGTCAACTGATGCCAAATAATCAGTTCTCAACTGTTCTATATTAAATGCGGAATTAATAAAACGATTTTTTAATTCTAATGATGAAATATTTCGAGAAGCGTCGTATATATTTTGTAAACACATAAAAAATGCTTGAACACGGGCTTCCGCTAATTTTATCTGTGGTGACAAAGAGGAATTATCACTTGATTTACTCATCTTGTATTATTATGAGTAAATAAAAGCAGAAAACAAAAAAAAAGTGCGAGCAGTAAACTAATGTAACTATCTTAACGTATGTTTTATAGAGCTATCCCGTTGGTGCAGAATAATAAATAGTATGAGAATAAATATTTGCAAACGTGCGTTGTATACTAGTAAGTATATAATAATAAGTAAGTAAATAGCGTCTAAATCGAGACGAAACACTGATGCAAGCACTAGGCCGTATTATATAAGCGGTAAGTTAGAATTATCAAAGCGAGTATAGTAGGATTAGTTACTGTTAAGTATATTAATTAACAAAATAGTACATTCAGGCGATTGAAACGTATAATAACCAAAATGTTTATTTCTTAATTATAGTTAGGTATTGTAATTATGTTGCGGTAATATTATAATTTCTCAGTACCAATAAATTACGTACTAAGTGCGGTGCGATGCATTAGAATTACAAAGATACGTATACTTCAACTACAAATTTGAAACTTGTTGGTATTAATGCGGAATAATATAGTATTAATTAACTTATTTTGGCTGCAATCCAAGGCCAATATGGCTCGATAAGGACCAGCTCTATGGATGCCAAATGCAATATTACCCACAGGACATAGGCAGTTTTTTAAGCAGTACGAAGGTGCAGGTGTACATAGGTAATAGTTAAAAGGTACGAAATATTAAAGGGGAAAAATATAAGAAAGGTGAAAGTATATTATACCACTTCCTATCTCTAACACAATTCAAACATTCGCTAGCATAAGAAGTCAGATAAAACACTTACTTGCAGCGGCTTCGGTATCAATATTATAATATGTAGGTACTTATTAGATATCTTTGAATCGACTCCGACGGGTGGCCACCATTCCTTTATTTAGTACCTATTGGTCTATGGGTTCTTGATTATCGGATTAATCTTGAAATGCAGCTTTTAAAATATATTCCTGGACTTAGTATACAATATGTTTCACATTTATTAAAGATATAAAAACACACAACGGGAACAGCAGATAGTGATAGCGGGGCGACCAATTTTCATGTGCGTAGCTTGCGTTCATTTGTTTTGCACCAGATTCGAATTTTGAATTGCGCGCGTTCGGTGCTTTCTTATTCAAATGGTCGCGTCAATTTAAAAAGTGTAAAGAGGTTGGAAGTGGCCTGAACAACTGCTTTTCCGAAATCAAACGTAAGAACCATCGACAAAGTAGCGCAGATCGCGCAGTTTTTTTCTCGACGACCGTTTCAAATGGTTTTCATAGGGATCAAAGCCAGCCTCATACTTTTTCTTTGAGCAATTAAATTTTGTAAAAAAGTAGGTAGTTGATAATTGATTAAAATAATTGTTCGTAATTTTAATAAATTAATTACCTTTTGCTAGAAATATTATCTCCTCAAAACAAAAATTGCGTTATGCAATACCGTAACAACAATTACAACAACAATGAGATATCTTATTGCTATAAGCTGTAGACATCATTAAGTATTACAGTTCAATTCTAATTGAAAGGGTAAAAAAACGAGGGTAAGGTCTTGGAATTGGAAATGTAAATCACCAAATGAAGTAGATACGTCTACTTCTACGATACTTGTTCAAATAAAGTAAGAAGATCTACAATTAATAACATTAATAATGCTTCATGTATTTTTTTGCAGGTAAATTTGATCGGAGACGTGTCAAAGCATTTTTTCTGCTGACAAAAGAAAATGAGTTTGCCTACGCCTTATGGGGGGTTATAAGGCTCAACATGTCATTGCCATTGAGTTATTTGAGTCTTTGTACAACGTATCTTGTAATTATCATACAGTTTTCAAAGTTCCTTGATTAGTCGCTTTCCAAGTCGCACTTCTGTTGTTATTGATATTATATGCACATTAGGATAATCACCTTGAATCTTTTAAAGACTTGATTTCAGTATTTCTTTAATTATTACACTAATATCAATTATGTAAAATTCATGCGGTGCTTAATTTTTTTGCCGCTTTCTTCCTTAATTAGCCAGAGTATGCTTGGTTACTCTTAACTCTAAACCATTGCCAACCATTACCATCTGACCTGTGTAACACAAGGATAAGTAAGAAAATTGTTTTAAGATCTAATATAATATTTCAGTTTGACGCAAATTTTCCCGAACCTTTTTTTATAAAGTGCCGAAAAACGTTAAAACCTTTAAAACCAGAAAAATAAGTATTTTAATAACATTGATATAAAGGTGTTTAAAATAAACTTTAATTACTTACCTGCCCGTTACAAAAAGTTTTCTTAAATGAATATGTCTCATTTTTAAATTTGTTGACATGTTTTTGTAAACTGAAAAACGAAGCAAATTTTTGAGGCTGTTCCCGGTTTATTTTGCAATCGTCATTAAGACCCTGTTGACGGCAATGGAGGACCAAATAGGTCTACAAATTGCATGAAACACGGTCTCCTTGATTAACTTTCGACCCCACTTGGGTCCTAATAAAATGAAACGGTTTTATCAATATTATTCAGAGTACTTTAAAAATGTTTTCGTCATTAAATTGTGTTTCAAATACATTGTAGGATTTGTAGGTATTATTATGAAGGATAGGCCCTCAAAACATAGGTACTTTAGTAAAATATATGTATTTTTGAATACAAGGCAAGGCAATATTTAATCACATTAAAAGGTTGCATTCCGCAAGACTGCATTTACAGCCTGCAACATAGTCTCTGTACTTTCGTTATGGTACTTTTTATATAATAGGGGTTAAAGTATGAAATTGCCGATTTGTACTGAAAATCAAAATTGTTTATTTTTAATTTTTAACAAATTTATTTAATCAAAATAGTTACCATTATTATCTATACATTGCTGCCATCTAATAGGAAGGTCATTTATGCCTTTGTGATAGAACTCTGAGGATCTAGACTGCACAAACTGTGTGAAAGCATTTTGTACTGCCTCCTGGGAAGAAAAACTTCTTGTCACGTAGATAATTGTCCAAATCACAAAAAAAATGGTAGTCCGTTGGAGCAAGGTCTGGCGAATACGGAGGATGTCGAATGGTTTCTAATTGCAGTTCCTGAAGGGTCAAAACGGTTTCTCGTGCTGTATGAGGTCTCGCGTTGTCATGGAGCAATAATGGTGAAGATCGATTCATGAGTCGGGGCTGTTTTACTGCTAGTTTTGCCAACATTGTTCGGAGTTCGGCACAATAGACATCTGCCGTTATTGATTGACCAGATCGGAGAAAACTATAGTGAATAACACCATGCTGAGACTACTAAACAGTTACCATTACCTTTTTATTGGTAAGTTTTGCTTTAGGACACTGTTGTGGCGTTTGACCTGGGGTCAGCCATTGCATAATCAAGCAAGTTATCAT
Organism: Anania crocealis; assembly: GCA_949315895.1. Classification (NCBI taxonomy): domain Eukaryota; kingdom Metazoa; phylum Arthropoda; class Insecta; order Lepidoptera; family Crambidae; genus Anania; species Anania crocealis. Next base: position 6,238,094 of record OX438863.1, read on the forward strand.
AAAGAATCCACTTTTCATCACATGTCACAGTTCGATTTATTATTCCTTCATTTCTGTACCGATTCAACAAGGCAACACACGTTTCAACACGCGTTTCTTTCTGCACATCAGTCAAATCATGAGGCACCCATTTATCGTATTTTTTTATTTTATTGATTTGACGCAAATGAGTCAATATTGTGGGTAAGGTTACGTTAAACCATGCCGCTAATTCCTGGTTAGTTTGACTAGGATCGGCTTCCACCATCTCTCTTAATCCCTCAACCCCCAAGCGGCACGCGCCTGCCGCGATAACAATTGATTTCAATTGTGTCTGGAATAACTCACGATCGAGGGATTAATTCATCGTTAATCACCTGTATGGGCGGTCTTCCTCGTGGCTCGTTCTTCAAGTCGAAGTTTCCATCACGAAAGCGTTTAAACCATAATTATAAGATTAAACGAACTTACCCTAAGTGAAGTTCTATCTTAATTATACGAAGATACTTGTCCGAGATGGGTTTAACATGTAGTAACGGTGAGATACTAGCGCTGTCACAATTTTTTCAAAGCTAGAAAAAAAAAAAGAGAAACAGAATGTTTTCTATGGCAACACTATCAAATTTCATTACGTTTAAAGACAAGCATTATTAACAACCCAATTAATGGGATAATACTATACAATTTAGTATTAGTGGGTGGGTTTATTAAGGGACTGCCATCTCGGACAAGTATCTTCGTATAATTAAGATAGAACTTCACTTAGGGTAAGTTCGTTTAATCTTATAATTATACTTAATACTTGTCCGAGATGGGTTTAACATGTAGATGTTTGAAGATGGGTTGTGAATCACTAATTAATACAATTTTTTTAAAAATGAAAATAAAAATTGTAATTAAGTATAATAAATCTTAAAACTTTGTTATTAATAAAGTAAATAATTTGAGAGAGATTAATAGTAAGTATAAACATTTAATTTATTCGATCCGAAAAATACTATTACATAGGTACTGTATTATTGAATTCTGCTACGTTTTGAACTATTGGCCTAGAATATAGAAGAATTCTGAGACCATCCTGCAGTTTGTTTAGTAATAAAATCATTTCTAACATGTGACCTTTGCTGCACGGCAGATGTTGTTGTATGTCTTGTGGTATAAGCCAAGAATATTTGTATCATTAATACCAGCTTCTCACAAAATCTAATTAATCCACCAGCTTATGGCTATGGTTAAAATCAAAAGGTCATCAATTTTTTCCTTGACAATTATTTTGTCTTCTCTATATACAACTTGATTGTAGACACAATATTAATTTATGTTTGCTGAGCAAAGGTTTCTAATTGAAACGAAGACTGAGGATTTCGTTTTCTTAAAGTTTAATGTGTAATACTTTGAACATCAAGAACGTTTGCTAACGCCCACAGATCCAAGTAATGCGTCCCGTTTTTCAGTTAACTCTTTTTGGTGACACATTCTGTCCTTTGACCTAACTGTAGGACCAATCAGTAGAGACAGAGTTGATCATTCTCATAGATCTGTGTTAAAAACTAACAATGAAAGGAATGGAAACCTCATGAGTATCAATAGTGTGCTTTCTGCAAAATAGTCACCATAATTTTAAGGGTGAGTCATATCGCTTCAACCCTCGTATTTATAAAGAAGTAATTACTTATTGCTTAAGAAATTCATAACTTCAAGTGTTAATACCTAGTGCATAATTGAAGGCAATGGGTTATTATTAAGTCATATTATTTGGCTTAGAATGCTAACTTTTGATAGTTCTCACTTCTAGTAATTACTTGATTAAGGAATACTTATTGTCACTTAAGTAATTACTTTCAGTCAAGTAATCACTTATACTTGTTTATAAATACGGGTGTTAGATACACAGATGGAATAGGTACTCTTTATTGCACACCAAATAAAGGGATAACATACTTTTTGATAATATTAAGATGTACAATTTTGGGGGTCTTATCGCTAAAGAGCGATGTCTACCAGACAACCTTTGGGTACAGGGAAAACTATGACAATATTTAGGGTATTTAAGAAAAGAGAATTGACCATTATGTCAAGTGCTGAGTTTGGAGGGCACCACCTTATGAATCCTTGTCTGTCAACAGCCCTACAGCCAGGGTAAGCTGATGGTATAAGTGATAGTAATATTTGAAATTAAAATAATGTTCTATTTAGCTCATATATATTATTTTTATTAGTGTCGATGGCGTTGACTAGGGGAAACCATGGTTGTTATGGTCAATAGGGGAAAACTAATATTTTATTTAAATAAGCTATTACAGTTGTGTTTTCAATACTCATTAAATTTTCATAGTTAAAGTAAAACATTGTAGGTCCAACAGTGCAGCTTTCAATTCTAAATAAGAATAATAAAAAGAATTTATTACACAATCAAGCAAGATTTACAATGGTTAATATGATGTGTTTGTTCTGCACAGGACCAAGACCCAGAAGCCTTATTGAGGCTACATACAGCACCCCAGGTACTGGGGTTGAGGCATTGGTGTGTATTTCCATGAAAAGGTTAAGTTGTTTTATTATTATATAATTGTTGGATTGCTAATTTTCATATTGTTTTTCCCCAAATAGTTAATATCTTTATTTTCTTATTTATTTATCTTTATTTATTAAAAAGGTTAAGTTGTATAATTAGGTTGCTAAGTATCAGCCAAGCCATCCATACAACAGCTGGATAAATTGTCTTAAGTGTACCTAACAATTTCTCTGGATTCAATTCTTTCTTAAAGTAACAGCCTATAGTTTTCTTATACAACTGTATTTACTTTTTAAGATTAGTCTTGCACTTTGTTTTTGTATAACTTTTAACACTATAAGTCTAAAAAAAAAACCCATGTATTTTTAGATTTGAGCATACTTCTCGACTGAAGGTTTAAATAAATAAATTTAAATGTGGACTGCTTTTCATTTTGCACTGTTAGGGTTTGGTCAGTGGAATGTAAAATAAATCATAAGTATTTGCAATTTTAATTAGTAACAAGTGCACTTTCTCAAAGTTCAAAACTTAAGTTATGTAAGAGTTTGCATGCAACAATAATGTTGTCTTTGCAATTGTTTGCTTTTTTCAAATCGTTGAGAAGGTAAATACGATTTTACCTATAAATATATAACATTACATTTGTAAATCCCGGTTCAGTGATAAGTTCTTTTAAATCTTTTGATGCCATATAACAGTCTTAAGACATAAGTTTGTAAGCAGTTATAATATTTTCAAGTTCAAATTGTCTGTACCTATATAATTATTTAGATAAAGTTTTTTCAAGTTTGAAATAAAACTGTAAGTACCATTGGGTTTTTCAACCAAGAATACAGAAAAGTTGTTGAAAAATTATTCTCTACATACAGTATGGGCACACAGATTTCGCTCCCTGAATTTAAAGTTTCTTTATCTCAGAGCCAATTTTATTTTTCTCTATGATAGGCAATTGTTGTGATTCTATGACATCGGAAGGTGGAATGGTACTGAAAGGGATTTCATATGCCTCATGATTCATCATCATTTGTAACATCAAGTCAATTATAAATAAAGTATTTAAGCCGTCCATTTTTACTTATTTTTGGATATTCTTATCAGCTTCCGACAAGGCAAGGAATTTTCTAGAACTGGGATTCAGGTAATGTAAGGGATCTGCCCAAAAAAGTCCTCAATTTCCTGTCAGGTTCTTTCGGTAAAACAATTTGGCTGCCTCTTCTAATTAAAGCCGTTAATGGCTGGGTTTAAAATTGATAACCTCATTTTGTAAATAAGAGGGAGTTTGTATTTGCCTAAATATTGGAGGGTGCTTCTTTACAAAGACCTTCTGTCAATATTTTCGCCCATGTAGGGCAATTTCTGGCCTGATAGGCTATCCAATTTCTTCTTTTTCCCGGAGCCAAAAAAAAACTTTTTTGTCAGAGGGTTGTCATCTGAAGGGAACAATTTTGATTGTTCAGTACAAGGAAGCAAATTGTCTTCCTGCTATGTGGTAGTGCTCTGTGAAGAACCGGCATGAGCCCATGTAGTATAAGGCAAGCAACGCTGGCTTACAGCGTTAAGATCATGCATGCATGAAAGATTCGCACTGAGTCGCAGTGTCTCGGTGGCTTAATAATACAGCTCCTGCCCTGCATGCGAGGAGATGCGGGTTCAAGTCCCGTCTGAGACATAATTTTCATGTTTACAAACTGATAACATGAAGGCGTTGTCTAGTCTCATGTAAGCATGTTTATTCTCATAGGCCTTCTCTCATTATTTTCACCCAGCATAGGGCAAATTCCAGCCTGATAGTCTTTCCAATTTCTGCTTTTCCTACACCCTCTTTTCCCAGAGCCAGAAGAAGCTCTTTTGTCAGATGGTTGTCATCTGAAAGGAACAATTTTCATTGTCCATTACAAAGAAGCAAATTGTCTACAACTATGTGGTAGCGCTTATGCTGATATGAAAGCTTTGTCTAGTCGCAGCGTACTAGCACTTGCCCTTAATGTAAGCATGTGTATCTTTGAGCGATAGCACTTGCCTAATAGAAAGCTCTCACCCTTAGCATGTCTAGCCAATGTTTGTGATTATTCAGACTCTTAAAGACTTAAACTCACACAAAATTAGAGCTTGTGGGTCTGTTCATCATACATGAAACTACCCAGGCGTTTAAAGTTGTTATAGGGAAAAGTCATATTTTTTGAAATATGTAAGCCTCACCTATTGGTGTATCTGTGTCATCATCTATGACAACACATTCAAGAGGGTGTGGTCAAAGATGTTTTCTCATCGCTGCTCTGAGAATCTTGAAGTTTCCTTTATTAGCTTCCATTTTCCTGATCTTCTTTCTTGAATTTAATTTTCTTCAAACACTTGGATTTCATTAGAATAGATTTTCAAACAAGTGAGAAAAACGGTTACGAAAGATAAACGTGCTCTCCGAAAAGAAATCATGAAAAGCAATTTTGTTTTTACAGTAAACTAACGAAAGGTTTATGCATTATGAATAAATATTGAATCTGCAGAATGCCTAAATAGATCATTGTTTTCGTTGTAGCGCTTTATGCCCCAAGCGACAACCGGTTGTTGCGATAACAATTGATTTTAATTGTGACTGGAATATCCGAGCGTCAAAGAGACAACGCAATGAAAACAGAAAAAATGGTGTGAGGTGATAATATAGGTTATGGGTTATGATGTTACCTACCTATTTAATTTTTCTAAAGTTTCAATTCGAAACTATCGTAACTACAACATTTCTCTATATGTAAAAGTAAAGATAAATTGAATCATACCTGTGATTAATGTTATAAATCGCTTTTGTTTACATAGCAAGCCTTGACCTTGAATATGCTTCTTTTTGATCTTCTTGTAATTTTCCCAAAAGTCACAATAAGACATATTAAACACTTTAATCCTTTGACGATCGGATATTCCAGACACAATTAAAATCAATTGTTATCGCGACAACCGGTTGTCGCTTGGGGGTTGAGGGATTAAATAATGACCACCTTAATTTTATAGCATGATTATAAACTTTTATGGTATATTTCATAAGAATAATAGATATTTTACACATCTTTTATAAAAAGATGATGTGACCGCGCTCGCACAAAAAACCGTAATGAAATTTGATAGTGTTGCCATAGAAAACATTTTGTTTCTCTTTTTTTTTTTCTAGCTTTGAAAAAATTGTGACAGCGCTAGTATCTCACCGTTACTACATGTTAAACCCATCTCGGACAAGTATTAAGTATAATCGCACGGTGCGTTCATTAGCAGATCCCTCTCCAAACGCAACATTGATATTGCGGGCTGTTTCTGCCGCGTTACTTCGAATTTTCGCAGTATCCATCTTTCTTGTCTGAGTTAAATAACAAAAACAATTGAATGTCGATATTCAAATGTTTCACATTTTTTAAAAGAAGAACATCATAGTAACCTTGTGAAAAAAGTTCCATTCGAAAACCTCAAACCATGAAGATTCTATGTCAATTCAAAGAACCTATTACAATAAAGCGGCAATTTCATATTTTAACCCCTAATATTTTCGTTATGTCCTTTTTTCTGCTATTTACATAAGAACTAGGTATTTTTAAAATTTGTATTATTTATGTAAGTCATTTTCCAATCACGGGACTATGGAGTCCCATTAGACAACATTTATCTAAATGATGTATGTGACATCAACCGACGATTATCCCTGTGAGATTATCCCTTGGTTAGAGCAGGACTATTGCAGAAAGTGGATAGAAAGGATACTGGGCTATTGGACTGGGTTACTGCGACTATGGAAGGACTATGGCCCCTGCCTGACCTATGTTACTCACACGGACAAAATGGCAGGGGGTGAATTGCACACTCAATTAATGGGACCCCGAAAACGGCCGCTAGCTCATAGTGACGTAGCGACAAGGGGGCAACATAGCCTGAGGTGCTCGAGGAGTGGAGAGGTATTACACGGCTCTCAGGACAATCCCGGTAATCCGTTCAAGATCCCTACAAACATCTTACTGCAATACTTCCTTCCTCCGAGCATTTCTGTTCTAGCGACTCTCCACTCAAGCCGGCCAATGAAGGCAAGCAAGAGGTGGGAGATATGTTCCTCGTCAGTGTTCTCTCCGGCCGACCAATAAAGGCAAGCCAGAGGTGAGGAACATGGATATTCCCGGGAGCAATCAGGTCCTTGGGGTCGCTACTGCCCAACAGCTCGCCACAAGCTGCCCTGCGGGGGTATTATTTATATTATTAACACTAATATTATACTTTTTTATATAATAATATGTTGATAATTCGATAATTATTGTTACACCTAACATCATATTTATTGTATCATAGTTTATTATTATTACATTATTTCTCTAATTGAATTATTATTATTTATTTATTTATGTACGCGGGTTGACGATCGCAGTAGGGCCAATAGTGGAAAAAAATACGATGCTGCCAGACTTCTTCTAGCAGTACTGTTTAGTCGCCATTTACGGCACCTATAAGAGAACAAGGATTGGTGTTATTCTTATTATGAGCCGGTACCAGCACACAACATCGGCAATTTTAATTGCAAATTGTATTTAAAACTATCGCTTTTATAGGATATATATGTAAGACATTCTGTCACTCAACATTTTGTAAATTCTACCTATATCAATGTAATACACAATCTTAAGCTTGTGCATCAAATAAAGCACAATTACTCAGTAAACACGCAAACTATCTTATTATTAATATTCGTATGTGAATACCGGAATTGAACTAAACCATGTTATTCATAGCTAAACTAGACATTAAATTTGGTATGATTGACATGTGGAACACTTTTATTATTATGGACATTATAAAGGCGATTTAAGTGTTACAACAAAACAAATGAATTGAGAAATTTTATAGTGATATCCTCCGTAACGGATTCCGAGGTAAGAGGTCCGGGTTCGATTCCCAAACCTTTCAGTCTCGGTTCTCGGGTCGGAGATGTCTTTGTTTGATTCCACAAAAGTAAGTGTAAGAGGAACTACTTCAAAATTAAAATCTTAAGCTTACAGATTTCCAGGCAAAAGCTTAGTATGATAGTATTGAAAAAACTGTTGTGATCACTGTCGAAAATAGCAATGTAAAAAATAATAATTTCAAATTGTATACTCCCTTTGACATAAGATTTTCCATTGTCGCTGATGCTTAACTCTCTTCATAATCGTGTCAGCTCTAAAAAGGTTCGAGTTATCGAGACCAGCCGTTCGTAGCGAGGGGAAAAAATTAGTGAGATAACATTTTGTTTTATTGCCAGTCGTCTGTCTCCGCCAAATTTCTGGGTGACGCAAATGGAGCGAGAGACGTGCTCTTTTTATCTTAGGGAAAAACTTAACCGAAGGGTTTTGGGAAATAAATATCATTTAACCCTAACCGCTACCGAGACCCCAAAAATAAACTTAGTGGAAAAAAAAAACCAAACCTAATGTTTTCTTGAGTTTATGCGAACACTATACATTGAAATGAAAGATAAGTTTACGGATTTAGAACGCGTTTATTTTTGATTTAACCCGACGTTTTGAACCCTTTACAGCGCTCATGGTCACGGGTAGCACGGGTTCGTGACGCGTTCTAAATCCGTAAATTATCTTTCATTTCAAACCAAACTTAACTTCGACTTACGGTCGACAGACAGACGTTATATGCCTAGTTTCTTATTGCCTTTAATAATTAATGCGGAAATCATTTAGCTTTGACTTAATAGGACTTGTGCAGCAAAGTAATAGACTTTATAACTTATATATTATAGTTTTTTTACGTTTTTCTAGTGTAGTAACAATAAATATTATCGACTGTTAAGCACTATAACAATGTGAAATTTTATATAAATATAAAACAGAAAGCAAGTTTAACAGTCATTACCTGACTTTTGTACTGTTTTTTTCAGATCCATAAAAGTTAAGTATCAGAATATTATATTTAGATGAAATATGCGACTTAACTATTCGAGGAAGAGTAGGTAATTCCTTATTTCTATCCGATTCGTTGCAGCACTCTAGCCAGGATAGTATATGAACCTACTTATTAAGTAAAAGCCGGCTACTTTAGCTAGCACCGCTCGCATTGCTCGCTTAGCTTGAGCTTGTGGTCCCTGTTCATAATGAACCTTATCTACTTCTCAAAGAAACAATCCATTTCGCTGACTGTTGAACACGGGTCTCTCTCCTTATTATAGAGAGGGTTTAGGCCTCAGTTCCACTACGCTGGCCTAGACGGTAAGGGCGACGCTGTGGCAACATCACCCTGTCGTTGGACGTTCCTCAAGCCGCCCGAAGGCCTCCAACAGGCTTGACGCCTGTTATCTTGTGACAACAGCCAGGACCGACGCGACGGTTTAACGTGCCCTCCCTAGCACGTGCTCATGGTATGATACCACAAACGGTCACCCATCCCATCAGTCCCAGCGTTGCTCAAGCAACGTAACGTGACGTGATAAGTATCTGTCACTAATGTCAACATTAGTGACAGATACTTATCACTAAGAAGCATTTAATTGGGCTATGATCGCTTCTCTTATCTACTTATTTCTCTCCTATTCTACAGTAATAACAATGAAGTTTTGACTGATTGTCAGCAGTTCAGTGGATGCGTGTGGCAAGGGTCTGAGCATCGTGGAAATTCTTAGGCAATGCCTTATGTTCAACTATGAACGACGTTTAGCTGGGATAATACTGATGCTAAATCAGTTAAGATTCATTATATGGATTTCTATGATTATATTTTAGATTGTCTGTCTAGCTAATAATAAATTCGAATTAAAAAAAAAACAATCGAATATAAGTTGACCCATTTCTTTCAGCAAAATTAATCTTTACTTGATATAAATAAGACAACATCTAATGACAAATTTATCTAGTTATAAATTTATCTATAGACTCCAATATCCAGATCCAGATCCAGAAGAAGCCTCTTGGAGAGGCCTATGTCCAGCAGTGGACTGTGATAGGCTGATGATGATGATGATCTTAGACTAGACTGGAGAAAAGAGACTTAAAAGCTAAGTTGTCTATTGTTTTACTACATTATCATGTTCATATATTATTAAAAGAAAAATTGGTAAAATGGAATTCGGCCCTTGTAAATTGCCATGTTATTTTATGGTGTGTTTTTAAACAGTTTAAAATAAATTACGAATAACTCCAAAGTCGTATTTAAATCCCAGACGATTCTTATACAAACCATTCGTTCGGGTCCGGATAAGGTTTTATAACTGGAAGGGATGTGCTTAATGCTCTCCCCGGATGCTACACAAAACATTTCATTTCAAATTAAGGAAATATTACTTTTTTACTGTCATATTAAAACATCAAAGTTCACAAGACTAAAAAGGTTCTTGTTTTGTTGAAAAAACGAGGTATCATTTCAATCTTTCGAAATTCAGAGGCGGAGACATTTATTAAGTGTAAAATATTTTTTCACTCTACTAATTTGTAAAGCATACCTAAATCTTTTCTCGAATATAAGTTCCTATAAGTTTTGTAATTTAATAAAAACGTTATTCAATTGTAGAAAACCGAATCCCGCACATTTACCTTATATGAAAGGAGTCACTGATAATTGACTCCCTGCTTGAGAAGTACTCCATTCCAATGGTGTTCACACGGTCAAAAGTTAACACTATACGCTCGCCAAATAATTAAAAAAATATGCCAGTATGTTGTTCTTATAATTTTTTATTTGCAGAATGACTAATGTTAAGTTGACTGAAAACATGTAAACCTTGGCCCTGTTACCAGGTCATCTGGGTTCCGCACAGAATGTCTTTTTTCTCTTCCATATAATCCTTACAGTCGTCATCGAGTTTATATGTTAGCTATAAATTTCTCGAATTAATTTTAAGCTTTAAACAGGATGCGTAAAGATCTAGATTTAAGAAAAACAAAACAATATGCTGAAGATTCATGAGCTTTTGGCTGGACGTAGTTCTTGTGTGACGCGTAGTCATTATTTTTTGGATTTCAAAATTCAATTAACGTTTATGAAGCGTAAGGCCTCCAATTGGTTTTACGTACTATTTATCATGAATCAAATCATATAACAGTTTTGTAATAATTTTGCTGTATGGAGTTTTGACTCCAATCAAACCACTGGATGCACGTACAATAAAACAAAGTGAAATGTAAGTTACATTGTTTCATGGTATTAAAAGGGTTTTTGTTATGAATAAATGGTCATGCTCTTGACTACATACTTAACTATAAGGTTAAGAAGAAGCCTAAGATGAAGCGAGCTTACCGAGAGGTACTGGTTCTCCCACACACCAGCGGAACACAGAAAAACTGTTTGACGCTGGACTCCGGCAGGAGGGTGGTAGCATCCAGGCGGCCTCTCACGAAGCCTACCACCGCAGAGGGATCTGTTAGCCGTCATCATTGGTTAGAAAACCAAAGATGCCGTTAGGAGGTAGATCCCACCATCCCTTAAATATTCTTTGTAAATAAGAACTACAATCAAATTAGGACACTTTTCAATGGTCAAGTTCAAGCCTGAATCGTGCTACAAGGAGGGTATTATACTTTTTTCTTTAATTTGTTGCTTTGTATGTTTCATTGTTGTTGTCTTGATTATGGCCGGTGAGCTGGTTAAGATATGATGTAGTAAAGAGAAGTCTTAGGAGACGATTATGCAAACTATCATGTGATCCTATGTGTTCTGATTCAGATCCAATCATGTTTAATTTTTCAAAGACATTAAATGATTTATTTAAAGCAAAATATCTACTACGCATTTCTCGAAGTAAAAATACCACAGACCGGACAAAGAAGAACAATCGGCGACACGTGTTCTAATACAAGTAAGAAACGATTTCCGTTTTAACTTCTTTATCTGTTCTGTGAAAAATACATTGAATCTAATCAAACATAAATTCAAAATTTTTCGGAGTAACTAACATTGGAACTTCCACATTGTGAGGTTTCCGCTTTAGTTATTTAGGGTGCGGATTCCGCCTGTTTAGGTGCAGTCTGGTGTGCCCATCGGAATTACCATGTAATTGAGTTTGTTCGGCTTGGAAATGGAACGGTATTTGGTACCTTTATGCTAACGCAGGATGCTTTGGTAGGAATGTAGAGATGCATGATTGACTTAATTTTTAGCAAGTTCTTTGTTTTCCAAAAGACAGTTTTTTTTTCAAAGTCTCTCTAACTCGAATACGTTTTTTTTCTAAGCTCCTGGCTGAATTTATTCTTTTCAATGGACTAACAACTTGGTGCTACTAAATAAAACATATATAATTAAAAATATAAAAAGTCAAAACTTTAGGATGTTAAAGTGCAATTACTTGATTTGACCTTCTTGCTTAAAATATAAGTTTTGGAGTAACTTGAGTAACTCAAGTTTATTTTAGCGTAAATTTTAAAATTAATTTTTTTTAACTGATTTTTTAGCATAAAACTTTAGATTTATTATCGATTCAAACATTTGAAATTCTGTAAACGAGACCCACTAGGGAGACTGTACACACACTACTGATCCATCCAATATATCTGATTAAAGGTAAGTACGGTCCTATTGAAAGAGGAGGCATCCATTTCTTTGGAACAGATGAAAGCGAGTTCAATCTATTTCCCACATCGGCTCCACTAAATCCATTATACCACAAAGGAGTATAAAAAAGATAAGATGTAACCGGAAGGACGTCATCTGCGGCTAATGATAATAGCCCACATAATTTCGGACAATGCACGGGCGTGTCGAAAACAGGGGAAGAGGTGGCAAAACTTTCCCGCACGAATTTTGTAGTGATGTACCGTTTTGTTCTTACTTAGATGGATCCAATTTATGAGTTTATGTTTATGGTAAGGAACAATATTGCATGGAATCTTTTACAGTATATACTTGTATTTGAGATCGCTTTATTATTCACTTATATTACTGTCTTATATTGTGCCCTACGGTGCCAGTTAAAAAAGTATTATGCCTCTGTTATGATGAACGCTAAAGGTTGTCATTCATCTAAAAAGTTACTTAATTTAACCTGATTTTATCGTTGGCTGTAAAAATAAATTCAAATAAATCCATGACCTGTCACTTGTCCTGTAACTTTAGAGATAACAAATTGACTAAAATAAATAAACACTTTTTATGAAAAGTTGTTTCACTCTGCTGGACTTATTTGGAATGTAAACACAAAACAGCACAAAGGCTACTTTATAACTAGAAAAAAAAAACATTTCACTCTTTGAAAGTTAACGCCCCGTTGGTCTAGTGGTTTATATACCGGACCAAGATCTGGGGGTCCCGGGTTCAATCCCCGGGTCGGGCAGCAAAAAGTTTCGAATTTTCGAACATTGCTCGGGTTTGTGATCACCAACCCGCATTTGGCAAGCGTGGTGATTATGCCAGTACCCATCATTGCTGAGGTAACTTGAATTCAATGATGGAGGCCTTTTCCCTGCAGTGGGATGGTTATAGGCTGTTACTTACTTACTTTTTACTTTGAAAGTTTCCAGAGTTAATCAAAATACGATCGACAACCTCTACTCCCAAGCATAGCCATTATAGCAAAATCCTCCATTCAGAGACGCCCATGTCCAGCAGTGGTCTAATATAGTCTGGTTGTGTATACCACTTCTCGGTTCAACATAAACAAATGTTGTACAGGTTTTGATACATTTTTACATTTGACATGCATACAAAAACCCATCTGTTGTAAATAATGAGCCATAATTCTGGATTATTTAAGTTTTTAAAAACCTTATATCTGCGCAACCATTTATAAAGTTTAATCAATTATGAGGTATTTGATACTTAAACATCTTTTCCCGAAATACTTGTACTCGATTTGTAAATACGTAGTCCCAACACTAGATCATGGGAGACAAATTCCCGCAGTTTTGGGGGTCACGTTTTTACGCGAACGCTGCATCCGGACAATGCGGTGAGAAATTAAGCAATTCGATCCCCATTCTTCGGAAATATCGGCTTTTCACGCCGACTTTTAATGGTGGTACTAGACCTGATTGATTCATGTAACATCAAAGCCTGCGCTACTTCGCATCAACTTGCAACTAATATTAAAAATTGGCTCAGGAATTATTGATGTTATTGTGGATGTAATTTAACCTTTTTAAAGGGTTTTTTTACCAAAATATCAGAGTATATCTGCCATTGGTGATCGCTTGATATTTTTATACTTTTTTATATTTAAGACATGCCTCTCTGGGCCACACAGAGCCATCTAGTCCCAAATTAAGCTACTATTAAGTACCCTGTCGTATGGGGTACTAGACAACCGGTAAACTTACATAAATACTTTTTTTTTTGTAAATACATACTTAAAATACATAGAAAACACCCAGACCAGTACAAACCGACATGTTCATGCACACAAATATTTGTACTGTGCGGGGATCGAACCCGCGACCCATTTGTGGAGCTCCTATGTCCAGCAGTGGGCGTCAATTGGCTGAGATGATAATGATGATGTGTCCACCGGAGAACTGATAATATAGTCTTTTTCTCCGTATCGTGTTCTTTCTTTGAGGATAATCTGGTGCTAAGAGTTTTTCTAGCCGCTTATTACAGGCTTCTTGCGTGACTTGTTTATGCGGATTCCATCTTGCTACAGAAACAATGATTTAAAGTGCCTGCCAAAGAACGATTAAGCGCTACCCTTTTTCTACCAGATGCAAACCAATTAAGAAAATGTTGTTCCTTAAACTGTCCTGACCGGTCTTATGACGAAGATCACGTCTTATATGTATTAAACGTTTTTGTTGTAAAGTATTGTAAGCAGGGTCAATTTTCTGTTACATGCGATTTAGACCCTTTAAGTTCTTCATTAAAAACGTATCAGTTAAATTTGTAATCTTCCAAAGTTCACTGTAAAACCTCATTTGGGATAATCCGTTCTGTAATTTTCCGAAGATCGTTCTACGTCCAATTTCAGAGGAATCTGAAAATCCTACAATAATTGTTCAACACGCTATACTATAATGGCTGTTGTGCTGCCTAATATTCTATATTCTGCCGAAACATGGACCGTGTACCGTCGTCACATCCGTGCGCTCGACCAATTCCACCTCAAATGTCTACGATAATGAATATTCGATGGTCTGATCGCGTACGGAACACCGAGGTGCTGCGAAGAGCCAATGTATGTGGCATTGAGTCTTACCTAATGCGGCGTCAGCTTCGGTGGTGTGGACACGTGTTGCGTATGGCTGAGCAAAGAGTTTCCAAGCGCATCTTTTACTCGGAACTTGAGGAAGGCAAGCGAAAGCATGGCGGTCAACTACTTAGGTACAAAGATGTGCTTCAACAACACATGAAGCGTTGCAATATCGATTCATTGCTATGGGAGGAACGGGCAGCCGGACGGCCTGAGTGGAGGGCGCTAGTTACAACTAGCGTCCAAAATTTTGAGGACAGGCGGCTCTATGAACTGGACGCCAAGCGAGATGAATTAAAGGCCCGACTACCAGCGGCAATTAACTATAATTATGAATACGGTGTTCTGACATGCCCGCAGTGTGCGAGGATTTTTATCCAAAAAATTGGCTACATAAGCCACATGCGAGCACACCTAAGACAAAACCGGAGTTGAATGCAGTCGCCATGGCCGAAATCGGCCTGGAGGAATCAATCAAATAATGTGTTCTCTTGAGAAATATTATTCACGTAAGATCTACTCGTTTTATTTATTTTTGTCTAAAATTAATTTTATATTGTTTAGTACCTACTCGTACTACTTTCATGATTTTTTTGGGCTAAAATGTGAAATCGCTTGCATAGTTACGCGCTAAGTTGCCATCGTGTACCTATCTCTAAGAGAACTACTGCAATTATTAATAAAAAACAGTTTGCATTCTAAAGTTGCAAGTAGTTAATAAATGATATCATAATTTAAATTAAATTGATGTTTGTAGGTTTTTATTCACAAGATTTTTTTTATATAAAAATTGAAACTTAAAATGTAATAGAACACTGATAAGTTATAGGAAACAATATTCTCTTCTAAAAACAAATCAAATACCTACATGTAACACGTCGTTACATTTTTGCATTTATTTTGTTTCAACAGCTCGTGCGCAGCTAAGGATTTTTACTGATAACGCCATCTATCCGGCTGATGGAACACTATAGGTGCAACTTTGTGTCTGTCATCCCACAATTCCTTTCTTTATCTAATAATTTGAATGTAATTTTTTGATATTATTACATTAATAGGCAAATGTCTATTTGTGTTGATTTTTTAGGTAGTTTTCTACTTTTTCAGGGCTGAGCAGTTTTCTGCGTTGTTTGGCTTTATGAGTCAGTCAAGTTGAGTGGTTCCAAGTAGTGAATGCAAAGAATTTAAAAAAAAAAATGCTTGTCATAGAGGGGAGAGGTTGGATTGGCTTTATAAGCGGATGCCATTTCGTGGCGAGTCTTTTTACTACGCTTCCTGAATTTTGGATTCCTAGCTTTCTTGTTCGCGAACAAGTAAAATTTTAATGGCGGGCAAGCGTGCCAAAATGCCTGTAGGCATGTAAAGCCAAAGGGCTAATTCCTGTTTCTTGTTTTCTCTTCAATTGGCTCCTTATGGACTAACACTTTTATTTTCCCTTGATGGATAAATTTACATGATGCATCGCCTCATCTTGGTGATTGTTGCTGCATTTTTATGGGCTTGAAATATCGCCCTCCTCGCTCCTAGCTACTAGGACATACTCCTGCATCCTGCGCGCATGTGAGAATCTCTGCTCCAGGGACGGAGGGATATTTGTGGTTCTCCACGGTGACGTTATAATTTATTATCGGTGACATGATCTAATATCATGCTACTAGGTATTTATGAACATTTATTCTTTTGATAGTTTTCATCCATTGATGATACTCCTCAGCTCATGGGTTAGGCCAACCTTAATTCTAGTTACTTGTGAGTGATGGAACGCCTGCTTCTAAGCTTTCCTTCACTGTACCTAAGACTAAGTTTCTAGTTAAGTACAGAACTTTTGTTTATATGCATAGTCATAATTTATTCTTAAACTAATATACCTACTTAAGTCTATTCTACATAGCTTAAATTTTATGTCACTGATATCCATCTTGAGTGTAATGCAAATTTAAATAATATATTGGGAGACAAATTGAAAACAACTTGTTTTCTTTTCTATCTTTAATTAACTCTTTCTTGCTTCTGAGTTAAAGCAAGTGGCGCCCTCCACAGTTTCTTAGTACAGTTCTCCGAGCGCTGAAGAAGAACCCACGAGCTCATATCTCTATAAACACACCCAACATCTTAGCTTGTTTCATACTAAGTGGACTTTTAAAAATTATATTAAATATTCAGTCGCCGTAAATATTTAAAAGAAATAGCTTAACTAAGTTTCTAATTAAAGCATAAAATCGAGACTCCATCATTCAATCCACTTTACATTCATACCCGAAAAGAAATTCCGAGAAGTTTATAATTTGGTAAGATGTGTTTCTAGGTACAAAATTATAATATTCGCTAGAATTCATCTTATGTATTCCGCGACAAATCTGTAGACGAATATTCGAAGAAAATTATCATTCGCAGAAGATCTTTAACAAGGATAACTCATCCACAAAGCCGAAATTATTTTGACTGATGTTCCAATTATATTCGACAGAGGTATGGCTACTGATCAAAGAGGCTGTTAGCCACAATAGGCCATTACTTGATTAGTTTATTAACTCTATTAGGATGTCTTACTGACTGGAACGTTGTCCCTGGTTTATCTTTGGTTTTGCGTGGAAATGTATTATATTTTGATAAATAAGATCTTATATTGGACTAGCTGTTGCCCGCGGCTTCGTCCGCGTCAATTCCTATTATTGTGATCGCGATGAAGAAGTCTTTAAAAGAATATATTTTAAAGTATTTCTGCGTAAATGATAGTTTTAGTTTATTTTTTTAGTTTAAAGCAGTCTAATAATTTCTTCGTTTGTTTACAAAAGCACTTTACATGTACCGAAATAAAATAATCTTTGCCAACCGTCACTATTATGTGATCCTTGGCTTAATCTCGGTTCTGATCAGAATTTTTGGCTTAATCTCGGTTTCGATCGAAATTTAAAATTAGCGTGATGAATACCGACGATGATATTTTGCGATCCGCTCCAGAAGGAACATACCGAGAAGGGTATGGACGACCCGTTCTCATTTACGACCGCATAATTGCCAATTAGTGCGGCTGTTCGGGGTTCGAATCCCGTGACTATTGGTACGTATAGCGGTACTAAAAACGAAAACAGGTTAAACCTTAAGTTCATGAAGTATGGTTGAAGGTTGCATGTATGTTTGCTATGGTATAGCCATTCTCTATAATGCTTGTGGTTTGCCACTGACGGTAAATGTACTATGTTCCGAAGAAGTGTGATATTTTATACAAATGCGAATTAGTTTTGGATTTGTTATAATAACCTTGTACACCCCTCTGATTTATACTGGACGTTTATTACCTAATTTAGAAATCATACCTACGTGAAATGCAATGATTAAGTAATTTAAAACGTTACAATAGTTTGGCAACACTTTGGATATAAAAAAGTTGCTGTACCCGCGCCTAATTTCGCTTGGACTATTATGTATATGTATAATAATATAAAATATATTATTTTATTATAAAAGTATTTTTTTTAAATAAAAGTAGCCTATGTTACTTCTAAAAACCTTAGCTATCTGCAGATAAAAGTCCGTCAAAATAGGTCCACCCATTTCAGATATTAATTGGAACAAACGGACAGAAAGACATACAAACATGTAAAAATTGATTAATCGGATACCGTATCAAAACATCGTAGGACTTATTAAACTATTTCTATTTGTTTACTATGTAATATTTACTTGTGTTTTTGTTATTTTCTTTCTTTGCTAAAACTCCTTGGAAAAAAATGCATGAATTTCGAACAAATTTGATTACTACAAAAAAAGGTTAAAGTAAGTCAATCTTCATTTAAAAGTTATGCTGTCGGGAACTTTTTTTAGAAGTTTCAAATCGGATCAATTCCATACACTATGTTTGCGTAACTCAAATTGTTTACGCAGCGCATGCAACGGAAGCTCTACAAAAAGATAAATATTTCCCATTTTTGCAACATTTCCCATTGATGCAACGTTTCTATTGATAACAGTGTGATGTTATAAATCCCAAAGCCTTCCTCGATGAATAAACTAACCAACACAAACATATTTTTTCAATTCGAACGGATCCAGCTAAACCAAAGAAAGGTAAATTAAACGCGAATTTAAATCCTTAAACATATCTTTTATTTCAATGTTCTCGCGTAAACTCAAGAAACTCTTGTTGCTTTGTAAACTCAACCGTCCTGTACACCGCTAGCCAAATTAAGTTAGTGAGCATGTTTTTAATACAAAAACCCTTGAGCAGGTAACCTAAATTCAATAACGATCCCTCGTCTCACCATACCGGTACGTGGGCACTCGACACTCGTATACAACGGTTGCAATACGCTCTTTGCATATTTCATAACAGGGCCCTTGCCCCTTACTTTTATAATCCGTAGGCTGCTAAAGATTTGTAACTAGTATTTTAATATATCTAGTTAAAATATTGACTTACTTACTTTTAGAGAAAGTATTCTGTTTTTTTTAATGTATCTACTATCTCGGTGCGTCCTGATTTTTTTAACCAAAAGTAGTTTTTGTGATATAACTTAAATTTTTGGACACAGTTGGACTTAAATGTTGTTGCGGACTTTTTTGTAGATATTCGTCTTATGTCAAACTGGTAATATCACTTTGTTTTATTTTCAATAGTTTCGGCAGCGTATGCGACAGGTATTCTATTGTCTTTTTTCATAAGGGGAAGATTATCATTATCTGTTCATTCGTGTTCGGTGTTCGGTGTCTAAAAAATCGTAGTCTAAGATCCCACCATACAACGACCTTCACCGAGCTGTTTATTGGATGGAAAGTTTTTTATATACAATTAAATATGCCAAAAAATATATTGCAAATGGGTTGACTAAAAAAATTCAGTCCAGAGTATGATTATTTAACTTTTTTTTATATTTTTTTTTCTGGTTTGGTTAATAGACAAATTTTATATCAATCGAAAATATGAAGCCCAAAGAATATGTAAACGTTAGGTTGACTATTTTTTTCCCGTCACAACTCTTGAGTAGGCAGATATAAACAGGTAAATAGAACTAATAACTTGCACCGGTCTGGTTAATTAAATAAAATTAAATACAAATAAATACTATTCATTTATGAACACGGTGGTATACGGTTGAATGCAAAAAAAAAGTCATGAAATTCGGTTGTCAAATTTTAAAAATTCTACTCTGGACTGAAATTTTTTAGGCAACCCATTTGCAATATATTTTTTGGAATATTTAATTGTATATAAAAACTTTTCATCTAATAAACAGCTCGGTGAAGGTCGTTGTATGGTGGGATCTTAGAATATCAACTGCAGTTGCGGTAGCTCGTATACATAGGGCAAACGAAACGGACCATTGCGGAAAGGGTGAAGGAGCATATCGCCTCTGTGAAAAATCGCCAGACAGCAAAATCTGCGATTGCGGAACATTTTCTTGAATCAGGCACCAATCACTGGATTAAATTTCATCAAATGCAAGTCCTCTCCACAGATCGCCACTTTTATTCAAGGGTTGTGCGTGAAGCGCTTGAAATAAAGAAGCACAAAAATTTCAATCGGGAAGACGGTTTCAAACTATCAGCGACGTGGAATCCGGTCATTGAACATTTGCTTGAATCAGGCACCAATCACTGGATTGAATTTCATCAAACGCAAGTCCTCTCCACAGATCGCCACTTTTATTCAAGGGTTGTGCGTGAAGCGATTGAAATAAAGAAGCACAAAAATTTCAATCGGGAAGACGGTTTCAAACTATCTGCGACGTGGAATCCGGTCATTGAAAATACAAAGCCTCCTTTTAGTACGCAGTCGGGTAAGCATCGTAATACGGACACGGCAGCTGTCTCGCGGAATAAGGACACGGTTAGTGTGGTGTGTGACGGTGCTTGGAGAAATAAACATTTAGAAGGTAGATTTATATGAATCTACCTTCCCCTCGGAGTGAGTGCATCGCTGTCTCCAGTCAGCCTGTGACCATGGTCGGTGCAACCCGATCGAAACGTCAGGCAAAAAAATAAGGTATGATCGCGTTTAATTTCCGTTATCGTTTCAAATAATTATGCAACGCGAAAGTTTAAAAGTAGTTATTTTGAAGCATCTGTAAAGCTACTTCTCCGTGGAAAGTAGGCCTTACGCATACAAACTTACGGAAAATACAACGATATACGAACATTATCACATCTTATCTAATAAGAAAAGCTCGCACGCCATTGGTAGCGAAAAGGTTTTGTATGTCATGGAAATCTCCGTTTTTTTTTATCGTAGAATGAGATGGGTGTGTACCTAATATACTCGTATAATATAACAACATACCGTATACAGATCAACACAAATACAATCAAATGATATAATTTGGTTCAATCAAATACTTTTTTAATATAATGATGGAAAGACATCATTATAAATGACATAATTTTGAAACGTATACGTAACAATTGAGCTAAAATCATGGAGTATAACAACCGTTTTATATAACATTTACATGATTTGATAATTAAAACAAATAAAATGTATTTAATATAACATTTATTAAGATAACAGTCTTTTTGTAACATACGAGTATATCAAATAATAAAATAACAAATGAGACGCACCCGAATGAGATCACGTTTCCAACTATGAAGCATCAATTAGTTACATCCTTAAACAAAAAAAAAAGAACTACTTAGATACAAAGTCGACGATTGTGTTGCTAATGTCATAAGTCATGCGTCTAGATTTCTTGCAGTTGTAACCTACCTAGAAAGTTATTTTTTTATATGGTCGTATTCATAGATATAAAAAATTACTTTCTATTTTTGAAATTGTCTTATCCATAAAGTTGGGCAATAGATAAAAACTACATAATTTAAAAAAAAACCTGACATTTGATAAATTTAAATTTGAAGTTATAATAATGTAAGATGATGCAATTAATATGGCAAGTTTTGCATATAACATGCGCCGTTGCAGTCTTTGCAGGCTTAGAGTTCCGATGGTATTTATAACACAAACATTTTTACAATTCTGTGTTTACTAATAGGTAACGAAAAAAAAGCTGGCACAGATATGCAATTCGGAACGGCTAACTATCAGAACATATGTACGTTACAAAAAATATTTAAACACCTTATTTTATTGAAACGTCAGATAGTCAAAAAAAGACGTGTGGCACTCGGAGACTGCAGCGGTAAAGCTATTGCATATCATTTTTTATCAACTTATGCAATTATAAAACTAAAAAGTATCACCGCTGTGCCGGTCGAAGTCGGGGGTGTTAGGTTATTTTCGTTACGGAATTTCTGGATTCGGTCTCCACGCTCAAGGCCCGCTATAGAATCTATGCAATAGCTTAATTTTATAATTTTATGTATTAATTAATTTTGACTTTTGTAATTAAATTTTTCTGTTATTTTGGCAGATATGGTTACCATAGATAGGCAACCATACTGTCAAAATCCTTATTTTCTTCTAAATTCTTTTAAATTTCGGAAATTCAAAATTGTTAGATCGTGCCTCGCCCCGAGTGTGTGGGTGTGGGTGTAAGATTATTTTCGTTACGGAATTTCTGGATTCGGTCTCCACGCTCAAGGCCCGCGATAGAAGCTATGCAATAGCATAATAAAGTATCAGGTACATATATTTTATGTTCAAATAACCTATAATGATACAAGTCATACTAAAATCGTACTTGATATTCGAACATAACAGTACAAAAATTATGAACACCAGTGCCGTGCCCTAAGAAATTGCATATAAATTCTGAATTTGTAGTTCAAAAGCTGCCGCATAAAGAAATTTGCCTATAAAAGGAACAATTTCTAAAAGCCTGCCCATTTACGCTAGACGACCGCAGTGCAACATAAATAGAAGCAGTAACATTCCGCTTACGCGAACTGTTTTAACTATTGAACTAACCAGACATTTCGTGTGCCGACGAATTTATTCAAGGCTTTCACTGTAAGCCAGCGGAGTTTCATCAATTTTTCGGTTTGTACCTCCGACATCCGAAGGAAATAATATAGCAGATATTTTACAATCGGTTATTATCTGTCTGTCTGTTTGTCAATTGTGGCGGGACGGCCTAAAAACAGTTTATCATTGTAGCTTTATTGCCGCTATGGATTATCCTGTTCGTAAAACTCGAACCTAGCCACCCTAGTGAATATAATATTATACCTAATAATTTGTTTATTTGTTACTCTGTAAATAACGTGGTTGGTTATTCATTTATTCAAACTACACATATAAAGGTACTACTACTTAATGTATAACTGTTTGTTGTTCCAAATAAATAAAATAAATTAAAAAAATAAAATATAAAACAGTTTTTTTTTTATATATTTGCCTAGAGAACAGTTTAAAAAAAGTCATTAAAAATTACGTTCTAATCAGACCACATCAATGATGTATTATAAAAACTGGATACACAATCAGCGTCAAAAAGTGTCCCCACTATGAGTGCAACTCCATGTTCTGTGAGTGCAACCAACCATTTGACATAAGGGTGCACTTTTAGTAAAACCTGTAGGAATCGAATAAAAAGAAAAGTATAACATGAATAATTCTATTCATTAATGATATTCATCAATACTATGGCACGCCGACATAAGTTAGCTGAGTTATCAAGTTGACACTGACATAACATTAGCGCTTATCATTCAAATGAAGATGATAAGGGTCTTGACGGATAAACAGATAGTCGGAGTCGTAGACGCTTGTAGACTTTTTGAGGGGAGTTGTCCCCATTTTAATTGTGTGTGGGAAAAAAAGTCTACAAGCGGATAATGTACGAGTTATTTTTCCTTTTATATGTACGATACCCTAAAATGGAGTTCAATATCTTGGTCATCTGGTCGTGAGTCTTCTGATCCGTTGTGTTTTGTGGCCGCAGCGACAACCTAAGGACGTTGTGAACTCGGTTGCATTTTAAAATACGTTACGTGAGCATTCTGAATGTGGTCTTATTGTTATGAAAATATTGTTTTGCTTAAACGTGCTTGTAATATTTAAGCATTTATCGAAATCGTCCAATGTTTCTCTTAAATAGTTTTACGTCGAGAGATTGAAGACGGGGGGTTACAATAACAAAAAAAAACTTACCATTAAATTCATAAAAAAATAAAGGCTTGCGAAGTACCGTAGGTTCCAAATCAGAAGAATTAAATGAAACACTAGCATTGGTTACAATTTCTCATACACATTTATAATGATCAATTTGATCCAACAAACGTTCGGTTTTTTATTTTATTTATTGTAGATTTATATACAAATTTACACGTTTAAAAGTTTTTCAAATTATTTATAGATAAAAATTATCTATCGATATATAATCGATCGATGTATTTAGGTATATTAAGTACATTAATACAATCATCATATAAATAAATTGTAAAAATTGATCAAAATATGTTTAAAAGGCTAGGTACTTAAATCAAATTATGTTTTCACTGTTTTCATAGAAGGTTTTCCATTTTTCGTACCAATAGAATCTTTTCTATAATACCAGAAACATTTTAAAATAAACATTTTAATTCTGTTAACCCTCGAGTTTAGGAGAAAGGAGCGAAGTTGCTAATATTTTTTGACAATAATCGGATTTTAATTATTAACAACTAGCAAGCCCCGCGAACTTCGTATCGCCCCCGAATAGTATTTGATTTTGACGTCTTAAATGTCATTGTCATCAAATATATCGTGGTTGGAAAAACATATTAAGAAATACGTTTTTATATTTAACGTTATCTTTCCAACGTTTTTAATGCTTATAATCCTATTCCTGACGAAGACAAATCGAAAAACACCAAAATCATAAAAATCGGTCCAGCTGTTCTCGACTTATACCTAAGTGGTGTAACTAACGGCCATTTCCAATAACCTATCTATATTCAGTTTTGGCATATCGGAGATAGAAAACAACTTCTGTCTTTGTTTCTCTAGACGGCAAAAACAGAGATAGAAACTGTTTCCTATCTCCGATATGCCAAAACTGAAGATAGATAGGTTATTGGAACCGGCCGTAACACGACTTTATTTTATATAGATAGATTTAGCAACTGCAATCACACCGTAGTGGCATTACAAATACCTATAAAAGTAAATTTTCATACAACCAAGTCCACAATTTTATCGGAGGTTAAGTAGGTATTTAAAGTATTTAAATTATAAATTAATTTATTAAGATTCACGTTGAGCTCACGGATTTGCCCGGTTCATTTTACTCAAATTAAAATGTAACTATTCCTAGTTTTTGCGAGTTCGCTACTCTTTAACGAAACTTGAACAAGTTTCAGCAAATAATAAGGGCGCTAGAATTAATATTTTTAATTTCAAATGTTTCGCGAGCAAGTTTTGCATCTTGCAAAGTTACGTCAGGCAAATTTATTAAAATATGGTTGATTAAATTTATTTAGTTGTTCGACATTTTAAACTTTTCAGAAACTGCTGTTTTATACTGTAATGGTTGAAGAAACATTTATTACATTTATACATTTTACTTCATCATCATCGTAAACTTATCATACATCGAAAACCCTGACTAATTTTAAAACTTTGTCTGTCTGTCTTTTACGCTTTTATGCCTAACTACTTAACCAATTTTTTTTTTAATATTGATTACGCTTTGAGAAAGGACAACGACTATTTTATGTATTCCTCTATGCAATTAGTTCAAGCAGGCAGAGCCGCGGGTGAAATTCTAGTAGGTACTTGCTGTTCCTCAAGTCTAAAACGTTTGGATGGTTTTATTCTAGGTTGACAGTACATTATTCTAAGATAAAACACGCAAATGGGTTCTGATAATAGCTTAAAATAGAATAACATCGCCCCTTTCATTGCATCGGTGTCTCTTCTGTGGCCAAACTGCGATCGTCAACCCGACTCTCAGAAAGGGCGATCATATAATCATTACTAAAAAAAACCTAATGGGTTAATATTTTGAAATAAATCTTTGTAAAGTAACATCTATTACAAAGATAATTTTGTCTAAATCATTTCTTAATACACTTTTTTCATATCTACTGCTGATGAAAAAATGATTTAAGGCAGTAAATTTTTTTATTATTGGGTTTTAACGCATTTCATACGTTTTTAAAAACGAATATTATATATTTTGGTTTGCTTTACGATAGAAAACTAAACTAGTGTAGTATCAGCTTAATTACACGTTATGTAATCATTGCTTCCACTGTGGAAGTCGTCAGTAACAAAAGATCCACAAACTGCAGCATCTCGGCACAGGTCTCGAGCAGTGTGCTCTGTTTGCGGCTGTTACAATATCAATATCGCTCGGTTCGCTGACATTGAGTGCAATTGGTATTACTACGTATACAAATATAGAGTTATCTGTGAACAGCTGGACGTTCTTAGGTTTCTGCTAGCATTTAAGTGAAGTTTCGGATTCAATGTAGCTATTGATCACTGGACTGGAATAATATGATTTTTGGCTACAAATAACTATGTCTAATAATGTTTAGAGGGTACAGGTTTAGAAAATGTTTACATAGGTCTTAACATAGGTATGTAAAAGTAAAATGTCACTTATACTATAACTAAATAAAAATAAAAAATTGACGTACAAAGACGAAATTTGTTTGTAGACGACCGTTAAAACAGATTTTACGATAGAACAGGATTAAGTAATAGGGATCTCCCAAATTTATATGATAGGTGTTATTATTTGTGATACAAATTAGAAATTAGATATAAGTAGCGAACTTAGAATAATAACACCTAGAAACCGAATGAAAGCACGAAAAACGCGCAACTAAAACTAAGCCATATCTGGCTTACTTCGTTCCGCGAGCTGTCAGTGCTCAACGTCACGCTAAGTCAAACGTAGCTCGCGAAAAATGATTTAAAATGACTGTTTTCACTATGAAGAAATGTTCTAGCATATTAAAGAAACAAAAAGAAAGTGATAAAGTTTCATTTCACAGGTAAGTACTTCTATTAACGAATACCAGAATTACGTAGTCTGTGTATTAGGAAACTTTGGAGGTAGCTAAGCAGCAGCCATATTGACAGTTCCGTGACAAACTATATCGAAGCGAAAGTACTGTGGAAAAAACTTTCCAAGAGGGTAATAATTCGGCTTGCATCTTGCATGTGACTTATATTTATATGTTTATATGTATACAAATCTACAGTTTAGTGTACGAGTATCAGTTGTATGAATCAGTTCTTATTTCAGTATGTGTTGTTAATTTGAAATACCATAGGTGAAGTTAATTTGGACTATTCCAAATTTTGTGTATTTGTCTCTATGTTCTTCCTCCTGTTTCTATTTCTATTGAAAAGCTTCAATGTCTATAACTACTGCTAACTCTGCTCGTAAATATAAAAAAAGTAAGAAGAAGAGCCAAGACGATATAAATGCAGCGGAATTAGCTATTCGAGATAGTTAAATGGACTGTTTAAAGGCAGCGCAAATTTACAATGTACCCAGAACTACTTTATAACAATTTGTAAAAAAAAAGAGACTTTATATGAAATTTTTACAATTCAATTGCAATTATAATTAAATTTTTTTTTCTTAAGCCGGAATCGAACTTGAATAGGGATGCTTGCATACCGGGCGAGGTGCTTTGTCCATTTAAGCTACAGAGACATTACAAATCAGCGTAAATTTTTCAAGCTTATCTTTATCGCTGTAATCCAGCCTAGTTTCATCAAACGTTAGGAGTTTGCACTCTTATCACCCAAAAAAAACAGCTTTATAGATGTTTCCAAATCAGTTAAGATGAAACAGCTATTTAAATACTTAATATGAATTTTGAGCTATATAATTGCAATTGTAGTAGGTATTTGAAGTAAAGTTTTAATACTGCAATTGCGAACTCATTTTTTAACTTAGATATTTAAGTCGAAAGCAAACATAAATATTAATTAAGGTTAATTCTTGAGGTGATTGTAATTTGGAATACCTCTATTCCAAATTTCATGCACTATGGATAAGCTACACCAATCTACGATTTTATGATTAAACCAATAATTACCTTAGTTATAATAAGCCAAGGTGGTTAACTATTTTTATTTGTATAAAAGATAAGTTTCTCTGACATTAAATGCAGTGTTTACTCTTTTATCTCTTAATCCGAGGTAATTGCGTTTTTTTTAAAGTGGTATTCTAAATTTGCATCCTTTCCTCTATATATGATAGAGAGAGATTGTAAAGTAAATGGTACTACCTAATACCTATACCAAGTATATATCGTAACACGACAACAAGATACAGAATGTTCAGTTATTAATGTGGCTTTATGTAATTAACCCCCCAATAGTTCCCTGCAAACTTAACGCCGCAGCTCTAAACTGTCTGCTATTTGTGTCTGAAACAATATCAATAACGGCGAATACACAGCGTTGGCTTAGCGAGTTATTTGACTGTCGATTACTTATAGCTAAAACTTGTGTATGAAATTGTTTTTTATGGTTTAGTTTATGAATAGTTTATGGATAAGCTTAACCAATTTCAAAGTTATACAGGTGCTATTAGATGATGAAAACTAACGTAAAGGAGAATGTATAGCTTATTCAATGGTGAATACGAATATCTTTTACTGCCCAAATGTCACAGAATTTGCGATGACTCATTTACACTTACCCGTTTAATTTTTGTATAACTTTGTATTATATCTCTCGCTAAGAACCTGTATAATACTAATAGAGCAAGGATGTTTGGGAATCTAGGGATATATCAGTTAAATCATTGACACCAGTACCTAGTGAAACAGATAGATTTGAATATACAGACAATATGTAGCAAAGTTAGGCCCTTGTTTAAGAAATAAAGTTTAACTTGCAATTTTAAAATTGTGACTCTCGTTGCGAGTAGAATTGGAGTACTGTTACGCCAGCTTTTTGACTGTTCCTATATAGAAGTTCACTTAGTAATTTGCAGGCTTCACAAGCTTCGTGCGGTCTGCCATTGTTTCGATTCCAAACTGAAACAATACAAATAGCTCGAGTTCAGATCGGGGAGGTATGGGAAAGCATTGACATGTTAGCTTCTCGATATTGGTAGCTGAAGCAAAGCTATAGGAGAAATGTTTAGATAGAGTGTAACGGCTACATGGCAAATGTTTGTATTAGCTCAAAAACCTACCACCAATGCTCAAATTTGCATAAAGTTGGTTGATAATACACATAAATGTTTAGAAGAATATGTTTGTACTGGTCTGGGTGTTTTCTATGTATTAGTAGTATGTATTTACAAAAAAAAGTATATAAGTAAGTTTATCGGTTGTCTAGTACCCCATTGGATACGACAGGGTACATAATAGAAGCTTATTTTGGGATTAGATGACTCTGTGTGGCCCAGTAAGGCATGTCTTAAGAATATTATATTATATATATATATATATATATATATATATATATATATAAATATAGGTGCTCCCCGGTGTAAGATATATTGTTAAGAGACCATTAACTAATCAGCTCAATTTTATCACTTCGCTTATCCTAATCAGGTTACGCTTTTATTTCGCTTCTTTTAGGTGAAGAACCTTGGTTGCAGTGATCTTCTAACGAGCTCTTTGCTGGACAACAATTATAGCTGCTACGTCTTTTTTGCTGTCTTTCTGGGAGTCCTTGCATTTGTATTTTATAGGGTCTGCAACCGGTGTTGTCCATTTTAGGTGACTTCTTCCTCTTCTTTATCTCCGATTTAAGATAGTTGCGAGTGCTAATTCGATTATCTGCTGTCTGTCCTGCCGTTGCGCAGAGTAGTATAAAAAGTAATGATTTTGAGAACGGTGTTACTATAGCAAATGCAGGTATCGATGTAAAAATTAATTGCTTCATTTTTTGCTTTTCGCCTTTCCAAGACCCATAATTACACTTAAATTTCAGTTCACGTCGGCATACTGTTTCTTGAATTGCATCGCATTTTATATCTATACTAATATTATGAAGAGGAAAGATTTGTTTGTTTGTTTGTTTATTTGCATCGAATAGGCTCCGAAACTACTGGACCGATTTAAAAAATTCTTTCACCATAAGAATCCTGCTTTATCTGCGATGGACATAGGCTATATTACATTATCAAAAAAGTAAGGGATCTGTATGAAAACTTTGATTGTGTAACCGAAAGTGTGAAAGGATAATCATTAAATTGCGAACGCTGCGAAAACTATTGACAATAGAGCAAAATAATGTACTACAGTTTTGTAGAGGACATCATTATGTACAATAAAGCCCGTAATACTATATGTCTAACTACAATAGATACGCCACTATAACTCTTTTTATGTAAGATTAAGGACGGTACAAAGTAGGTTACATTATTCGTACCTTGGTATTAATCCTTATACAAATAAACAACTTCATATTCAAGGTTATATCAATACCTGTAAATAACTTTTTTAATCATTCAAATCGGACATACTATTCAAAAGATATCATGAGTTTAATATTTATCAAAATCATCAGTTGATTTTACTGCTCTTAGTGACTCTGGTTCCGTTTATCGGCCATAGATGGCGCTGTACCTGTTTAACTCGATTTTTCCCAAATAGCTAAATTGGTTAACCTGAAATGTAGGTTGTCTATTATGTTGTATATAATGGGAAATCCAAAATTTACGCGGACGAAGTCGCGGGGGACCGCTAGTCCATAATACATTAACTCTCTGTTACTAATACCTGGCTGTTTTCTGTGCCGAGGCCATTACGTTCATTTTCTCAGGTAAACATTATCTAACCCCATTTTTATATTTTCACTGGTCCTGTAAAATAAACTTTATTTATTTGAGGAATATTTACTCCAATGATTGGTATATCATTCCAAATTGGCAATCCAATAACAAGAGTCTGTGAAATCTTACAAGCGAAGTTTTGGCTCTCATTAATTATGAAATAAACAAGAACAGGGAAGTTCGTAACTTTTTAATTAGTTTTATTTCGCTGGTATCCCTGAAAACTTTTCACTTACTCGACACAAGTGCTTTTGAGTCCTTCTTCCATTAAAGATGAGTGAGCAATTCAAAACTAAAGGAAAAAACAACTTAGGTGCAAATATTCAAGTAAGTATTTGATAAGTTGATAATAATGTCTATGTGGAAAAAATGGACCGCTGAACAAGGTTTCTTCAAGGTCTAGACCCGACAAAGGTATGAGGCGAGCCGTAAAGTGTCAGACAAAATCAAATAAATATTTCAGTCAATCAATAATCTCAGATACTTACAAATGTCGTCGAATAAAATGCTTGAATTTGTTTAGTATAATGTTGGCGAGTAGAAGGCTTAATTTGTTTAATATTATTATAATAATTTGTCACAACACATTCGCTTGGTGAAGACGTGAGACTTGATTTAGTTAAATAACCTTATAAGATAAACGCACAGTAACTCTAGTGGTTCAGAGGCGTATAAAGGACAAAATAATGCAATCATTATTTTTTTACAGATTTAGTTCTTAACAGCCTTTTTCTACCATTTTTACTGAAGTACGTAAGAGAAAACGACTATTATTTGCCTTCAACGTCCCTAATTGGTAGTATCGAAGAAGTTGATATAGAAATTTAAAAAATAAAACGATGCTCATAAATTTCTTTCCAGTAATATTTTTCACTTAAGTCTAGTATATTGGTTTAACTGAGGATGGCAAAAAGAGCCAAATAACAATTTACATACATTGCTGATCTGAAATTAATAGTTATAGAAAGAACTTGTTTTATAGAATCATACACAACAAAGGTACCACAAACACTCAAACCCGAGGGAATGTTGAATTTGTTTTATAATTACTCGTTGTATTTATTTACAGTTGATTTGATGCTTGTAGGTACTCAAAATTATAACACGCATTGTCCTTTACAACTGATGACTTTTTAAATGTGTTTCACGATTTGTTAGCTGTCGCTCGGATTACGAGAAGGTTTTTACTAGATGCAAGCTAGCTGTTGTTCTGTCTAAGAAAGTAACTTAGTATTGGTGGCAGAGGATCCGCATGCAGCTATTATGAGGCACTTCTTGCGAACAATGACCGAATTAGGTGGTGTTGGCTCTACTAGGATTGTCCGTGATAGTTTCCTCCCAGGTATATGATTAAATAAATAATTATAAAATTAAATTAGTAAACTAACTCCTTCTTTAAGTTTTAATTGGTACTAACCTCTTGGATATTTGCTGTCTGAAATAAATGAATTGAATTATCAATTTAAAACTCCAATTTCAATCAGATCAATGCGTTGCAATCAAGTTAGTTGATCTTGTTAAAATTTGGCAGTTAAATACGAATAGCACATTATTTATTCTTTGTTCCGTAAAATATACAGTTCCCGTTAGATAGTCTCAATTCCAAAATTCCACGCTTACGAAGTCTCAGGATATACGAGTATACACACATTAAATACGTATAAGTGCAAATGTCTTTTAGTTATTTTGTGGCCAGTCTCACCGTAAGTCATCTGTGTTGCTCCTCCTGTATATTTCAT
Organism: Anania crocealis; assembly: GCA_949315895.1. NCBI lineage: Eukaryota > Metazoa > Arthropoda > Insecta > Lepidoptera > Crambidae > Anania > Anania crocealis. The sequence goes on from OX438863.1 coordinate 6,270,086, forward strand.
TGCAGGAATCCCGACTTTAGAAGATGTGCCGACATACCGCCGGGACGGCTGTCCGAAGCAGCCACTTATTTGCTTTCACATTCAAACTGAATTCATAAGGCAATTTGTTTAGAAGGCTTTATGGTTTGCACCCTGTGATGACAGTACAAATACAAAATGTTGGGGTAATATCCGTCAGCTATTATTGTGTTGAGAAGACATTGTGTGCTATACTTAAGCAATTTTTCATCTTATCCTTTTAAAATAATTAGCTAGTCTAATCCCGTAAACGAGTAAAGTGTCTCATAAGTCAAGAAATCATATTGTATCATCATTATAGCCAAGTCTATACCATGACACGAGTTCAAAAAAGGTGGATTCTGCCATTCTCACCACGCCTGGCAGGTGGGTGGGCGTATCTGGTATTATCGACCTTAAGACGTCAATAACTGTTACAATATTTCAAAGGACAAACCCGTTTCCCATACAATCTTGGGCCTGACGTTACAAGGCTGGGAATTGGCTATGAATTAAAGCATATTGAAAAGATTCATAAGCCCTATTTTCACAACTTTCTACAATGGGAAAGTTACTTAAATCAACCAATGAACTTATTTTATTTTATAACCTAAATCAGCCTAAATCATGTATTTTTTACAAAAAAATACCTATTTGGTACTTTACCTCGATAAGATCTAGGTTCCTTTTCTAATTATAGGCAATATAGGTAGTAAACAGAGCACTTCAGCAGCGCAGTGAGAAAAATGCAAACCACATTAACTTGCGCACGAGTACGAAACATGTTAAAATGTAGTCTATGTACGAAACGAAATGTGAGTGAATTGGAGTGAATGACATATGACAATTATCTGTCATTGTCAGCTGATATTCTTAATAATAGTGCAGCCTGTTACATCAGGAATTGAACTATTCAACATGTTCAATTGTTTTATCAATGATTACTCATTGAACTGCAAAGCACGTGGAAAAAAATGTTAATTACATTATCTAAGGTTTTTATATTTATATCAGGCTTTTAAAACGAATTATTTAGCTTATTCCTTAAAAAATGCAATTTTAAAGAAGTATTACTATGAATCGATTTATTCCAAATCGATTAAATTATAGATATCGATTAATCGTTAAAGGCGCCGCTCTATGAAGTGACAGAGCGTTTACGGAGATAGTCACGTTTTAATTACATGTGTGTACAGAGACTGTTTAAATATTAGAAAAACAATATGTAATTTATCCATTTTTCCACTTGTCCATTGCCAATTAAACTATTTTTTGGAGAAATAGGCAAGTAAAATAAAAGGGATTTTTTGCCATAATTTTCATTGTTGTAAAAATGGGGTTCTCCTTTTAATGAATTTCCTTAACTATTGATTATGTAACGAATGACTGAGCGCCAGTGGCGTTCGCCAGTATTATTGGTACTAGTATTCTAATAATATTTGGAAAAAATACACGTAGTACGTACTTGAATTTTCAGTTCTGTAAAACTTTTTGAGTGTTATCCACGTTTTATCTTAATGTGGTTCTACTGTAGATTGAACTGGTAAATAATCGATCAAGAGCGTTTCGTGTCACGTGCAGAGTACAGTATTAGGTATTTATTTATGTAGCCCACATTTGTCCCGAAGCAGTGGTAGGTTAAATATTGGGACGTGTAAAAGCGCCTCCAGGGGCCTATTTGCAGAAATAAAACTGATTTTTAACTGATTTTGGAACACAATGATGCAAAATTTAAAGAAATGCTGAAGATAATGTCAGTAATTTTGGTATCCGAACCATATGTTTTGTCTAAACAGCGAGAGTTTAAACCTTATTATTGTACCTTAACACCCGTTTTATCACAGTTTACCTTACAAAGGCCTTCGTTGTACCTACTAAATAATTAAGTTGCAGTCTGAAACACTGCGGCCACAAAGGCGGCTCTGTGACGCCACGTGAGCACACTTATGAATCGGCTGAATGTGGCTCACACTCAACTCAACCCGCTTGCTGCAGCCACTTGCGGTAAATAGGTTAGGGGTCCGCTTAGCTGCGGAATGTACCTACATATTTGAGATATTTTAGCTGAGTTTATTATAAGGTAAGTTTTACTTGATATGACTTCAAGCCATTCTGTTTTTCAGGTGACGCTTACGTGACAGAAATTTTAAATATATATTGTTGGCGTTAAAAAACATCAATATTGATTCGTATTTTGGAAACCAGTAACAACGAAGGTATCACAAACACCCAGACCCGAGAAAATGTAGAAAAACTGATTTTTCCTACATTGACCCGTCCGGGAATCGAACCCGGGACCTCAGAGCAGGCGACACCTTGAAAACCGGTGTGTACGCCACTCCGCCACGGAGGTAGTATTGACCATGTAGGTAAAAAATGGAATAAACTTAGGGAATAAACCTTTCAGTTTGAATTTGGTTCTCTGCAATAATGCCTGAGCATTCTAATGAGTCAGCTCAGTGCAAGTCAACTCAACTCGCATGCTGCAGCCACTTGCGATAAAAAGGTTAGGGTTTGCTTAGCTTGCTTTATACTTGTTTGAGATATTCTTGGTAAGTTAATTATTAGGTGAATTTTACGTGTTGTAAATGCTTTTAAGTTTTTTTGTTTTTTTCAGGTCAGGCTGATGTGATAGTTATTTTAAATACATGTTGACGTTAAAAAACACCAAATTTGTTAATGGTATTGCTAATGACTATCAACGTAAAAATATTTAAGGAAAGAACTTTTAGGAACAAACCTTTCATTCTGCAACATTGAGGATAGTCCAGTTTGATATGGACTGAGTAGTCTAGTGAATCAGATAAATTCATTTCAACTTAACCCGCATAAAGTACACGCACTTTTTGGAAAGATATTAATTTTAATATAAAGTAATGTAGTCTCTAGTCCTCAAACAGGTTTAGGGTGGTGGGATCTACCTCCTAGTGATCCACCCTTGGCAACGGCATCTTTAGTTTTCTAACCAATAATAACGGCTAACAGGGGATCTGTTAGCCGTCTGCGGTGGTAGGCTTTGTAAGAGGCTGCCTGGATGCTACCCTACTGCCTGAGTCCAGCGCTAAACAGTTTTTCTGTATTTCGCGGGTGTGTGGGAGAACTAGTGCCACTTTCTGGGTCTCGCTCCATCATATGCTTCTTCTTAATCGTAGAATTAAGTATGCATTCAAGAGCAAGCTCATTGATTATAAAAAATACTTTTTAATTTTCTTTATACTTTAAAAAGAAAATAGCGTAGAGTTTACGATTGATACAATATTCCATCTAGGGTTAAGCATACCGGAATTTAAAACACGACATTTTCCGGCAGCTGTAGTAAAATTTAATAAGCAATAAATTTTAGGCAGCAGCCTCAGAAGCTATAAATTCTGGTACCTGCTGTAGCCAAGTGAACCGCCTTAAAATATGCCAGCCTTTCAAATATCGAGAAAAATCCAGCCTGGTATACTTATTGTATGGACAAAATTAAATTGAATAATAATCATAGGTAAGCTATTTTACTTTGGGATATCATTTATGCAAACAGGTATCATTCTAACGTTACGACCTCCGTGTCGGAGTAGCGTACACACCAGTTTTCAAGGTGTCGCCTGCTCTGAGGTCCCGGGTTCGATTCCGAGACGGGTCAATGTAGAAAGAAGAAAAAAGTGTTTTTGTAATTTTTTTCGGGTCTGGGTGTTTGTGGTACTTTTGTTGTTACTGGTTTCCAAAATATGAGTGCTTTAAATAGTTTAGTTATTCAAATTGGGATAAGAACAATGTAAGTAGGTGTGTGATGTTGTCCACATTTTTTTTAACAATAATAATAAATTATTAATGTTCTTTCTGTCCTATAAACATAACATAGGTATATGTTCCTATTTCGTACTGAGCCCGTTCATTTCCAATCAGAATAGTTAGTACGTTTAATTTTTGACATAAAGGTTTTTTTTTAAATCTCTATAGGGCAAGTATCATTGAAAAATGTATTATTTTATTGAGATTTTTTTTTTGTTACTTATTTCCCCAAAAATTCGATTGATTTAAGATATTTTTGCTGTGTGTGAATATGCTTAACTTATTAAAAAAACGCATGCAAAATGCAAACGCAAGTTTACATCAGTAAAAATCCTACAAAATCATTATTTTTTAGCTTCTTCACGCAGTTTCGCTCTAGTAAAACGTATAAATGTGAATAGTTTTGTTTGGTGACAATATGATCATTTACTAAAAGTGGTGATTCTTCAGTCTAAACTAACCGACTTTTATATCAATTTATAATTCCTATTCTACCCCCTGATTGGTTTTTTTAATAACAGCATCTATTACCGTTGTTTTTGAATAAATTAAAAATTACTAGGCAACTGATCTCTGAAGGCTATCTCTATCTTTTCCTGAAGATAACTCACAGCGCCCCGGCCCGAAGTAAATTTTATAATGGAGTGAGATCCAATTTTCAGAATGGAGCAAGATCCAATTATATTATTATATCTCCTGTTTGCTCCTTATAATATATACCTATACCAATTGTGAGTGCAAAGTAAGCATGGAACGCGAAGATCTTGACCATATTCTGGAGTGACCAATTGAAAATCAGGCGCAATGGGATGATGTGGTGCGCCCGCGCACTCTATTCGCACGCGTCTCATTCATCTCTTCGCTTAAAATATAGATAGACAATCTAAAAAAAAGGAATTTCTTCTATATTTTTCTTTACCACTCAGACGCCCTCTAGGATTTAGCGCCTGGAGCGACTGCTCCGTTCGCCGTATGGGCCTAAAGATAACTTATTAAAACCGGTTGTTAGAGACTGAATAACTAAAAAAACCTAAACGTCTACATTCAAATAAATATTAGTATGCCAATTAACTCGTTACCTGTGCATGCCCCACCGATGGGGCATTTTGAGTTACTCGTCATACATGAATGCCCCACCGATGGGACATTTTGAGTTACTCGTCATACGTGAATGCCCCATCGGTGGCGCATGAGTATCTACCAAGCAAGTTCAAAGGCTTGTAACTAAAATTAAGTAACTAACTAACTTGTAACTTGCTTTTAGGTTTTTTTTTATGAAGCTGGGTACAAAAATAATAAAACAATGATAATTATACTATGTATTTTAATAACTAACGCAGCATATTAACCCCAAGTTGCGTTTGCACTTATAGATTTGCGTCCATAATCTTAGCTACACAGTTAACGTGTTAAATACCAGAGTAACGTAGCGTCTGTAGTACACGTCTCTGTCAGTCACACAATATTCCTTTTATATTCCTGAATAAACGAGGCCTCAACCGTACATAAAAATATCCACAAACTTATGGAAGCCGTCACTAATCATAGTTTAGGAGCATACACGATAACCATAAAGAAACAGCCTGCAAGGATCATATCTACCCACTAAAAGCTCCCGCCGGCCATTAGGATCTATAAAAATGTTCCTGGCACAAAACAGGGTGAATGATTACCAGACATAGCTCAAGCATTCATACCCATGCCTCAGACAGTATCATAATAAACGACTGCTTATCATCTGAATCTAAATAAAATACAGCCATTTACTCCCACATCCAGAGGTTTTTTGCTTTGGAATGCTCGTCACGAAAACATTGCTGACACTTTCCCGGATCGTATATTTCCATTCGTATTTCTCTATGAATATTTTTAGTGAAATTAAAGTAAAATACGACGCTCCTAGAATTTATAAGTGAATGGTCTCAGCGTGTTTTAGATCCCATGGCATGTCTTGTCAGATATTATTAAATAGCTAAGATTTTTCTGGAATAGCTCTGTAGAAATGCTTGCGAAGCTAACAAAATAACAAATCGTATTTAACGAAAGAATTGCTACTTTAGTAGTTACTTGAAAATAATTAACGACTTGGATTTATTTGTCATAATGACAAATTATGTACGTTAAAATACTTGTTACGTAAATAAAAGACACCTTAGTAAATAATCTATCAAAAATCGTTACTAAATATTTGAAATAATATGTACATTATTGTCTTAAATTTTGCTTACTCCATTGAAATAAAAGATTAATTTAAAGGTTGATTAAGATTTTATATTCAACCAACGAAAAAAAAGAGAAAGTTCTCAATTCATCGCATATTTTTTTAGTACGCCGATGCACTACATTTTGCCAGGCTAACTGATTTTGCTTTTCGTCACCATTACTTACATTGTAATTTGAAAAACAGTGCCATTATTGAATAATAATAATATAATAATAATATTTAAAACATGCCACGCTGGGCTACACAGAGCCATCTAGTCCCCCATAATCACGTCAATGTAACACTTAGAAAATCTTTTGGTCTAGTTAGGAAATCTTGACTTGACCTTTCAAACTTGGGTAACTCAGCTATAAATAACACTGACACGTTGATTAACAACAAAACCGCGTGGGCGTTGGAGGTAGACTTGAAAGGGACAGTGCCGCTAACTAATTAAACTGAAGTACACAATTTGTAAAGTCGTAAAGAAAATAGACGCAGAAAGTTCGAAACGTATTATAAATTTACTGAACACAGTACGCTGTTTCATGCAGCTAAATTTGATAGGAAACTTTTTACTTTCTGCGTCGTGTAACAAGCCAAGCATAGCTTACGTGTCCCTAACACAGAGTCACGAGTGTTGACGCTCGTTGGAAGAGTGCGACCAGTCCATAAAAAAAGAAGAGAAATTAAGTATCTGGTGACTCTATACAAGCAGTATTCAAATTAAAGAATACAGGATTTGGCCATTTTAACTACGTGCTTCAAATTTGGATAAGGAAACTTAAAATTAAAACTAAGCAGATCTGACTTTTAAAGTGATATAAGTTTGTACTTGGTAGTATTATACATTGGGCAGATTATGACACTGTTGTTGAAAATACACGATCAAAATTATCAAGGTTACTTATTCTTGACACACACAAAGCCGATGTTTAATTACTTTGTCAAGTAGTTAAAAAAAGACAAGAATACCTACTTCTAGAAATAAACGTTTTCATATTATTTTTTTCTTCTTCTAGTATGAGTTTTGAAAATACATATACCAGAACTTTTGTAAATACTTTATTGTAAATAAACCTGAAAAATTATGTCTCGGGCAGGACTAGAACCTGCATCTCCTCGCGTAATTTTTAGCTGTTTCTCCTTACCTCACCTTAACTGACTGTCAAACATCTGTAAAGATACTTTATTTGATATTTTAGCAACTTAATTGCACTTATAATATCTGTATATAAACATGAAAAATTTTGTCTCAGGCGGGACTCGAACCCGCATCTCCTCGAGGAGATGCGGGTTCGAGTCCCGCCTGCGACAAAATTTTTCAAGTTTATATACTGATCTGTAAAGATGTTTCTTTCGGGTGTTAAGAGTGCAAAACTCCTAACATTTGATGAAACAACGTTGGTTAACAGCGATAAAAATATGCTTAAAAAATTGACGCCTGTGACGTACTGTCTCGGTGGCTAAATGGTTAAGCGCCGCGCCCGGTATGCGAGGAGATGCGGGTTCGAGTCCCGCCTGAGAAATAATTTTTCAGGTTTATATACTGACTAGCGGTTGCCCGCGACTTCGTCCGCGTCAATTTCTGTTGTTATGATCACGATTATTTTTGCAACATTTTTCACTGATGCTTCGCTCCTATTGGTCGCAGCATGATATTATATAGCCTAAAGCCTTCAATTCGAACCAGTACTTCAAACAAACAAACAAACAAACTTTTCAGCTTTATAATTAAATATTAGTATAGAAGTATAGATATTACATTTGTAAATGCTGTCTTGATTTATATTTGCTTCAATTTTGATGGCCGATTTTTGCGTGACGTCCGGCAAACTCATAGAAATAAAACCGGCTAAGTGCGAGTCGGACTTACGCACTGAGGGTTATCCCCTTAAATATCATTATTTTTTATTTTTTATATTAGAATCGTAAAGCGGTCAACAGGATACACCTACCTACCAAGTTTCAACTGTGTAATTCTAATACTTTCAGAATAAAATGGATGTGACATACGGAGGACGGACAGACAGACAGACAGACAGACAGACAAACAGACTTGACGAAACTATAAGGGTTCCGTTTTTTGCCATTCGGCTACGGAACCCTAATAATCTATGGGCAAACCACACCAAGAGATTGGCAGTTCACAGAATGATGTTACTGTATACATTTTTATTATTCATGAATGCCAACGCAAGGGTTCATTAACCTCGATATTTTCAATTACTTGGTAGTCACAATAGGCCGAATTTTAATTGAGTAGCTCTGAGGATGGCAATAAAAGACTTTCAAAACAGTGAAGTATGAGAACGTGCTTTTTACTTTTCAAATAAATAGCCGGTATTACTATCCTGAAAATTTCTTAAGAGTTTTTCCAGCGTCAAAGTCATGATCAGGTGAGGCATGATGATCTCTACAACAGTGAGACGTTTTGATAATGTACTAAACTTACGAGTATCTCTCTTTTCTCTGTTAGTTTTGTTTTGGCAACATCTTATACATTTTTTTATTATCCTAAAACTCTTAATATGGAAATATTAGGAATAGCGACGGGACTACAAATCCATACCCAAAGCAAAAAACTAAGGAATCAAACCAGGAACTTTGGAGCTGGCGACACATTTATGTGTATGTCACTCTACCACGGAGATCATCCTCATTTTATCTTGTGTTAGGCTGCATGTAAAAGTGTCCATATCTACTTATGCAGCTTTCTCAGAGATCACGTGGAAGAGGGGTGCCACTATTGTGTTGTGAAATTTTCCTATCCCAAACGTAGACATGAGTTATAGGAATAGGAACAAGACTTATTGAAGGACAGGATTTAGGGGCTGCCCCTTCACTTATTATACTCAGCGATCATTCTAGGGGACCCAGGAGTTTTATATCCTACCCTAAGGCATAAACACCGCATCTATGGTTCAAGTAACAGTATGTTTCCAAAGCAAAAACAAAAGGTAAGTATCACAATCTATTTCCGAAATGTTTTAAGTTCATTAAAGTAACTTACTTGGTAAGTACATTAAAAAAGTCCGACTATTTTAGCAGGCAGCACGAACAAAAAGAATAGAAAATTAACAGTCCCTGTGGGAGCCATAACTTAACCAACGTTAAACAGCGTGCGGTAACTTGAAAAATACATTTTTAAAACTCTCTCCCTGATATTTTGTTTCGCGTTTCAACTGTTCATTTAGTTTAAAAATACATTTTGCTTTAATATTCACCGGCCAATTATATTTTTATAAATAAAGTGCTCTTCAGTATTATTGCAGCAGTGGCAAGTATCCGACTGTGCACTGCTTTATATAGGTACTGCTAAAATCACAAATCAGTTAAAGCTGAAATACTGAAATGTGTTAGATAAGTATTATGTAGGTACTGTCTGGTAGACGAAAAATTATTTCACGTAGTCTTCGGTTTGATTCAGGAACCTTTCTCAGAACCAACCAACCAACAAAAATATAATAAATTATCATAGCTTTATCAAATATACCTATAATTGGTATGGTAATTTTAATTCAATGATAGATGCCTTTGCCTTGCAGTGGTATGATTAAAGGCCGTACATGCATTATCAAATAAAGAGGACTTACCTAAGAGACAGTTTCAAAAAGAGCACTTCAAAATGTCTGCAATTGAACACGTCAAAGAAGACTAAGTAAGTGTAATACGAATACCAGTTAAATAATATCCTGTTCAGTCTTGTTAATATAACTTAGCAACAGCTATTTAATTGTTGTTAATTATATTAACAGGACCATTTAAATAAAACGGATTTACAACCAACATTAATCGAATAATTTAATTAAAAAAAAATCCTTTATTACAGAATTAAACCACAAAGGTTTTCCCCAAACAAACCTAACAAATCGGAACCTAGAAATAAACCTGACCGCACGATGTAAGTACTATTTTATCGATACTAATGCGTCTCAGTCGATTTCCTTCGACCTCAGCCGTGTTTTACGTGGACCCTAAGTGAATGGAGCAGAGGTCATAATGGTGTGGCATTTGTAAGCAGCGTAGTGTAATATTGGACACCAATGGCGTAGCTACTAGAGATAAACCAGGCCATTCGGTGCGAATACAATGAAATAATCTCAGTGTATTATATGTACTTATAGGAAAAGGTGGAGTGTGACTTTATGAAAGTAACTTTTTAAATGTTGCTATCATGTATATAACAGGCTGTTTAAAAGGCTGTATGCTGCCTGTAGAGGGAAGTTAGTTTAAGAGTCTGATTTATTGGTTCATTCCAATCGATCTACTAAGCAATGTTATTAAAATGACCATGATTTTTGTTTGCACATAAATTGTTTGATTTTGTTAAACTGATTAATCAAATAAACACAAATAAAAAAACTGTACATTTTATACACGGTGCATTTTCAACCTCCTGTAAAACGAAGCCCACGATATGTAACCATTACGTATAACATCTTGGTAGAGTTATTTTTTTTTTACCAAAAACTTATTTTAATGTGAATATTAAATATTGGTTTAGCTTTTTATTTTGAAACACGCTGTGACGCACACAGATTAGCTGTGTAAGTTCCATTTAACCGAGACCCCGCCGCAACAAAATAATTCGTCTGTGCGCGTCACAGCGTGTTAAAAATTAAAAGTTTGAATCAAAATTTAATAATTAAAAAAATATATTTTTTAATCAAAAAATAAATAACACTGTCATTATACATAATGGTCCAATAACGTGGACTTCGGTTTCCAGGTGGTTTAAAAAACACGGTGCATAAAGTAAACAAAATATAAATACAGTATTTTCGTATTGTGCCGGACTAAAATAGAATAAGTAGCATAGCTTATTATCGTCCTACGGGTGGCGTAAGAGGACTAAAGAACGGACAACATACAAAAGAAGACGGGCAGCAGCGACTTCTTAATACTGTTGCCAAACTGCGAATACTCACAAGTACTCATAAATACTCGTTTCTACGATCAAAGCAATACTTCTAAATCATAGATTAATTACCTATGATTTAAAAACATACAGGCGTAGTATGGTACTAACAACAGCACGTCAACCTACCACAAAACGTCAAATTTTCTCAATTGATATTGATCTCTACTTATTGGGCTTTTAAAAATCAATTCAATGACCTTTAACTTTTTGGGTAGGTTGACCTGCCGTTACACTACTAAAAAATTAGATCGTACTTCTACTACAAAATAATTTCACAGCAGGAAAAGACCCTCTTAAAAGTCAGGGATTTTTTATGAGCTGTCTTTACTACCTGTGCTGTATCACTAGGTCAGATCTGGTGCATTCAAGTGTATCGGTCCACTTTGTGCACCAATGTGAGTGCGGGTCTGCGTCTGACTGCGGGAACCGTAAGAGGATCGAGGTTGTTGAAATAACGAGGAATGCTTTATGAAATAAACGAAACTAGGACGCAGAAGATAATTTGGAAATTGTGAGAAACGTAAACTAGAACTGTTGCTTTTCACGTTTCACTGATTCAGGAGCACTATTGCTTAATGTTAAAATAAATAAAGGTTCAAAATTAATATAAAATTACATAATAATTATAACATTTTGACCACAATCATTTGTTCTGTAATTTTCATTACAATGGTAGTCATATGCAGAATAAGATTAAAAATCAATGAGGTAAATTTGTAGGTAAGTTACTGTTATGTTTAACAAGAAGTAAATACAAAGTTGCGGATCACGATAAATTTATGGAACAAGCAAATCAATCAAATAAGTCACATTTGGGATGTGCAACCACGTGACCTCACACAACGCGTGGCTTGACATGCAGTTGGCTGGTTTCTAGATCAATTTTGTCCTTAATCTCTGTAAATATGATATATACTAGCTGTTTACTGCGACATCGCACGCGTAGAGACACTATCCCACATAAATACTTATTCGAAATGGTAGAGTATGTGCTTTTCCAGCTAACAATCTACCTTCGTTCCAAATTTCAACCAGAACGGTTAAATCATTCTGGCGTGATTGAGTAGCAAACATCCATCCAAATTAGCATTATAAATATTAGTAGCCTTAGTAGAAACTATGATAAAATTTAATTCGGTCGATAAAATTTATTCCCCCTAGGAAAACCCATTAACGGAGCGCTAGTACACAATAAGAACTGTTACTAAGTATGTCATGCAAATGGCGACAAATCTCATCTTAATGATAGTTTCTAAATTCAAGATGATGCCTGCATCTGAGTGGCGACTACTTTTCAGAATTGCGGTGAAAAATCTCGCTTCTTCACATGATTTATGCATGTAATAATAGTTCAAATTCCAAAAAGAGTGTGAACACTTAATTCTAATAAGCTAATTAAAATTATCCTACTAGACTTGACTATGCCATACTAATACGCATTATGTTAACACAAGCTGGCTTCGTATGTTAATAACATGTGAGGTACATGTTGTACACTCTGTATTTTCATATTACAGGGCTGTAGTATTTAGGTTGGCAATAATTTATACTTCAAATTTTGGTGAGGTGATTAAGATACGGTGAAAAATTGTAAATTCCTATTTAACGCGAATCGTGTGTCAAGTTATTTGTCATGTAGATTTTATACCCAATGCCGACTACTTTAACGAAAAGAGTAGCAATGAAAAACAATAAAAAGCAAAATAAAAACATTCTAATAAAAAACCACACCACTTTGACAGAAATAAGTGTCGCGTAAGTGATTCAGCTGTGAGGTTTGCCCACGTGCATTAGGACTAGCCCAAAATTCCCATCAGTTCGACTGAAGACCTAAACAATTGGTATTTACTACAAAAAATACAATTTGGTCTGATCACGCCTGTTAGTATAACTCCTGACCTAATCATGCTTGAACTGATTCAACCGTTTTGCTAGTGTGGCTGATCTGGGCTTCATTGCTCGCCAAAGTTACCAGGTCGAAAAGGTTGAGTGCTGGTTGAGGCTATGAATTTCAATCTATAAATATCTGGACTTTAGTGCAAGATTACATCATATTTTGATAGGCTTATTTGTTTCCCCTAATCTTCTATCTGTTTTAACTTTAACGCCAGAACAATCGCATTATTTATAAAATGTCTTACTGCATCAACACTTTTGTTCTGCAAAATTTCACAAATAAAACTAGGTACTTCTACGACTCCGTGCTGATTGTATAATGAAATATTACAGAGCAATAACCTTAACAAATTTGTAACCAACCACGATATTACGTTATATTACGTTAGAAGACGTATCTTCCACTGAGCTTTCCATGAATTTGTTTCGCAATATTGTTCTGTTGTTGTACTTTGGTTGATTGCTGTTTGAATTGTTATTGACATAGTATTAACGTTTGCACCTACCTACATGTATTAGGGGTTAAAATATGAAATTGCCGTTTTATTGTAATAGGTTCTTTGAATTGACATATAATCTTCATGGTTTGAGGTTTTCGAATGAAACTTTTTTCACATGGTTTCTATGATGTTCTTCTTTAAAAAAAGTGTGAAACATTTGTATATCGACTTTCAATTGTTTTTGTTATTTAACTTAGACAAGAAACATGGATACTGCGAAAATTCGAGTGATTTTTGAATACGAGTTCCGACGCGGAAGTAACGCGGCAGAAAAAGCCCGCAATATCAATGTTGCGTTTGGAGAGGGATCCTGCTAATGAACGCACCGTGCGATTTTGGTTTAAACGCTTTCGTGATGGAAACTTCGACTTGAAGAACGAGCCACGAGGAAGACCGCCCACACAGGTGATTAACGATGAATTAAAAGAGATGGTAGAAGCCGATCCTAGTCAAACTACCCAGGAATTAGCGGCATGGTTTAACGTAACCTTACCCACAATATTGACTCATTTGCGTCAAATCAATAAAATAAAAAAATACGAAAAATGGGTGCCTCATGATTTGACTGATGTGCAGAAAGAAACGCGTGTTGAAACTTGTGTTGCCTTGTTGAATCGGTACAGAAATGAAGGAATATTAAATCGAATTGTGACATGTGATGAAAAGTGGATTCTTTATGATAACCGTAAAAGAAAAATGCAATGGCTGACCCCAGGTCAAACGCCACAACAGTGTCCTAAAGCAAAACTTACCAATAAAAAGATAATGGTAACTGTTTGGTGGTCTCAGCATGGTGTTATTCACTATAGTTTTCTCCGATCTGGTCAATCAATAACGGCAGATGTCTATTGTGCCGAACTCCGAACAATGTTGGCAAAACTAGTAGTAAAACAGCCCCGACTCATGAATCGATCTTTACCATTATTGCTCCATGACAACGCGAGACCTCATACAGCACGAGAAATCGTTTTGACCCTTCAGGAACTGCAATTAGAAACCATTCGATATCCTCCGTATTCGCCAGACCTTGCTCCAACGAACTACCTTTTTTTTTTCGTGATTTTGACAATTATCTACGTGACAAGAAGTTTTCTTCCCAGAGGCAGTACAAAATGCTTTCACACAGTTTGTGCAGTCTAGATCCTCAGAGTTCTATTACAAAGGCATAAATGACCTTCCTATTAGATGGCAGCAATGTATAGATAATAATGGTAACTATTTTAAATAAATAAATTTGTTAAAAATTAAAAAATAAACAATTTTGATTTTCAGTACAAATCGGCAATTTCATACTTTAACCCCTATTATTGATTCCAAGATTCCATTTGTTGTTGTTGCCTTTTCATTATGCCAATGTAATAATAATAAAAATAAACCCGTCTTGAAAGATAAACGGCGATACATCCGTCCAAAGAAGATTTACTTACGTTGAATAATCACGCCACATGTATACCTAATGTACCAATTATTGATTGGTAAGTGTTAAAAAGCAGCACAGATATTTTCTCAAGATGTCTTAGTTAACATTTGCCTTTTTCGCCTTGTACAGAAATTAGAAAACCGATTTTGCATTATGTGAATAACTTTTGAACTCAACTCAACTCGTAACAACGTAAATTATTATATACACCGTGAAATTTTAGTGGTTGTTTTCCCGCAACAGAACGATTTACCATTAGTAGCACCATCGAATCGTGCGAGTTATTTTTTGAAAATAAACATATCGTTGTTCTCAATTAATCAAAAAAATAATCATCAACTCAAAAGCGTGAGATACGATAGTATCTTTACAAAATGTGACATGTTTCGGTACTGCTTGCCGCACGAAATCAATGTTCAAAGCAAAAGAAGCTCTACGCACTAAGTAATACAGCATAAACTGCACCGCGCGAGGGGCAATGACCCCGGCCGGTGACCGGCTGCGGCGCGGCTAGTACAATGGGGACTACCGTTTCTTTGCTCACCAGTTGGCGCCACTGTAGACTGAGGTCCGGAAGTATAGCTATCATAGGCGATAGGCGCCGAAACAAAGTGTTATATCTTGAATCTAATTAAGGTTATATTGTTTATAAATAACTATCTTGATATCAACAAACTAACTTCTGAAATAGTTGCTCTTGAGGCCGCCTATTTTTGCGGTTTTTCTTAATTCCGCTTTTAAAGCGTTCACATTAATCGCCAAATAATCCATATTTGCGATATTTCACGAAGGAGATCACTTTCCAGCAGGTAAATTAAAGAAATTATAATTTATGCAACAAATTCCGCTAAAACCAGTACAAAGTGAATGATTTTGGACCTCACGCGACACAAGCGCCTCTAGTGGCAAATTTACTAGCGATAGCCCCCATTGGTTCGAGGTTGCTTTCGAGTTTCGTTTATCACAATCGTGAAACTGCTATTTTTAATTTAAATAAAAAAAAACTGCACAAATCTATTGTACTACTAAGATAGAATCATTTTACTGCGGAAAAACAACCACTAAAATTTCACAGTGTATATATTGCTGTTGGGGTACCTACCGTATATAAATAAATAAACTTGGCTTCAAATTAATTAAGCTTAGCATCAGCTTACTTAGTTTAAGCCCTTAACGATTTAATTTAGATTTACAGCCGTCTTTGTGAATTCAGATTCTAGATTTATTGCTTGAACGCTAAGTAATGGTAGTTTTTTTTTACTTTTATACAGTTCACTACTACACTTTTGTACAGTTCATCACTAATATGAATAAAGTTGTAATCGTAATTGTAAATAAAGTCAAGTTCAAATAAGATTAGAAGAAATTTTATAAATATTTTTAGACATGCCACACTGGGCTACACAGAGCCATCTAGACCCAAACTAAGCAACTACGAGTACTACGAAGCTTGTCGTATTGGTTACTAGACAACCGATAAACATACTTATATTATTTTTTTTGTAAATATATACTTATAATACATAGAAAAGCACCCAGACCAGTACAAACATACATGTTCATGCACACAAATATTTGTACTGTGCGAGGATCGAACCCGCGACATATGGCTCAGAAGCAGCGTTTACTACCACTGATCCAAATGGTCGTCGAACGTGCATTTTAACGTGCAGTTGCTATACATATTTAAAGCAATTAATACATATCTGTAAGAACATAAAATTTCTTATGAGGATAGCAAATAAAGATAAACACACACCATTATTGAAGACATTACAATTATGTAAAATCTGTATTGACTTGTCAGTTAATTAGTTAATTAATCAGTTAATTACAACATACCTAAACCAATTATACTATGAGCTAGGATCCATAATAAGCGGATTTGGTGAGTCCAAATCCGCTTATTATTAGAAAAGGATTTATCGGCAAACTAACTGGAAATTTAAGGCGCTTCAACTTACTTCAAAACTAGTTCCTGAGTCGACTAGGTATTTCACTGAAAATTTACAGCAAAATCTGAACAGTAACTTACCGAAGGAACGACCGACATAGCATTATTGATGCTTCCGTTAGATATACCGAGGTTTCTATTCAAAGTACCAAACAGAGTTCAGCTGTAGCAGCCGTACCTAGTTCAGTATCTCGATGTCAGACAAAAGGGCCGGTCTGCTGATTTGCTCGCTTGCTTAGTTCCGTTGCAAACTACGTTCGATGGTTATTTGGCATTTCATTTGAATAATTTGTCGTAGACAAATGCAATGGCCGACATTTCTAGTTTGAATTTACCTTTTTTTTTATAAATAATGAGCTTGCTCTTGACTGCATACTTAACTGTACGGTTAAGAAGAAGCCTAAGATGGTGCGAGCTTACCGAGAGGTACTGGTTCTCCTACACACCAGCGGAACACAGAACAACTGTTTGGCGCTGGACTCTGGCAGGAGGGTGGTAGCATCCAGGCGGCCTCTTACGAAGCCTACCACTGCAGAGGGATGTGTTAGCCGTCATCATTGGTTCGAAAACCAAAGATGTCGTTGCCCAGGGTGGACCACTAGGAGGTAGATCCCACCAGTCACCACCCTTTAAGAACATAGCAATTGCTAATCATAATAGTTATTTATTCTCATTCATTTAGTTCAGTTCATTCAGTCATTAAAAATGTGGCTGGTAGTCCCACACCACGTAGTCATTGAAATCATTAGGGAGACCTAGGTACAGCAGTGGGCAACCTTCATTTGAGATGATGATGATTATGATTTTATTAAGTGCTAAAATCATAAGTGACTCTAAAACCATACTAAACATAATATACATAATAACCATACTAAATATAATAGGTACTGAATTAGATCCTTGTTACAGTTATTTGAGGGTCACCAAGCTGAATCGGCAATGGAAAGCATAAGAATAATACTCGGTGTGACTAAGATCAGGTTTATTTTTTGTTGCCGTTGCTGAAAGTAGTTTGATGCTAACGCCAGAGAATTGCTCGTTGTGGCGTTCTATAAGAAAGTTGTGCGTCGTTGATTTCAAGAGGCTCATAATGATGATGAGGTTTGTAAAAAATAAGCAATAATACACAAGGCCTTATTGTTCAGAGCTGTTCGACTACGTTCATATTACTTATGAGTCTTGAAAAACCTAAAAAGAAGGATATCATATTTTCGCGTTGATGGCTAGTAGTACATACAGTGGTCTTAG
This sequence comes from Anania crocealis, assembly GCA_949315895.1. Lineage (NCBI taxonomy): Eukaryota > Metazoa > Arthropoda > Insecta > Lepidoptera > Crambidae > Anania > Anania crocealis. Next base: position 6,288,005 of record OX438863.1, read on the forward strand.
ACAAGTGGCTTTCTCGTTACGCTAGACAAATAGATAATAAGACCCAAGTTCACCAACATTTAAACAGCCGGTAAACAAAGAGTGACGATTAATTTGACACAATTCCCATCTATATCTATACTAATATTATAAAGCTGAAGAGTTTGTTTGTTTGTTTGTTTGTTTGTTTGTTTGAACGCGCTAATCTCAGGAAGTACTGGTCCGATTTGAAAAATTCTTTTTGTGTTGGATAGTCCATTTATTGAGGAAGGCTTTAGGCTATATAACATCACGCTGCGACCAATAGGAGAAAACATGAGTGAAAAATGTTGCAAAAATAATCGCGATCATAATAACAGAAATTGACGCGGACGAAGTCGCGGGCAACAGCTAGTCTATACTGTACTAATATTATAAAGCTGAAGAGTTTGTTTGTTTGTTTGTTTGAACGCGCTAATCTCAGGAAGTAATGGAGCGATTTAAAAATTCTTTTTGTGTTGGATAGTCCATTTATCGAGGAAGGCTTTAGGCTATATAACATCACGCTGCGACCAATAGGAGTGAAGCATAAGTGAAAAATGTTGAAAAAATAATTACGAACATATTAACGAAAATTAGCGCGAACGAAGTCGCGGGGAACAGCTAGTACAAAATATGTCCAATAATATTTTAAATGCTGTTTAAACGCTGTTTAAACTTAAACGTCTGTTGGTGAACTTGGGCCTTAATGTATGAAAATGAAACGACCGAACGATCGTAAGCTTATGTCATTTTCATACATTCGACAAGTATTCGTCAAGCGTAAACGATATTAGGAAGCCGCAGCTTAGTAATATTGTTTTGTTTAAAAACCAGCACTTTTTATATATAGAACATGAAGCACTGGCGTTCAAGAAAAAAGTACTGACTTTTTTTTGCATATTCGCTGTACCAAAACATGTTTCTTCAATTTCCAGAGCCGTAACAGTTTTGCACTTATAACAAGCCTGCGCAAATGTTAGAGTTGTAAAGTTGAGCGTTGAAATGTGATGTGAGAATATTTTCTTCCTTCGCCAAACTCGTGTTGCGGTATGATACCACATTGCGTCTTTTGAAAGATCCCTAATTATAATAATGACAAATGTATTTTACAATATTTATTTTGTTTAAGTTTTGCATATAAAACAAATGTAATAGAAAGTAAAACATGTAGAAGGAGGGAAACTCTGATTATTAAATTGGCCGGTTGGCCAGGTGCAGTACAGCTTGTTTGAGTTGTTTTTGCTTCTGCGCCGATAAACATACATAAGCTCTACAAAAAATATATTTACAAGGAACTTCATATCTTAACGTTTTTGAAGTGAAACTTCTTTATCGGCGTTGGAAAAAATTTACCGTCACGAAAAAGTTTTCGGACCGTCACGAAAAAGTTTTCGGTTGCGCGTCACAGCGTCACATTTTTCGGTTACGCGCCATCTTTTTCTTGCCCCTACCACGGTTGGTTCAGACGATAGCAAAAAGGTAAAGTGAAATAATATTTAACCAATTTAACCAATTTAACCAATTTAACCAATTTAACGAATTTAACCAATTTAACGAATTTAACCAATTTAACCAATTTCACCAATTTAACCAATTTAACCAATTTAACCAATTTAACCAATTTAACCAATTTAACCAATTTAACCAATTTCTGGAAAGTTGCATTTAGATCATTTTTCGAAAAATAAGGCCATAAAGAAGTTTCACTTCTTACGTGTGTACACTAGTACACGCACAACTTTTTTTTTTATATAAACATATACAATATCGTTAAACAATCAAATCTTATTTACGAGTATTATACTATGTAACGTCCCATTAGTTCAAGTAGTTCAAGTACCAACCCGCACTGTACGTGCGTGGTGATTATGCCTGTACCCATATCTGCTGTAATAACTTGAATTCTTGATGGATGCCTTTGCCCTGCAGTGAGGGATGATTATAAAAAGCTGTGTGACCTTTACTTTACAACGCTGTCGCGTCTACGGATATAATATTGTGTTAACATTTTGGTGGTAACCTTACAAATAATGATAGGCAACACACTATTCAATACTGCTTTATTCAACTAACTGCGACATGAATGAACGTCAAACTTTAAAAGTACGAGTACTTACTTGCTTCGGCTTTTGATATCTTTAGCAATATAGACAAGGTCTTGCAAAGTTTTGAATCTTGTGCAGTTTATGCAGCGCTGGTCATCTGACGTAATTGTTAATTGTGAGTATCTTGTATGAGTAGGTTTCCATCAGAAAACTAGATTATCGTTGCCGCACTGTAGTTTGAAAGGCCAATCTGGCTAGACAAAAAGGGTAATCTATTTCTTCCATTGCAGTAGCAAAACTGTTTGTGCAAAAATGAACATTTGTTTATATCATGAATAAACATGGCCTTTAGATTAGACTTTAGGTAGCGCAAAAATAGTTTTGACTGCTAGATTTGCCTGTTGAAGCACTGGGGGCCGATCCAATTATTTTCACTTTGGTCAGATTCAATCTCAAAACTTGCCTTGACATGTTCTATCTTGTGTGTTTGTTGACAAGTGAGTTTTTTTTTTATCGTGGACAATGCATTCTTTGAAACAGATTAAGTCAATTTTTGCCGGTCACACTATACTATCGAAACAGTTATATACGATGAACCGATATATTCTGCTTTAACATAACATAAACATTAAGCGCCATGGAGCTCTCTGGTGACCCACAAATAATAAAATATTAATTGTGTCTAGTTCCTCGGCAGTTAAAGGCTTAACGAATCCTAGATTATTGGTATAAGGCAAGTAAAAGGTGGCTGCTCTGAAAACTCTGACCAGATCATGTAATCACGATGATCATGATGATCACACTGTGATTAAAGTCATGTTCTAAATTTACAAGCTTAAGCCACATGAAGTACATACTTTTCATTTTCTCTAAATAAGTAGGTTCTTTTGTCTGAAAAAGTTTTTAAAGGTATCGGTTTTGTGTGCTGGTACGTTATTTGGAGATACAATTGTTCCCAAAATATTTCCCTACTTTAATTTCACACTTCACATGCACTTCACATTGCCAGACTTACTATGTCCATAGTCAGGCAGGAGCAGCCTTATAAATTCCATTATCAGAGCCTCTAATGGGGTGTGTGATCGTTTTACGTGTCATCCAATCAACTACTCTCGAGTTAAGTACAAGGTTTGACCTTCTGAACAATCCCTGCGAAAAATTTAGCATTTATAACAATATGCTCTCTCGATTGTATGTTAGTCCAGACACAATTAAAATCAATAGTTATCGTGACCGCCGGAGGTCTTATGATCCTGAAGGAGTTAACATTGCATCGGCTCAAACTTTGTATTGAGAGTATAACTAGCTATACACGGTGCATTTTCAACCACCTGTAAAACGAAGCACACGTTATTTAACCATTGTACCTATATAATATCTTGGCGGTGTCATTTTCATTTTTTTTTACGTTTTTTTTTTAAAATAATATTAAATATTCATTCAGCTATTTATTTTGAAATACGCTGTGAGGCGCACAGATGTAGTCGTACAATTCAGACTATAACAATCTATTTTTTAGTACTATTTTTCAAAAAATATTTTTAATCATATAACAAATAACACTACCATGATGTTAAACATAAAGGTCCAATAACGTAGCTGTGTAAGGAACATTCAACCGCAACCCCGCCGCAGTAAAATAATACCTACGTCTGGGCGCGTCACAGCGTGTAACATAATTAAAAGTTAGAATCAATCTTTAATATGAAAAAAAAAAGATAACACTGCCATGATTTTATACATATTATTAATGGTTTAATAACGCGGGCTGCGTTTTCCATGTGGTTCAAAAAGCACGGTGTATGTATGTGTCGTGTGGTGGCGGCACGTTCAAAGAATAGCATCAACCCTATCTTTCTATAGGTGTCCAAGGAGGCGACTAAAGGAAACTGCTAGAAGGAGACGGGCAGCAACGTCTTCCCTACATGATTGGCCATTAAACGAACGAGAACCCACCGATCAAGCTTACTAATTCCTCCTACCAGCTGTGGATTTAAGACTGGTGACTATGATGGGTGATAGTTAGCGAAGTTGCACAAATTTTTAAAGTCACTCTTATTTGTGTGTGGTGCTAGACTTAAATAAACCATTATAAGTATTACGAGTATAATAGGGGTTAAAGTATGAAATTGCCGATTTGTACTGAAAATCAAAATTGTTTATTTTTTAATTTTTAACAAATTTATTTAATCAAAATAGTTACCAATATTATTTATACATTGCTGCCATCTAATAGGAAGGTCATTTATGCCTTTGTGATAGAACTCTGAGGATCTAGACTGCACAAACTGTGTGAAAGCATTTTGTACTGCCTCCTGGGAAGAAAACTTCTTGTCACGTAGATAGTTGTCCAAATCACGAAAAAAATGGTAGTCCATTGGAGCAAGGTCTGGCGAATACGGAGGATGTCGAGTGGTTTCTAATTCCAGTTCCTGAAGGGTCAAAACGGTTTCTTGTGCTGTATGAGGTCTCGCGTTGTCATGGAGCAATAATGGTGAAGATCGATTCATGAGTCGGGGCTGTTTTACTGCTAGTTTTGCCAACATTGTTCGGAGTTCGGCACAATAGACATCTGCCGTTATTGATTGACCAGATCGGAGAAAACTACGAGTATAGTGAATAACACCATGCTGAGACCACCAAACAGTTACCATTACCTTTTTATTGGTAAGTTTTGCTTTAGGACACTGTTGTGGCGTTTGACCTGGGGTCAGCCATTGCATTTTTCTTTTACGGTTATCATAAAGAATCCACTTTTCATCACATGTCACAATTCGATTTAATATTCCTTCATTTCAGTACCGATTCAACAAGGCAACACAAGTTTCAACACGCGTTTCTTTCTGCACATCAGTCAAATCATGAGGCACCCATTTTTCGTATTTTTTTATTTTATTGATTTGACGCAAATGAGTCAATATTGTGGGTAAGGTTACGTTAAACCATGCCGCTAATTCCTGGGTAGTTTGACTAGGATCGGCTTCCACCATCTCTCTTAATTCATCGTTAATCACCTGTGTGGGCGGTCTTCCTCGTGGCTCGTTCTTCAAGTCGAAAGCATTTAAACCAAAATCGCACGGTGCGTTCATTAGCAGATCCCTCTACAAACGCAACATTGATATTGCGGGCTGTTTCTGCCGCGTTACTTCCGCGTCGGAACTCGTATTCAAAAATCACTCGAATTTTCGCAGTATCCATCTTTCTTGTCTAAGTTAAATAACAAAAACAATTGAATGTCGATATTCAAATGTTTCACATTTTTTAAAAGAAAAAAATCATAGAAACCATTTGAAAAAAGTTTCATTCGAAAACCTCAAACCATGAAGATTCTATGTCAATTCAAAGAACATATTACAATAAAACGACAATTTCATATTATAACCCCTAATATAATCATCATTATCATCAGCCTATCGCAGTTCACTGCTGGACATAGGCCTCTCCAGTTGCACGCCACGGTTTCGATCCTCGGCTTCTCGCATCCAGCTCCTGCCAGATTAGAGTACCTATTAGGTATAATTATGCTAGACTTAAATGGAGCAGTAATACCACAATACTGAATCGTCCTGTACGTACGTGTACGTTTGTTCGTTACTATTATAGGCATTTTAAAACAGCATTATATGTCAATAAATTGCAGGAGGTACTTTTATTGCAATTGAAGCAGTTTATCCACTAAATCAACTAAGGCCTTATCCGTAAAGGCATGACGTGATCGACTTTACGTTAAATCTGTTGAGTTCGGGCGCAAAAACCGGGTAAGAGCGAGCGAAGTTGACAAGTATTGGCTCTTTGAAAATAGAACGAAAACCTTTTTTTTTTGGACGATTTATTGGAATCAAATTTTAAAATTAAACCAGTCTTGCTCCGAAATTTTATGCCACAGTTAGCTTTTAAGATTATGTTTGAATACTTTATAAGCGTTTTCTGTACATATCCTGTAAATCACTGAAATCTGTATCGCGTTCTGTTTAAAAAATATTGTTACATACCTTTTTTTTAGCAATTTTTGGTTTGTATTCCTTTTTAGGGTTCCGTACCCAAAGGGTAAAAACGGGACCCTATTACTAAGACTTCGCTGTCTGTCCGTCTGTCCGTCTGTCCGTCGCTCTGTTCCAGGCTGTATCTCAATAGCCGCGATAGCTAGACTGTTGAAATTTTCACAAATTATGTATATCTGTTGCCGCAATAACAACAAATACTAAAAACATAATAAAATAAATATTTAAGAGGGGCTCCCATACAACAAACCCGAATTTTTGGCCTTTTTGGTACGAAACCCTTCGTGCGCGAGTCCGACTCGCACTTGGCCGGTTATTTAATTTATATTTAAATAGGTAGTATTGATTTTGTTTTTTATTTGTTATTGTCATCTCGTGTTTGTGTTGAATCCTGTCACCAAGTTACTTGTACATTTCCCATTAGTTTTCTTTTGTATCCACATATTATCATCTATTCAAAATATATTATATTACATTTACGCCTATCAAACCTACCCTACCAAATTTTTTAATATATTTAATTAAAGGGTAAAAACCTTTTAATTAAATATATTCAAAAATTTAATATACCTTATTCTTTGTAGTTACGTTCTTACATGTGCACTAACGATAAATTACTGCATAAAAAACCGAGTCGTACTCGCTCGGGTAGGTATGTACTTCCCGAAATTTTGGCAAGAAACATCATCTTGTAGCACAAATAAGTATTGGGAAAAAAACTATAAATTTATTGCAAGTGCAACTCAGACTTGCTCGAAGTTTTCATACTAAGAATTTGTTACGTGCTTCATAATTATCAACCCATATCAGTCCACTGCTGAACATGACATCTACCAGAATATGTTTTCTATAGTTGCAACGCGTAACAAGCGATACCGATCACTATTGTTTTAATGGTGGTCAGAAGACGCTGCTGCTCGTCTACATCCTGCAGGCTTATAGTTATCTCTTACAACTTCTATAGGCCGAGAAGGGATGGTGTTATTCCATTTTAAGCGCTTTATACGCCGTCAAACGTACTTTTTAAGTTAACTTAGTCAAAATGCTATTTACCCACGGAACCCTAAAATAAAGATGCTATATCTAAAACCTGGTTTAAACGTGGATTTACGTGTTAAAGAATCGCTTAGATTAGTGGGTATTAGCAACCCTGACCAGGCTTAACTTAGCTACATCTATTCACATAGTACACTCTGCGAGATTAGAACTGATCCAGGTTTAAAATGCTATCCTCACTTCACTGTTTTTTTTTTTTTTTTTATAAACGCAACATTTTAGTTACAGCAACAAACATACAGCGAATATATGATACAGGAAATTACATTCTGAATTTATCAATGTAATGTTTTTGTACCGTTGCTTTCCAAGTAAAATTTTAATATAGGTACTGTTTTCTTGAGTTTACGCGAACACTATACATTGAAGTGAAAGATAAGTTTACGGATTATAGAACGCGTTTATTTTTGATTTAACCCGACGTTTCGAACCCTTGAACGCTGTAAAGGGTTTGAAACGTGGGTTAATCAAAAATTCCTTAATCCGTAAACATATTTTTCGATAATATTTTAATATTTGCTTAGTTTTTTTTGTCATCTTGCTTTATTGGATAATCCCAAACACGGCCTTTGTAAAGTCACGGTCGTAACTCAAAACACTAAGTACAGTTTTATAGCAAACATGACAAACGACGACATCTGGCATTTTTTTAAACTAAACCATAGCCTTAATAGTTTTTTAGTAGAATCGGTTAACTACTTGCTCAGTAACTACCAATTTTTCGTATCGTGTTAATTGAAAAAGTAAAATGGTGCGCATAACGCAATAAGCACACAACGGTAGCAACGTTGGCTTGCGTCACTAATAACACGAAGTGGTAGTAGTGTTACGAATCAAATAACATGTTACCTAATGGTGGTCCCACACTGCCGTTAGAAACTGTTTACAAACATTTTTTAACAAAAAACATTTACTAATAATTGTAAAATTTTGTGGAGAGGAACACTGATGAGAAAAAATGTTTACTAACATTTTATAACATTTTAAGGAGTCAATAACTCGCATTTTTGGTTTTGCGTTCAGAATGTGTCAGACAAATGTCACGAACAAAAAAATACTTTATTTTGTTACAATTTTTTAGAAAATCTTTATTAAAATTACCTAAAATGAAAACATTTTTTGACATTGTGATCAAATGTTCGTAAACAATGTTACTAACGTTAGAAATTTAAGGCGTGTATCCACTGTCTTCGCAAACTTCTCCTTATCGTGTGATTTGCCGTCCTCCGAGGCGGAGTGGCGTACACACCGGTTTTCAAGGTGTCGCCTGCTCCGAGGTCGCTCTGATGGAGACGATACACGCATCTCCAAAAGAAAAATACACATGCACTATAATCCATTCGCAATTTTATTTTTTTCATTAGAAATATTTATGCCCTACAATACCCTATACCTCTAAAAGATCTAGTTGGTGTTCGACCAAATACTTACCGCCGCCGGATTGGAGTGCTGAGCACCGTTGCACGCTCCAGGAGCGCAAATGTATAAGTACTCTTTGTAGAGAATGCGCAAGAGATTCGCAAACATAGTGGATACCCCATTCTATAAAGAACTAGCAATTGCCCACGACTTTGTACGCGTGGAATTTAGAAAAAACAAAACTATCACACGGTATCCGTACATTTTTCCGGGTGTAAAGGTAGCCTATGCCCGGGCTATTTCAATGGGCTATTTCAGTTCATAATTTATATCTCCACTTCAAATTTTATCCAGATCCGTTCTGGCGTGATTGAGTAACAAACATCCATTCCAAAATTAGCATTTATTATATTAGGAAGAACTTACTTCTTCCATATATTATACGTCAGCAGTGCTGTTATCAGTTTGACTTTCATTTATTAAATGTTTCACTACTTTTCACCGCGCGGCTCCATTTTGCTTGGGTTCATGGTTGACTGGTTGATAATTGCTATGGAATTCAGTAAAACATTTCTAATAACCAGGTTTACTTGTACTGACTAACTGATTAAAAAAAAAAGACAGTCAACCAGTGTTATTAATGGTAGTCAACGCTGCTTCTGAGCCATGGAGCGCGGGTTTGAGTATGAATATTTGTGAGCATGAACATGTCAGTTCGTACTGGTCTTGGTGTTTTCTATGTATAATAAGTATATATTATTTACAAAAAAAAGTATATAAGTAAGTTTATCAATTGTCTAGTACCCATAACCTGGCTAGCAAATAGATGGCTCTGTGTGGCCTAGTGTGGCATGTCTGAAATATTAAAATAATAACAGTTGGGGTGTCCGACTTTAACTCGTATATTGTTTTAATATAAAGGTAATCTATACAACCGTAAACAGGGAACCAATTTACGTTGATACGCTTTTACCGATTCTATTAAACAGTTACTTACTATGACCAATAGTACAAATTTCAAACAAACAGACGGAACCTCGACCATGCTACAAAGTGATAGAGTTTAATTTGGACTGCCATCTTAATGAGAATATTGGACGTACGAAATGTCTCGAATGCGAGCTGATTTCTCCTTAATTAGGTCATGTTTCTTTTTAATCTTTTTTTACTTTTACTCTAATTACGTTTCGGGACATTTTAAAAGAGAAACTATTTGATAAAGACTGTAATTCATACTCTATTTATTAATGTGCTCTAGCGGTTCCTAATTATAATTCTCGTTCTAAATACTAAAGATAAACAGTAATTAAATAAATAACGTAATAAAATCGTAATTACAGGAGCATTAAGCCCTAACGAGATTGAAACTAAAATAATATTATACTTATTCTTAAACCTTGAAAATTCCTAAGTTATATATTTTTCTAAGTGCGAGTACCTTTAAATGGCTAAGTTTAAACGAAAATTCGTTTTTAAGAAAAAAAAAATTTTTTTTTTCAATATATAAATAACTCACTTATAATTTAATTGATGTAGACAAAATCTTCCGTACCACAAATACCCAGACCCAGAAATTGTAGATAAACTTTTTTCTACATTGAACCGTCCGGAAATAGAAACCCGAGACTTCGGAGAAGGCGACACTTTGAAAACCAGTGTGTGCGCCACTCCGCCACGGATGTTTTTTTATTATAATAAGTTCACTCAGTAAAATCAGTAAAATCAATAATAAGTTCACTATTGTAAATAATCGCCACGAATGGCATGCAATTAGCATGTATGATTATCGCAGTACTTACTCTTATACACCGTGCATTTTGAACCTCCTGTAAAACGAAGCCCACGTTAAGACACCATTATGTATGATATCTTGGCAGTGTTATTTTTTTTGTTATTTAAAGAAGTCTTAAAAAAAATAGGACTTTTAATATTGAATTATGCTGTGACGTGTTTTTACGTATTAGTTTGCTTCGGTTGGGTCCTGGATGAATGAACCTTACACAAATACGTCCGTGTGCGTCACAGCTTGTTTAAAAATGAATAGCTAAATCAATATTTTATATTTGTATAACATATAATTTTGATAAAAAAATAAAAACTCTGCCAAGATGTTAAACATAGTGATTGTATAACGTGGGCTTTTGTTTTCCAGGAGGTTCGAAATGAACGGTATATAACAGCGACACCCATATAATAGTTGAGAAGGAGCGGTGGTATACTTCCTTAGACCGGCGCCACTTTGTGTTATGATGAGGTCATTTGTAAAAGAAGGAAATTGAAAAATCAAAAGAGGAATCGGTTTCGTTTCAAGTTTTGAAGTTGGAACGTAAACGTAGAAAATAATACAGTAATTCGTAAACATGTTTTGATTTTCATTTGTTTAGCAACATTTTGAATTAGGGCAAAGTTAAAAGAAAAGAAGAAAATTTTAATTTAAAAAAATTCAGTTTTTAACTACCGGGAGTTAATTATGTTTTAATAGGCTTAATGGTGGAATCAAAGAGTGACAATCTTTTTGATATTTATTTTGGATATTTAGTAGGTTGATAATAAGCAAAAAAATATTATTGGCTAAAATAGTATGAATCAAAGATTGGTGAAACCAACTGCCAACCCAATAATAATATTACAACTTTTAAACTCAAATTTTTAGGGGTTCTATTTTTTCAGTCACAAGTTAATTGAATTTGTATTCAAAACTAAATAACAATATTCTTTTAACTATTTTCGAGTCTTGTATCACAGAGAATATTAATCATGAATAATAACAGGAGCGTTTTATTTATTTATTTATTATTAAAACAGTGTGCATGTTAGCTTGCAGTTTGCCCAAAACGCCAGCAAGCTAATTAATAAATACATGCAAGGGAATTAATATCTATATTGTGAATAATTACATAATTATACAAGTCAAATTAAGTACATGTCAAATAGAATTAATGTAACAAAATGATGTCAAATTAAATAGCAGTGTGTCAATATTACAGTAGGTATGTCAAAATTACAATAGATCGTAAACATAGATATCAAAATTTACAATAAGTCAAAATCATAAATATCAAAAATGATTAATTGATTTTGCTAATTCTAGTCTTAAAATATTTATGGAAATCATAAACTGCCACAAAATATGAAAAAAATACATTTTTTTTTAAAATTAAAACTTGTCTTGTTTAATAAATTAAATGCCTTAATATAGGTTGATAATGATGATATATTATAAGGTGAGTATGATTATTATTTATATTTTCGTGAAAATTTAATCCTATATTTCAAAGACAGAGTACTCACCTTTGCCACAGCCGCAGCCTAAAGATTGGTTTTTGTAAGTTTTAAATAAATTCCAAAAACTTCGCTTTATTTTTATATTTTATATCCTTCTAGAAGATCTGCCTTTTCATAAAAGTTTAAGAAATTTTGTTTAAGTTTATTTTTCAAATCGCTTTGTAACATTTTGTCATGAGTGCCACCCCTACATGTTCACCGCTCCGCGGCACCGTTTACTCTTGGGAATGTTTACATTCCGATGTCCACGCTCTTCATTAAGCAACCACTCTCCAAGTAAAAGAAACTCATTAAAACTTCCTCTGATAAATATATCCCGTGATGTCTTTACAATATAAATAAAACTTTATCCATTTTAAAGTTTATGAATAATCGGCGTCTTTGTCCGCCTGCTGAATATTTATCTTTAAATTTACATGGGGTCAGTGACCGGCCGTACTCAGAGTTTGTGTAAAGCTAATACTCAAACAAATTGTGTGATACTGGCTTAGAATATAATTTAATACATCAGCCCTTGACATCCTACTCGGAGATGTAGCGTAATAGGTGGCTAAAGGAGAACTACCTGAAGAAGAAGGACACAAGCGTTTTCTCTTCTCCACTGACCAAAAAGCCATCGTTTGCCTATGCACTGATCGTTGCGATTCTGTCAAAATCCTCGTTTGGAGAGGCATGCTCAGTAGTTTTGTTTAGTCACAAAACATTTACTAAAACTCTTATCCTCTCTCCGATATTATAAATTCAAAAGATTGGATGGTGGTTGCTATGTCGTGTAGTGCAGACACATTTAATGAATAGCTCTATTTCTTATCATCCTATGGGTGTCGCAAGAAGGTGACTAAAGGATTATTGTTTTTTTCCTGTATGTAATTAATGGTCTTGCTCTTGACTTCATATTTAACTCTATGGTTAAGAAGAAGCCTAAGATGGAGCGACCATACCCAGAAAGGGGCACTGGTTCTCCTACACACCATCGGAACACAAAAAACTGTTTGGCGCTGGACTCCGGCAGGAGGGTGGTAGCATCCAGGCAGCCTCTTACGAACCTAACACCGCAAAGGGATCTGTTAGCTGTCATCATTTGTAAGAAAACCAAAGATGCCGCTGCCCAGGGTGGACCCCTAGGAGGTAGATCCCACTACCCCAAAAGAGAACTGCCAGAAGAAAACAGGCAGCAGTGTCATCCTTCCTTCATTCGGTAAACTGCTATTCGGGGTTTTTCTATAGTCTTATTGTTATGAGTTTTGATATTTTGACCCTGTTGCAAGCGCCATTATCACGGTAAAACTCTTTTGCAAAAAACTTAATCAAATCTTGTGATAATTACTATGAAAGTTTAGATCAGTACGATTTACTAAGATAAGTATTTCAAGCAAATTGGACGAGATTGATTGAAAAACTAAGTTAGATGATAGTATTAAGACTTAAAAAAACTGCAATTCTTTAAATGAATGGAAAAACAAATTAACGCTTCGTACTACGTAATGACTAAGTTTACCTCGCCACTTTTTACGCGATAACCTTTTCAGTAAACAATTTATGTTGTAGGGTACCGTAGCGAAAATAACCTTTGAATTATTAAGGTAACTAATTTATGCTTTGCCTTGACAGCAAGCAACTTAAGCAAATAATCTTAGGTTCTTTACACTTTTGAAATTATGCAGGAAAAAAAGATCTAGATAAAGTTCAACGATAGTCTGATTAAAAAAAGTTTTCCTAGAATAAACAATTTGACTGTCAAGTTATAATAATAATAATAAATAAATATTTAAGACATGCCACACTGGGCCACACATAGCCATCCAGTCCCAAATTAAGGTACTATTAAGTACCCTGTCGCATGGGGTACTACACAACCGATAAACTTACTAATATACTTTTTTTTTTTTTAAATACATACTTATAATACATAGAAAACACCCAGACCAGTACAAACAGACATGTTCATGCACACAAATATTTGTACTGTGCGGGGATCGAACTCGCGACCCATGGCTCAGAAGCAGCGTTAACTAAGTAAATAGTAAATTACTAGTAATTATTGATTTCCACTGACACAGGTTGTTTGTATATTAGGGGTTAAAGTATGAAATTGCCGTTTTGTATGGACAAAATCGAGAAAAGTCATTTTTCCATACTAACAATTTTTTAGTTTTTTTAAAAACGCCTAAACCGTTTCCGATGCAATTAAAGGTGAAAGTTAGATGGTTATAAAGCTACGCATTATAGTATTAAAATTTCTGAAAATCAAACTATATAATACAAATATACTTAATTGAAGCAAGAAGGTCAGCTGACACAATGTAAGGGGTCTTTTCAACGACTTCCTTTGAAGTAATAGGCACTAGTATTGCATTTTTTTTTAGTCAAAAGTTACTTTATTTAGTTTTTGATATAATACAAAAAGAATTACGCAATAATATGACTATACTTAAAAAGTGGGAAAATAATTGGCAATTTCATACTTTAACCCCTATTATTTTAATTTATTTTATAATTTATGCTACCGGTGATTTGCTAAAACAAATAAAAAGTATTTACAACCTATTAACATCGAATTGTCGGTCGTTAATTCGTACAAAAAGAAAACTCAATGAACGAGAACCACGCGTTTTATTAGTCACTTAACACGATTTGTACACAGGAAAGGCATTTACGAAATACATTTCGGAATAATTGGAACGGTATTGATGAGTTACTAAATATCCCTTTGACCACAAGTGTTTCAGAGGTCCTAGCAATCGGTGGTAGAGCAATATGAATTATTTATACTTGGTTTTAATATTTATGCCCATAGTTACCCGAGCCAAGGGCGGAGAACTCTTTGATAGATTTAGCGGAAAGAAAATACACGAACAGGACTGTGCAAGGTAGGTAAAAATAAACACATTATTTTTGTCTTATGTAAAGATAAAATATCGCTTTTAACGATGAGACAATTGAGCAATTATTATATTGTTTCATTTGTATGTAATTAGTCCCTTTTAAACAGAAAATAATAATTATCTAAAATTAATGTATGAAAATAAAAAAATCAAAATTCAGAGTAAATAATGGTAAAATACGGTCTAAAACTACTTGCCTTAGAAGCAGTTGCGATGTTTGTTAAAGAAATTATATTTTAACTCCAAATTTTTTTTAAATAGTTATGTCATAACCGCATAAGTATATGGTCATGACTTTTGAGTAAAGGCTATTTGATTCACAGATCGCATGCTCACTGAATAAGACTAAAACATCACGGATTTGAATCCAGAAAAATCCAAATATACCTAAATGCTCTGTGCATTTAGGTATATTGGGCAAACATGAAATGTATAGTTCATCATAACTTGTCATTTTAAATTCAAAAGCAAAATTTCAAATATTTTCATATAAATCATTATGAAATGTATTTGAACTAAATTTCCATATTTGATTAAAACATTCCGCTTAATGTTTCGCATTGTAAATTGCCTGATTAATTATAAAATACGAGTACCATTGCATTTTACATAGATTAACATGTGAAGTTTGAAATCAGTTTGTCAATTTATCATGCAGTTTTTAAACAATGAAAAAAAAAAGAGAAGGTTGTCACTACGACGTGCTTTTTTTTGGTTCCTTAGTAAAAACATGGAACTCTTATGGTTTCACCATCTTCAACTGTTTCTATGTCTGGTAGGGTTATTTTTTTCTTTCTATCCTATAGTGTGACCCATGGGGTATCAATTGATTTATTTTGAACCTAGGGTATGTATTATTCAGCGTTATAAAGACTAACTTTTTTATTGTCAAGTGACCCTGCCCCAAGCAGTTCAACTGGTGTTCGTGGTTCATTAACAGTACGATTAATTATGTACAGTAGCATTACTCCTTTAGCATTATCTCTTGACTTAGAAGAAATTATGAATAAAATATCTTTAAGTACGTCTAGAACTTTTAAATACCTTGTATAGAACATCATTTTGAGACAGAAAACAACTGAACGCGATTTCAATAAAATAACCACATTTAACTTAAAAAAGTCATATCGCAACCGCTGTGCAACTTGTGAGCCCCATGACCTTGCACACATATCTCATGGATGTTTGCTTGGAACTTTTTCCTTTATCGGTACCAACATTAGCTTACTGCTGGACACAGACGTGCACAAGGAGGATTTTGCCCTAATCTACCAAGTGGGGCCATTGACAGGTGGGTTGGTGATCGCTTCATGGCCAATGGCGGAAGAAAGATGCTCCCACCTGTCTTCTCCTGGCGGTCCTGCTTAACGTGCTGTTTCTTACGACTCCTACAGATAAAGACAGTGTTGTTCTCTTTGACTTTTGTGTCTGCACTAGTCTGCACTTCACTGGAAATTATTTAGTGTAAAATAACCTTTGCTATTTTATTGCAGGCATTGTTCAATTGAATTGAAGCCGTGCACTCCGCACGAAGGTAGCCGGATAGATGGCACATGTAACAACTATAGGCACCCTACCAGGGGTTCTGCTAAGGGGCCGTACATGAGGATGATTAAACCGGATTATGGGCATAGTAAGTTTTGTAAGACTAAAATTCCGTATGAATTTCGGTCCTGACCTAGAGTCAATTGATTCGGGGTGTATACCATGTACCTTGTCGGAAGAACTACCGTAATCATGGCGCTTGCGACGAAATATAGGACAATGCATGGTATACATATACCCTGAACCATAACTTCAGTGATAGTGACCATGAAAATGAAAGTTGAAATCAGTATATTATGATTCCGAAGTCCGTTTGTCTGTCTGTTTAGTGATACATAAAAAAAGTTGTAATTATAAATGAAGCCCAAGGGTTTATGAACAGGGCCAAGATCTGGAGGTGCTGGGTTCGATCCCCGGGTCGGGCAGCAAGAGTTTCAAAGTTTTAAGTTTGCTCGGGTATCTGATCAACTAGCCGTATTTACACGCTTACCGTGTTGCTTATTATACATCGTTGATGTGGTAACCTAGCTGAAGTCAATCTATGCCGGATCCTCGCTTATAGGCTGATGCTATACTACCTACTATTAAAACAAATATGCAGACGGACAAAAACTTCTTCCTTTTTTTGGAGTCGTTTAAAAAAGACGTAAAACAAATTAGAGTGTGTAGATTTTTTTTCTTGTATACTCGTATCTAATTTTAAAACGAGATCGTTTACAAAGATTTTAAATATTTTTTTTGTTTTAATATGAAATGGTCACGCTAATTCCAGTAACATATCTGTTTTTTCTTTCTTCTAAACTTCTTTTTCTAATTGTCTCGTTGGCAAATTAGGTCTATAAATTACCTGCCCAGGATTTCGCCTAAACTTTAATGTTCACACATTTAACTTTCATGCTCTATTACAGTGGGTGGACTCCGTGAGAACAAGCATGGAGAGCCTTTACCCTCAGCGCGGAAGGTCAGAACAGCCCTGCAGTCGACTGGTCGGCTTGTGGACAAGTCCACGTTCAATATGGCAGCTCCAGCCTTTTTGGAGTTGATTAATGTTGATGTCAGCTTAGTCAATGGGCCATGTAAGTTTTTTTTACATTTTATGTTCATATGCTTTCTTCCTGCCGTATAGGTAATCATCTTCTGAGTTTTAATACAGCCAATTCAATTTTTGGATAGAAGATGTGTTCCCGACTTTAATACATCAACCTTTTAGGCCTAAGTTATTTTTTTTATATGACCGGGAATCGGGCCTAAAAATAATGTCACAAATGTACCTTTTTTTAGAAATTGTAGGTTCTTTTTAAATCTTGCAATCATTTTCAAGTACCTATGTGTAAGATTTAAACCTGCCTTTATTACTTGTTTTATAATAAGCGGCTTACTGTTTAGAATTAAGGAAGTACCTACCTAAATAATACTCTTTTAAATATATTACGGTCATCATTACAATTACAATGTTTACAATTGAGTACAAGCTCAACAGTTTAGAAACATTAATCTACTAAAATGGTTGATAATTTTACGCCCTAAATCTGTTAAAATGTGATTGATGTTGTTATTTTCTGAAAACAAACAATATTAAGTGTCTTGAAGATCAACTTGAAAATAAACATTTTGTGTCCATATTTTTGAAAAATTCAACCATAATCTTGTGTAAATACGTTTTTATAAACTGTTAATAAGTTCTGTTAATAACTTTTTTTTTTCATAGTGGACTACTTAAGAAAAAGAACGTACTGCTGTCAGCCAGAAGGCGCAGAAGACCCTCGTTGCAAGCCCATACCGGTTCCCCATGACGATCCGTACCTTCGCGTAACCGGCATCCACTGTATGAACTACTCCAGAATTGAAACATTCCATGACCTTGGCTGTGTTTCTGGTGATACGATAAAAGAGCAAGTAAGTACTGTGTCCGTTTTTTTCTGGTTATTTACAATTAAAATTAAAAAAAAAGTATTTTGATGGATACTAGAACAGTTGAACGAATCGGGATGATGTTTTGACAATCTCATTCGATCCGTCGTCATTCGTCCATCTTCCGGGATCGCAACTCACGACTTTCATCATCTCAAAACTTGAGTGCTGATTTTCATTGAGGAGACATAAAATACAGAGATGAGTTATCCAAATAATAAAATTCATTTTAGTGTTCAACAAAGCATACAATCTTCCTGGAGTGCTGAAAATGAATTTTTCAAATACATTTAATGATTTTTATTCTTTCAAGGTAGTATTTTAATTGTTAAAAGGTGTACCTACTCAATCTGTACCTAATATTATAAAGCTGAAGAGTTTGTTTGTTTGTTTGTTTTAACGCGCTAATCTCAGGAAGTACTGGTTCGAATTGAAAAAATATTTTTGTGTTGGATAGTCCATTTATAAAGGAAGGCTTTAGGCTATATAACATCACGCTGCGACCAATAATAGCGAAGCATCAGTGAAAATTGTTGGAAAAATAATCGCGGTCATAATAAAACAGAAATTGACGCGGACGAAGTCGCGAGCAACAGCTAGTTTACTTAAAACCCAATTGCAAACAAGGAATCACCACTCATATACGTTAATTTATAAACTTAAATATTATCAATAGGTTACTTAAGCCAATGGATCTATCGATGCAATTCTAAAAGTATCTAGGATATTGCTATAGGTAATCGCCACCGGGCAGGCGGATTGGAGAAATCGCAGCTAAGCGATGCGAAGCGTGTCTTTTCTTTACTGTTGAGTAAAGAAAATACACTGTTTTCCGTCTTCTTCTAGCTGTCCTCGATAATCCGCCTGCTACAACACCCATAGAATAAAAATGAGTGGTGGCATTTCATTTTATCGACATTTTTTTTCTCATCAACATAATGAAATCAATATCGATCTTTCCCCTGTTCAGTTCAGTACAACTATTTATTAAAAAAATATACATATAACTATTTGACTTTTACTGTTTTCTAGAGTTTATGCGAACACTATACATCGAATTGAAAGATATGTTTACGGATTTAGTCTGCCCGTGACCATGAACGCTGTAAAGTGTTCAAAACGTCGGGTTAAATCAAAAATAAACGCGTACTAAATTCGTAAACATATCTTTCATTTCAATATTTGATTTTTGTTTAGGTGAACGAGCAAACACCGATGCTAGACCTCTCAACAGTCTACGGAGTAGACGAAGATAGCCTTAAACAGATTCGTATGTTTGAACATGGTTTACTCAGAGAAGAGAAGAGAAGAGACCGACACGTACCCTTGAATGAGACTAAAGATGTCTGCTTCCAGAATAAAGGGGAAAGTCCTGTATGTTACAAATTCGGTAAGAAACAATAGTGTCAGGTATTGTTTTAATTTAGTCTAGTAGTTTAGTATCACAGTCACCCTTTCTCGAGTTAAGGGGTCGTAGAGACAGCTAAAAGAGTACTGCCAAAGGGAAACGAGGATTCTTTTCTCAACGGTTAATCGAACTATGTTTGCTTAGCTGCGCGGCGAGCGTTTTGACCATGAACCGGATGAATAAAAAAGGTTACACGGAATAGAAAACGTGATGGACGGGTCATAAAATAGGGACATTGCGACGGCTGAACTTGATGTAACGTGAAGCTTTGTCTATTAGCAGGTTATTTGAGTTGTTAGAATTTCATTGTAATTTACTGTTGGTTTATGTGTAAACTCAAATAGAATTTGTCTTTATTTGAGAGTTAATCAATGTAGGCACTGATTAATACTTGCAAGGTCTCTATCACAAGGTCCTACTGTTGCAAGTGCCATGATCACAGAAAAAACAGGTACGTTATGTGAAGGCTGTTGCCCTGCAGTAGGATGATTAAAGTATTATTTTTACTTATTTACTTATTTTTTCCCTTACTCTATATTTTGTTAAAAATGACTAATTTTACTACTGCTTGTATGCGTCAATCTAATCGTACTTTATGCGTCAATAGTCAGTTTTATGATTTTTTCCTTTTTGAAGGTTACCCCGAAGCTGGCAATTTTGACATACCAACAACAATCATGACGATATACTTTTACCGGGAACATAACAGGATTGCACGAGAACTGCACGAACTGAACCCATGCTGGAAAGACGACAGGCTGTTCAAAGTTGCAAGACAGATCAACATTGCGACAGCGGCTAACATATTCTTGTATGAACTGATACCGGTACTGATGGGTATGTTGATTTGCATGTAATACTTATAAAAAAAATACCACCTAATACGACACTAAAACTTTGGCTTTGTCCTATGCAGACGAAAATTCTCTTAGACTTTAAATCAAGTGAAATATTTCTTTGGTTGATTCTAAATAATATCGTTGTCAATATCACGTACAACTCAAACTTGTTCATACATAAAAATATGTAACAGACACATATCTACGAAAAATCACAAAATTCAAAATAATATTAGTCCATAGCACGTTAAGTAACAGTATGATTTTAGTGGAAGTATATGAATAAAATTCTGTGACTAAATTTTGGTACATGCCATTTATACTACAAATTTAGAAAATCTCCTTTTTCATCTTTACAAATAGGACACGGTTTCTACTAAAATACCTTCATTAGTGTTGGACACTAATCATACAGGATCAAGGAAAGAAAAAGTTAAATTCAGTACTGTAACGATGTTTTAACGAGTCTGTCGACTTGACATAACAGAACAATACAAAAACCAACAAAATTCTATATCAATACTTCTAGACAAATCTGTTTAAACCTCAAACGTACAACACTTTGATCCTTAAAATAATGTGTTAGGCTACAAAATTGCGTATTCTGTTTGATCAGAGAGGACAAACGGGCGTGACTAATAGGATGCCTCCGGCCCCTTGGGCTCGGAAGCCTAAAAACAACTAATTATCACTGAGAAAACTTAATATTCTCGTTAACATTGCGAGTATTTCTACGTGTGCCGTCTCGGAATTTATTCGACCATATTAAGTTTCATGGTTGGCATTTCATTTTGTTGCAGAGATAAGTGAAATGACTTACGTTAATTACGCATTCAACACCTTTTGCGACTTGTAGAAAGCACAAGTACACTAAATCTTAAATATGTTTGTATGGAACTCGTTGTTTTGGTACTGATAATGAGTACTGCTCTATCAAAAATCTACATTCTACACATTTGCCTTTAATTGTGTAGAATGTAGATTTTTGATAGAGCTTTCTTCAGTCTAGGTAAATATATTAAGTGCATCGTAAAGACTTCTTCATATTGAATCTTTCATGAAAATTCTGGCGTCAGAGTTTTCCAAGCCATTTACGTGATTTGTTTACACGACTTCTCTTTTGCCATAAAAGCCGGGACCAACGGCTTCACGTGCCTTCGGCCATGACCCCAAACTACTTCTTAACCGAAGCCAATTTATAAAATAATTTTCTCAATGACCTGACACGGCATTGAACCCTATTAGGCGGACTTCCGCTCCAATATACCAGTATTGTCAATCAGGTGCCGGCCTATATTCAAATAACATTTTTGTTCTTTGGGTGTCGTGAGAGGTGACTAAAGAATGACCAGAAGAAGTCCGGCAGCAGCTTCTTTCTAACGTTGGCGAAACTGCGATGGCTTACCATTTTGTAAACAAGGCGATCATGCTTTTAACCAAAAATTCATCATCAAATCATCAAATAGCTTATAATTTACTTCACGTGTATGTATGTCCTGGAATCATGCAATCATAAAATGACAGGAATTAAAAAGTTTTGCTTCTGATTTCATATCACAGGTCACAAGAACTTATTAAACCATGGTTTAATATCTGATCATGTGGAGTATGTGACAGCATACGATGAGAGCGTGGATCCTCTTGTGTTCGCTGAATACGAAGTGGCGAAAAGATTCTTTGAAACCTTCTGGGATGGACGGATCAAGTGAGTTTCTATTGATAAATACAAAAAAAACTTGTAGAAATTCAAATTAATTCTTCAATTCCTTGAATAAAATTGTCGACTGCCTCAAGTGTGACTGCTTGAACCATGAAGCCTAGATTAACTCCAAAACAAATTGGATAAATATAAATTTCATGTTACACTTTGCCACAGGAAATATGACGAGAATTACCATTATGTTGGTCAATTCTCCATGAGCAACACGTACTTCAGACAGGAGCTAATAGAAGAAAGCGCAAACTTCGAAGCACTTAACCGAGGTATTTTCTATCAGAATGCTGCCAAGATCGATGATACACAAGATCCTGATGTAAGTTAAAACTATAAATAATAAATCTCTCTATAAATTTAAAAAATACCAAATGTAAATACATCATCCTTTCGAATGTCTCGATTTAATATTTTATTAAATATATTCATGTACGTGGGCAACACTGAAAATGTTTATGACTGGCCAGTTAGAAACATTGCTAATGCAAACTTTTTTTGAATTTCAATTTTAGAACTCTTTGGTAACCTAATGTAGTATATTGCATTCATTTGTCATTTGTTTTTGTGAATTGGCGGCAAATCTAAAACTCTTGTTACACGTGAAAATAAACCTAACGCAAGAACATTTTCGGTCAATGATTTATTATGACTTTCCTTGTGCTTACTCAACAACAAAGCTATAATAGGCTGCGATTAGCATTTTTTGATGGAGCCCCATCTCGTGCCTCTATTTACAATTGGTTTGACGAGTTTAAGCGTGGACGTAGCAATCTCAATGATGATCCACGTGAGGGACGTCCTTTAATAGCGACTACTGAAGATAACATCAGTGCTGTGCGACGCATGATAGAGGGAGATAAGAGAGTGACCTATCAGCAGATACGGGCAAGCCTAGGCATTGGTGTGAGTTAGGTTCAAAAAATATTACACGAACATTTAGGCGTCAGGAAGCTTTGTACCAGATGGATTCACCATACTTTAACCGACGACCAGAAACACCTTCGCATGGACTGGTGTCGCCAAATGTTAGATAAGTTCAACGGCGGTGACTCAAGTGCTGTATTTGACATCGTCACAGGTGATGAAAGCTGGATATATTGCTATGAACCCGAAAACAAAAGCCAATCAGCTCAGTGGGTGCTTCTTTTCGAGGATCGGCCAACTAAGGTAAAGAAAGGAAGAAGTCAAGGAAAAAAGATGATAGCCTTATTCTTTGGTCAGAAAAAGGTCATTTCGCGACAGTTGTGCTAGAAGATGGAAGGACAGTTACTGGAGACTGGTATGTCCATCGCTGTTTGCCTGTTGTCTTGGAAAAAATTCGACAGCAGCGCCCTCAAAGCAGGATCCTTCTTCACCACGACAATGCTTCAGCGCACTCCGCAAAAGGACTGTTCAATATTTGACTATGGCAGGTGTCGAGACAATGAGTCATCCGCCATACAGTCCTGACCTGGCTCCCTGCGACTTTAATTTATTCCCAAGAACTAAAGATAAAATTCGAGGTATTCGCTTTACGAGCCCTGAAGATGCGGAGAAAGCGTACGAAAATGTCATAGAAGAGAACCCTAAGGAAGAATGGGCTGACTGCTTTTCTCAGTGGTTCCATCGAATGCGACGATGTGTAGAGAGGAACGGAGATTACTTCGAAAAACAATAAAAGTATTGGCAACTTTCTACATTAAGCCGTTATTCATTTTCTACACACTTTTCGTGTTTAGAAAATTTTACCTAGCAAGTGATGTTATGTTATGTATGTACTAGAAAATATGCACCGATGGGAGCTAGGATATTTATATAATCAATTATAGTTTAGTAATCCTTTACACTACAATTAATTTCTTAAGCAATTTTAGTAAATGTATAAATATTTCATTAACAGACACTCTGTTATTGAAAATGCATACACTCCTTACATCCTTATTAAGCCTACGTAAGAGACACTTAAATGAGTATTGACAGAAGACGACGGGCAGCAGCGTCGTCTCTCCACCATTGGATTAACTGTGGTCGCCAATTCCTCTGCAAATCATAATGGCAAAGTCTTCCAGTTGAACAGACCTATGTCCAGCATGGGACTGATGAGGCTGGTGATGATGATGATGAATATTCAGTAAAAATAAATCAAAACTTTCACAGCTGGCCTCTAACAATATCGCCATTAAATTAATTATAGAACAAACCAGCAATTGTTTTTTGTGTGCTTGGATTGTGTTTAACGAATGGTTATTTATAGATGTCACAGAAGGCATATGCAGAGTTACTTCATGCCCACGACCGCCCTGCAGTTGCCATACAGAGAGGAAGAGACTTTGGTCTACCAGGCTATAACAGTTACAGAAAATTGTGTGGTCTCAAACCTGCCCAGCATTTCCATGACCTTTTAGACGTGATGAGTCCAGAGGTAAGATGATTTAATTGATATTAGCTTGAAATTTTATGCCCATTTTACTCTGTTTATTTTTGTGATCACCAAAATTTTGCTTATGTTTGGTATCAGTAATTTTTCTATAATGATATCTGAGATTTGATAATTTTTACCAATATTAGGAAAAGGGTGTTAGTTTGGAAAGAACGTTCGTAGAACTTGAAAGGAAACATTAATAAATTAGTCAGAGTGTGTGAGAGTGGAGGATAACCCAAGTTCTCCATATTAATTATTTTACATACTTTTAGAAAATGGAAGCCCTCATGAACCTGTACCAAGACATTGAAGATATAGATTTGCTAGCTGGCATTATGGCCGAAGAACAGATGCCTGGTACCTTCGTAGGACCAACCTTGTACTGCATCATGGCCAGACAGTTATACGTATTCCGTTTTAGTGACCGATTCTGGTTTGAGAGAGGGAAACAATACCACAGTTTTACCATGTGTAAGTGAAATATTTTTTTAAATATTCATATTCATAAATCTTGGTAGTATTACTTTAGGAAAAAAAATCTTCTTTTATTTTTATACTATAAGGATTGACATAATATTTGTTTTTGTAGTTTTTTCTAATCTTTAAGTTTGAATTTTCGTTTCAAATTGAAATGGGACTTACTTTACTTTTCGGGAAACAAAATTATTGAATTCGGTCACCATCAAATTAAATTTCAAAAAATCGCCATATTATGATGCCGTAATAACAGAGAATATCAAGACTTATTTTTTCACAGATTATTACGGAGACATATCCTAGTAAACCTGACCCTTCCAATAAATCTAGTCCATTACATTATGAAATACGAATAATAGGTACTTACCTAAATATCGTGTAAGACAACATCTCGTAAATAAATAACTGGATATTGGTCAAAGCTTCAATTAGCCTTGATGTTACACAGCAATATTATTTTGTGCGAAGTATAACGTCATTTTAATTAAAATCAAGGTACCAATTTTTTGCATAGCGTAATAAAACAAGTTTTTTGAATTCCAAGAATGCCCAGGTTTCTTTCCATCAAAACTGTCAAACCATGGTCTGAAAATGGTAAAAGCCTTTTCATTCTTAAGAATTTCTTTAATCCTTTTTTTTACCGAAACATTTATCCGGATGAAATGCTAACCATGGGACGTGGTCTTGCAACGGAACCAGGCAAGCGAGTAAATCTAGTAGACTGCCCCTTTTGTCTGATTCCGAGATACGCCGCGTATAAACTACGGCTGAACTTTACTTTCTCGAGTCCTTTGAATACCTCGGTGTGTAAGGATTATACCTATAAATAGTCTGATGTTACTGTGAGATTTACCGATAAATCCTATTGCAATAACAAGCGGATTGTGTTGTTGAATATTGTCAGCTTAACTTACGCGTAAACATCAAAACCTAGTTCTTGGGTATAAGGATTGTACTTGTCAATATCTATAGATCTCTAGTTATCCTTAAGATTGATAGACAAATCTTTTACTTAATTATACAGTTTTTATTTCTTAACTTTTTTCAACTATTAGAAAGTTGAATCCACCGCAATCGATAGTCAACATATATATATTTTTTTGATTAAGAGAATGAGAAGAGGTGACATTTTGTAGGTTGAAGAGATAACTGTATACCTATTAGTGTAATGTTTTAGGTAGTTAACTTAACGAGGGCTTATTGACGCTTCTATTTGATTTATCTACAATTATGTCTTTAGCGTTTAGTTAAGTACCTAAATACGTTATTATATTTTCGCTCTGTACAAAATGGTTAAGCTTTTTACCAAAAAATGACCTTTATAAAGCAACTGTTTTATAAATGACTTTCCGCATATTAGTAAGTTGAATATAGCTCAAATAACTGTATTCAAAGCTGCGGTTGAATGACAACAGTTTCCAGCAGTTTCCAGTCGGCTCGCTCGCTCATTGTCAACAAAAATGTTTGCAGCTCAATTGCACGAGATCAGAAAAACAAACATGGCGCGCGTGGCGTGCGACAACGCCGAGGGCATCAAGCACATCCAACCGCGCGCATTGCTCAACGTGAAACATGGGTATAAGTAATGGTTTTACAGCCATATTTATTGATGACCTCTGACTTATTATTTTTTATGCTTAAAACCTTTTTTCGTATACAAGTGCGATTTCTATACATGCATACATTATGACGAGACTGAAACTTTCTTGTCCGAATATCATTTGACTGAAAATGGTTGACCGTGGATTTATGTGTTTAAACGTTATGCCGGAAAACGATATAATCACAATCTTAATATATGGCCATATTTTAATGGTGTTTGTTTAATTTGCAGTTTTGTTGTAATTTTGCTTTTTCAGATTTTTCGAATGCGGTTGTCAAAACATAAGACACTTTTTGGCTTTTACCATTTACTTATTTACTTATTTGTATATGGTCGACAAAAATCACGTTTATCGTATGACATGACAGTCACCACACTGGCACTTTAGTAATATTTTTTTAAATCTCGAGTTTCTGCCACTGTGACACTTTACATTATTTCACCATGAAAACTTCAGTGTTTAAAAAATCTCTACTTTACGAGCCAGGAAAAATTCAACAAACTCAAATTACACCATTTGTAACCAATTGCTGTAGCAACTTCATTACTTTCACAGAAAAATACAGACATTCCTCGTTATAAACGCCAAAATAATACTCTCTTGTCCACTTGCAAATAAAATCCTATTTTGCTGTGGTCTGAGCGTTGCATTTAAAAGCGAAAATTAAGTGAGACACCATCTCTTCGAGTTGCAATGGAATGGTGGAATGCAATTAGGAAGGAACCATTTATTATTCAGGACAAGGGACAAAGAATGCTTTAGAATTGAGTTCACATCAAAAGAATTTGAATTAGGGTGCCATTTTATGATGTTTAATTGATTTGAAATTTCCAAGTCTTAGCTAGTAATAGTAATAAAAGTACTGCACAATACTTTGATGTTAAACATATTTTATAATAGACACGAATTGTAAATATTATTATGTTGAAGCGTAAAATTTTCAATTTTTGTACATTATTGCAGTGGAATTGCTACAAACATTTAATAGTTGTTTCATTATCTTCTTAATACATATAAATTACGTGTCACGTTGTTTGTCGCGATAGACTCCTGAACTACTTAACAGATTTTAATCAAATTTGCACACCGTGTGCAGTTTGATACAACTTAAAAAATTAGGATAACTTAAATCTCAATTTATATTAATTTATTGCACATTATTTGTTTATAAATTACCAAACTGTGAGTTCCATACGATTTTTACAGATGTCAGTGTTAGGTAATTTGGTAAGGTAAACGCCATATTTAATGACAAATTAATCCCTTGATCGTGAGTTATTCCAGACACAATTGAAATCAATTGTTATCGCGGCACGCGCCTGCCTCCTGGGGGTTGAGGGATTAACTCAAATTAAATTATACTGAGGCGATACGACGTTCGCAGGGTCAGC
The DNA here is from genome assembly GCA_949315895.1 of Anania crocealis. NCBI lineage: Eukaryota > Metazoa > Arthropoda > Insecta > Lepidoptera > Crambidae > Anania > Anania crocealis. Next base: position 6,315,926 of record OX438863.1, read on the forward strand.
TAATATGTTTGTGTTCATTGTAAAATTATAATGACTTAAGAGTTTAAGATTATTTAAAGACTCGAACGATGTCAAACAAATAAGAAACTTACTCACTTATTTGTTTGACATCGTTGTACAGACAACAGCACGTCAACCTACCACAAAACGTCAAATTTTCTCAATTGATATTAATCTCTAACTGTTGGACTTAAAGTTGAAAATCGATTTAATGACTTAACCTGCCGTTCTCTGTACAATAATTTAAATTTATTTCAGAAACGAACATGTCCCTTGCTCCCGGATCCCAGGCGCCGACCTATCCAAGTGGTACGATGACACATGTCACCGGAATCACGGGTACAAGCAGCACGGATACAAAACTCCCAGCAACTATTATGTCAACTTTTTTAGACAAAAGAATTACGAATGAGCTACTCATTACCTAGTAATTAATTTTTTAAGGGTCAACTTAAGTAGTACCTACATTTAACGCTGTATTTTTTCATATAATAAAATATAAATAGAATATAAAATAATAATTTCTTATTTCGTTATAATAACGTCTTATACCTTTTTTAACTCATCTCACTCTAATATAATGAAATACACATGTTTACTTCTTTTTATACATAATAGGTGCCAGGGAATATCAGGTATTTAAAGACTTTTAACTTTACCTCATATTTAAAAAAAATAGGTTAATAATAATTTTTAATATTCTTTCTAGCATTCTTTACTGTAACATTTAAAGAAAAAAGTATGCTAGAAATAATTTACAAAAGGGAATGACGAATGTCTACGGATTTAGTAATATTACAATTACTAATTTTATCAAATTTTATTATCAAACTAAAACGCATAATATTGCTATCTTTTTAAAACTGTAAGTACAAATGTTTGGATGTATGTTTGTTACCCAATCACGTTAGTAAGGCTAAACGGATCTGGATAAAATTGAGCACAAAGATAGGTACATAGGCAGAAACAGTACATAGGCTAGCTTAAAATGCCACGCGCACAAAATCGCGAAAATCAGTTAGATATATTAAAAACTACCTAATATAAATAATGAAAACTCCTTTTAGAATTCACAAGTCTTGATTTATAATACAAATATATTATTATTCATAACAAGAGTCAAATCAAGCTTCCTACTATCCTGCATTGCACGCTTTGTTTTCGCAAGGCGAACTACAAGCGCTTCTATACGCTGTTGGGACTGAATTGAATCCCAATGGATATGCTAGCATATCAATAAGGTAGAACTAAGAAACAAGTCAGCATTTCTTTTCCATTTCTTATATTTATCATAAACAAAGTGTTACAGAATATACGCATAATCTCTAAAGAGTTTCTGATGCTCAAATAATACTATATAATAAACAAAGCGAATATATATTAGCTATTTACCAATTCCTTTCCAATCAAGAAAATTGTAATTGTACTCCAACCCAGCAGTGAGCAGTTTCCAAGATATAACATAGAAATATTATCAGTAATAAACTTGAAAAATTGTACTTTATTTAAGCAATTAAATTGCAATTATAATATCAGTATTTAAACTTGAAAAATTATATCTCAGGCGGGACTCGAACCCGCATCTCCTAGCATGCCGGGCGCGATGCGGAGTTGCGGATGACGAGATGTGGGTTCGAGTTCCGCCTGTGGTTCTCACGCAATAAAGTCGTAGGCGACAGCTGGAATTCAATAAAGTAAAAGCACTCGTAATTACATGTCACCATAATTTTATTACTCAAGTACCTTAAGGGATGCCTTGTTATATCATTTATGTCTTACAAAAGAAAGAGAAAGCTTTCAATGTTAACAAGTGATGATAATTTTATTATTATTTTCATGAGCTGTGCTCAAAAATTTACTAATTACGTCAGAAAATGTATCATTTCTACAGTACTCGTATGAATTTTCAAACGAAAAGTAGCTTTATGTTTGAACTGTAACTTTTCCGATCTAAGTTTGCTCTCTACCCGAATGAAGCATTAAAATATAAGTTAAGTCACGTATCAAAGCAAACATTGTGAACAAGCATGATTAAACTTTATCTTAACTGAGTAATAGTTTTACCACATCCATGTTATCGTAAAAGTCAGTTCAATTAACTGATTAAACAACAATCGGAAATCATAGCAAACCTCTAAGGCATATACGAATAGATCAGAAACGAATTCATCTTTTTATTTAAAAAGAGGGTCACAATAAGACATTCCTGAAAGACTATTGACCAATTTCGCTTTTGAACCATAAGTTGTTTTCAAGGGTTATTATCACGAGTTGCCTCACTTGCACAAGGAATTTCTAACTACCTAGCACTTGCATGACTTTAAACCTTCTGAATAAGCCAATTTCTAAAAGATACTGGCACCACAAATATACGCTGAGGCCTGGGGCGTGCTCGGGAATTTCTAAGATACCCTAGGATGAAGTACCTACCTAAGTTTTAAAAAACCCTAATTAGAAGGAGTAAGGCCGGGATCGGTATTTTACTTAGTTATGACGTAGGCAGGGTATTTAGTGCTTTTGGCATACCTATGGTGTGAACGCCATTGGATGTGGCAAGTTAAATAGCACATCGAAGAGTATAACCATTTACTTTGTGTACTGTGGAAAATTATCTGACATAAACGCCATCATGTCAATCCGATTACAGAACCAGAGTTCTAATCCTATACAACTGCAGTGGGGCGTGAGGCCGGGAGATGTTATATCTTTTTATAATATTTCTATACTTTATATATTATTTACCAGATTAAGAAACCTTTTCACTCCTTCGAAGAACGACTTCTTGGATAAAAACTATCCAATGTCCTTTCTCAGCACTCAAATTAAACTTTTGGGGTGGTGGGATCTACCTCCTAGTGGTCAATCCCGGGCAACGGCATCTTTGGTTTTCTAACCAATGATGACGGCTAACAGATCCCTCTGCGGTGGTAGGCTTCGTAAGAGGCTGCCTGGATGCTACCACCCTCCTGCCGGAGTCCAGCGCCAAACAGTTTTTCTGTGTTCCGCTGATGTGTGGGAGAACCAGTACCTCTGGGTAAGCTCGCTCCATCTTAGGCTTCTTCTTAACTGTATAGTTAAGTATGTAGTCAAGAGCAAGCCCAATATTTATATTAAAAAAAAAACTAACTCTACACCAAATTTAAATTTTGTAGCAAATAATGTTTTCCCTCAAACTAAGGCTTTTTCATTCCATCCCTGTCGCAATTTTGCATGTTTTTTTATTATATACAGGTTTTTTCTCTGCAAAATTCGTTCTTAGCGGACGTCTAGTAAATAGGTATAAGCTACTACCTTCTTGCCAAATTATATCTTTGTATTTTCGTCAAATGGTTTTCGATATTTTGAGATGAAGGACCTTTCTCTTTTATAAAATATAAGGTTACTTACCTCGTTTCAAGTGAAAATATTTTAAGTGCCGGTTCAGCATACTAAATTGATGTTTTTTTGTAAATGAAATATATACTTTCATACGCTACTTTTCGAGAAAATCACATAAACACATATAAATTAAGGAGTCCTTGTCCTTGTCCGATACACGTGCTGCGGCCGATGAGAGAGTGAAATGGAAACGATTACGTAGGGATCATTATGAGTAGGAAGGCTACTCTTCTTATATAATGTAGATCACGTGTGTAATCTTTCTTATAAACTACTACACTTCCAATTTCCTGACTGAGTGGCACATTTGAAATTACAAAAAAAAACGCTTATTTAAACTTCAATGATTAAGCGAGCTTGTTAATTACAAACTACTTAGTATTAAGCTTGTTACATCCTCCGATTCAGCGTGGAATACAAAACTAGCGTTCCATTTTGTTTCGAGCTAGACTCCGTTTGCACTGGTGCTTTTTCTTTCAGGATCCAAGTAGTTAATCAAACCTTTCTTGAGAGAAACTTCGCGAGATCACTATCGCCACAGTGGCTGGAGATTCAGAATGCTTTTAATCAGGCAACATATTACATTCATATAATATAACAATTACACCATTAAACAACACACTATTTTGACGGCGTTGTGTTACAAAACTTGGTGTCAGATAACCGTCCACGAAACCGACGATACACAACACCCTTCGTTCAAAGATCTGCCTGCATAACCTGCATTATGGTCGACAGCTGTTCAGTCGGAAATCCTCACAACAAATGAATTGAAATTCTTAGTGTGTCGAGATTCCAACCGTTTGACTCTTGGTGAATATTAATTGGTCTTATTATCTAGCGGGAACTGTAGGTTTTCCTAGGATAAGAATTAGCCTATATTATTATGTCTCAACCCCCAGGAGGCACTTGGGTGCCACGATAACAATTGATGGTTGAGGGATTGAGGGATTGGTTATTACAGCCTTTAAACTAACACCGTGTCAAATGTCATTCAGATCCGTTGACACACACCGGTTTTCAAGGTGTCGCCTGCTCCGGATTCCGGGTTCGATTCCCGGACACCCATCCGGGAAAAAGTGTTTTTCAACATTTTCTCGGGTCTGGGTGTTTATGGTACCTTCGTTGTTTCTGGTTTCCAAAATACGGGTGCTTTAGATAGTTATTCAAATTGGGATCAGAACAATGTAGGTATGTGATGTTTTCCACATTTTATTATTTATTATTTTATTATTCAGACATCCATACTCACAAAGTCTCACATTTATAATATTAGTCAGATGATAAGAAAGTCAATTTGAATTTTTGAAGCGTGTTAGCGCATTGAGTTTTACTTAGTAAGGAAAACGCGGGCTAATAGCATGATTTATCATTTTGTTTAAAGGAAAACATTAATTTATTAAAACACCGTTCACGAGCGAATAAGTTCTGGTTCGTGAGCCCACTACAATATCTTGTACTACGCTTTCGCGGTAATAAAATAAATTAAAAAAGTAAGTAAGTGTAAGTAGTGCAACAGTCCTCATTTATTCAACGAGGGAATTGAAGTAATTTCCCGAAGAAAATTAAAAAGAAATGGCTTATCTTCGCGAGGGCTCGCAATTACGTCCAGCTAAACAAATTCGGGTTTTTTCTCCTTTTTCAACGAAAATGTCGAGTGTATCAACGGTCAAAACGTAAACAAGTAGTAGGCTCATTCTCTAAGTCGCCGATTTCATGTTAATGCGTTTATAAGTTACTAGATTTTCGCTCTATTACTCACTCTGCAGACATTATGCTCAAAAGTAGCTTACAAAATATTTCATGGCCATTCTCAAAGGTTGTATTTGTTGAGTAATAAAAAAAGTTACGAATTATATAAATCTTCCTTAATAGGAATAATTTTAATATTAATCACAATTATTGCTGTAGTATAAAAAACTAGATGCCCAATCAGCTTTAAATAAAACCGGCCAAGTGCGAGTCGGACTCGCGCACAAAGGGTTCCGTACCAAAACGGCCAAAAAAAGGGGTTTGTTGTATGGGAGCCCCCCTTGAATATTTATATTATTTTGTTTTTAGTATTTGTTGTGATTGCGGTAACAGAAATACATAATCTGTGAAAATTTCACCTGTCTAGCTATTGCGGCTCTTGAGATACAGCCTGGTGACAGAGCGACGGACAGACGGACAGACGGACAGACGGACAGACAGCGAAGTCTTAGTAATAGGGTCCCGTTTTTACCCTTTGGGTACGGAACCCTAAAAAGTCCAAACTAAAAGTGCTCTTTTAGTACAACATATCAATCAAATAGTTACACATAACTTAAGTAATCCATACAATTGCATGCCGACATAATTTGTCCGGGTTACTTATAAAGTTACACTGACATAAAATCAACGTCAGTCATTCAATCAAAGATAGTATTAGGTGTCATTTTTGAATCAAATGGTGCTTAAAATCTATATATATATTATGTATATATAAATTAATCCCTATTTCCCTTGGTCATCGCATCACACGTAAACGACTGGACCGATTTCGCTAATTCCTTTTTTGTTTTGTTTCTTATTGTCAGGAAAATGTTCTAATGAATGAAAAGAATAGGAAAATTGCGCGGAAAATAAAAAAAATAAAAAACTCAATCACCCTACGAAATTATTTTTAATGTAACCTTTATCGCTTTTGACAATTTAAACTTTTTTAGTGAAAGGCGTTTTGACAGTTCTAGTATGGGCTAAATGTCAAAATCGTCCAATTTAATCACGATAGAACTGAGATTCGGTTACGCGATTTAGGCCCCTGTTCCCATGTCGTAATACCAACAAAACTATTTATATACCCACCAAACACAAAAAACAAACAAAGAATGTTGTATATCATTTAAAATAATAATAATAAACAATTGGTAACATTTTTTTTATTATACCATTTCGTAATCAATATTATAGTTAAGACAGGACAAGGTCTGTCGAGCCCGCTAGTTCTTTTATACTTTACAATGCTAACAACGAAGTTAATTAAAGGACCAATGTTGAAATGAAGAAAAAGATTGCCACTAAAGTAGTGAGCTAGAGGTTACCGGGTCTGTTTCCACTATAGTATCAACTTAGTTAATCTTCTATAGCTCTTGTCCGCTTTTTAGTATTGTGCATTTAAGCGGGCAAAGGTCTGGTGTTGACTCGATACGTTTAACTTTTAATATTGAAACTTTACTGAGGCGTTTACAAAGAAAAATGTTTTACCGCTATTTCAGTTAACAGAAAATATTGCTGGATATATTCAATTTATAATGAAGTTAGTAAACATGTTGTTTTAGAGTATTAATTAGGTTGGTGAATAACTCAAGCTTGATTTTAGCAGCCTTCAATTTTTTTAGGGGAGGACGGTCGCTTCCAAAGCGACCCTGAATCTAAGTATTTATGGAACAACCTGCTGCCTTACCAGTGACGTTAAACAGAATCTTGCTTACGGCAAATTCTGATCAGAAAACACAAAATATCATTTATGCAAAACAATTTAATAACTAAAGTGAGCAAAAATGTTACTAATAGTATTGGCTCAATAAAACTCGAATCATTATCCTTCATACCTTGAAATATCGATAGAAAAGTCTATTCGAATGACCGAACCCCCGGTGCGGTAGCAAAAAGACCTACACAATTTTCCCTCTACAGGAATTTTTGTGGCAATTTTTCCGACGTTGATAGTAAAGTGCCACCTACGCATGTGACAGCTTGTTAGGCAATTTTGTAACAAGGTTAAAAATTCCAAATTCCCCGCTATTCACCCTTGTTCTCGTATCTTGCCTTTTTCAGTTTGAAATCGGTCGCATATTGCATTATCGGCGTATTTTTGAGTCAGAAATACAGTTTTATTGAGTTTTGTTGGTGATTTTATTACATTTAGCCACAAATATTTAAAATATACTATATTTCAGATATTGGTTACTAAATGTATGTCCAAAAAAATTCTGTCGGTAGATATTACTAAAAAAACTAACAGATTGGATAGTAAGAGATAAATAGATAATCTCTGGACTTTTGGCCTTTTTCGATCTTGCCTGCCACATGGCATCAAGTTTAACTTTTGTTTATTTACTATTTACTAATGCATAAAAGTTGAAATAAATAACAAGAAATCTCTTGAGAAGAACAAAAATAATTTAAAATGAAAATTAATTTCAAGTTATTATTATGGCCTGTGGTAAAGACTCCTGTGTCGTGTGGTGCCGTCACATTTAAAGTAGAGCGCCAACTCTTTCCTTCCTATGGGTGTCGTAAAAGGCGGCAAAAGGAGTATTGCGAGTAGAAGACTGGGACCTTAGTCTTCTTTCTACTATTGGCTAACCTGCAATCGCCAACCTGCGAAGCTTAATAATGGAAAAATCCTCCTTTTTCTCGTCTCCAGCAGTACACTAATATCAGTTGTTGATGATGAGAAAGAAGGATCTTAAAAAGTGTATTCCTCAAACCAGTGGCTCTAAACATTCTAGTCAACTTAATTCTAAAAATGATTATGAACCTTAACCACCAACAAACGCTAATGATCCATCAACCAACTGAGACCTACCTGTAAGACGATCGCTGGAGCGTTTCATTTAAAAATAACGCACCCTTCCGGTTAACCGGGGATTGGATGGCCTCTTTACCCAAAGATACCCGCGCTGAGGGCTGAGCCACAGCTCGTGGTAAACAGCCATCTGCTTCCATTGCATAGAAATTATTATCTTCTTAATACTAAGCATTCATATGGTTACAAACACTGGGATTAGCAAGCTAAAATGGACATGGACACTGAGCTAAACGAGTTTCTAAATGGACGAAGATTTGATGGCAAGTATACCGAACATATGGGGAGTGACGATTTACGAAAGGTTGCCTGCACAAATTCAATACGACAAGCCGAAGATAAAATCGCGTGTAATTGGGGAGACCTATATCCATTAGTGGACTAGTACAGGCTGATGATAAGTATGATAATGATAATTTACCCGAAAACTGTATTTTGGAAACCTACTTCGGAAAAGATGATGTTACGCGTTACATTTAATTTGTACAGAACAGTGAACTAAAGATTTATCTTAGCGACCAACTCTAGCGGTTAGACGCCGTTCATCTCAAGAGAACAATTTTATTCACTTTATAAGCAAACAATATTTTCCAGTAATTTAAGACTGTAACTTACAGTACCTATATAAACTTGAAAAATTATGTCTCAGGCGGGACTCGAACCCAGATCTCCTCGCAATCCGGGCGGGTTCGAGTCCCGTCTGAGACATAATTTTTCAAGTTTATATACTGATATCATGATTGCAATTTAATTGCTAAAATAACAAATTAAAGTATAAGACTGTAACTGTTTAGTGCTACTGTAACTAAAATACTTACTAATTTACTTCTGCTATTGACGTCAGTAAGTGATCAACTTCAAGACTTCTTTCTCATGTTATAATGCTTACTAGCTGTTGCCCGCGACTTCGTCCGCGTCAACTTCTGTGTTTCAAGTTTATATACTGATATTATGATTGCAATTTAATTGCTAAAATAACAAATTAAAGTATAAGACTGTAACTGTTTAGTGCTACTGTAACTAAAATACTTACTAATTTGCTTCTGCTATTGACGTCAGTAAGTGATCAACTTCAAGACTTCTTTCTCATGTTATAATGCTTACTAGCTGTTGCCCGCGACTTCGTCCGCGTCAACTTCTGTTTTTCAAGTTTATATACTGATATTATGATTGCAATTTAATTGCTAAAATAACAAATTAAAGTATAAGACTGTAACTGTTTAGTGCTACTGTAACTAAAATACTTACTAATTTACTTCTGCTATTGACGTCAGTAAGTGATCAACTTCAAGACTTCTTTCTCATGTTATAATGCTTACTAGCTGTTGCCCGCGACTTCGTCCGCGTCAATTTCTGTTTTTTCAATGATGCTTCGCTCCTATTGGTCGCAGCATGATGTTACTCGTATATAGCCTAAAGCCACCCTCGATAAATGGACTATCCAATACAAAAATATTTTTTCAATTCGAACCATTACTTCCGGTTTATAAACTCTTCAGCTTTATAATATATGTATAAATATGGCATAATTCTATAATAAGCTATCTGTTCTTTTCATGTTATGATAGGGCCGAGGCCGGGTTGGTAAATTGGTGCGTTCGGGCCCACATTTCGTACGGACACGTTATTATTGAGGTCTTGAACTTGCGAGAAAGAGTCGATTTACTGCGGACTTAGGCACGGTCGCTGATTATTTACCTACCTTTGACCCTCGCTATCGGGCTTCTTTTGTCTATAATGGTGGCCATAACAATGTAGGTACCTACTACTTATATTGAAAGTAAATGGAGCAGGTTAAAAAGCCGTAGCTAGCTTAGTATTCTTTGTTTCGGTTCGTAGTTATGTTTTTTATATTTATTCTGGATAAATAATCCACACCAGGCATTTAAACCTTTATTCCATAGATATTCGAACCTATTCGTTGTTATACTTATTGATGTTGTAAAGTAAAAAGTAACAGCCTAAAATCATCCTACTGCAGGGAAAAGGCCTCCATCATTGAATTCAAGTTACCACAGCAATGATGGGTGTAATGGCATAATCACCACGCTTGCCAAATGCGGGTTCGTGATCACAAACTCGAGCAACGTTCGAAAATTCGAAACTTTTTTTGTTGCCCGACCCGGGATTCGAACCTGAAACGCCGAGATCTTGGCCCGGTATTTAAACCACTAGACCAACGATATATTGATATTGATTTATAGTGAATTAAAACTATAAATAATAGTTTGATCATCGAAAAACTTTATTCCACAAACTAAGAGAAAATCAGTTACTCATTTTAAATCTCTGTTTGTAAATCGACTATTAATTATTTTGACACTAATTAAAATTTAAGCACTAAATACAACCTCAACGACATCCTTTTCATTCGTACTTTTTGGACTCCGTAATCAAAACAAGAAACCTTTATAGACTCGTCAAGTCTTAGTTTTTGTTTTGTTTGTCTGTCCACCCGCAGTTTCAGAAACTTTGGCATGGGTACATCTATTCCAAAATCTATACTAATATTATAAAGCTGAAGAGTTTGTTCGTTTGTTTGAACGCGCTAATCTCAGGAAGTACTAGTTCGAATTGAAAAATTCTTTTTGGGTTGGAGGCTTTAGGCTATATGACACCACGCTGCGACCAATAGGAGCAAAGCATCAGTGAAAAATGTTGCAAAAATAATCGCGATCATAATAACAGAAGTTGACGCGTACGAAGTCGCGGACTGCAACAGCTAGTCTTAAGATAAAATGTTAAAGAATATTTTATGGTACCTTCCCTACATGCTTGCTTGCACGGACTTGCACCAAAGGATAGACAAGGTTACCCCACTATACCTACATGTAGAAAAGTTACAAAAAGACTTATTTTTTCGTCAAATTACAGTTTTCAGTGCTAAGAGTATCTGAGTTTCCGGGTAAGTAGACGCACATAGTGATCGTATAAAAGGTTTTTTGTTGACAACAGAAAGGGCTGTAAAAATAACCAAACCTATAAACTTTTATAATGTTATTATATTTTACTCTACGAGGAATAGAGTTTAATAATTTGATAGGCGTAATCTATACTGATATTATAAAGCTGAAGAGTTTGTTTGTTTGAACGAACTAATCTCAGGAAATACTGGTTCGAATTGAAAAATTATTTTTGTGTTGGATAGTCCATTGATCTAGGAAGGCTTTAGGCTACATAACACCACTCTGCGATCAATAGAAGCGAAGCGTCAGTGAAAACTGTTGCAAAAATAATCGCGACCATAACAACAGGAATTGACGCGATCGAAGACGCGGGCAACAGCTAGTTAAAATATAAAGAACATACTTAACCACTGATTGAATGCTAATGGTACCTAAATCAGAAGTCCATGGAAATATAATTTTGTAGTCCATAAATCACGTTAATTATCGTGCATCAATCACAACTCTTTTTTAATTTTATTAATTGGCATAAAACGCACCATGCAGGCTGTGATGTAATAAAATTATTTCGCTCATTTGATGATAATGAATGTACATACAAAACATGGACACATTGTTTCTGTATTAAAATGCTTACATTGGGTTTTAAATACCGATTAACTTCATTATAATTATTAAAATCATTATGCTGTACTCTACATCATTTTACGTAAATTCACTTCTTGAATAATATTATAATGTTGAATATTTCGTTATCTCATTCTTATAAACCTTCGCATTTATATATTAGTACGAATAAACTGAGGAACTCAAATGGAAAACGTACTGATCCTGACAATAAAAAGTAAGAAATTTTAATTATCTTAAAACATTGTTGGACACAGTCTTAAAACTAATACCTAACTGGTCGAAACTATAAGTGAGTTTGTGATTGGCTGTCGCGGTAGCGCTCGCTTAGTTCGCTCGGCTCGCCCAATGTTCTGGTCACTGTTCTAACCTAATCTAAACTAGAAGACATTTACCCAACTAACCTTCATCTATAAGTACGAGTAACTTTGTCTCAAATCACTGAAACTATTTTTGTCTGGCCAGGAGTTTGACTGTGACATTAGTAAATTAATGTACGCTGGGCATCAATGGTCTGTACACCTAGTATGATCTATAGCACCACTCTTTCTTGTGCTATGGTTGTTGTAAGAAGCAATTAACGGATAACTTATAACTGCCAAAGATAGTACTCGTATTACAGACGAGCAGCAGTGACTTTTCTTCACTACTGGCCATTAACGGCCAATGTTCTCCATTTGGACTGTCTAGCAGTAAAAAATTGTCCACTAGTAACTATCGTCATAGGAAAAATATCTCTTATTTTGACCTGATGCGTTCTGCTGTTCTCAATCTTTGCAAGGTAAGTACATAACATTTTTAGCCCACTGTACTAGCGCACTGTTTTAGCACAGTTTTCTAACACAATAGGAATTACAAAACGTGAGTCATATAGTTAAGTTTACATTTGTTTTTTTATTCACCTTTCAGTCCTACGTCAACAAATCCACCATCTATACTGATTTCTAAATTAGTATTCTATTTCAATTCACATATCTTGGGGAATCTTTATAAGTACTGAAAATCTTGCGTTGCAATAATCTCACTTAATACCAACGCTGGAAAATAAAAAAATATTTATTTTATTTAAACAAACAAAATATACTTAAGCCTAAAGTTCACAATGCTCTGAAACCTAGCGAGGATATAATATCAAAATGTCAGAAATGAATTATTGCTATAAGTTATTACATTTGTTGGGAGAAGCTTGTCCTGATCTTGACGCTTTGAGTCATAATTCTTTCTTTTTGTTGCTTTTTATCACCAATTTAAGAAAACACATTTTATTGTATGATTTTATGGTTATACAGTCTGTAGTATAGTTAAAATAACATTTATTGAATATATGGCTTACATATTCAGCTCAACAAGCCAACATGTAAAATGGTTGCTTAGAAACTCATTAACACCATTTTACAGGACTTAGTTTTGGTTTCATAATTATAATAAAAAGTATTTTACTAACATTTACTACACATAAAATCTTCACTCATTTCATTATATGTTTTAAAATATGTTACAAGAACAATATGGGATAATCAAACGGGAATTCATAAAATAAAATAAATAATTTACATTACTAAGAAGATAGATCAGAGAACTACCTAGTTGAGAAATTTAACTGTTCCACTCAAATGCATTAACGTCCCATGCTTCTGAATGTAACAGCCAAACTTATTTTATTAAGGATACCATTTGAGTAGTCACCATAGCATTGACACATTGTGCTACCTGAGAACTAGAAAACAGCGTTCTAAAGTCTGAATAAACAATGTATTAGTTAAGAATCTAGTCTAGTCACATTCGTTACCGGTTACACAATTTGATTAACTTGGCTCGATAGAAAAAAACACAAAATGAACTACTTACATCTTTTCGAAATGTTTTTTCAATATGACGACTAAACTACACGGACATTTGAAATACAATTTTTATGTTTGTTGTAAGCTACTAAATATTAATTATAGACACTCGCTAAGTTTGATTTTATTAAATGATATACTTACTATGTTTATATAAGTACAAACTACGTGAGCGCGGCGGCTCGTCAGGCCCGTACTGTCGCACGCTGGTAGTATAAGATCCCACCATACAACGACCTTCACCGAGCTGTTTATTGGATAAAAAGTTTTTTATATACAATTAAATATGCCAAAAAATATATTGCAAATGGATTGCCTAAAAAATTTCAGTCCAGAGTAGAATTTTTAAAATTTGACAACCGAATTTCATGACTTTTTTTTTACATTCAACCGTATACCACCGTGTTCATAAATGAATAATATTTATTTGTATTTAACTTTATTTAATTAACCAGACCGGTGCAAGTTACCAGTTCGATTTACCTGTTTATATCTGCCTACTCAAGAGTTGTGACAGGAAAAAAATAGTCAACCTAACGTTTGCATATTCTTTGGGCTTCATATTTTCGATTGGTATGAAATTGGTCTATTACCCAAACCAGAAAAAAAAATTAAATTAAAATATAAAAAAAAAAAATTAATTAATCATACTCTGGACTGAATTTTTTTAGTCAACCCATTTGCAATATATTTTTTTGGCATATTTATTTGTATATAAAAAACTTTTCATCCAATAAACAGCTCGGTGAAGGTCGTTGTATGGTGGGATCTTAGACTATGGCGCCTGGCGCTTACGGAGCGCATAGGCGCTCCGTAATAAACGATCGAGACATATCAATCTATAAATCCCGAACTACCGGGCCTTAATACAAAAGCTTAATATATTTTAATTTCAATAAAGTAGATACGGATGGCACATTTTAAACCTGTTATCTGCTCTTTTTTGTTTACATTGTACGCCTGTTATAAAACAGAATATGAAAGCCACATTAAAGCATCATTGTTTTTCAGTATACAGCACAGTCTGTTTAACATGCCATTGACACTGGCGTTAAATTTTATGTGCCGCCATCGCGCATGCCGGGCACGTTCGCACGTTTGCGCTATCCATACATGGCGAAGGAATGAATCTAACCGATGTCCCCTGTAATGCTTTCTAGCATTGTTCAACGGTGAGGTTTGCCAAAGTGGCATTTCATCTTTGATTATGGTAAATCAATAATAATAAATACTCAAATCCAAATTGATTTCTGATTTACCTACCAAGACAAGGTTTTTTTTTATATTAACTCACGTCTGGGAGTGCTAAATGGTTAATCGATCAATGCCAAAATGGAGTGACTTTATTTGCTACCGTGTGTATTACTATAACGCCTTTCTTAAAGAAAAAGTGAATACTAGAAAACACTTTTTTGCAACCAGTTAAGTTTTTTAAATCAATACAATGAAGGTGAGTATATGTATAATTTTTAGCTATATAAAATAGATACGTCTGTAGGAGACTGCAGTTTCTCTGATAAACCTTTGAGACTTGTCTTAAACAAAGAGAAATAAAGTTCAAATAGCAATTTGTTCATGATTAAAAGGAGTTTAATAAGTAATTAGTTCTTCATAATGGTCGTTTTTTATTTTGCTTCTATTTTATTTTTTCGGTTTTAATAAGTGCAAAATAAATTTGTGGCATTTTACTGAAAATGGGGCACACGAGAGGGTTTTTGGTATGGTTCTAGTAGTTTTCTGCAATGCTTTCAAGTCGGTCTTTTAGCTCTGTTGACTGCACAAAGGGTAGGGTAGCTTTTAGCGGACGGCTGGCACAGTTTTTGAGGTTCCGTAGTAACCAACGAGCCACAATTTTTTTCTAAAAATTCTTGAATAAATATTTAGAGAATGACAGGATATTTTTTTAATATTGTAGGTGTATTAACACCTTCCTGTCAATTCCATTGAATATCATGTACAGATGTTACGTTAATAAGTTTAAAAAAATTACGTACCGTGGCAAATTGTGGATAAACAAAGTCAAAGAAGTTGGCAATGGCGTCGAGCAACTAGGAAAACTCTATATTGCGCTTTACCCGCCACACACTTGACCTGTTATTAATTTTGTTAGACGCCTAATATAAAATATCAAAATGAAGTTGTTTTGTCATTAAGCTTTCATTAATATACAGGAAAAAACATGGATGAAAGTAATTAAATGCTTAAAGTTTGTCTGAAATAAATCTTTTAAGAAACTTGAATTATTAACCTCAATAGTTTCCACAGACCTTAGCCAAATGTGTACCAAGGAGCAACCATTTTGGTCACATATCATACTTTTCAATTTTCCCTTGCTTTGTTGGTGGTAGGTACGTCTTTCATCCTTTTCTGATACCTACATATTAAAATAACTTTATTTAAATACAATTTAAATAAATTATGAAGACAGCCAAACATTGAATTCATTAGACAGTCTTTAACCTATAATTTAGGTTATATTTATTTTGAACACGTACAGACAGACACTTAAATTGTATTTAATTTTATTAGTAAAACCTAAATAAATGTTTCGTGAGGCATTGCTTTTTCATTTAATCCAGCCTAGTTATATCTTTAATGGATGTTAAATAAGAATTAAAATTAAGCCTCATCAAAGAGAATCACGTTAAGTTTTAGCCTTTGAATTTCAAAGTGCTATTTCAAAAGTATAGTAATTGTCTTAGGCAGATCTAAAAGCGTTTTATGTCTGTTTTAGTGTCACTTTTACTGGGTGATTCTAAAATAGAATAACATTAGACGTTTGGGTTCGTTAAGTAGGTTTCGCTTGATTTACTTTCTTTTCTTTTTTTCGTAGCGAGTATTTTTGGGCTGCTATTGGTAAACACCCCGTTGGTCTAGTGGCTTAAATACCGGGCCAAGATCTCGGGGTCCCAGGTTCGATCCCCGGGTCGGGCAACAAATAGTTTCGTATTTTCGAACGTTGCTCGGGTTTGTGAGCACCAACCCGCATTTGGCAAGCGTGGTTTCAATGATGGAGGCCTTTTCCCTGCAGTGGGATGATGATAGGCTGTTACTTACGTACTTGGTAATTGCTGGTGTTATATTAACAAGATTTTAGCTTTCATTGTCATTATCATTGTCAGCCAACGTCAGTGTTTATTATGAAACTCCCTCGAAAATGACTTGGTATGCATATTTTTTATGGACATTTAGGTGATATTATTATGATCGTAGCCTATTTCTTATCCCAAAAATTACGATTTCCGTGGAATTGTAAATTAAAAATTGCAGGCGAAAGCTTGTATAGTATAAATGTTAGATTTTATCTTTCAGCATTCAGCACAGAGTCGGATCCCGTCTGTGAGTATATAGCTATCTTCAATCTTCTTTTTAGGGCTGCTCATTAGTGTAGTAATTAGACAGCTCTTAGACTTACATTCATGTGACTTTAGCCTTTTTTTAATTTTCAAACTTTTACTCTTAGGGTACCTAGATACTCGTATATGAAATTTTTGAAAACTGGATGCTCGTTACGTTCTGTTTGTTTAAAATTATTAATCTACGCGAGTCTCAACTAATTGCATTTGTCATGCCAGTATCGGATGATAGGGGACTATCCGTACCTATTGGTCGAGCACAGCATACAAATTGTGATTGGAACAATGCAAAGCCTTCTAGGGGGCTTTTCTAATCATCAACATTGCTACTATAATAAATGTGTCAAAATATACAATTGCGATTCTATTGACGACCATTTGGATCAGCGGTAGTAAACACTGCTTCTGAGCCATGGGTCGCGGGTTCGATCCCCGCACAGTACAAATATTTGTGTGCATGAACATGTCTGTTTGTACTGGTCTGGGTGTTTTCTATGTATTATAAGCATTTATTTACAAAAAAAAGTATATAAGTAAGTTTATCGGTTGTCTAGTACCCCATACGACAGGGTACTTAATAGTAGCTTAATTTGGGACTAGATGGCTCTGTGTGGCCCAGTGTGGCACGTCTGGAATATTTATTTATTTATTATTTATTTATTTTTATTTGTAAATTAGCGGAATTTGGGGCCAGGACGAACATCACAATTGGAAAACTTCACCATAATAACCGTGTTGGGGCGTGTAAATAGTAGGGATGAAAATGGCGATTTGTTTTTTTCGAAACTTTTCTTTCCATTAAAATACATGTAACTTTGGAATAATACAAATTTAGGACTATTTGAAAAATACTAATTTATATGTATAATACGTGTATTAATCTTTGTTTTTTTCATAAATTACAATGAATGAAAAAAAAACTGAAAATATATGACACTAATTTTGAGGCAACCTACTTATGTTTTATGCAATTCATTCCTCTGCTGTTTATTGTGGGTTTTACTTGCTTAACAGTTTAACAAAATGGAAGAGGATGTCAAGAAAATGGAATTACCGAAAAATATAAAACAAGACATTCTTTATGTTATTAACAATTCAATGATTTTTAATTTTATGTAAAGGAGGATGCTGATTTGACCATAAAGTAATTTTTATTATTAGTCCTAAAAAACAGCGAAACATACAATGTAAAATACATGTAAAAAACGGTAACTAGCGAAAGATGCATCGTAAGAACTCATTGATAGTTTCTGTATTTTATTGAAAAATACAAAGTCCGATTGAAAAATACATGTAGGTATTTTACTTGTGATTTTCAACCCTAGTAAATAGATACACCATGAACTAGCGGGGCGGTATCACAACCAAAGATACGTTGTGAGGCGGATAGAAGAATTTACTAGGTGGTGTCGGAAAAATAAGATACAAACAAGAAAATTAGTGATTTAAACTTTCATGGTCACTACCACTACAGTAGAACTGAGTTCTCCCGTGATCATGGCGCTTGCAACAGTGCCGAAATATCGGAAACTCATACTAAATAAGGTACATGGTATAAATCCCGAATTAAATAACCCAAGAAAATTTGTATTGACTTCCAAAACAAGACACTATCAATTAGGTACAAATTATGAAAGCCCACCAACCTGCGGAACAGTCCGGATTCGCCTGTTTTCTGTATCTCGTCTTTCTCTCTGTGACACCTTTTATGAATTCTTCCTAAAACTGCGGTATTTACCGTGAATTTAGAGATGAAGTATTTTTAACAAATTTTATAACGAGCGGTTCATAGGCGGGTTTTTTGCGGTCTGTATGACAACGAATATTAAAACTTTACTAGAGCGCGTGTGATTGGCTGTTAGCGCATCCGGTGCCATCTTCTCGAGATTTCAGCCAGTCACGGAGCTGACAACAAGTACGGCGGAATCAAATTGTCAAAAAATCAAATCCTTATTGACAATGCTATTCGCTTTGGAAGTCAATAGAACTACTATTTAAATTTAGAAAAGAAAGTGGCATAGAGCAACGCTCTACCAATTCGATTATAATGATGTAGGCTGACTAGTATATATTCTGCGGGTACAGATAAGTAATAAAAACTATAAATAAAGTAATTAAAATTTGTGCTTGAAATTTAAATATTTAATCCTTTGACGATCGGATATTCCAGACACAATTAAAATCAATTGTTATCGCGACAACCGGTTGTCGCTTGGGGGTTGAGGGATTAACACTTTAAAAGTTAAAAGTTAAAATCACGAGTATTCATGCTCTCTTGAAACTTGTATTAATCAAAGTATACTTCACCCGAGTAAAGTCGCTGCCAACAACTAGGCCGGCACAAAACGTTTTACTACCAAAATGTTTTACGTCAAGACAAAGTTGCTAGATTAAATGCAAATATCAGTAACCACAAGCGGGATTCACGGATATGAGTATTTCGACTACTTTATCAGCTTTCTACTTGTACAAGGCAATGGAAACTAAAACTTTTGATTGATCTTCCGCAGACTTTATACCAAAGACCGAACTTGGTTCAAACTAACCACGCCACTATTGATATCTTAGTGAAACTCTTTGATAACTTCAACTCTATCAGAGGTCGAGGATGAATTTTATTGGTATACGATTTGGAACTTGAATTTAATAACGTTAGTAAAGCAATCATTGTGTTATTTTAACTGACGATTCTTATATTATATAGGTTAATGTATTTGCAATTTTTAAGCTTCAATTAGAAAGTAGACACCACTCCGCTAATGTCCTATAATATAAATAGAAATATATTTATTTATTTATAAATGTAGGTACATTTATAAATAAATAAATCAATTCTTTATTTACATAACTGACCTTAAAATAAAGATTTTATTAAAAAACTAGTTTTTCGGAAATCAGAAATAACTACATTCAGACTTGAGTACAAATTAAAAATCTTTTTACTATATATTGTAGAAAGCGAAGTAAACCCAGGACCTCGGAGCGGGCGCCACTTAAAACCCGGTGTGTACGCTACTCCACCACGGATACTTATATCAAAATCAATAAAATTTGATAAATTGAATGGTTAGAAAAGACTACTACGGCAAAACAGGAGTGGAAAGTGGACTGATGATGAGAAGAGAAACGGTACTGGCTTAATAGATTTTTATTATTTTTAAGTAATTATACGAGTAAAAACCGGTCAACTGTTTGATGGTAATCATTGTTTTGAATGTAGAAAAATACAACTTTTTAGAAAAACCCAGAACTTACATAAAGTTTAATTAATTACTAGCTGTTGCCCGCGACTTCGCGCGTCAATTACTGTTATTATGATCGCGACTATTTTTGCAACATTTTTCACTCATGTTTCGCTCCTATTGGTCGCAGCATGTTCTATAGCCTAAAGCTTTCCTCGATAAATGGACTATCCAACACAAAAATAATTTTTCAATTCGGACCAGTACTTCCTGAGATTAGCTCGTTCAAACAAACAAACAAACAAACAAACAAACAAACAAACTCTTCAGCTTTATATATTAGTATAGATGAAAAATTGTATCGAGCTTTTTGTGAAAAAAAAATATCGCAACACAATGTCGATACCGACAGTTTTTAATTTAAAATTATTATAACCTCAAATTACTTTCTACTAAAATACAAAAAATAATTGAGGTACGCTCTCTATTTTTGCTTTTTGCGGTATCTGTAAAAACAAAATTCCGTAATCTGTAATTACAAAGGCTGGATCATTAGGCTTAGCGTTTAGCGGAGTGGTGTCCACGGTCTAATTGGAGTTAAAAAATTGGATCGTCTGCTGGCTTTAATTGGCAATTCAGGCGAGCAGCGGTAGAACGACTTATGGACGCGATTTGCCACGTTAATTAGGTAACGTCGGTAACATCGTAACGATTTAGAACGGATGATCCTGATAATCCCATGAAATGTATTGTTTACGTTTTGTTTACATCGGGTGAAATGGAAAGCGAAAACTGAACCTCAAAAGGAGTACAAATTGCCAGTAGAAGACAAGCCTGTTTACCAACTCAGCTATACAGTGATGCTGGCAAAATTTACCTTCGTCAAATTGATTATTTCCTGAAAACACGGATAAAACGACGAATTCTAAGAATGAAAACTAATAAGATCGATAATCGCCCATAAAACCTCCTGCATAAATCGATGAAGCCGTTTCGGAGATTCAGTTTATAAATGGTACACATAGCGACATAAATATACAAGAATTGCTCATTTAAAGTATTACATTACATTGGAAATCCCGTGCAAAACCGTTATGGACAGCTAGTTTTAAAACATGAATGAATATTAAAAATAAACCGGACAACTAAGAGTCTGGCCCCTAATTCAGGTAACCAAATTGTATCACAATCGTAATTGAATAGCAGCGTTTTAACAGTTCTTGTATGGGCTAAATGTCAAAATCGTCCAATTCAATCACGATCGATCTGCAATAGGGACTACCGTTTCTTTGCTCACCAGTAGGCGCCACTGTTGACTGAGGTCCAGAAGCATTATAGCTATCAAAGACGACTTTATAAGATCGGCGCCGAAACAAAGTTTTAAATGTTGAATCTAATTTAGTTTATTATTTATAAATAACTATCATCATATCAATAAACTAACTTCTGAAATTTTTGCGCTTTTTCTTAATTCCGCTTTCAAAGCGTTCACATTCATCGCCAAATAATCCATATTTGCGATAATTTTACGAAGGAGATCACTTTCCAGTAGGCAAATTAAAAAAAAATATAAATTTATGTCACAAAGCCCGCAAAAACCAGTGAAAATTGAATGTTATTGGACCTCACGCGACACAAGCGCCTCTCGCCTACAAAGTGTAATACCCTAAGGTTGAAAATTGTTCACGCGTCATAAAACAACGGGGTTGATTTTCTCAATAATATGACAGCTACTAATACATACTAATATGTCATAATTGTGCATCTCTTTTATTGTTAACAAGTATAAAAAGTTTAAAGAACTATAACGAAATGGGGACTACCGTTTCTTTACTCACCAGTTGGCGCCACTGTACTGAGGTCCGGAGGTATAGCTGTCAAAGGCGATTGGCGCCGAAACAAAGTGTTATATCTTGAATCTAATTAAGGTTATATTGTTTATAAATAACTATCTTGATATCAACAAACTAATTTCTGAAATAGTTGCTCTTGAGGCTGCCTATTTTTGAGCTTTTTCTTAATTCCGCTTTTAAAGCGTTCACCATAATCGCCAAATAATCCATATTTGCGATATTTTACGAAGGAGATCACTTTCCAGCAGGTAAATTAAAGAAATTACAATTTATGCAACAAATTCCGCTAAAACCAGTGAAAAGTGAATGATATTGGACCTCACGTGACACTAGCGCCTCTAGTGGCAAATTCACTAGCGATAGCCCCCATTACAATGATTTTAAAGTAACCCTGTATATTTGCCGTATTGTTTAAAAATTACACTTCTTAGCTGTGATAGGAGCTTTTCTGTTAACTTCGTTAAGCATGCTACTGTAGCAATACTTTTCACAAATCTAGAACAAGAAGTGCTGAATTGTGTTTAAAAAATAAACGTTTGCGTGTCAGCCGCGCAAATTATTTATATAACCCCAGATCGCGTAGAATTAATGCTGGGAGACGTGCCCCACCTCATCGACCAATGAACTCTAATAAAGTAAACTTTTCAGATGTGGTTCTTCTTCTCTGGTACAAATACCCTTTAAAAAAGAAATCAAATTCCTACAGTTCGTTACTGTGTATCAAAGTTTATTTAGCAAACTATTAGTATACCAAAAAACACATCCATTATTAAATAATACAAAATAATAATGAATTATACCACGCAGCTATGCTGAAAACCCGGGCTATGACAACTGAGCTATTTTGGCGGTATATAGGAACGCGAAACGAACGTAGTGTTATTTCCGCCAACAACAATTTTTCGTCGGTATAAAAGATTTTTATGATTCTGTCGTATAATAATGTAAGAGTAATCAAATATATATTTACTTCGTATCTATCTATAAATGACCAATTCTTGTTGCATTTCTCGATTTTTTGAAAAGGGCTCCAACAATTTGCGTGAAATTTATTGGTACAAGGGGGTTTCAGGGGTGATAAACCGACCTATCTAGGTTTCATTTTTAGAAAAGGATGTTTTATCCGTGTTTTCAAGCAATGAAAAACTGCTACAATATCGTTAGAATACAAAGATAAATTTCACCTCAGCCTGCAAGGTTTATAGTAGCTCAGGTGGGAATCGGGCAGACCTGAAATTATAAGACCTACGTTCGAGCCCAGATTATTATTGTACTTTTTTTCCAAGTAACATTTGTTTTTTTTATTATGTTATACGTATGTAAAAAACACTAATTTTTAATTTTCAAAATTATCAATTTAAAATAAAAACCTGGCAATGCTCGGTCATCCAGATAATTCAAATATGTGTATACCTATAATTGGCGTATATAATATAAAAACATAACTATGATAATATTATGACTTAAAAGTAAATTAGTATATACAGGGTGAAATTTTAACCACCTTCCAAATTTTTATATATATATCAATCTACGAGACAAAAAACAAATGACGTATTTTTTCTTCTGGTATAGCCCAGTACAAAAATTTTAAGTTAAAGCACAAGATTTACAAAATGTCCGCCAAAAATCAAAAATTTTTGATACGGCCGCCTAGCAACACTTTTTTTACGCGATGCGCATTTTATTCATTTATTACAATACTAATCATAAGTTTTTGATTTTCCCTTTATACCTTAACAGGCCTAGGACCGTAAAAATGGAAAACTATATTATTGCGAAATATTTTCGGGTAAAAACTTGATTTACATTTTTTACTTCATAAATGGGCTCTAAATACGATACTGATCGCCTACAAAAATTTTGGAAAGTGGTTAAAATTTCACCTGTATATTGCTGTTGGTGTAACGTATATAAATAAATAAATAAATATAAACCAGGTACATATTAACATTATTACTTTTTAACCTCGATGGTTGAATATGTACTTTAATTATAGACTATGTTTTTAAAGATTTAATTACAAGCTATAAGATTTTTCAATGTTTGTAGTAGACTGAAAATAATGGTGATGATTAGATGAATTATTTATCTTATGTTTTCTTTGCGAATGGGATTATGCATTTTGTGATATTGATAAGTGCCGTAATAAAATTAACCAACCAGCAAAACATGTATTATAAATAAAAATCAATTACCTACCGAAGAGTAGGTATTACTTAAGTATATAATTCAGAATGGTTGCAACGATTTGGTTTTTTTTTTTATATTTTGTGTAAGTCAGGAGAAGGTTTTTATGGAAGAAAATGTTTTATAATTGTAGGAAAAAACTGTTTTCATAATATACACTTAAAAAGTGTGTTGAAGGTTTCCTATCGGGCTAAACCGAAATGTTGTGGTAGACGTTGCGACAGAATAAAGTGGTGAGTTTGAGTCCTTAAAGGTAATTAATTACCTACCTATGTTTCAAGAAATAATAAAAATTTTTTAGTGTAAAAGGAATTTACTAAAGCTAAAGTGTTGATAAATAGCTTTTTACGATGCTTAGCTGTATGTACTATTGCTTTTCCAACTGATAAAGTTGTACACCTTACGTTATAATTAACAGTGCTTCAAGTTGTTTACATCTTCATTATCATCATTGCTATGGTGACTTTAATTTAATAATGGAGGCATTTTCCTTGATGAAGGATGATTTATACCAAAAAGAACAAATGAAATACGTCAATACAATTAAAGCCAGTGAACGCACCGCGATAAATACAGTTACCACACAAACAATGAGTTTTGGGTTAACAAAACCAAAAATAATTAAGTGAGCGCGCAATCGACGAATGTGGAACGCGGTTAAAATGTAATCGGACAACATACACTGTAACTCGCTCAATCACCGCAAGGATTGAATGTCAATAGGCTTGATATTGACGCATCCTGCCTAAGTAATTTTCTACAAATTAGGGCTTCAATCCCATTAGTCAAGTGCAACGCCCTATTGGTCGAGTGGTTTAATTACCGGAGGCAAGATCTCGAATGATCAAGACTCTTGATTCAAGAGTATTGAATTTTCGAACATTGCTCGGGTTTTTCGATATCTAACCCGCATTCAACAAGCATGGTGATCATGCTTGTTACCCATCATTTCTGTGGTAACTTGAATTTAATGAAAGAGGCCTTTGTTCTACTGTGGGATGATATGGGCTGTTGTTTTACCCTTTTTTTGGCTTTTCCGTGCAGAAGTTGCGAGACTTGCGATCAGCAAGCGATTCGGCTTGGGCAGGGCAATGTTATCAGCATTACCTATATACATTAGAACTACGAGTATAAGTGCTATAGATACTTATGCTTTACGTTATTCACGAAGAAAATAATAAGTATTTTAAGATATATATATAAGTTGACTTTATTTTAACTTTATTAGGATTGTTTGGCTAAAATTGGTTAACACCGAATTACCTTCTACCATCTTAAATAGAAATGCCAGATGCAAAGGACGGCTGATTAGCATTAATTAAGCTTTATTTTGTTATTGGAATATAGGAGCATATTCCTGGGTAATATAGGTATATGTTGAAACTAATTGGTACCCAAATACAAATTATTAATTAACCTACAAACCTATTCAATACCTGAAGCAATCCGTTATGACACGCTACGAACACCAAACCGTTAGACATTGACATGACTCCGAAGCCCCATCTACATAATAACTTAATTCGGCATTATCTCCTTCGGATAGCTCAAATAGATTTGAACCTTATTGTGTTCTTCAAACCGCAAAAAATAAATCATTCGTAAAAGGGATACAAAGGTTCACTATAACGCCATTTTGTATAGATCAATTAGGCATTAAAATTCTAGAACCATTTGTTTCAGGCAGAAGGCAATATTTTTTAAAGAACTGGTAAAAGTGACTTAATTTAAATTTGTATGTGCCTATTTGTAAGTGAAAATCAGTTTGTATTAGGTGTGGCTATTTTGTCAACTAATTTTCAACTAGTATCAAATACATTGATACTAGTTTTGACGACCATTTGGATCAGCGGTAGTTAACGCTGCTTCTGAGCCATGGGTCGCGGGTTCGATCCCCGCACAGTACAAATATTTGTGTGCATGAACATGTCTGTTTGTACTGGTCTGGGTGTTTTCTATGTATTATAAGTAGGTATTTACAAAAAAAAAAAAAAAAAGTATATATGTAAGTTTATCGGTTGTCTAGTACCCCATACGACAGGGTACTTAATAGTACCTTAATTTGGGACTAGATGGCTCAGTGTGGCCCGGTGAGGCATGTCTTAAATATATTTTTTTTTATTTATTTACATTTCATAGAAAGGGTCGATTATTGTAGATTAGATCAGCTATTAATCTCATAATACAAAATGCCTCGCTAAGTTTTGATTTATTTCATACACATTCTTATTATTGGACGCAAATAGTGTCGGGAAGTGCTTTAAGTTATGTATCTTTAGTAAGTGACAAAAACACTTTCTCATCATATTAACAACCCACTAAACGTTTGCGATCTTTTACTTTGTTGCATTCAACTTTATCACGTTCGTAAGGTTGACTTTGCAATACATACGTATCTAAGTATGCATGTGTGACACACGACATTTACAGCTTATATTTTAACTTAGATAGTTCCAAGTTACATTTCTGTATGGGATCATGCATCTAGTTCTTTTTTTTATTTTGTTTATTAGGTCTACCAACAACTGTTACATTAAGTGATAACTATTAAACATGGGTTAATTTAAACTAAATGCACAGTTACTTAAAGGTAAACACCACATACATAATTAAAAAGAGAAAAAATAGTAACCTAGTACAACAAAACTAAAAATCTTTACAACAAAACCAAAAATCATCACATCAAAATTTACTTAAAACAACCATTTACTTATTAAACATTCTCAGAGAGTAAAAAGAGGGTCGCGCTGCTCGTATTCGTGTTACTTCTGAATACGGGCAACCTCATTTCGAAAGGTGGCCAGTGAGCTCAAGAAGACGTCAGTGCTATCGTTGCATTCATTGTACAGCCGACAAGTTCTTAAACTTGTAGTTCTTGTAGTTCTTAAACTTTATCAATTTAAAAGTTAGATTTTTTTTGTGCTGGCACAATTAACAGCATTAATTCTTTTTCTATGGGTGTCGTAAGAGGTGATTTAAGGAAAATACCAGAAGTACACTCTTGCACTGCACTGGTAGCAGTATCTTCCCTCCACTATTTGCGAAACTCTGACCGCCAACCTGCCTGCCAATCCTGGTGATGAAAAAGATTATGCGGATTGAAAGTTTTCTATAATAATGCTGTTGATTCGTGACATTACCTACTTTATAGTTTGGTAGAGACTGCACCGACCGACCTTAAAGATCTGGCAAGGGACCAGGAGGTTTAAGCTACGATTTGTTAGCACATAGATCCCATAGTTAGTCGTCTGTTGATAATTTCATCATTATCTGATGTTGCAGGTGATCTTACTATAACATCTTTTATGATTGTCTAGGCTGTTTAATATAAACTACGTCAGCCCTGACAACAACGCATCTTAATTGCTCTCAAGACAAAGATATGGGGATTATATGAGTGATGTGATGAGCCTTTTGGAAATTAATTCAATCTTATTGTTTGTTAACAAGCTATCTTACCTGAGATAAGAACGGCTAAGAATAGCAACATATTCGACGAGCGCCGTGGCGAAGTGGCGTAGACACCGGTTTTCAAGATGTCGCCTGCTCCGAGGTCCCGGGTTCGAGAAAAAAGTGTTTTACTACATTTTCTCGGGTCTGGGTGTTTGTAGTACCTTCGTTGTTTCCAAAATATGAATGACTGCTTTAAATAGTTATTCAAATTGGGATCAGAACAATGTATGTGATGTTGTCCATATTTATTTATTTATTTATTATATAATGCAGATAACAAATATAATGCAGACACATTATATTTGTTTATTACTAAGCGATACAAATACCTATCTATTAGGTTTTCTTTTTAACTTCTTTACTCATTTATTAGGTTCACAGAACAAAGCAACAACAAGTTATAATGATAAAATACAATCACATTCACAAAAAAATGAAATTAATAATATGAATAGGTTTAAATAATATATATTTTTAAATTTATTTAAATCAATGCCGACTTAAGGAATAGCCAGCGTTTTTTTTTATTTCTAGACATTCTATTTGTTCAGCAAAACTTAACCTACAACTTAATTACTCGATACAACTGATATAAAACATACTGTTATTGTATTATATTTGTTAGGAGTACTCAAATTTATATATATATATATAAATTTGAGTACTCCTAACAAAACCATGTTGGGAAAAAATCTTATTATTTTGGGAACTAAAGAACTGCCTATGAATAGGTTTTTTAAATTAAAATAGTATCTCTAAATTAAATCAACATTGACAAACAGGATAGGGCAAAAATTTAACGATTTGATTCCGGTAGGTTAAACTACCAAAAATAAATTAATCATGTCACAGTTTACTATTGTTTGGTAGTTTATGCAGCAATATTTTATAACTTAATATTATAAACAAATAAAATATGTAAAAAACTGCACATACAATGTTGTAATTCTTAAACATGTGATGTTAAATTACTTCCTTTGTAGATCTACAGCAATCTAGTAATAACTACAAAGATCCTGACAGGGAAAATTTTGAGAAGCACTTGTCTATATTGACGGAATTGAACAAGTGGATATAGAAATAAATTGACGAAATTGAATCATAGACCGCTAAACTTGTGACCCTTTGAAAGTCGGTGTCTAAACCATCCAACTACAGAGGTCGGCAATACGATCAACTAATCAATTTATACCAACCAGAAACAACTATCATTAAGTTATTATGTCATGAATATTAAACTAATCTTTGACATGATTAATCCGTCTGAAGTTATGTGCACGCGTGTACTGTATTAATCTTTGATTGATCTAGTTTTCAAATATCATTATTCAAATTATAACACTAATCAAACGTAGTAGTTACAGGTATGCGAACTCAACTATTTCTAGATGTAGTTATAAAATATAATAGTATACGGATTGTGGATTCTTCCTGATTTATACCTAAATATAAAAGTGCTTATCCTGCGGTGCCAGCACGTTAGACCTACAGCACCACCCCATCTTTTGCTATGGGTGTCGTAAGAAGCGACTAAAAAAGAACTGCCAAAAGGAGACGGGCAGCAGCGTCTTGTGGAGCGTTGGATCACCTACTACGCAAAATTTCGATTCCAGGTCGGGACAATTTAGGAAACAATAATTTGATTTTCTAAATTTGGTTGGAATTGGATTGTTGGAAGTGGATTGTGCTTCGCAAGGCATTTTAGTTTGAAGTTAAAACAAGTCACGTCAGAGATCTGTGATAAGCGGCTTGGAAAACTCGAACACCAGAATATACTTACTACAAGGATTGTCAGAATATACTACAAGGATTGTCATACGCTTTATAGAATAGGGATTAATCTACTATAAGATAAGACAAGATAATAATAAGCAGTATTCAGTTGTTATTCAAAATAAAATAGCTTTCGTCACTTGTCATGTCGATTTTCAAAACAGAAATCCGCCCGTCTGTACGTTTGTCAATCTGATTTTTTTGCCAATCACAATACGAATATCAGAAATTTGACATTGTATTTCACATAATCGGATGAAATATTAATTAAAATTGTGTTATCGAAAATGATTTAGCACCATCGCCAAAATATGCGGGCGGCACAACACTAATGTGTGTTGCTCGTAAATTACTAAGCTTAATCTATCGAACATTAACACGGCACATTAGCTTGCTCTATTGATTTTCCGCCATCAGTACAAATTCATCGAAGCTGCGATGAAATTGAAATACTAATTACATCAACGTCAATCCGATTTTCAGCATTATTTGCCATAGTTAACCGGATTTGTGTCAGACCAAAGTTATATACAACATATTTGAGTAGGTATACAATAAAAATAAGATACACAATCAATCAACAAAAAAACTTCCTTAAAAATGAGCACCAACTGCACGTTTGGGTAGCTTTTTCAACTTATTTGCTAGGTTGAATTTGCATCATGGTAACCATAATATAGGCCACTATTCAGCTAACCAAATCGTATCAGAATCGTAATTGGATAGCAGGTTTTTGACAGTTCTAGTATGGGCTAAATGTCAAAATTGCCGAATTAAATCACGATTGAACTGCAACTGAAATAGCTAAATAAGGGCCCTGGACATTGACGGTTTATGTTAACACACTTGTAGGTACAGTTGGAAATGATGCTGTATATATTGTACATATCTATACAAAGAGAACAAGCATATTTTGGTATACATCCATCTTCAATCTGTCAAGAGTCTTTTAATATTGCAAGGGCGGAAACCTCTGCCTAACAATGGCATACAAGACAGGCTGTTCTTCATATATCTATTTTTAAACCAGATGTCATTAAAATCATTCAGAATCTAAGGCATGAAAACGTCACAGACAGGCAGTTACTTTCGCATTTATGATTTTAAGTAAGGATAGTAGATTAATAAAAATATATCAGAGGTTAAAAATTTCTCAAAGTTTTGATTTCCCATTAATACTAAAATCAATACCTCAAGATATTTTTGAGCAAATCTACACAGCATATCAGGACCAATTCTGTTTATAAAAATGTGCTTTAAAATATGTTTCCCGTTTCTCTTCCACGTCGAATATAATAAATATACAGAGAATATAATCGTATAAATCTTTCTAGCTGTAAATAAAGTTCAGTCAGTCGTGATATTGCTGCATTCAAAGCGAAAATAGACTTTCGGCGGTTTGATTATACACTCGCGTGTTTATACCAATATTAATATATTGGTGAACGAGGTTTGTATATCACGATTCTGGTAATATTAATATATAAAGAAAGCTTATATATAAGTGGGTTTTATGAGAACTCATCACATCGGAATCGGCCCTAAAAGTATTGGAATGTATTTAAGCTGTTCTTACAGTTTAAATCCTTGGTGATGTTGGCTGTATTGATAATATGTCAAATTGCTATGTTAAAATTTATTATAATATCTCATTGGACAAACTTAAAAGCGTTATAAGAACTCGGATACAAAAACACGTAGCAAATATGAAAATCATGCGTATGCCAAATTTAGCAGTCTGTGGCCCAACCTTTTTATCAGGCTTGATGATTAGGCTTGAAGCCCCAAAGAATAGCTTATATAACGTTAGGATGTTACCTAAAATTCACAAACCATGGCAACAATGCAAATACTACGAAAGCAGATAGCTCATGTTGCGTGGATAGGAACATAGCTGACGATTATAATTAGAGGCGGTAGTTTTTCAAAGACGTATATTTAGTCTTAGCCCTACTTATTATCGGTGACAAATCCCCACTGCTTTTCAGTACTGAATTTAATGCTTGTAGTGCTACGGATATCACAGCACAAGTGCATTTATCACCTGTACCTACAACGAGCTCACACGATTATTTTAAGTATAAAGGCATATGTCGTGTGGTGTCGGCACACAATACGCTTCTCTTCTTGTGGGTAACGTAAATCGCGACTAAATGAGTACTGATAGAAGAAAATGGCCAACAACGTCTTTCCTTCACCATTGTCCAAACTGCGATCGGAAACTCCTTTAGAGAGGCCTATGTCCAGCAATTAATTGAAATAGGCTGGTGATGATGACGATGATGAGATGCATATTAGCGCTAACTAACGTGAGCGTGAGTTAGTATCTACCTACAAAGAGCGGTCATAATGCGAAGTGGCGTAAGGATCTCTGTCTACTAAAACAATGAGTTGCAAAAACAATGCAAAAAAGAGCTACAAAATTTTTTGACTCTATCACCAGTTATAATTTTGATAAGCATTAAATAATAAAAACATGTAACGCTTTGTTATTTATAACTGACAACGAAAAGAGGAAGCTTCTCAATTGAATGGTCCTTTTTACTGTTTAACAGTGCCATATCCGAAATCTTTTATAGGTACACCTAGGTACATCTCTGACACCAACTCATCCTTGAGAGATAAACGATGGATAAAAAATAGATTTTTTTAATAAAAAACTGTCATTTATAAAACGAAAGATTCCACTTTTAGATTTGTAAATGCCCATTTTAATTTCATAAATAGGTTCAACGTCGTGACGGTTTGGTTTTTTACTAAATCTTTATACATGTAATGAATGTCATCCAATTAACCCCTCGAATGTAGGTCGCTCCAGATAATATGATGAAAATCAACTATTTTACGGTAACCGGTTGCCGCAGATGCTTTGAAGAGAGTTAAATAACTGGCTAATGAACTGCATTTTTTCAACACTAAAATCCTCACTAAAAGCGGTGGTGTTTTCTTTGTTCGCTTTATTGTAGCTTTTAGTAGCTTTATAAACGTGGACAATTGTCCTAACTACCAACACATTAGGCGATTGGTTCGTGCTTTGTTTCGGCTGTAGGTACTGATCGCGTGCTTGCGTGACTGATAATGTGATGACTGATGCATGTGTGAGCTTTCTTACAAGTTGTGTGTAGGTTTCTTTTGTTTTTGTTGTTTTCCTTCGAACCACTAATCAATGTAGCATGCAAAGTTGTATAAAATTTGGATCATGAATTTACGTTTTGAAATTATCAATTTCGATAACATCTTCTACAATTTCTTCTTTCGTGGAAACTTAAACCATTTTATAATAAAACATGATTAAATGTACACAAACATTGATGTAAAACTTTAGTTTGAATATTACTTTGAAATTATCGTTATGGAAATTTTTAGAGGAGGTATATGTCCAACAGAGTTGTCAATGTACTGAGCCGATGATGATAAAATAATCAATGTTACAACTCCTGGAACTGTAACTCATTGCTGAAAATTGTTGGGTGCATTACGGATAACTACATCTCGTATTGACCCTTTATATGACGCCCCATACAAAGTGGCTTGTAAACTGGACAGTCTCTTGAATGTCGAAATTAAATACAATTTAGTTTCGAAGTTAAACCTTATGAACATTTTCGACTCGTTGAAAAAGTTGGGGTGTGCGTTAATAAAGGGTTAATATACTTTCTACAAAAATGGAAAGAAATAAGCACTTTCAAGTACTGCGGCGCTATTTTTTATTGATGCCATTTTGTATAAAGAATAATAACAACACGTAAACACAACACTTTATCGCGCGAAACACAGATGACAAAAAAGTTAATTATTATCATGAAAAATCCAAATAGGCGGTCTTGTCGCTAAAAATCGATCTTTTTATGAAATATTACATATTCTTCATTAGCATATCCACCACTTTGAAGACCAACGAAATCCATTTGAAGAATTTGACACTCATGGTTAGGTTTACGATTCATTGACTTCACTTCATTTATTAATTTAGCAGATGTGTATTCTTAGCCAGACACCTAATATATAAGTTTATCGCCTTAGGAAACAATTATTGACATTTCCAATTGAAGACTTATTTTTATATATCATAATTTTGTAATTTTCCCTTGATTTTAGAATGGAATTGTTTTCGAAATTAATCAATATTAGTATGTTTAAAGTTAATATTTTTTAATGTAAAAATTAATAAAGCTTTTTTAAACATTGTTAAATTATTAAAAATTGTTAACACTGTATTTACTTTAAGTCTTCATAGTTGGCCGCTATATTAATAAGTAAACTTAAGTCCATTGTTTAAATAGATCAGCTAATTAAAAGACCCTCGCTACAAATATAATAATATAATAATATTCCTATTTCTTCTTTTTTATTTGTTATGAATATAATTTGCACATTGACATTAATTCTAGAAGCTCCGAAATTATTGATTATTATCGAATTTTTTAAACTGCCATTATTGTAGCTAAGTTTGCTAAGTACGCCGCCAAGTATTGACTGTGACATTGTTCTCCTTTCACATAATCTTTTGTTGGTACTTTAATGGGACAATTCAATTCCATTCCATTTATAACTCAATTAACTAATATAACAGCCTGATCGTTGACTGCACTTTCCTCGACCATTGGGAACAATAATCTCATTTCACACACTGCGTAATGGTCTAACAACCGCAACAGCTATTCGGCTAGGCGATTTGCGGTAATTATCAAATCACATCGCAGCTCGTGAACCAGAGTTAAGTTCAAGTGATGGAACAAAGCCGGCAATCAAGAGATTGAAATCTATATCTTGTTTGTTCGCTATGTTAAAGAACGATTAGCATGGACACGAGGAATTGCATAGAGTTGATCAAACTGTACAATGTTTGGAGCAATTCAGTATGTTTTTTTTTGACAATATTTATTGACCATTATACTATATTATACTAAATATACCATTATTTTACCATACCACTATTCGTGATTGAAACGAAGTTTTTCTTATTCAAATGTGAAAGTTGTGGAGTCATTAAAACTGTTTATTATAAATTAATTCTGCCGCTGTAAACACGTCAAAGTGTAATGTATTCTTTGACGTTTTCCAGCGGATGTGGTCACAAAGCAACTCGTGAACGATGTCTGTCAATCTGTCAACGATGACTCGGCGTTGCTAGATAGTAATCATGTACACACGGCGGCACATCAGACTATACATGTTGACCTTGAGACCGCCTTTATGCCCTACCTAATAAAATCTGTTATCGCATTTCAACTGTTAAACTTGATGTGCTGTCGAGTGTACATAAACAAATCGCATATGAGGCCTGTACACGCTGCTTGAAAAACTCTGTTACGGCCATAATCAACTCACTGCATTCAACCAGTTTGCACCATTGAATTCAAGTAACTACAGCAATGATGGGTACAAGCATAATCACCACGCTTGCCGAATGCGGGTCACAAAACCAAACAAAAATCAAAAATTCAAAAATCTTTTTGGCCGACTCGGGAACCTAACCCATTACTTAAGCCACTAGACTAACATGGCTTCAATTCTCTGACACCAAATTATCCTTGACGGAGAATCATGCGACTAGAAGGAAATCGTTTCATGCACTCCATATGGTTTTAGGAAGGGTTTGTCAACTCAGGATGCTATCACAGAGCTCACTTCTATTGTAGCTAAAGAAATTGATAGTGGTAATAAATGTCTAGTGGCTTTCCTCGACCTCAAGAAGGCCTTTGACACCGTCTCTGTCTCCATTCTGACGCGCAGACTAGAAAGTATTGGTTTCCGTGGCCTCGCTCTTTCCCTGCTTAGCAGTTACCTCCAGAGCAGGGAACAAAGTGTAAAAATTGATAATTTTCGGAGTGTAGAAGAAAAGGTAACGTTTGGCGTCCCGCAGGGTAGTGTACTCGGCCCAACGCTTTTTTTGATATATATTAATAATCTTTGTAACCTTCGTAACGTTGGAGCGAGGATACTATCCTACGCAGATGACACTGCTATAGTTTTTACCGGTAAAACCTGGGAGGCAGCGAGGGTGGAGGCTGAAAGGGGCTTAGCTGTGGTTGGTCAATGGCTTAGAGAGAACCTACTTACACTTAATACCCTAAAAACTAATTTCGTATGCTTCGGTCCTTACGCTAACTCGCAACCCTCACCTGACTTTGAAATCAAAATTCACTCTTGTTCAAACCAATCTGGTAACTGTAACTGCCCAAAAATAGAAAAAGTAAATCAGGTGAAATATCTCGGAATTGTAGTAGATCAGAGGTTAAGCTGGTATCCCCATTTAGAACTAACTATAGGGAGGTTAAGGAAACTCATGTGGGTCTTTAAGTCTCTGAGATATGTTATGAGTGCCGAGCTACTGAATAAAATATACATCGCATTAGCACAATCTATTATAATATATTGCATTTCAGTATGGGGTGGAGCAGCTAAATCATACTTTGTTAATCTAGAACGAGCGCAAAGGTCATTGATAAAGGTAATGTACTGCAAGCCCCGTAGGTTTTCTACTGAAACCCTATATACCCTCTCTAAGCTGCTCTCCGTGAGAAAACTTTATATTGTACACATAATACTAAGATACCATAAAATATTACCCTTTGACAGGGCTAAACTTAAAAGGCGACGGTGTAATGTAGTAGCTCCAGCACACCCCACACGTACAGCCCTTGCCAGGCAGCAATATATAGCTCGGGCCCCTTACCTCTATAATAAAATAAATCGTAAATTGAATATTTACCCCAGGTCACTGTATGAATGCAGGAAAATTGTGTCTGAGTGGCTCTCTTCTCTTAAATACGAAGAAGTAGAAGACCTTTTGTTAAAGATAGTTTAATTTGTATTGATTGGTATGCACATTTATACACACTCTCACAAATATCAACACACATGAAAATAACACTACCAAGATGTTATACATATTGGTTACATAATACACACACACACACACGCACGCACGCACACACACACACGCACGCATGCACACACCCACACACACACACACACACACACACACACACACACACACACACACAATCTCACACTCACACTTGTACTCTGTATCTGTGTTCAGTAATGTATAACCTTTACTTACCTTACAATTTCATTTGACTAAGTTCACCTACAGTGTTGTAAATCTAACTTGAAATATACTAGGAAGAGCGAGGCTTTCCCAACACAAGTATCATTCGATTACATTCTGGGAAGCCCCGGCAATATATTTGTAAAAGATTTACTGAAATAAATACATTTTTATTTTTATTTTTATTTTTTATTTATTTATAAATTCCTCACTAGGCAAATGTTCCACAGGCAATCAAGATATGTTAATGGTGCTCTTTGATATTCAAAGTCGTATGCAGACTCCTCTTTACGGCCTCGTCAGCGTATCTTGACCACTAGCTGATAGCTGGAGCAATTAACAACAAACCATTGGTGATTGTAGTACAAGTAATCTCGAGTAAACTTGGAGAAAACAGCATTCACGTCACTATTAACCTAATAATATACAAAGTACAAGCAGACACTTTAAACCTTTTTAAAAGGCATTAACAACTTATATAAAATTATCAGTATATAAACTTGAAAAATTATGTCTCAGGCGGGACTCGAACCCGTATCTCCTCGCATGCCGGGCGGGCGCTATACCATTAAGCCACCGAGACCCTGCGACTCAGCGCGAATTTTTCAAGCATATTCTTAACGCTGTAAGCCAGCGTTGCTTCATCAAATGTTAGGAGTTTGCACCCTTAACACCCGAAAGAAACATCTTTGCAGATGTTCGACAGTCAGTTAAGATGAAACAGCTATTTATACACTTTATTTGATATTTAACAATTAAATTGCAATTATAATATCAGTATATAAACTTGAAAAATCTCCTCCCTTTTCGGATCACTTCGAAATATGGTTAAGTGTATTCCAAATAAATTACGTCATAACATATATAATACTTTGGTTAAATCGCACTTACAATACCTAATAGAAATCTGGGGCAACGCAGCTAAAACTAAATTAGCTCCGTTACAAACTATGCAAAATAAACTTGTAAAATTAATCTTTAACTATCCCCGCTTCACACCAACACAAAAAATATACAGTGACACCAAAATCATGAACCTAAAACAATTATTTACGTTCAACACATGCATTTTTATCAGAAAAATTCTAAACAAAAATATACAATCTAGCATATTATTCACTAAATTAAAACAAATAACCCAACGAAGTACACGCCGAGCTAGTTTTCTAGTTTTGCCTAAAGTTAGAACAAATTATGGTAAGAAAATGCTAACATTTGAAGGAGCACAGCTATATAATAAAATACCATCACATATTAAAAATGTAAACTCATTTAATGTATTCAAAACTCGATTAGCTCAATATGTACACACATCAATCAGTTAACTTGTCATCAGGCAAATGAATACATTAGATTTGTAACTACCTACAACAATATAAAAAATATGAGTGCAAAGACGAACCTGTCATTAGACTATAAGTTATTATTGTTCTCAAGTAAGTGACTTATTTGTTTTATTGAGAATAAAGATTCTTTAAACACAAAAATTATGTCTCAGGCGGGACTCGAACCCGCATCTCCTCGCATGCCGGGCGGGCGCTATACCATTAAGCTACCGAGACCCTGCGACTCAGCGCGAATTTTTCAAGCATATTCTTAACGCTGTAAGCCAGCGTTGCTTCATCAAATGTTAGGAGTTTGCACCCTTAACACCCGAAAAAAACATCTTTGCAGATGTTTGACAGTCAGTTAAGATGAAACAGCTATTTATACACTTTATTTGATATTTAACAATTAAATTGCAATTATAATATCAGTATATAAACTTGAAAAATTATGTCTCAGGCGGGACTCGAACCCGCATCTCCTCGCATGTCGGGCGGGCGCTATACCATTAAGCCACCGAGACCCTGCGACTCAGCGCGAATTTTTCAAGCATATTCTTAACGCTGTAAGCCAGCGTTGCTTCATCAAATGTTAGGAGTTTGCACCCTTAACACCCGAAAGAAACATCTTTGCAGATGTTTGACAGTCAGTTAAGATGAAACAGCTATTTATACACTTTATTTGATATTTAACAATTAAATTGCAATTATAATATCAGTATATAAACTTGAAAAATTATGTCTCAGGCGGGACTCAAACCCGCATCTCCTCGCATGCCGGGCGGGCATGCGAGGGCATATATAAAAGTGTTTTCATTTTATATCTGTTTATCATCAGCCTGTATAAGTTCATAGCTGAAGATGGGTTTTTTAAATAAGAGGATTTCGTCGTATTCACCACGATTGGGGGATGGGTTGGCAAACTCAGTTTGGTCCACTGTAGAGAGAAGACGGTGCTTACCGTCTTCTTTTGACAGTACTTCTCTAGTCGCGACACTTAATAAGAAGGAAAATATATGTGCCGCTATTCTTTTTCAGTGCTAGTTTAAAACAAAAAAATCAAACATCCCTAATATTTAACCAGATTAATGACAACGTTAAAAGTTACCAGATAACCGTGTTTAAAAATACTTACATCTCATATTAATACGCACAATTAGCAAATGAGTGAAAAACCCCCTATAATTTAATAACTTGATTAAAACCACACGTGATTATTCAAATATCAAATCACGCTTGCAGCTTGTTCGTGGCACATTAGAGGCATATTCACGAGATCTAATATTCATAGTCCTATATTCAGTCAATCAACTGACAATTACCGGTGGTAGGGTTTAACGCGAGCTCGACTGAATTAGCCCTGCTTTGCCTGCGACCAAAATCCTTTTTTTTTTTTTTTTTTTTTTTTTTTGCACACGGACGACCGGTCGTTTCCTATTGAAACGATCGCTCGAACGGCAACCCTCCCACGGGGGAAGGAGGTGGTGAATCCTCATGGATACCTCACAGCCGGCTGTGAGGTTATGTGAGACTTCTACTCACTAAACACCACCCTTATTCGCTACCACCAAAGGTGCCGTAGCGTATCTGAGGCGACCACACCCCATGGGGGAGTGTGGCGCAGGGCGTTTCTCGCCTAAGCGGTTTACGCACTGAAGGAGGCTGGCATTCGGGAGGAATGTGAGCCTAGAATAAATGAATTTAAGGAGCCGTTGTTCGTAATGAACGTAGGCCTGAATTAATTATTTACTTATCGACTGACTCCCAGAAGGGGTGGCAGCCGATTTAGAGGGCTGGGGGCGACCTGAAGGGTCTTATGGGGTGGGCTTAATTAATTAATCTGGGGCTTGAGACTTTTTATGACTCTCAGACACCTTTCGTGGTGACTAAGTGTCATAATAATGTCTCGGGTGGAACGGGCATTTCGCAGTTTGTTTGCGATTATATTTATTTCGTCGATATCGATATTATCGATAAAGTCGGACACCAAGGTGAAATCGTCGTCACTATTGTGTGAACGCGATTTTTGTGGCGGAATTAGGACCCTCTCATGCGGGGTGAAGGGGGGAGGTTTGGGAGCTGAGTTGAGGGGTTTCCTCCAGCTCCCTGCCGGCTTAGTGGCCGGGGCTGCCTCCCTGCCGCCCGATTTCGGGAGAGCAGGGAAGTTGGTGAATGAATGGGTAGGGGGGCCAACCTGCGACCTCATGGGAGGTTGGGGTTTCGGGCGCGGCGCGCGTGCACATCCCCGCCAGTTGGCAGGGTGGCCAAAAAGGCCGCAGTTCACGCATGCCGGTTCCCCGGGGGTGTCGCGCGTGCGTTCGCACTCCCTGGTGGAGTGGGAGCCAAGGCACTTAACGCACCTTGGTGGGGCTGTACAGTTAGCCGCTGCGTGCCCATAGAGCTGGCAGCGGTGACATTGGCCTGGGACCCCACGGCTGCGCGGGGGTTCTACCCTGATATTGGACAGGCCGCAGACTATAATCTCTTTGTGCCTGAACAAATCACGGGCGCGGGGACAGTTGGTCATGACGACCAACATCAGGGGGAAACGGCGTTTGCCCTGGCCGTACATTGGATGTACAGCTTCGACAGGGAAACCTTGTTTTGTGAGGTCGGCTTTGACCTCATCCATGTGGAGCTCTACCGGGACTCCGCGGAGGACCGCGCGTACTTTGCGCTCTTCAGGAAGAGCGTAAGTGTGATAAGGGAGTTTGTTTTTGGTTAGTAGCTCGATAAGGCTACGGAAGTCTGAGGTGCTCGGCACCTCTATTTTGATGGCTTCACCGGTGTTGGATGCACGGGTGTATTTAATTTTACCCTCGATGCAAAGCCGGGACACTTCAGTCCACTTTTCTTTGCATCTTAGGAAAATTGGTGGGGGCGGCCTTTGTTTGGCGGAAAAGGGCTTAGACCGCGAGTCTTGGCGAGCAGTGGGAGCAGGGGACACCGTTGGTGCAGTCCCTGCTCG
The DNA here is from genome assembly GCA_949315895.1 of Anania crocealis. NCBI lineage: Eukaryota > Metazoa > Arthropoda > Insecta > Lepidoptera > Crambidae > Anania > Anania crocealis. The sequence goes on from OX438863.1 coordinate 6,356,387, forward strand.
ATGCAGAGGGATTGGGACAGCGGGGGTGGCCGGGGAGGCCGGAGATGGAACGGGGGAAGGGGACGCTGGCGACTCAAGTACCGGGGAGCCCCGGTTCTTAGCGCGTTTGCCGCGCTTCCCCTTTCTCGAGACAGGCTGGAATGCCTCGTCAGAAGGGAGGGACGTGGAGGACTCCTGAGATAAGGTCGGGGAAGCGGACCTGTCAGACAGGGTGCGCTTGAGAGTGGGTGGTGCTGAACAGACGTCCATTTCGTCTGTGGACTGGCCATCTTCGGGGGTTGTGAGACCACTTGGGGTCTTGCAGGTTAAGGGGGGGAATCTGCCTTTAAAAAGTGCCAGAATTTCATCCAGGAACCCTGGATCTGTGGCTAGGTAGGCAGTGATTTGGGCCACTCGATCGGCCATATTTGAAAATACTAAACAAGACAAGTCTAGTAAAAAACAGAGCAAAGGGACACCCCCCGCCAGAGGCAGGGGGGAGGGGGGGCGGCGAGCGAACAGGTATCCCTAACGGATAGCCGTTCTTCCCTTCCCCTTGGGACTAGGCCCAAGTGCAGTGGGTCCGGGACTGCGGTTTTGCCAGGGCCTGGAGGCCCCGGAGAGCGAACCGGGTGCGCTCAGTTGGCTTCGTTGCCACCGTAAGGTATCAACCAACTCAAACGCGATCGGTTATTTAAAGTATCACTGTTTTGATACAAACAGTGAGTACAGTCAATAACAGATAATTGCACAACGATGCAAAATAATGCGAGTGCGAGCGTTGGTGTATGGCATTCGCCTATCACCGGAAGGATGGGAGGGGCGCACGGGCAGACGGACGTCTGCACCGCACGGAGTGGAAATGGAGAGTCCTTCGCAGACCAAAATCCTTTGATGTAACATGTTTATAAGCATGCTATACGTTAGACATCATCATTCATCATCACATGGCATCAGCAGATATTCAAGTCAATCGTCAATCGTGGCAATCATCATTTGAAATCTAAATCAGTCGATGGATAGACAAGGGCCGTCCAATGCATTTTGTTTTTGCTCGATCCTGATTTATTTTGTGACGGCTACTTTGCATTATATACCTCTACATCTGAATATCTGCGTTTGCCAAGCCACCTTAACCCCACTCAGAAATTTTAATGTACAATCTTGACCAAGTTCTGCAGACAATTTCGACTACCAATTCAGCCAGCTTATAGATAACTATAAATAATCCTGTATGTCCATTTGAGAAATGTAAAGCAGCTTTAAACTAGAATGCTTAAATATAAAGTGATCGTTTTAATACTATAATGTTTCCATTGATACAATTATTGTGTTATTCCAAACAGCCATTGAATAACTAAATGTTTTCATGTCTGCTAATTATTACGGCTACAAACTTTATAGTGAAAATGTTGTAATTAGTAAGTGGATAATTATTACACATTGCGATTTCTAGTACAATGAACATATCGTTTAAGTTGGACAAAATAGGTGATTTAATATTAACATTATTTTCTAAAATGTTAGATTAATATCAGTATCGTCTGATAATAAATAAAGGCAACATTATTAAGTAACATTTATCAAGTAGGTGAAATAGTGAGGCCCTACTAAAAAAGGTTGTTAATTTTTTATTTGATTAACTTCAGTACAGCGCTGTTTTGCTAATTCTTCGTATCGATTTCGATTCAAATATCGTACCATGTGCATTTTATTGTCATCATTATCCTTTAGAACTCAAACCAGACAATATGGTTGAGTCGAAGAATTTGAACTTTGAATATAAAATAATCCGCAACACGGAAAAATTGAAGTTGCGCTGAACGTGATCCAGACACAAAGGACGTGTAAATTGAAAGCTGACAATAGGAAATAGCGAAAAGTATGTATTTCTAAACGAATGCGCACACAGTAGTCCCAACACTCATAATATTTTAAAAATGTTTTAAATTTTAAAACCTTTTTATTTGTTAGATTCGTCAACATAAACGGCAGGATATATCGTGCGACAATCTTTTTTGTAGGCGGATTTTGGCAGGCAGATGGGTTAGCGATCGCTGTTTGGCGAGTGGTAGATGCTACGTACTGCTCGTCTTCTTACATTGTATGAGCTAAGTAATGCTATGCTTTCAATATGCTGCTGGCACCACCTACACGACAAGACGCATTCGTGTCAGGTTTATTAGAATACCACTGAAATTGAAAGCTATTCTTTGAATAAAAATGTCGACTGTAAGACAGTGGGACTTGAACCCAAAAACTTTCGCTAACTGAACAAATTTTAATGATCTTTCCAATAGAGCTACCATTACTCTGCTGTTTCGACAAATTTGTTGCAGTAAGTGTTTAAAAGCTAGCGTAGTTTTATCAATGTTTTTGGTTCGAACATCCTTAGACAATGCTTTTACAAATATTCAATTCGGGGTTATATGCCCCGTATACCTAACGTCTTATGGGCTAAAACAACCGATAAGGTGCATATGGCGTGGTAGACCAAAACGCATGCAGCTTGGAGGTATGACTTTTTTTTCAGAGGCTGGACTACCCAAAAGTAGGACCTCATGAAGAGGGGGAAGAAACGAATTAGCCCAGCTGTGGGATCCTGGATCAATACTCTTGTTACCTGACCGGGGATCCAGGTCCCCAGAACCGCGTGATCTTGACCTGTTACTTAAGCCACTTGATATTGAGCGATATTTTCAGAGTTCATTTTCGTCTGAAGTTTTAATTTGACAAAGTAAAGTAATCATTTATTAAATATTTCTTATATTTTGATTTAATATTATTATATATTTCTGATAATATGTATATTTTTACAACGTATAATAACAAACTAATTCACACTTGGCGGCACAACTCGAGACTGCTGAATTGTTTCTATTTGTAATTCGCATTAAAGTTCATCAAGTATAAACCGTGCTACGAATTGAGGCTTTCAATTCAATGTCTATAAATGTATGTCCTCTAAAATGGCTAAGTCAATTAACAGTTAAAAACTCCTGAGGAGCTGATTGTCTTCATCACGCCTTAGTCCTGTATCAGTCCACTGTTAAACATTGGATTCTTCATAAGGGGGTTTTTGCCATTATAGTCACACTTGAGTGGCAAAAGGCAAATTATTTTTCACATGAAATGTCCCCATTTAAAATGTTATTTATCATCATCATAACCAATCTTATTAGTCTCTACTTCTAGAAAAGTCCTCTATGTAAGGCAGTTTGGCCAATAATAGTAAAAAGACGCTACTGTCTGACTTTTTTTAGCAGTAATCCTGTAGTAGATTCTCACGACAGCCATGGAAAGGAGAAGAAGTGGTGCTTTATTTTAATGAACCGATACCACACGACTTAAAATATTACAACTGTTTGTTTGTTACAAATATTACACTGAATGGGATATAGGCTGAGTCTACTTTACTTTCCCCAACTGTAATATGAAGAAAAATAAAAACCCAGTGCGGAGGTGAGACATGGATACGATATGGCATAGATCGAAAAGAAATAGACGATAGAGGAACACAAAGAACGCTTGTAAACTATATATCTGATACTCTTGAAGTGCAGTGAATACCGTAACCGGCGAGAGCGAGGCGAATTGAACATCAAGGTCTGTACCTACTACTTTATTTTTGTTTTTTATCTTATAAAAACTAGGATATTATTATGTATTATAAATAAGGTTTTAATCACGGTTAGTGTTTTTATCTAAAAGTTAGTGGCTGTTAAACACCTTGCTGTTGTTTCTTTTTTCGAAAACGGAACATCGAAAGCACATGAGTAAATATTCCTATTATTCATGTGTCGAAAGTATGTGATTACTTGCTCAGTGAGTATAACCATTAGAACCAAGATAATACAAAAAATATTTCTTTGTATTCGTTAGAAAATGGAATCTGGGACCGCTGCAAGATCCCAGGCGATACCTTGAAAGCGTGTACACTTATTCATCACAGAGGTCGTCAATAGTTCCTTAAAAGCCTCAAATATACAATGAATAGTAGTTTTAAATAATAATAATAGGAATTTAAAATACATGATGTAGGTAATAATATTTAAAAAGGAGTCGTGTTTTTAAAATATCAGCCCATAACGCTAGATTCGTTCTTAGAGTAGTTAAAAAAAATTAAGATCTATACTGCTGCGTTCCGCTACAGATGTTTTAAAATGTGATACAATTATTTTTTCTGTGTTTTTTAAATGCAGAGCATCAACTGCTTTATTTTTAAAAATGTTTTTTTTTTCTGTTTATTACCAACTCAAATTGGTAACTTTTGTTTATTTTTAGTTTTCGTTGGTAAATCAACTTCATTATAGGTACTTCGATAAAAAGTAAAATTTTCTCATATTTTTACAGACATTTGAGTTATAATTATCCTTTAATTATGTTCAACTTCAAAAGTAAAGTGTTGTAAAATACAAATGACAATAAAAAAGACACACACGTTCATTGGAAACCTCCTCTTTATACTATGCGTTAAATACAAGTGTTCGAGCCAACCCCAATCATAGCTTGTTTGATGTTTTCCAAACATTCAAACACAACATAAAGTTTAATTAACATTACTAACAAACATTTTGATAGCCCAATTTAGTTACAAGGATAGCTTTATCAGACAATTATCAACTCCACGTAGCGTTCAGCCACAAATGAATTGTATTACCTATCTCTATCGTTCAAGTTAACGATATTGTATAAACAATCATTTCCTGATAATATTACTAACAATTTAATGTTCAGTAGACGTCAGTTAAATAGAAGGTGCAACATTTTTCATTTCTACCAACTTTTAAGGCATTTTTATAATGCTTAGTAACAAAAGTGTACACTATATAAACTTGAAAAATTTTGTCTCAGGCGGGACACGAACCCGCATCTTCTCGCAAATTTTTCAAGTTTATATACTGATATTATAAGTGCAATTAAGTTGCTAAAATATCAAATAAAGTATAAAAGTGTACACTTTGAAAACTGTTATATTTGTGTACTTTGTATTATTGTTGTATGTTTGTATGGCTTAAGGATGGCAAATGGTTATAATAAATTAAATATATTTTATTCGTGCTTTGGAAAGAGTTTGCGTCCATCACGAAAATCACAAACATATTTTGCTATGCGGAAAAAAAATACTCTCCAGAAGTAGATGCTTGAAAGGATAATCCTAAATAAAAAATGTTTATTGGACACAACCTGAAAACTTGTTTTTTTTTAAAGTATCAGCTACCATTTCTTGTCGCACTATCAATTACTTTAATATCGGGGTGTGTAATATATAGTATAACAACATATCCTATAAATATCAAAACATATACAATCAAATAATATAATTTTGTTTAATATAACACTTTTTTAATATAATGATGGAAAGATATAAATTTATATTACATAATTTTAAAACGTATAAGTAACAGTTGGGATAAAATCATTTAGCATAATAACCGTTTAGTATAACATTCACATGATATAATGCTAAAAGCAAATAATTTTATTTAATATAATAACATTTACAATAACGTTCATTTACGATAACACTCTTTTTATATAACACTTAAAACAGATAATGTTTTCTTGATACAAAGTCGTCAGTATAACAGCCTTTAATCATCCCACTGCAGGGAAAGGCCTCCATCATTGAATTCAAGTTACCACAGCAATGATGGGTGTACTGGCATAATCACCACGCTTGCCAAATGCGGGTTGGTGATCACAAACCCGAGCAACGTTCGAAAATTCGAAACTTTTTGTTGCCCGACCCGGGATTCGAACCTGAGACCCCAAGATCTTGGCCCGGTATTTAAACCACTAGACCAACGGGGCGTCAGAGAACAAAGTCGTCAGAATGCAGAATTTAAAGATACCAAATAGGGTATATTCCGAATCTTTAAGAGTACGAAATGCCATTAATACGCAGGCAAAGAGGTATGCATGCATGTAAGCAGGCAAGCAAGCATGCTTGCAGGTAATCATCATGTATGCAAGCTGGCATGCATGCAATCATTCAGGCAAGCAGCATGCATGCAATCATGCAGGCAAGCAACATGCATGCAGGCAAGCAGCATGCATGCAGGCAAGCAAGCATGCATATAGGCAAGCAGGCAAGCATGCATGCATTTGTTTTGCTCTTCTCCGGCGCTGCGGGAAGTGCAGTCCTTCCGCCCTTGCGTACCAAATCTTTGGCACCCACACTCACTTCCGCAGCTTCGGCTCCTCAGCCGCTACAGCTAGCTCGGGCGCACGAGCTTCGTTACTGCGAGCGAGGAGTGCTTTTAAATTGCACTCTAGTGTAGGGCAGACAAGTACCACGGCGGAAAGACCACGGCGAGTCGGGATTCAACCAAATTCTTAATTTAAGCAATGTATGTCAGTCAGTACGGTTATTTCTTTTAATCAATATTTCAAACGTTTTTATCTCAAATAATATAAAAACATACAAATTTATAACAAATGAACGATTTATAAAATGAGTTTTATTTCAAAATGTTTTATTTGTTATGAATGTTATACTAAATAGTATTAAACAAACTGTATGTTATGTAAAGTAATCGTTATGTCAAACAAAATTATATCATGTATATGATTGTATATCACATGAGACGCACCCTTAATATCGTCCACTAACGCCAGAATCAAAAATTCATATTATAGAACATACGAGTATCAAGGCAATGCACTCATTACCAAAAAATCCTAATTCGTTTCAAAGGGTAAATAAAAGGTTGCTTTCAAACCGAAGCAGTCTCTTTTAGCCAAACCTAACCCGCAGTGATGTTTTAATTATCCACCCCGCCGGTTACATATCTCACAGAGAATACGTTTTATTTCTCCTTGTTTCGCATTAATTACAAGGGTTCACTTGGTACCCTTGCGAGGTAGGGTAACTCACCCATACATTCGCTAGGGTTTGTAGGATATGAGGATTTCTTGGAGAAAACTATAAGGCAAGGAAATTGTACTTGGATCTACATGTAATTTATTACTTCATTTTGTCAACCAACGAAAATTGTAAGAGGTTTTTGATGCGTATATAGGGCGTTCCCTGAATTGACCCGAGTTCGATTCTCTTAGACCGTGCATCCTAAGCAGGATTGCAACATAATGTTAAATTTATTATTATTTTTAAAACCAGACAGCTTCCTGAAGTACCTATATTTGTAGGAGAGCAATAAAAAACATGTTTAAATTGCTTTGAAGGTTTGGGATTGGGATTTTGTTTAATTAAAAAATATATTATACCTACTCAAATACCATATTGCGCCAACCGTATTTTGAAGTCAGATAATAATAAATAATAAATAATCTTTATTTGTAATAACAGTTTTTTACATAAACTTGACATTTACGTTAACAACTACATTAGATGGTGGAAAGGTAGTAAATACCACTACTAAATCTAATATAGCCGTGTCAATTCCACGTTATAGTATCGCGAGCAATACCTCAGTTTCCAAAAGGGACTTTAGTCCCTTTTTGGGATATGACTAGTTAGCTTTTGGGAATTGAGGGAATAAACCTGGTCCTAGCAGTGGTATATCTTTCTTATTTACCTTTTTTGTACTTCAGGCGAGAAAATGTAACAGACAGATAGACAGACAGAGTTACTTTTGAATTTATATAATATTAAGAACTATGAATTTTAAGAAGAACCAACAAAGTACACACCTCAAATAATGCAATAACTTTTAATGCTGATTAAGTATCCTAAATATGTAAGAGACATGCAATATGATTTCCTATCAAATTTTTCGATGTGGTAACACTACAACAACACACCCATATCGTGTTCGAAAAAGGAGAGTTTGCTTTACGTCTAGTTGCTCTTAACAAGTCGCGAAGATATTGGAATTCGGGAAAACTCGGATTGAGTCGGATCGAAGCTCAACAATTTGTTACCTGTGTCTCTACCTCATTCAAAGTGTATGCTAATTTTGCTGAATGCGAAACGTTTTGTTCTTTGCGTAGCCCTCTTTTATCTCAATTATTTACGAGGTTTATGGAAAACGTAAATTCGTAATAGTCTGAGCTTTGCGAAAAATCCCAAAAAATGTGTCTAATTCAGATAATGAAATAATGATGCTGGATTTTTGCTTGTCAACTATTTCATTAACTTATTGAATACCTACAAATTGACACGTCTTATTTGGACATATTTTACCCTGTAAATTAGTTTTGTATTAAACAGTAAAATTCATACCAATGTTAATTTACGTATAAATCTGTTGAATACTTTCTATATATTTTAACCACCTTCCCAATTTTAATATGTCAATCTACGAGACAAAAAACAAAATGACGTTTCTCTTGGTATAGCCCAGTACAAAAATGTCAAGATAAAGCACTTAGAAAATGTCTGCCAAAAATCTAAAATTTTTGATACGGCCGCCTAGCAACACTTTTTTTACGCGATGCGCATCTCATTCATTAATTACGATACTAATCATATTTTCTTGATTTTCCCTTTATACCTTAACAGGCCTAGGACCGTAAAAATTGAAAACTATATTGCGATAATTATTTTTGGGTAAAAACTTGACTTACATTTTTTTACTTCATAAATGGTCTCTAAATTTACGATACTGAACGCCTACAAAAATTTTAGAAAGTGGTTAAAATTTCATTCTGTATAATAATATGTAAAGCCTAGCAGAAAATATGTATATTTCAAATTGTTTAACTTTGCCTGAAACGTAATTAATTAACATTCTAATTAGCAACATTTTCTGGGAATCTATTAAATAAACTCCGTGCCGTTCACATAATTACGATATTTTTTGTTTATAAGTAGGTATTAATAACGAACTACAACTGACGTACATTAAGTAATATATGTATAATTATGTATTTACCTATGTTTCAGTAAATATAAGACGAGTTTTTGAAACAATAATAGACAGCCAAATACGAGGTAAAAAGACTTTATCAATTAGCTGATTCAAACTCTTTAGGTCACATATAGATAAATTTTTTTTTCGGGGTTTCTTTTATCATTATTCATAATAGATACCTTATTTAATACAAATATACGATATTTCAGTAATGCTACTAGAACCATGATCAAAGAACACAATAAATTACGATATTAAGATATACCATTTAAAACTCAATGTTTTGGGGTACCTACCTCCTGGTGGTACAACCTGGCCAACGGTATCTTTTTTTTTCTGACCAATAATGACGGCTAACAGATCGTTGTGCGTTGGTAGCCTTCGTAAGAGGCTGCCTCGATGCTACCACCTAGCAGCATATGAATTAATTAGACGTTATTAAACGCCCCAATGCGCGTTGGTCAGTAAGGCCCCGTTGGTCTGTAACGCCCCGACCAACGGGTCTAGTGGTTTAAATACCGGGCTAAGATCTCAGGGTCCTAGGTTCGATCCCCGGGTCGGGCAACAAATAGTTTCGAATTTTCGAACATTGCTCGGGTTTGTGATCGCCAACCTGCATTTGGCAAGCGTGGTGATTATGCCAGTTCCCATCATTGCAGTGGTAGGTAATTTGAATTCAATGATGGAGGCCTTTTCCCTGCAGTGGGATGATTATAGGCTGTTACTTTACTTTTTTTTTATTAAAATCGTCGGAGCTCAATAGTCGAGTCGGTTTTAGTATAGCAATGAAACGCAAGTGCGTTTATCCAATGAATGTAGACTTTTTTCAATTGTTAAGTATTAACTTCAATGTAATTTTAATCTCCTCCACCTTACAGCTTTAACTTGCAAATTTAAGGACAAGACACATTTCTCTAATTTTGGTTTTATTTTGTTTGTGAGATGATTTCATTCTTTGAAAAATACATTCTGCTTCAGGTTAAACTTAATCCCTAATAAGTGTTTTGCAAAACACGCAAGATCGAAACTTTAGTATTTGTATCGTAAATCAGAACAATATCTAAACATGGACCTTCTGTCATGATTCTGTCGCCCAACAAAAGGCAAGTGTCCCACACAAAAGCGATTGCGAAGCGAAACGACGTTATATAGGGATGTCATAGTCGGTAAAGTAAATATTCAAAACATATAATAATATTGTTCAACAGAAGGCAAACACAAAAAGTACTGCCAAAATAAGACAATGGACTGCTATGGAGCCTATCCTAGGCTGGAGATAATGGGGCACTAACTAACTATGGTAAAATATGAACCGTTAGTAAAATAATGCTATACTATACTCATAATCACAAAACTTTTCGTCTTGTTCCTACTGAATACTAAGAAAATATAGATTGAGGTTTTCATGTTTCATTTTCATTTTCATTTTCTTTAATAATGATATTAAGGACACTTTCCTGAAAATATTATTGCTTCTACGGTAATGCGAGCTAAAGTTAGAATATGATAGGCATACCATGGCCAGATAATAATCCATAAATCTGCTTTTTTACTTGAAGTGACTGTGAAGATTTCCTAAAAAAGTTTATATAGATTTTATTTATTCACAATATCTCTACAAAAGCCTCAACAACCCTATTCGGAGTAAATCGAGCGTAGATGTTATCGGGCGGTCTCCGGCCGGGGTCATTAAAATGATATTTGCTCGCCGTATCGGGACCAAATTGTCGTAGACTGCTAATGTTTCTGGGCGCAATCATCGTCTGAGAACTTAGAATAGCTACGGCGACTCTCCATCCATATTCTTATGCCATAATCCAACTATCCCTCGCGACTTCATTTCCAGATAAAATATAGCCTATGTGTATGTTTACTGAACTTGTAAACTATTATTATGCAGAAAACCATATCAAGCCCTTTCAATTTGAAAATAAAACATGTTTTGAGTATAAATTAACCTACGAGTAGGTAGTTATAAATAAATTGGTGATTTAAAAGGTAAAAACGCGATGTTTAGACGCTTATCCTATTGTGTTTTGCATAATGCCGTGATAGACATTGTTTGCAAAAATAGATCTTGAAATAGACTGGTTTCATTATCTAAAGGTCAAATGGTAGTACCAAGAACAATGGTTGCGCGTAGGTTCTTTTACTTAGATCACAACAAAGCTTTATATTCATAGCAATCGTAATAAAGGTTGACACAGCTTTCAACCCCAAAACAAAACAATATGGACTCACCTCTACATGTTTTCTCATCCACATTAATTGAACAAATAGCAAAATATATTTTAACTATCAAATTCTATTATTTAACTGCAAACTTCTGTGGCAGAGCTGATAAAGTCGGTATCATATATATAAATATAACATTGTTATATCTTTGTTATTAGACATTTGGTGACCACAAAAGATCCCCGTTGAGGTGACTTAATGGGTGTCCTTGGTTTTGCACTAAGTTAAGGCCGACCGTTTCAAAACCGTTTATACCCGTATTCTTATATAGCATGCGTTGTTTTGTATATAATTTTGGCTTTGTTATTCTTATTGTTAGTAAATTTAAGGTGGTCTATTAAGCCAGGCTGTATAGTGCTGATGAAAATTGATTAAGAAACTCAATGATTTCAGAAGATTTACTCCAAACTGCATAGTTGCGAAAAAGCAATCGACGATTTGAAATATATTATTGCTTTATCTTTTGATATTACGAGTACAACAACTATAAGTTTCATCTTTCAGTTTGGTACCTGCACTTAGCATATGCTCATGATGGTGTCTTGGGAACCCCTTGGTGATATGTATGATATTTCGTTACCGATAACCGATCAATTAAGTATTGAATTATTTATCTCAAACTCAAATTGATAATGTTGATTATTTTGAAATAGAACTTGTCGCTTAGTTTGCTACTTTAGCTGCCTTTGTGGCTATGTTGAGTTAGCCACGTGACCTTTTCAACTGTATAACATTTCTAAATACACGAACAAAAAGCTTTCTCGAATTTTTCAAATGTTCCTAGACTTGTTATGTTGTTTCATATTTTAACTCCAGCATAAATCTTTGTACCCATTACACCATCAGTTAACTCGCCTATTCTAATATGTGTCAGACTTGATGAAGGTCTGCTCTTTCAACAACAAAAGGATTTTAACCGAAATTATTATGTTGGGTCGGTTTTTTATGATTCATATTCTAATAAGTCGCTATTTATTCATATTAATGCACACAACACGCACAAAGCTGTAATCTTCCTATATTCATATAGTGGCAAGGATATTTATTCTTAATGTGCACTTATCACTTTTTTACTTTCACCCTGTTTTATTTTCACCTTGTTTCTAAACTGTTAGTAAATATTTATATGCAGACATTCGGACATTAATTTAAAACAATGGCAATGGAAAATTTCTATTCTCAGCATTTTAAGGAAGAATACCATATTCTTAATTCGTTTACATAAGTTGTATATTAATAGCCTCCCTGTATTGATATCAAATGTGTATGGCTTGTAATATCAATTCAATTTGTAAAAGGTAGTAGTTACATAATATTACTTTAGAAAAAAATGACATATTGGCCTTACACAAAAATTACTAGAAAGTTTTCGTGGCAATACAAAGTACCTACATATTTTTAGCATCATAAAAAAATATTAAACATTCAATTATTATAACTAAAATTATTGAAATCTTTTATCACAGTGGCTGTCAGACATCAGATTTTACATTCTTGTTCCAAATTCACACCTACGTCAACCACATAAGATACTGCTGCTTATCCCATTATACTGTTGTCTGCTCATAGATTAATATTAAGCGTTTTATCTCATCATGTCGCTGTATGTTACCCTTGACACAATTAACAAACCACCAAAATTTTTTACTATCATTTGAATTTGCCTCGTAAGTCATAAGTAGTCCTGTTATTTATAGCCAGAAGGTTGGTCTGTTGGAAAATGGTTGGTCATTTTGTGAACCTCAAAATATGGTCGCCAAAATAAAATTTCATACCGCAAAATAACTTGCCATCCTCAAGGAAAGATTTGACCTAACCCGCAAAAATTCTTCCGGGCCGGTTGGTTTGAGTATAAATTCGTGCGTACCATTATTTTGTTTCGGTCGACTTATAAAACTTTCCGACGAAATGTCAAACGCATGTGTAGAGTAGAACGCAAACTTATTAGGGCCGGAGAAATTGTTAAAGGTGGGTGTTTGTCATTGTTTCCAAATTTAGATATGGTTGACATTTGTGTACGGTTTAACTTGCGTTATGATTGTGAACAACGACGAACAAAAGCCTTTCATGTTAAAATTAGAAATATGATAATAAAATGTTTTAGTGCTTCAATTGATATTCCCATTTAATACCAAGGTTCATAATTATTAAATGGAATTATCAATTTAAGTTATGATAGCTTAAATAGCCCAAATTAGCCCACTGTTGGACACAGGCCTCTCTGGAAGAAGGATAATATAACTTTAATCACCATGCTTAGTAGGTGGGTCGTCAATCGTAAATTTCTGAGAAGTCACCCATAGAAAGAGAACAGGTGGTACGGTTTTGCTTTTGTATCGGCAGCAAACACCTTAATGCACTGACTGAAGTTAGGTAACTGTAATTTGTAGAACTGCCTTTAATTATCCCACTGCAGGGCAAAGACTTCCATCATTGAATTCAAGTTACTATAGCAATGATGTACAGGCATAATTACCACGTTTGCCAAAAATTGGTGAGGATTGGTGATCGCAAATCCGATGGGCCCAATGCCACTTTAGCTCAGAAATGCTTCGATGTGGATTAAATATAAGTGGTTCTTTAAACAATCTATTTCGTTGCACCTGACCGTCGTCTGTCATTAAATCTTGCAAGTCCAACAGGCCAACATCTTGGCATAGACGCTTTATTTACGAGTATTAAAGTGAGTCTGTCATAAAAAAGTACATAAACGAGTATAATGATACTTTTCTTATCGGGTTTAAATTATTATAATATTTATACATGTTTAGTGATTTTTTAACAAGTAATAAAACCTTGTTATTTTTACCAGTATATAAACTTGAAAAATTTTGTCTCTGGCGGGACAGTTTTTTTAAGTTTATATACTGGTATTATAAGTGCAATTATGTTGCTAAAATATCAAATAAAGTACTTGTTATTTTTTTTTCAGATTGTATTGTGGTTCTATATAATAAAAATGTGGACAACATCACATACATTGTCCTGATCCCAATTTGAATAACTATTTAAAGCATTCGTATTATGGAAACCAGAAACAACGAAGGTACCACAAACACCCAGACCCGAGAAAATTTAGAAAAACACATTTTTTCTACATTGACCCGTCCAGGATCGAACCCGGGACCTCGGAGCAGGCGACACCTTGAAAACCGGTGTGTATGCCACTCCGCCACGGAGGTCGTCAAATAATAGTAGCTAAGACATTTATCATTTGCAGTCAGTGAATTGAGACCATGTCGGTCACATTTTGTTCGAGCGCAGACCACGAGGGTGGCAATTTACTACTGCTGTACAAACAGGGTCACCGCATTTCTGCGGCGTGCGGAACAGTAATCCAATTTGCGTCCGGTACAGAACCTTCCGACTGATACGTGTGGCTTAACAGCGATGTGCTAACCAAATTGTTTCTACGTAGTATCTGAGTATATATTTAACCGTGTCCTGTGGTTGCAGCCTACAATAGAAATGTAGCTTCAAAAATGTAAAAAAAGTGCAATTAAAAAAAAATTAGCTTCTCTACCGTTACTCAAACTACGATTTTCAACCCTCCCGCCAAGCGATAAACATGATATTATGTAATATTATAGCTGTTACCCGCGACTTTGTTCGCGATAAAGTTCTGTGATAAAAACATTTGTTTTACACAATGGCAACCGTTTTAAGCATAAAAAATGCACCATACTATTTCTTTACCTCTAGGCGACCACTTTAACAATCAAAAACAAACATAGTAATCCCACGGAAACCGATAAACTTTCCAGGATTTTAAGCAGTATGCTATTCTTGGTCATTCACCAACTCCCTGCCAAAATTCATTCAGATCTGTTCAGTCGTTTTGGCGTGATTGTGTAACAAACATCCATAAAAATATTCACATTTAAAGTATTAGTAATAAACTACAAATTTAAATTAAAACAATTAATTTATCAGAAACATAAAAGAATATAGTATAATGGTGCAAACACGATTCGCTCTCTAAATAATTATCGTCCGCTATGCTCCTATCCATGCAATATGAACTAACTGTATCTAAAGTTTTTCACATACTGCCATGGTTTGTCAACTTTGTTTATGGTATGATAAGTTCCCGAGCAGCTAATAGTTGTGAGGTTTTTAATTAAAATAGTAAGTACTTAAGTTTTAATTATTAATTGTTAATTTTAGAGTAGACCTGTAATGGAAGAAGTAAATCCGAAACAATTATGGACATCATTTCGATGACGTTGATCTATTTCATAACCAACTTGTATTCACTAGAGCCTTTCTTACTAGTATACCTACTGCAGAAACCAGATTATATCTCTGTTAAAATAGACGGTACTTACTTTGATTCTTCTTTATTGCAATGATTACACTTAGATCGTCAAATTAACCACAACAAGGGACATAACGATTTGAATCTAAAACGTTCCAAATTGTCAGAGCAGCGACACAGCAAATAAATGCGCAGCATTACTAATGCGTACGAATAATCATCGTATCACTGCAAACTTTAGTCATTGAAACGCCGTCTAATAAACCTGTAACCTGTGTGTACGTATCAACGTAGCACACGTCACCTGATTGTTAGTGCTGTAATTTTACCCAGCTCTGTATTAAATTTCAACTTATTCTGTTCAGCTGTTCTGGCGTGATTGAGAAACAAACATTCGCTTAACTTACGCTTTTATAATATTTGTAACCTGTTTTTGTTTATTGTCACATTTTTATGACAGTGCCGATTAAACTGAAATATAGCTTAAAGTAAAGTAAAAATAATAGCCTATATAATCATCCCACTGCAAAAAAAGGCCTCCATCATTGAATTCAAGTTACCATAGCAATGATGGGTACTGGCATAATCAACAGGCTTGCTAAATCCGGGTTGGTGATCACAAAAAAGTTTCAAATTTTCGAACATATCTCGTTTGAAAATTTGAAACTCTTTGTTTCCCGACCCGGGGATCTAACCCGGGCTAATCTAATAAATAAGCTTACTTTTCCTTTATTATTTGGTAAAAAATAATGTTTTTGTATACCTACCGTATTATGTCTTTATTTTTTATTTTTTTTAATAATTAATTAGTACCATAGCTTGTCGTAGTACTACAGACAGACAAGGGTATTCCGTCTCATACCTACCGTATGCTGTTTTAAAATTTTTACACTGTGTCAGATTTGCAGAGTGCTAATAAGCGGCCCTAATTTCTTGATCGGAAGGGTCTCTCGGAGTGCCATGGGAGCGTTTTCTTGAATAACTTTACCGTTAACATAACCATTTCCCTTTTGGATTGTATATAAATGGGTTTCGGTCGACAACTTAGAGTTTCCATAAAACATTTTTTTACTTACTTTCTTTTCCAAAGTTGGCATATAGTTTCATGGAAAAATTAGTTTGTATTTTTGTATATGTTAATAATTAATTTACGATTGATAACTATCAAATAGTACGGCCGAGGTACACGAGTTCTTGAGTGGAGACCGCGTCTCAGCAAACGTAATGTAGGACGCCCTCAGACCAGGTGGAGTGGACTGGATGCGAGAAGCCGAGGATAGATCTAAGTGGCGTGCAATTGGAGAGGCCTATGTTCAGCAGTGGACTGCGATAGGCTGATGATGATGATTATGAAGTAGATCCTACTAAATTTTCTCTAATACAGACTATTTTATGTTTTTAACATCAACTTATAATAGGTAATATACATAACTAGTTACCTTTCCAATATTAATAATTCTTCATGATTTAAAGTGCTTATTTTGTGCTCCTTCAATTGCTTCTCTATTATTTGGCTCATTTTGGTTTTGCTTTATTATTCTTCCCCAACAATTTCTGTCAAAAATAAATTTTAATAAACGCCTTTTGCACTGTCTTTCTACCTTACCTAATATAAATGAAAATGTTCCTCATCGTCAATAATATTATCGTCAATTTTCCGTTATAGTTAATTTATTTCTGTTAGTTAATAAACCCTTCGTTAGAACGTCGTAACTCATTAAGCTAGTAAATAGAAGTAACTTAAATAATATAAACCGTTGATGATCACAAGGGGTCATCCATAAATACGACACCCCCTTGTTTTTCGAAAATTCCCATACTGTTTTGCTCAAGGCCACCAAAAGTAGGACCCCCCTCCTTAATGTGTGACGTAATTAGTGGACGGCCCCTAAGCAGAAAATCCTGTCGAGATTCTTAGAAAATTACAATTTAAATGCATTAATATAAATAGCTAGCTGTTGCCCGCGACTTCGTACGCGTCGATTTCTATTATTATGATCGCGACTATTTTTGCAACATTTTTCAGTCATGCTTCGCCTTCCTCGATAAATGGAATATCCAACACAAAAAAATTTTTTCAATTCGAACCAGTACTTCCTGAAATTAGCGCGTTCAAACAAACTACGAGTAACAAACTCTTCACCTTTATAATATTTGTATAATTGCTGTAGTAACTTGAATTCAATGATGGAGGCCTTTTCCCTTCTCTTCCTGTCGTAACATGAGTCATTTAGTCACCTAAATGAGTAGGTACTGTCAGAAGATAGGCAGAAGCCTCTTCACTCTAGAATTGGCCAAACTGCAATCGCCAACCCGCCTGCCAAGCGTGGCGATTATGACAAATCCTCTTTTTGGCGAGGCTTGTGTCTCGCAGTTTAATGATAGGCTGGTGATGAAACCACGGGATGACCATGATATACTAACGAGGTTAAGTTCACTCTAAGAAAGCAATTTCACTTTTCGTGACAATTTTTGGTGTAAATAATTCAAAACAAGTTTCAACTTACATTTATTTTATTCAATGTGCACAATTAACGAGTAGCTCTGGATATTTCTTTACAACTTACAATACTGACTCTTAATACAGGTTACACTTTGTTTAAACTATTCTGGGTAATATTTAGTTTAAGGTAAATTGCTATTGTTTAGAGCTCTAGCACAAAAAACTATCGACTTCGAATCGTTTGCGTATCAAAAGCAAACGACACAAAGTTCGTGCTTTGTTTTGTAGTTCTCGTTTAGACCGCGCGAGCGCTGATTAAGTTTTCATACTAAATATTTCGAAGGCGATACGAACACACAAACGATTCGAATTCGATAGTTTTTTGTGCTAGACCCACAGAGGCCTTATTTCGGAACGCGGTACACACACGGTATATATATATATATATGACCTATTCACATACTCTTTTTTTTAGTTTGATTCATGTTAAGATTGGATAAATTTTCGAAAAATGCAATGACCAATTTTACTAATTTATTTTGTATAAATATAAATCCTTTGTTACCTTAAAACAATTAGACAGCTTCACCAACAGAAATCTATGCCTGCTTCACCAAAAGAAGAAAGAACAATATATATTATTCCATTGTGCCTCGTGCCTTGTCCAGTCTCAAACTTTAAATAAGTACATAACAAATTATTTTATCTTAAACTAAATAATACCAATACGTGGGTACTGTGGATAGAAAACTGTTAATATAAATATAAGTTAGTCTATAACATTATATTTTATTACGTTAAGATAATATTTTGCGTACAATCAAAACATTAATGCGTTATTTACAATTTAAGCTTATTTATAATTTTACACACATTATAAGACTTGAAAGAAATAGTACTGTAACAAAGAAGAGAACAAAGTTAATGATGAAACAGAAAGTATTAATTACTATACCTATTGCTGTTGTCTGTTTCTATAAATTGTTCCAAGTGACCTAAATATGCATACAAGTTAAAAATGCTAACCAGATTTTATTTACAAAATGTATGAAACTGCTGTATCTTTATTAAATACTAGCTATATTTATTTCTTAACACTAAACGTAACCTGGAAGCACACAGAAATATAGATAGATACATTAATTACATTTATTTTACACGTTTTAGGTTACTATAATAGAAAAGATTATTTTGAGGCAAAATTAAATAACCAGAAACCATAAATACAGTATAAAACTACACATTCAAGTCCGCAAGTAATAGTAAGAGCCCTTAAAGATGTGTTATACCTTAGGGCCACCTAGCGATCCCTTACTAGCGATGGGCGTTATTAACCGTAACTGGTTATTTAAGCAATTAAAAGCCCGAACAGTGATCACATGTTATCCGCAACAACAATAACTAGTTAGATTCATAACGCCATTCAAACGATCGAAACTGATGCTTCGCTCCTATTGGTCGCAGCGTGATGTTATATAGCCTAAAGCCTTCCTCGATAAATGGCCTATCCAACACAAAAAGAATTTTTCAAATCGAACCAGTACTTCCGGAGATTAGCGCGTTCAAACAAACAAACAAACAAACAAACTCTTCAGCTTTATAATATTAGTATAGATATAGTAGCTGCAATACAGACATAATTTTGCAATTTACCATTTATAAAGTAAATATCTAAACAAACTAAACCTGAATTTGTAAAAACACAGTCCTGGTTATTTCAGTAATCTATAAAAAATAGCTTGACTAACTTGAATATATAAAAAGATTACACATACAGTCAACTGCTTTCAAAGAGTGTGTGTTTAACTATGAGAACTTTATTGTGGTTATTACAATTAAACGGTATGTTGATCATTCGATAAGTTTGCAAGCTGACTGTACTGTATTATTGTGGTATGTTATATACAAAAGCTTACATATACTTGTAAAACTTCTTTTCTTTTGAGTAAAATAACATAATTCGATCTTAAATAATTTCATTAGTACCTATTCCAACGCTTTCGATGTTAAATAAGCTCTATTTTAATTTTAATTTCGAGAATGTACTTAATCGAGCTTCGAAATGGTTCTAAAAACGCGGAAAATAACTTTAACTTTTACAGTAGACACTTTTAATAGTACTAACAATATAGATAATTTCTTTCGGAAATACAAAGTCAAAGTGCAAATACAAAGTGTTTTATTATCTGAATGACCAAAACATACTCAGAAAAAGTATCGAATTTAAAAGATGCTTTACAGTTTTTACTCAGCTTACTAAAATATTTTAAAATAAATATACGTTTGCCGTATCCCAAACGTTGCAAATCAGCTTCAATATACTCAACGATCCTTATAAAACTTGAGA
This sequence comes from Anania crocealis, assembly GCA_949315895.1. Classification (NCBI taxonomy): domain Eukaryota; kingdom Metazoa; phylum Arthropoda; class Insecta; order Lepidoptera; family Crambidae; genus Anania; species Anania crocealis. Next base: position 6,376,468 of record OX438863.1, read on the forward strand.
TTATATCGAGCCAGCTTTGGAGTTGAACATTACATCATCATCATAAAATATTTCACCCGTTTCAGAGTGAAATAATCTCTACAACGAATCGGTAATACTGGCTACAATGTTTTTTATGTCTCTCCCATTGCTTCTCTGCGAATCAAATTTGCATTAGCCTCCTTTATTTACCCTTTCTTATCAAAGTAACACAAAGGCGTTGTGTTACATTGGAAAGTTTTAATGTAAAAACTTCTGAAGCTATTTGCATACCAGTGAGTGGTTACTGTCAATCTCTATCAGACGTAATGGTTGTGTCTGTCACACCCATTACTCAAGACCCACAATTAAAGTAACTATAGTAAGTAGTATAAACTAAACATTTAGTTACGTTTTTAACTAGTCGTACTGTGCAGCATTTGCAACGAATGCCTGTCCCCTAATTCGCGTAACCAAATCGTATCACAATCGTTATTAAACGACAGGTTTTTGACAGTTCTAGTATGGGCTAAATGTCAAAATCGTCCAATTTAATCACGATCGAACTGCGATTCGGTTACGCGAATTAGGCCCCTGATTGCATTATTTAATCAACATGTTTAATGGGTGGTGGTAACATATCTGTATAATATAAGCAGGTCAATCTTCAAACAGTAACAACGATGTTACAATGTACCCTTTACACAATGTCTAATTTATTGTCGCAAACAATTAATGCCACTCCTAATGTTTCTACTTGCCGCTTATCTGGTCCTCTCGATTGCTACATTGTCCGGGATATGTTTTTCTCCTATAAACAACACTATACACATATAATACAAGTTGGGTAATGATTTAGTTCACGTTATAGGCGTACAAGAGCCTTCGTAACACTTGAGGCCAGGCTCACAAGTCCCTCTGAAGCCTCCGCAGTCCTCTCCAAGTGTCCTCGCGCATACTTTGCAGCATCTGAAATAAAAATTGTACATGTTACATTGCATTTGTTTCAATAATAAGTTACCATCTCGGTGATACATTTATGATAATAGATATGGAGCATTTTATATAAAAATGTTATGTTACAATTGTAGGTTTTACCATTAAAATTGGTTAAAATCTTATCATATTATCAGCCCCTTACTCTTAGATTAGATTATGATTTGTATGGTAGGTTTCGTGATAAGGATATTCATGTTATTACAATTACAGAAATCCAGAATCTGTTCTCAAAATGATCAGTTACATTGTTGTGTCACGAGACATTCCTACTCGTATATTATTAGAAAAATAATGCCTAAATTACAGAACTCCAGAGTGGATCATAAAGGAGCTCTCCAAACATTATTAGAACATCAAAACTACGACACAAACGACAAAAATCCCTAAAGATAATTGATTCAGTGTTTATAATATCTTCCTTGTTTTTTATGAGGTACGGGTTTCTACCATAGGTATACCATTTAATTCAAGCGCCATGATCACGGTTCTTCCGTATCATGGCGCTTTCAAGAGTGCCGAAACGGTAGGTACATGATAGAAACCCCAAATCAATTAACTTTAGTTATATGACTATGAAATTTTAAATCACAAAAAACATTGTTTTGCTTAAACCAAAGATTTTGGTTGAATTATTTTTATCAACCATTTAGTCGATGGGATAGAATGTGAACCGAAGATTTCACGAGTGAAACGTGACTAAGTATAAAGTCTCTTCTAAAACTGAAAATACTCTCACAACACAAGGTTTCGACTACACGTCCAATTTAGTATAACAATTTACTTTCAGTTGTGAAACGGAGGGTAGGAAATAAAAACTACAAAGTTGTTGCTTAACCCAAATAAAAACTTATCGTGATTGAACCCAATTTAGGTGATTTTTATTCGAGTTTCTTTATATTACTGTCTCCATTTTTGTTTGCATCATTTTTAAGATGCAGGGTTTGTTTTATGCTTTTGGTTTCTGGACTAAGATATAATAATAATATCATAAATATATAGTGGATTACAGAAATATTCTTAAGTACTTGTTGTAGGTATATGATAACTTTATATGGCTCTAGTACTGTAAGTACGCCCCATTGGTCAGGTGGTTTAAATACCGGGCCAGGATCTCGGGGTCTCTGGTTCGATTCCCGGGTTGGGCAACCAAAATGTATAATTTTGGTACATTGCTTAGGTTTGTGATTACCAACCCGCATTTGGCAAGCGTGGTAATTATGCTAGAAGGTACACATCATTTCTGTGGTAGCTTGAATTCAATGATGGAGGCCTTTTCCCTGCAGTGGGATGATTTTAGTACTACCCTTAAATACAGATCAAGAAGGTAGCGTGGAATGCTTACCAAAATTTATTTTATTTTATTTATTTATAGCTGGTATTTTATAAACTGCCCTACATAATGTAGCATGACCCGTAAATTCGGTCGTTCTGGTTTAAGTATATGAGAATGTAGAGTAGAGATTCCTCATCATAATCATAATCAGCATACATAAATCCGCTGGACACAAGCCTCTCCAAAAGAAGAAGTTTTCCATAATCGCCATGGTAGTCAAGCGATTTAGCGATTGTTTTCCAATAGTAGAGAGTAGACGCTGCTGCCTATTTCATTCTAGTGGTACCTACCACTACAGAGTACCTACTCTATTAGTCGTCTTTTACAAACTTATACGGGGTAATTCTGTCCTATCATTATGCCATAATCACACAGTGCCAGAGTATTAGTATTTCGTGTCTAGTAGTAACAACTTATAAAAAAGAACCATTGCTCGTATGCAATTAAATGGAGTAGAATACTAAAAAGAACAGAAATTTAAGGCGAAAAGTTTTGTACAGATGTGTCTTTTGTTTAAATCTTGATAATGGGCTAGCGAAAACAGGTTTATAGTAAAAGTTTCGTAATTGCATTAGCCGTTCAACCGACTTCCTTATTTTGAAGTTCACGGTGAACTTACGTAAGTGGATCAGTCCCTTGGTGCTCAGTAAGCTTCTAATAAAGTTTATCGTTAAAAGCCAATAGCAATTAGCTTGGGATTTTGAGATCTGATATTTCTTTTACTGTTCTTCTGTTACTGAAGCTAAGATAAATCTTTTTTTTCTGAAGCCAAGCAGACATGTAAGAAAGTCTTTTTATTGTTAACTTATGTTTTTGAATCGTTATAAAAGCACACATAAACTGTACTAGCATTAGCTCGTAACTTTGTCCACGTGAACTTCAGTTTTGGGTTCAGAGAGAAGCGAATAATGTGTGCTGAATAAAATAGATATTATGTGTTAAAAAAAAAGAGCGCCAGTGTCGTCTGTCACGTGATTTACAAAATAAAAATTGTAGGCCGAGATGCCGACACTCATAAAAAAATATTTCACAAGCTCGTCAAGTTCCAAACTATTTCTTTATATTGGCCATACATGCTTTTTTTTAAACCCATATTAATAATCAGTAGCATATTTCTATTTGGGGTTGTCTTAAATAATACATGCCAGTATAAGTTAACCCAGAAAATGTCGGAGGCGCGTCTACTTGACCCAAATTCACGGCAGACACGCTGTGGGCTATAATGCATGATTGTAATTTGCTATTTTTAGAGCACGGACATATTTAATTTCGCCGAGTGATTAATGGCCTAGCGCTGAGGATACCTGTATAAAAACACTTTGTTTGATAAAATAATTAATGTACTTAATACATAATGGTCCACTTACGATGATTAAACAGTGTTTCGTGTTAACTTAGTTCAGCAAATATCATCAGTTAAGAAAATTTATCTTCCATTGATCTCATCATCATCAGTCTTTATCAGTCCACTGCTCTAGTATAGGATACCTACCTCTCTAAGATCAGAAGGTTCGGTGGTATTTTTATTTATTAATTCATTTAATTCAGGCAACAGATTAAGAAATACAGGCCCATAAAATAAATACCTTACAGGCTAAAATACACACTACTAGTTTTATCCTACCAATACAGGCTAGCAATCTAGACCGGCACTAAACATGTTTTTGGAACCTTATGCATGAACTATAAGTCTAACTCTAGCTCTGACTAGATAGCTCACGTAGCTACTGCTAAAATAAAATGAGTTTAACTTCTTAAAATATTGAAAAATTAAGCTGGTTCATAATGCTGAAATACAAAAATAGTAACTAGAAGTAAATAAAAAATAAATTCATTTTTTTTATAAAGGTTTGACACTCGTATGTTGCCGTTTTGTTAAATTTGTTATGCGACCTTGGCTCAAACCCCATTATGAGTTTAAGTATCAAAATTGAAACTAATCATTCGAAAGTAAAAATAATACTTAGTTAGGTAGGTACTTAAAAGGTTTACTAAAAAGTAAATATGAGAATAGAAAAATTTTACCAAACTGTAGAGTCCGGGAATAGTTAGAATACTACACTGTAGTCGACTAGCTCCAGTCTCCCCTAATTTGTATGATTGGCCAGTAAGTAAAGCGAAGTAAAAACTGTTTTAATGCATTTATGAATTAAAGTCATGTTATAAAAGGAAGTAAAATATTAAAATAGGATTTTACATAATTATACTACATTGAATTTTACATAATTAACGCCCCGTTGGTCTAGTGGTTTAAATACCGGACCAAGATCTCGGGGTCCCAGGTTCGATCCCCGGGTCGGGCAACATAAAGTTTCGAATTTTCGAACGTTGCTCGTGTTTGTGATCACCAACCCGCATTGCAGTGGTAACTTGAATTCAATGATGGAGGCCTTTTCCCTGCAGTGGGATGATTATAGGCTGTTACTTTACATTTTTAACTTGAATTTTCCAACTGTGTAAGTAGTTTTTTCCAACTGTGTAAGTAGATCTCTCTCCCGCCATCTGACCGATCATTAGCTGTCAAATCATAATTATCGTCTAATTGGTTGGCAAACCGGCATGTTCAAAGTGATGTAATAACCTGCAAGTAGTAGTGCCGATTATAGATCTATCGATAGTCGATACTACCGAAAGTTGTGTTTGTCTTTCCTGCAGTAGTATTGGTTTGAGTTTGTAGTTTTTTTTTTTGTTGTCATAAATCCTAACTCATATTTTAAATGTGAAAGTGGATTGTTTGTATATTTGTTATGCTATTACGCCTAAGCAACTAACCTTATTTACGTGTTTTTCACGCGGGCAGAGCCACTGTAGAGTGAAAAGCAACGACTTTCAAAAGAAGACTGCATGATTATCTCATTGAAAACTTCTTTTACTTAATTCAAGAATACCTAAATAGACAATAATAGCGTACGCAAAGCAATTTTATGTGGTGTTTATCTTTCATCTGCTCTGTAATTTAATATGTATACCTACTAATAAGACAAACTGTAAAATTTTATATAAATATTTGCATGCTTAATTTTAAGTAGATTTTGACGGAAAATTTTGTATTATTTCACCATATCTTGCACTCGAAATTTATGCAAATAAACGATATCATTCCTTCATTCATCATTCAAGCAAGTACTTGTAAAAGTAAAACCACAAATAAAGCTATATTTTACACATGTTCCGATCCGCTGTGACTAATTATATGGATAATTGTTTTTCTTATAGGCATCGAAATATTTTTATCGGCATCAGCAGATTTTTACAAATACTTTTAAAGAACAGCATAATGGTTTTCACAATAGCCGTATTTACACTATACGTAATTTCTAGATTTAGCTTCAATACTTATGATTCGAGCTAATTTTCAGTATACAATTTTAACATAACTATTAAATTGTGCCCTACTTAAAAAGCAAAATAAAATCATTTTTATTGTACTAAATTAAGTCATCGTTACTATCGATAGGTATTATAGGTAACACCACCACTACACTAAGCCAATTATGTTGTTTCCTGGATCAATAAACTACCAAACGATATCAATGAACTGTTCGACAGCATCGTAGCAACAATGGGTTTACTCCCTTTTCGGTCAGGGATTAAATCTTTCATTAATGCTTACAGTTCCGTTTACCGAATTATAATTGTAATCCATTCATTTTTTGCATTCTACAAATTTCAAAATTTTGGAAGGATAAAATCAAAAAATAACTAAATGTTTTGACCGTCGTCCATCTATCTTTTGACTCTAGGATACCAATTTTACGAGTAAGATATTTTATTTGTAGAAAAAGCTTTATTATACAAAAATTAAATTTGTTTCTACATTTCGAGCTTAAACACGAACTCAAGATTGATTCGAAGAGTCAATTTGACGCTTTCTGCATATTTAAGGGGCATAGACACTGAAAACAAGTCAAGTTACCCGATTTTTATTTATAACTAGGAAGTAAAACTTGATAATTTTCACAGTGAGAAAGTCAGCGTTGATTTCGGGGTTCCACAGGGAAGTGTTCTTGGCCCGACTCTCTTTTTAATATACATAAATGAACTTTGTAACTTTCAGGATGTCGGGGGTAAGATCTTTGCTTACGCTGACGACACTGCGATTGTTTTTACCGGCAAAACCTGGAAGAATGTGCAGGCACTGGCTGAGAAAGGTTTGGCTAGAGTGTCCGAATGGCTTGAAGAAAATCTCCTAACGCTGAACATTCAGAAAACTAATTACATCTGTTTCACTCCTTATACTAAAACTCAGCCAGATATTCTCATTAAAATTCACAGCTGTCTTAGTCCTGGTAACATGACTTGCGGTTGTCCTATTATTGAAAAAGTTGACCAAACCAAATATCTTGGCATTATACTGGACCAACGGCTCAGCTGGCACCCACACCTGGATTTGTTGATTGCTCGTACTAGAAAGCTCACATGGGTTTTTATGTCATTACGGCAGCTGATGCCCATTAATCTTAAAATCTAAATTTACAAAGCCCTGGCCCTGTCTATACTTAGCTACTGCATTGCCATTTGGGGAGGATCTAGTAAGACACACTTTCTTGACTTGGAGAGAGCGCAGAGATCGCTTATCAAGGTTATATGCTCTAAACCTTTTAGGTTTCCTACTAATACTTTGTACAAAATCAGTGGTCTTCTTACTGTCAGAAAACTTTACGTCTTAAACGTTATCCTACATCGTCATAGAAAATTAACCTATATAGAGACACCTAAAAGAAGAAAAGATATTGTGATGCCCTCCTTTAGGGTACAGCCTTTGCTAGAAGGCAATACATTAGTCAATCCACACACATTTATAATAAGGTAAATAAAATACTGAAGGTATACCCCATGCAAGCTTTTACCTGTAAAAAAAGGGTTACTAAATGGTTGGATACTCTAACTACAACGAAGTTGAAAACCTATTTGTTAGGGGCATTTAAACATAAGGTACAAATAACCTAACTATACCTTACCTTATATTTAAAAGATATTAAACTACAACTATCGCTCATCCCATACATGCAGGTACTGATAATACTAGGTATTTTTCTAGGATGTGTGTTTTAAATTTTCACCTAAGTGACAGTTTATAATACATGATAGGTTCAATACAATATATTGTTATGTATGTTGGACGCCTAAGGTGTACCTACGGACAGTCACACCCTTCTCACTCACTCAAATACACACACACACACACACACACACACACACACACACACACACACACACACACACACACACACACACACACACACACACACACACACACACACATACACAAACACAACGCCGCTTTTTAATATGTCACTTTCTTCTGATTACATTTGTATTTCATGTGGTTTGATTTCAAGTGCATGCTTTATTTTAAACATTTGCTAACTCGGAATTACTATAATCTTAGTCATCCTTAAGGTGAAGTAGCGAGTTATTTCCAATACGAGTGCCTGTCTATGACAACTTACTGGGAGGACTCAACAACTAATGTAAAACAGATTATAGAAATAAATGATTTTTAATTTAATTTAAACTAGCTGTTCCTCGCGACTTCGTATGCTTCAATTTCCGTTTTGATGATCGCGACTATTTTTGCAACATTTTTCACTGATGCTTCGCTCCTATTGGTCACAGCGTGATATTATGTAGCCTAAAGCCTTTCTCGATACATGGACTATCTAACACAAAAAGAAATTTTCAATTCGAACCAGTACATCCTGAGATTAGCGCGTTCAAACAAACAAACAAACAAACTCTTCAGCTTTATGATATTAGTATAGATTAGAATTCAGATCTAAGGATAATTAATAGGTACAATTTGACTGTACTTCCTCTCTACTTTTTATCTGTTCTGTCAGCTCTGCTTTGTTACGGAAAGAAAAGTAAGACACACGCGTAGGCAACTTATGAAAAGACCTTGATCTTTTAATCTTCTCATCATTTTCTAACCACGTTCTACTGACCTGCACGGATCCCACACCACGATGCCTAGCCCTGGGCAGCCGCTGGGCTCGAGCACCTCGCACTCCCTGGGATTGCAGACGCAGTCCCACCCCCGCACCGCCCCCGCTAGCACCACCACCGCCACCATGGCCAGCCAGCGCCTACTCTTTGACATAATGTCTTTCACATCACCCATAGACACTGCACTGCGTTATATTGTCCGAACCGCATTATCATACATTTGGTGAGTGGTCTTGGTGACTCAACAGAATGTGGACATTCTGAAACAAGAGAAAAATAATATGATTAATCCGTTTCGCGCTTTGTTTTTAGAACATCAGAATTGTGCGGCAAAAGGAGTTGTTACATTTGAAACGATTGCTATCTGATTCATATCAAAAAAATTAAAATCAAAATGTTTTTTATTTTCCAAGAGATATTTTACAATTGGATGTAAAATATATGGGCAAGTAGTATCAGGCCTTCTTTTGGACTATGGCTGTCACATACAAGATGGCCTACACATTCTTGACTTCCAGATACGACCAGACCAGTTATTACCTGCCTACAAAGGAAACGATTATTATTAGATTTCTGTTTTCATGTTAAAGAATCATTTGGGTTTGGACAACGGCTGCGTAGCGGTACAAATATATTGCATTAACACAAAGCTGCAATGGCTTAAGACTGTGATTGACCAATAACAGCGTTCGAAATCCGTTCAGGTCACAGATTTCAAGAACAATTCAGTATTGTGGAAACGTAGTCTAAAAGAAAAATACTCTACCATACTATATTCATATAGTGGAAACTAATCATGTTATAAGGTAAAACAAATCGGTGACATCGGGTCACATTTTACAATATTTGTAGTATTGTTTGAAGTGACAAGGTTCTTATCACTTCACACTTAAATCTATGGTTCACATAATACTAAAATATAATTACAAATAGTGTGTAATGTAAGTACCTAAATTAACAATTATTTCTTGCATAGACATCAAAATTTAAGTTCTGTACACAAGCATAAAACCTAAACTTTTTAAGGGTAAGATTTGCACAATTCAAATATTAAGAAATCAAATCAAATATCAAATAGTAAGGTGTCGATAAAACCTTAAAATGTTGTACTTCTATATTAATCAGACCGATGGTAGAAGTAAACACTGAACAATTTTAAGTTAACCTAACTTATAATTAAACAAATCCTAGCAGTTAAACAAACACAAACAGCAACACTTAGTAAACACTAAATTAATAACTAACAAACTCATTGAGATCAAAGCGAAAGCCTCTCCAAGAATCGATTTGAGTAAATAACTGAGGCTTCAAATCAAGCAATGAAGATTCAACAGTTGTATTGACCAGGTTTGAAACTTCTGTCAATTTAACCGATGAACTAATTAATGATTATAAAATAATATTTTCTTATAAAGCATATTTGTATCAGGTAACAAAAGTATGGCTGGAAGTGAGCTGGGTCATAGCACAAAGTATATGAAAACTTGATCAACACAACACTGTAGCTTAGTTCGAAGAAAAATTTATAACTGGTATGTCATTGATTCAAATACCATCTTAATGAAGTCATTTTTTTAAGAATATAAAAAAAAATGTATCGAAATTGCTTGTAGTACTTTGGTTAATCAGAATTATTTATTATTTATGAATGGACTATGACAGATTCGACCAGAACAATTTTTCGATACGATACGAAACCGATGGCATGGTATAGAATTGTAATAATAATTAAAGTAAAAAGAAATGTTAAATTATATTATTAACGTTAATATTTTACAACCAAAAACTCTTTTGTTTTTTGGCAGCTTGTTGACGTCGTAATACCCGCTTCATATTGCCAGCTTTGAGAGTCTAATACAAAAATTCATCAAAACAATTTGGACCATATTGCAAAGACTTTAGGGTAAAGTTGTGCAGAAAGCTTTGAGGGTGCGAAGCAGGCGTACACTCATTATTACTTACTTATCTGCCTAATACCCGCATAAAGAACACACTAGGGATTGTATTAACTATGTGGCATAAAGTAAGGTTTATTATAAGCGGCTGACATAGTCCTTGAGTTAGACGCGATAGACGATCTTAATGCATTAAAAAAAGTATTTTGTTTCTTGACTGGCTGAATAAGATACTTTTAAAAGCTTGGTTCGCTGCTATTTTAATATTTAATAGTTATTACAAAATGGTGTCTAAGTTTAAGTTTTTTAAAGTATTTTCTGCTGTCAATAACAAAGAGTTATTTATTACAATGCTAATATTGTACAGCAGAGTTCCAAGAAAATATTCCTAGACTCTACAAAGTAAAATACATTCAAAAACGCAAATGAATTCAAATTACCTGAAAAGCCTAGGATTTTTTTAAATTTGAAACTCAAACCACAATTGCATCTAGCGTAAGTGTGGCTGTTATTGAAACAAGCGAACATTCAAACTCTACAAATATTAATTAACAATACGATCTGTGTAAACTCTACCTCAAATCAGCCACAATCAAACTTTACTATTATCATAACTGAATGAACTCGACTTAGCAAGTTCAACTGAGAAGTGATTATATATTCAGCGGAGTTGCGAATTCTGTGCCTGCATACACTTTGACATGTTTGCAGTGCTGATTGTGACCAATCGGGTTAACCCCAGTTTGGTGCTCACTTGACGTTGATATTAAATAAAAAGGACACATAGATTTATGTTAAGGACTGATTCAAAATATTGTTTTATTTAATGTTCTTCTAATTCCATTTCTTGTGATTTATTATTAATATCAATTAAAATTTTCCTAGTCAAATTCGTCGGTCATCATAATAAAACTAATCATAAATTATACAACCTATAGATAGACCAAATACTACGAACTTAATCAGAACATTTCGTACTAATTTTAACATAGCCAAACACTTAAAAATTTCCCTTATAGTAGATACACAATAATAATTTACCTAAACTACCCCTATAGCTGGGATACATGGGGAACATAAGATAAAGCGGGATAATCTTATAATTGCAAAAAAATTAAATTAGGTTAAAGTATCCATGATATTATTGTGAAGCTAGGTATCTTTATCCCTTTTTAGGGGAAACCTAAGTATGTCCAGCGGTGGACAGATCAAGCAAAGCTTACAGTAAAATTGTTAAACCATAAGAGAGCATTGCTGAACCAAACGATAACTATAAAATGGAAATAGGTGTATCAAAACAGATATTCATCGAAAAACTTTTAACTTCATTTTTGGTTACAGCTTAACTTCGCAAGTTGACCTAAGAAGTTATTTATTCAGTTTGCTGATTCAGTGCTCCTGCATACTGCATTGTAAGTGGAACTGCACTCAATGGAGATAATTTGGATAATCGATAAGATACCTACCCAGCTTACAATATCTATTAGTATAAAGACTATAACGTTATAATTTTCTAATATTGAATATGGAATAAAAAGATCCGATAGAAGATTCTGAGACTTCGAGGATTGCAGTGGCAATATTATACGAGACTTAAAACTCCTGAATGTAATAAAATACCATTTACCTTTGAAGAAGCAGTTACTTTTTAACCCATTTTTGTTCTAATACTTTACCTTTAAAGTAGCAATTTAACACGTTTTTCTTAAATGTAATCTTTTTTCTCTCTCCTGAATTCATTTTTAAGGTTACATGAAAAAGTAAGGAAGCAAAAATATCTCAAGTTATTTATTGTAATTTTATTATAATTGTACATTTGTAAAACTATTACAATTATAAGACATTTCCAAAAAAGCTATTACCACAAAAATGTAACCAACAAAGAAGCGTGTAAAATGCCATCAATTTGAAGTCAGTGCTTGATTTTTGTCAGAAATTTTCATGTTTGGTAAAAAAGGTTTTTTTATCGCAATTTTATATGCTACATTTACCTTCCAAAAAGTGGTACCAAATTAGCGTCGGTTAAAAAATATGCCCACAAATATAATTATATTTTCCTATCCTATACGTGTTAAATTGTGAATCTCCTCTTTTTGTTTGTCAAAAAGTTTTAAAAATAATTTACGATTCTTATACAAAATGACAAATGTCATCCATATTATACTGACAAAAACTTGAACCAAAATACGTTCCCGAAAAATATTTCTTTCTTTTTGACTGACCCCTCTCCCTAATTGAAAAAGCTATAGCTCTATAAAAAGAGCGTATATTACACGTACGTTAACTGTTTTGGAAACAAAAGAGATAGTTATTGAGGTGTTCATTACACCCATCTCATTAGAGCAAACGATTTGGGCCACTATTTAATTAAAATTTTACGGCGCTTCAAGACTTATTATGCCCCGTTCTTGTTGTTTCTTTTTATTTTGGCGTACAAAGTACTTTTTTCAATGGTTTATATACTTCGTTAAGCATTTTCTCTTTAATAATTTCTTTTTGATTCGTAACAAAGGCGAATTGTCGATTGCAGTTTAGCTAACAGTGGATGGAGATACCTTTTAGCAGTCTTCTTTTAGCAGGTCTTCGGTTTCATCACGTGTGTAGAAAACATACAAAAATCGGTAACAATTATTGCAAAAATATCAGAAACAGTAAAATAATAGTAAAGTAGCAAACTTTTAATAAGTGTTATCAGTAACAGAATACTATTTTAGACCGAATTTTATTTTTTATTATATCATTCAATTAGGCATATTTTGTATAATAAAAAAATCGTTTATTTTAACTAATAAAGTCATGGAAATGATAGTCAAGCTATGGCAAACAGTTCCATTTCACCTCCATATATTTGCTTTTGGGGTAAATAACCAATATTTACACGCGCCGTTATTACCTAGTAACGGGGCGTTAGTTAGTCTAGTGGTTTAAATACCGGGCCAAGATCTCGGGGTCCCAGGTTCGATCCCCGGGTCGGGCAACAAATAGTTTCGAATTTTCGAACGTTGCTCGGGTTTGTGATCACAAACCCGCATTTGGCAAGCGTGGTGATTATGCCAGTTCCCATCATTGCAGTGGTGACTTGAATTCAATGATGGAGGCCTTTTCACTGCAGTGGGATGATTATAGGCTGTTACTTACTTACTTTTATTACCTATGGTATTACTGATCTCTCATCGCAGCACATAGTTTAGCGCAATCACAAGTATATAAGAGGTGTTCTATATTACCATTCATAGTGAAAATATGTTTAATAGGTCAATTGTAAGCTTTGTGTCTTTGAAATTAATGATGACTTTAACTCTTACTATTTACTTAAAACGGAATAATAAAAGTATTGACTATTTAACTGTAGCACTAAGTTTGTTAACAATTCCGCAGAAAAAAAAACTTTTTTAGCCAAGTCCGTGTCGTATCTTCTAGCTAAACAGATTTTTGTGAACATGAACAATTTTGCAGCAGTAGCATGTAATTAAATGACCCAAATACAAAACCCAAGGAACAAATATGAAAGCTTAGTAAGGGTTTTTTAAGGAGTTCTCCGAAAAAACGCTTAAATATCTTGATAACATACAAAGTTCTAATCACAAGTGTGAAATTTTGTTTGGGTTAAAAAAATACCCCCCAGCCAGATAGACCACAGATAACTTAATTATGAATAGGGCAAGTTAGTGATGATTTTAAGAATACCTTTCTTAAAGAAAAAAACGACTGCCTGTCTGTGTCGGGTTTTAAAAAGGGATACCTAGTTAGGTTTCCTTTCTATGCTTATAGTGACAAAGAAAGCCATTAATAATTTCATCTGAAACTGAACACATATAAGTACTTATTTGGATGATTACATACAAACAGTTGCTATTCTCGAAATAAACTAGTTCATTAATCTATCAATAAGCGCAGCTACAACATCTAGTCGAGCTAATCAACGTCAAGGAAACCGTACTGTGCGATTGAAGCAATTTGCCGCGAATGTAATGCGTCGATTGATTGACTGCTCTCAACTAGTTGGCAAATTAGTTTATGTACTAGATCCTACGGGTTGTATAACTAAATTGATTTATTAATAAACATTCTGATGTTCCAGTTTCGAATGCGTAGGCGACAACTTGTTAGGCATTTGAATACTGTTTTCTTAAGTTTACGCGAACACTATAAAGAGAAATGAACGGTTTGATTACGAATTTTTTTAGAAGCAGAAATTTTATTTAAATACATTATGGAGTGACATTTTATTCAGTTGAGACAATTTTCTTATCACGTCTTGAGGGCAGGTCTAGGTTATATGCTGTGCCAGGAGTATACATTCCAAGAGATTTAAAAAGAGGAAGTTCTTGGTTTATTTACCGGGTTTATCGATTTCAATACTATGTTTCTGTTACTTATCGGTTAGTCACTTACAATGCTTTCGTAAGTGAAATCGTCAAAAATTAACGTTTAGTTTTTTTAAAAAGACTTACGAATAAATTATATGCCTATTTGAAGGGTTTCATAGTTAAAATACCAATATAAAAATAAACATTAAAAAAATGTAATAAATTACGTTTCATACATTTCCACGTCCACTCATTGTCAGATTTAATCCGAGATATTACAATTAAATAAGCTCGTAACAATATTTTCACGGTATCGATATTTTCAAGTAAGCCACTCTTAAAAATATTTCTACCTTTCAAAACGCGGACTGAACCCATTTAGAAATGGTGAGTGGATTCGAAATCACATGTCCATCCCTTGATAAATAGCTCCATTTTGAAAGGAGTTTGGTTGGCCTTTCCGTAGGTAATGAATGAAAACCGTATCGGCAATATAATGCTCTCTAGAACCACCCGTCAATTGCAAGAACTTTTTTATTAATTTGTTATTTGATTCTAGATTTTGTCGTCAAGTCTTATTTTAGTTACGTTTAATTTATACTTGAGGGGATTACTAGAGCCACAGATAATATAATACTAGCTAGAGCTATGTGCTGCTTCCAATCGATTAAATCTTATTACTTCTAAACAAAAAAGATGAAACTATTGATTTCGTAACGTAACATTTCACTTATTAGGAAACGTAACATTTTTGAGTGCTAAATTAATGTCAGCTAACCTACTACATTAGGAAACAAGTTTCCTGGTTTCACAGAACTTAAATGGTCAATCTTTATATTGAAGGTAAAAAGAACATACCTTTAATTTTCCGCAAAACCATTATTTTTCCGATTGTCTTAAGTTACTGAAAATAAGACACATAAGTAACTAAATTACCGATTGATATAATACAACATTGAAAAATATATTTTGAAACATACATATTAGCTAGGTAACTCAATATCTAAATAATAAAGACTGTAAAGGAGATGTTACAAAAATTGAAATAATAAAAAAAAACACACTTCGCAGTACACATCTCTTGTAAAGCAGATTTTTTTCAGATTGCTCTTTTTACTTTGCACCTGTCGAATTTATGAACTAGCTTTACTTTTAAATATATGTGAACGATAAATCAGAGATGAGGTTATCCGACATAGAAGTCTAGTAATCGATTTAGCTCACAGGATAAGCGAGGTAAAGTGGCAGTCGGCTGATCCCGTTTGCCGTGGTACCGATAACCGATGGTTCGGACGTGTTCCTAAGTTAAAACCGCTGCTTATAAGTTCTTAGTATCCGCAAAGTCTGGTAGCCAAGGTTTTTGTACAAATCCTAAATTAGCATGTAAAAAAAGACTAGAAAAGGGGATATTTAAGGGTTTTTGTAAAATTACGGAACTGCAAAATCGATTAATTCCTCATTTTATGGCGCACACTATAAGCACATATTATACGCACTTTGCCACACTTGTTTTTATGTCAGTTTATTAATTTTGTTGTCTTTATTCAAAGTTTTTTTAAGCGTAATTTTTTATAATAAGTAAAATAGTTTATTTATAACTTCGTCAGTTTTAACAGTGATATAAATATATAGGATGCTCTTAACAAATTCACCAAATGAAATACACCCTTTTTACAAGTGGACCCCTTGACGTATATCGGACGGACAGATAGACATCAGAGAGACAGCAATTGAGTTTCCGACGGAACCTTAAAAAATGGAAAAATACCGACACTTTTTCTTGGAAATAAATAACAACCCGCTTGTCTGTTATTATGTGTGTCAACAATAATGAGATGTCAAGTATCATTCCGGTACAGGAAAATATTATGTTTGTACCTACCTATTACTCTGCAACCAACAGTAAAACAACGTTTAGAATATTTAGCCTAGTTATGTACTCAAATACGATTCCTTGATTAAAAAGGTTGACAAGCAATTTAAATTTATACTAGCAATTTTATTGCTTAAATTGTTTAAAAATATAAAAAGCTTAAAATGAAAGTTATATCGAAAAATACTTTATTGGAGTAAAGTTTTTTTCGATTGTCTTAGATGGGAAAGACAAAAAATGTTTATTCATGGAATTACAGTTACATGTTACACCAGAAAAAAACTGCTAAATACTGTACATTTGGGTTTATTAAAAATTGGACCCTTGCGTTCAAAAAACACTTGAAGTTGAAAAAAGGCCTGGTATGTTAATATTTTATATCTCATTGTAGTTTTGAGTCAGCGCCAAACAAACAACCAATTTCGATCGTTGTGAAGTAACGAAACATTAGCAAATTACATCCTATTTTTAAAATTTAATTCAGTCAATAACTTAACAATGTTAATGTTAATTTTATTCAAGGTTCCCTAATTTCAATGCGCTTACAGTGACAGCTTGACAGCGGAATGACCATTGAAAAGCTTGATATGGGACCTACGGATTAAAAACATAAATGTTTTTTGCCTTTATGTGAAGTCCTCAATCCTTTCTTTATTATTGGAATGAAAAACATCTGGTGTGATAATGATTATTTTAAAACTTATTTTCCAATTGCTAGCTTTAGTTCTTTTTTGTTGTTGTTAATTTTTAGTAAAAGCATGTATTCAATGAAAACTAATAAAATATACATTAGCAATAAGTTTGAAAATAACAATATTAAGAAAAAAGACGTGTGGCAGTCGGAGACTGCCGCGGTTAAGCTATTGCATAGCATTTTTTATCAACTTATGCAATTATAAAACTAAAAAGTATCACCGCTGTGCCGGTCGGAGTGGGGGGTGTTAGGTTATTTTCTTTACGGAATTTCTGGATTCGGTCTCCACGCTCAAGGCCCGCGATAGAAGCTATGCAATAGCTTAAAAAACATTACTAACGATAGATGTAGTCTTTGTTTCGATTAAATTTCTAAAAAAGAACACTTGCACGTAGGTTCCTTAAATACCTAACACATATCTTAACACCATAGTCAACACCGATTGTTTTGGTAAAATAATTTGTTACCACTACATCTAAACATTGCTGTTAAATAACAAAACTTATTATATCACCCTCAAAATGATAAGGCAGTAACTATACAAAGGGCTATTAACTGTGTAATAGCTTTGGCAAATTGCTGATAGGGAAACTTAGTCCATAATAAATAGACACAATTTGTTACCAACTGAGCCCAAATGGTTCCTACCAATTTGACCTACGAACTTCATAAACTCTACATAACAATTTGTGAATTTCGAAGTTTTAATAAGAGTTGGCTTTGTTAAGGTACGTATTCACCAAAATGATTTTTGTATAGTTAGTGTACTTACTAATAATACAAATGCGAAGGTTAACTTTGTCTGTCTGTTACGATTGGACGCCTAAGCTGTTGACCCATTGTGATAAAATTAGGTACAGAAATAGATAAGACAGTGAAGAAGGACATAGGTTGTTTTGTATTCCACGTCTGGACACATGTACCCTAGCGCGATATAGCTTGTTGTTTACGCGGGCTAGATAGTAATTAATAAAGAAAGATGGAGACATAGTTTTTTTTTATCTTAGTTTAGACACTTGCGTAGTAGAACTAGACTAGAAGAAGCATTATGATTACGAAGCAATCATCGTTACCCTTACAATAATATTAGCAAAATATTATTTGGAACATGCAAATCTAGTCAGTTATATAATTTAAATAAATATATAAATTAATTTAAATTTTCATTGCTAACTATGAAAAATAAACATTCGGAATTTCCAGCGACTATGAATTATAAAACAACATAAAATGACAAAAAAACAATTCTTTTTTTCATTAACTGCTAAGGAGTAAAACATTTTGGTGAGGACACACCTTAGTCGCAAAACATAATTTGTTCTCGAAAACGAGTTATTTAATTTAGACATTTTGGGGTAAGTTTATAATTAATTAATCTTAGATCAATACCTCCGTAGAGTTGTTAAACGATTTTATTGTCTGATTTCTGATTTGAGTCGGTTAGAAGTGGAATTATTTTAGAGAAATCAAATTAGAAACGGGTAAAATGTCATCACTAGTGCTTTGACTAACAAAATCAAAGGTTTCCTATTTAAAGTAAAATTTTTGTTAAATAGATTACATTCAGTCGTAAACTCTTTGCCGCGGTGGGATCACTGAACCGTTGGAGGAACCTGCTTCCCGTGAAGACTAAAGTCGAGCTTGCGCAGACTTTACTTCTACCTATACTAGACTATGCAGATGTTTGTTTGATCGATCTCAATGAGGGATATCTTAATAAATTAGAAAGATTACAAAACGTCTGCATCAGATTCGTGTATGGACTGCGCAAGTTCGACCATGTCTCTGTGTATCGACAGAGGCTTGGGTGGCTGCCCATTAGGCTCCGTCGGGATGAGCATGTTCTAATTCTACTGTACAATGTTTTATTTGACCCTTGCTCTACACCCTATCTTAAGGAGTGTTTTCATTTTCGGAGTACTGATCTGGGCCGTGTACTTCGCTTTGGGTATGGCAATATACTCCATGTGCCACACACTAAGTCTGGTTATTTTAGAGGTTCTTTCGCTGTGAAGGCTACGCACTTGTGGATCATG
Organism: Anania crocealis; assembly: GCA_949315895.1. Taxonomy (NCBI): domain Eukaryota; kingdom Metazoa; phylum Arthropoda; class Insecta; order Lepidoptera; family Crambidae; genus Anania; species Anania crocealis. The sequence continues at coordinate 6,395,515 of OX438863.1, forward strand.
ATCTACCGCGTGACATTCGAGAGTCAAAGTCACTTGCAATTTTTAAGTCTAAGCTGCATAGCCATCTTCTGAACAAGGTCGCATGTTAAATTAGCTATTTTCTTTTATATTATTGGATATTTACCTCCTTATATCATGTTTGCATTTAAGTATGTCTATGTATGTATTGCTTTTGTTTATTACTTCATTAATACTTTATTAAAATCAATTAAAAGTCTTGGCTTATGTCCATTAATTATATCTTTGCTATAAACTGTTCTTTCTTATGTATTTATTCTTGACTTTTCTTGTTACCTGCTATTTATGTATTTATTTTATCTCTCCTATCCTACAGGGTTGCCTGGAAGAGATCGCTTACAGCGATAAGGCCGCCCTTGCCCACTTTGATATAATTGTATTTAGTTTTAGTCAAAGGATTGTACTAATTTTAATGTGAGCAATAAAGTGTTATCTTATCTTATCTTATCTTATCTTAGACTAGAATAAAATGGACAGCGCAAATGTTTGTCTACAAAGTAAAAATAATTCATTTTTTTCTTTCAATAATGTGCAGTTGTAGCTCTATAATATGTCTTATTTGTTCCATATCCTTAATAAATATCACAATAAATTGTTAAGGATTGGGTAAATTTACAATAACTTACAATAATATCAATTACTGTAGTAGTTATATGTTATATTATTTTTAAAACATACTTAAAAAAATATTCTTCATGTAAAAGTAAAAGTTTGCTATATTATAACACATAACAATTTACATAAATAAGATACCCTAAATTATTTTCAGTCTTCAACATTATGTGTTCAAATTTCACTTATCCATGAACAATTTATACTCCCTGTATCATTTTTATAATATCCCAAAAATGCTTAAAAGATACCTACATATCATTACTTTATCAAAAATAACAGATTACTTATATCAAGATTAATTTATCAAGATTACTTATAAACAGACCGATATCACATAATATAAACAGTCCAAATGAAAACGTTAAAGCTAGACATAGGTTTAGCCAGATTAATACAAAGACAATTTGTCTTGGGGTAACGGTTCTATATGCAAATGTATCTGCGGGCTAAAATCTAAACACAATAATAATAACTGGATACGGTAGAGCCACTGTTAAATAAATCGTTGGTTACCCGTCGTATGAACTTTTTTCACTATAAATTTTTCGGCCCTGGACGAACAAGTATACGCCTTAGCTGAAATACGCATACATACGTAAGTGCATAAACACAATAACTTATCCTAAACCTACCAAAAACTACCATTGAAATGCGAATGTTTTTCATGCGGGAATATCGATCTTAGTCATACAGTAACGACCGAAACCTCTATCATTTCTCATTTTAAATTCATTTATTTAATTTTAAATGTATTTCGTTAATTGCCATAATGCAAACTGGAATAAACCAGAAGCTCAAAAAAAAGTTACATCAAAATTTTGTAAATAAATTATAAAACACTTATATCAACGTAGTAAGAAAAGCTTTAGAGACGAATAAAAAAGTAAACAGAACCTATAAAATCAAGTAAAATGTATTTGCCAAATTTAGTATAATTACAGGGGAGAAACATGAATAGTGAAGGTAAGTGTTGATGTACGTCGGAAAGAGGCCCCATCAACCTATACAGCCATGTCAGGCCGGGGGTCGGAGTTTCTCTTTCTGCCACACGATGGACCCGGCACCCGCACGGTGAATTCATGGATCGCTAAAAAGTTTGTCCCGTTAACAGAAATTAACGCATCATATAGGAACTTTATTTCTACAGTGGCTTTGCAAATCAGATACCTACCTGAGCATAACTAGTCCCATGACCAATAAGCTTACTGGACCAAACTCAATCGTGGCATCTAATTGCTTTGGATACGCAAACTGAGGAATGATGCAATTAGCAGTCGAATATTGAATGCTATTAACCACGGGTAATTGGAAACGTTTAAAGTAATATGTAACGTTGAATGGTAGATTCTGTCATAAGTTAGTTTTCGAAATATAAACTACATCTTGCTGGGACTTAATTATAATTTTAAATGGAAAACGTTTCATGATTGATACATTATTTGCTGGATGTAAATGATTGATTTTTGTGATTGGACTAATTATTTGCTTATTGTAAAGTGGCACAGCGAGTGATGAAATAAAATATGTTTGCCGTTTTATTAATAGTATATATCGATTATTTTACTCAATAATGTTTACTACATTCAAAGGGGACCTACATAATATTCAGAAATACTGCTGTGTTTTGTTAGTTTTTGATTTCTCGTGATGTTGCTCCAAGGTTTATTATTAGGTATTGTTATTAACAACAAAAACTATTATTCGTCTGCCCAAAATATAATGTTTATTCCATTTCGAGTTAAACATATATTCTTTAGAACTATCTATGATAATAATTTTTGTTATTTCTACAAAAACTATGATTCTGTGTATGTTAATGTATTCGTTTTTTAGCAAATGTTTATCAAGCAAAATTTTAGTATGTACTTATACTGTTGGTTGTGGTAACTTCAATACATTCGATATTTTGATAAACCCGATAAGTAAATATATTATAGTTTGAACAAATTAGTCTGACATGAAATGATGATGAAATAACAATAACAATCATGCTTAGAAGATGAAGATGGCTTAAATATCGTTATTTTTTAACTTTGACGTTAAAGATTAACAACTTAACGAATTTTATGTAACATTTTTTTATAACACCACACATAAAAAGTAAATACTTTACAGGAACTCAAATAGACACAGAATATTCTGTCAAAAAAGTATTGCAAGTGGATAATTTATTTTTACTTCTAATTTTCTTTCTTCTATCATAAAATTTGTTAGACTGGCATTGTCATCAATTTTGGCTCGCAGTTTGAGTTGCCTGTGTTGTTTTTACTAAATACAGTTCTGTTTTTAGTTAATTATCTGTAATATGGTGTAAACATTTTACCTTTTTAACAATCTTAGTTATTACACATTGTAATTTTTGGCAAATGAGTATTAGTCCCGATTCAGTCGCAATGCGGTAAAACAGTCATTCCTAAAGAAGCAATGTTAATAGATGTTCTATATATATGTTCTATATGACAAAAAACAAATGATATATTTTTTCTTTGGAAGCTTGTCTAAAATGTAAATTCTTACTTATATTATAAATGCGAAAATAACCATGTCTGCCTGTCTGTCTGTTACCCTTTTACACCTAAACCACTAATCCAATTTTAATGAAATTAGGTACAACATAGGTTAGTCCTTGCAAAAGAACATACATCGCTGGGAAAATATTTCACCCCCGCAGCATAACGTTTTAATGACGTGGACAGACCCGCGGGCGAGAAGCTAGTAAATAAATTTACTCGTCAGAACACTTTGACCGCGTTTAAACTGACTGAACTGAGCAGTGATGTAATTGCGAATGAATATTAAACGCTGAAGCTACTAGCAATTGAATATGATAGGTACAGTGAGCGGCTTTAACGATTTAGGCGGTTCGTGGTTTAGTGGCTACAGGTTTTTAAAGGGTCACCACCACTCTTGAGGTTCCAGGTTAAATTACCGTAGGTTCTATGTAGTAAATAAAATATATTCTGTCAAGTGATTTATTTTGTTAAATGGAAGGAAAAGGGATCATTCTTTACCCCTTAGAAGGAACAATGTCTGCGATTAAAACGATTCCATCCATTGTTGGATTTTAAACTATTTTCATACCATATCATGTTAATCGGGTAAGTGATTTAAGCGTTAAAATTTTACAGACATACAGTTGAACAGTTTTTTGCGAATTTATATTGCAAGATACTGATAAAAGAAATCAATTAAACAACCTCTTCGTTTTCAAAGTCGGTTAATAATATTATTGTACATTAGTTTGACTAATAACCATGTCAAAACGGTTGACAGGGTTGTTAACGTATTCATCATGGTGTAATTTAATTGTTTCTGCATATTATGTAAAACGTTGACTTCATGGATTTGATAATGTAGGCAAGTTTGTGTGACATTTGGCTCATTAATAAGCATTGACAAATAAATCAGGTAACTACTTACCTACCTACTTGGGTCATGATGACCTTTGGCGGTGAATTTTTTGGTGAATCTTATCTTAATCTATATCTGTTATCTATATATGTAAAAATGAATCCCTATTTCCCTTGGTCACGACATCACGCGTGAACGGCTGGATCGATTTCGCTAATTCTTGTTTTGTTTTGTTTTGTTTGACATTGAAAAGAGAAGGTTCTTATAAAAGAAAGAAATAAGTAAATTGCACGGAAAATTATAAAATTTAAGAAAACTTAATCACCATAATCTAATTTCTTCTTTCTAATTTCATAGTAAATTATTTGTAATGAAACCTTACGCTTTATACAATTTAAACTTATTTAATGTATTGCGTTTGACCACAGATAAGGTAATACTAAATTTGATATAACATTGACAGAATGCGTGCTGCAAATATCGTCAATCATAGGGTAAAAAAAAAATGATTTTGAACATGGCCAGTAATGTTTGTCGAAATACCAACAAAACTATTTATACTCGTATACCCGCCAGAGAAAAAAAATCAAAGAATGTTGTTCATAAAGCATAATAATAATAAACATTTTTTTTTAATTTTATTATACCATTTCGTAATCAATTTTCATAGTAAGTAGTCTGTCGAGTCCGCTAGTATTTCATTAACATCAAATTTGTATCCTAATTATAACAAAAAAACAGTAAATACGTAATTTATGGTCGCATCTACCCTATGTTTAACATAGAATGAGAGTTCACTATACTCATCAATTTTATGATTGCTTTTATCTGTGTCCCTGTTCAGATATTCAGAGTTCAACAAAGAAGTAGTTAAATTTGACTTGAACAGTCCACAAGGTCCCTGTGGTGTCTTTTCCGACATCGTTAAAGTTAACGATGGTCCAAGTAGAGCTGACACTGCCTAATTTACGTAAACCGAGACGTTACTTTAACCGCCTGTGGTTAATTACTTACTTGTTCTGATGGTATAATTATTTTGGACGTCGCGTCGGCAATCTGCGTATACAACGTACCTACACCATTCAATTTACTTTAATTTGGCATTGTTTCTAATTTGACAGGACTACCTCTTACCTACCATAAAAAGCACAAGGTTTCTTGTCGTATAATATTATTACATCCAATAGGTACTTTGTAGCAAAATAGTTTTCAAACGTTTTTATCTTATACTTTTAAGCTCCACATACACAACAGATGTTCGTTTAAATTGTTTATTTATTTATACAAACCGAAGGTACAAATTACTTTATCGTATCCCGTAGTGTTTTTACACATAATATATTTCTTTCTATTGAATTTAAAAAATTACATTTCGAAATACTCAAAAATATTTCAACTAAAACTTATAAAGTAAATGTTCTAAACGATATTTCATCCAATCAAAGCCTGCCAAAACGCTGAAATCTAATTCCCTACGGCATGAAACCTAATAAATCTTTGCGAAAGTAATTTTGAAACGGTTGAGTGTAGCTAAGCACAAACAAATAATCTGAATCCATCATTTGAGCTGTTAGGCAAAATTATAGTATACCTACAGTTTCTCAACATATTAACCCAAGTTTCTTTCTGAAAGTTCTTATTAAATTTTGTATTATTGTTACCTAAATATTAAATACTACGATATGTGACGGCTTTTATACGTTTAAGACGTAAATGAAAATTCTATAACACACACAAATATACTCACTAACACACACGACTTTGCTGTCAGCCATTATAGATGTTTCACCACCTTCACCAGATAGCTTGATGAAAACAAAAGGCACTAGCCTAAAGCAACCTGCCAATGCCAGGGTCTCGTTCTAGAAGGCGCGATCGCACCTTGCCTTTCCTCAAAGCACGAAGCCAAATATAGAGCCCGTCTAGTGGTTGCTCCGTTATACACCAGAGCTGCATTATTGGCTAGTGAATACTGACCGATTCAGGCGAGAACCGATCAAGCGGGGCAAGAAGCACTGCAAGACCGTATCACATCTTTATCTTGTTGTTTTAATCTAAGACCACTGTTTTTTTTTTGTTTAAATTTATCAACTCATCATTACTTTTGAAGAAAGACCACGTTAACAAGTTCACTTTTTAAGTACCCTTATATTAAGCTACTGTTATTGCTTTAGCATAACTAGTCTTCCAGCACTATTCAATATCACTTAAAGGTTCTTAATACCAAAACAAAAATTCATGACAAAGCATGATAGTTTAGTTGACACCAGCTAAATTACAGACTTGGTTTAATGGATATTTTTTTAGTAATCTTAAAATGTATAATTTTCCACAAAACTCATAAAAGTTTTAATTTAAAACTACGCGATCTTTAGAAGTATATTTAGAACAAAAATTTAAGAAACGAAATGGTTTTCAGTTTCATTGCAAGTTTAAGAAGTTGTTATCAAATACGAGTAGTACTTGAGATTCTTACTAATACTTTCACCTAGAGTCTGTGAGGATACCACTTTTTTAATAAGATAAGATTCCATTTAACCTTTTTTTTAAGTGTGGTGCCCTTTCTACGATAATCTTTACTAGCCCACATCAGTCCACTGCTGGATTTAGGCGAAGAAGAACTTTGCCGTAATCGCTATACACGCCAGCTCGCACTAGACATAAATTTTCTTGAACATAGGTATGTAATTAAGGAGAATTCGATTAATTCATATAAACTGGGTGCCATATAACCTTCGATTTTCCCTAAGCAGTGCCGTGCCAGTAGATACAAAATGTTGGAAAGTCAAAAAAAAGTAATGTACTTACAACATTATTCTGATCCCAAATTAAGCAACTATTGAAAGCACTCGTATAGTGGAAATCAGTAACAAAGAAGGTACCACAAGCACCCAGACCCGAGAAAAAGTAGAGAAATTCATTTTTTCATCCGGGAATTGAACCTGGGACCTCGGAGCAGACGACACCTTGAAAACCGGTGTGTACGCCACTCCGCCACGGTAGTATTCGTTGAAGGTAAAAGCTTTGACTATCTTTAGAAATAAAAATTACTCTATTAGTCTAAGATCCCACCATACAACGACCTTCACCGAGCTGTTTATTGGATGAAAAGTTTTTTATATACAATTAAATATGCCAAAAAACATATTGCAAATGGGTTGCCTAAAAAATTTCAGTCCAGAGTAGAATTTTTAAAATTTGACAACCGAATTTCATGACTTTTTTTTTTGCATTCAACCGTATACCACCGTGTTCATAAATGAATAATATTTATTTGTATTTAACTTTATTTTATTTAACCAGACCGGTGCAAGTTACTAGTTCGATTTACCTGTTTATATCTGCCTACTCAAGAGTTGTGACGGGAAAAAAATAGTCAACCTAACGTTTGCATATTCTTTGGGCTTCATATTTTCGATTGGTATGAAATTTGTCTATTAACCAAACCAGTTTTTTTTTTTAAATTAAAATATAAAAAAAATGTAAAGTAATCATACTCTGGACTGAATTTTTTTAGTCAACCCATTTGCAATATATTTTTGGGCATATTTAATTGTATATAAAAAACTTTTTATCCAATAACCAGCTCGGTAAAGGTCGTTGTATGGTGGGATCTTAGACTATATGGCGAGATCACGGCAGGCAGGTTAGCGATGACAGCTTTCGGCCGGTTCCAATAATCTATCTATCGCCAATTTTGACATTTCGGAGATAGGAAATAGTTTCTATCTCTGATTTTGCCGTCCAGAGAAACAAAGACAGAAGTTGTTTTCTATCTGCGATATGCCAAAACTGAAGATAGATAGGTTATTAGGACCGGCCGTTAGTCAATTCATAAAAGAAGTCCCTGCTATCCGTCTTTTTCCGACTGTACTCCTTTAATCGCCTTAGCTACACCTACATGAAGGTCGAGAAAGTATGTAGCTTAGGGTACTTGCACAATTCAGTGAACTAGTAGTACCTAGTTAGCAGCACGAAGCTGTAGAGCTTCGTCACATTATGACACAAAATTAACATCAAAACATGTTGACTCTACTCGCCCCTGTAATTTAAACTTAACGCAAACAACCGAAATTGGGCAAATATGATATTTCCAGAAATAGGGATCGGGGTCAACCCAACTTGAAGGAAATCATACAAACTACGCGCTTCAGGTTTCACTATCGGGTTCCCAAACAATAACAAAGCAAGGAATTATTATTAGGTGTAATTAAATATTCAGTTTCATTCTTACATTTTCAAACCCTCGCGGCCTCGGTTTATCTAACGCCCTGTTAGTCTAACGGCCGGTTCCAATAACCTATCTATCTTCAGTTTTGGCATATCGGAGATAGAAAACAACTTCTGTCTTTGTTTCTCTCGACGGCAAAATCAGAGACAGAAGATGTTTTCTATCTCCGATATGCCAAAACTGAAGATAGATAGATTATTGGGACCGACCGTTAGTGGTTCGAATACCGGACCGAGAGCAAAAGTCTCGAAATTTCGAACATTGCTCGGGTTTGTGATGACCAAGCCGTATTTGGCAAGCGTGGTGATTATGCCTTTACCCGTCATTGCTATGGTAAATTGAATTCAATGTTGGAGGCCGTAGCCCTGCAGTGGAATGATTATAGGCCTTACTAACATTTAAAAGCGGCTTAGTGTTTTTCGTAGTTGTTTTTAATATTTTAGCACATAAACCAACGGACATCAGTCCACTGCTGGACATAAACCTCTCCTTGAAGAAGATGTTGCCATAGTGAACACACACACAGTGGTTGCAAAAAGACGCTGCTATCAGTCTTCTTCTGGCAGTACGTGAACTCCATTAGTCACCTCTTAAAAAGATGACAAGAAGCTATTTTTTAAATAGTAGTTTAAACAGCACATTAAAAGTACTCCTAATATTAAGTAGTGGACAAAGTAATTCTCTGATGTTGTGCAACTAAAATTGAAAAAAAAAAACCTTAAAAATATACTATAGACACAACCCCATACTACGACGACATTTCAAAGCGTCCTCCATTGAATACAAAACTAGTGTCATGAATTAATACCTAATGCGTAATTACATTTACTAAAGTTAAAATTAAGAAACTGTCAATTTAAAAGAGCATATATTATAAGTTGTTCTTATCTAAGTATTCAATTTGCATTTTCAAAATTTAAATTATAGTTATGTGAAACTAGTTAACCCTACTGCTATTTTACCTTCTTCTTAGTCGTGCACTCTTGACAGAGTGGTCGTGGTCATGATTCGGTCAGTTCCCGCGTCACCGAAAATCGTACGTAACTAAAGTAGCGACATTTAACTTTAATGAAGTTATTTTATCTGCCAATTCAAAACTCTTCAGGAATTCTGTTGAAAAATAAGTCCGAACAGACAGGTTTCTTTTATAAAAGTTTTAAACGAGAGAGGTTTAAATTGTAGGTTTATTAATTTAAATTTAAATAATTTACTTATGAACGACATTTTTAAGTTTTAAAATAGGTAGTTGAACATCAACTTTCAATGCCTGAAGTATAGCATTAATTTCCCTCTGGACCAAGAGCTGAAGTTTCAGCATAAGATAGTAACCCCGACCTAGGCTTTTGAACCACATATTACTCGTAAGCATCTCAGTATTATATCCTGCTTTTAGAATATAAGCTTCTGCGACTCCGTTTGCGTAGGAATAAGCTATATTGCACTCCCGGTTATTTCGCTTTTCTGGTATATTGCTTTTCTTCGAAATCACTTAGGTTATATTATCGCTATTCTGTTAGACAAAGTTAAGAAAACATTAATTCCCCATACACACTTCTATTGCCTTTTTGACCACTTTAAATTATGATCTTGAGGACAAAAACTATCTGATGTAATTTTAACGGTCTCAAACTATCCTAATACCCTATTTCCCCTAAATTGGTCAATAAATTATTATTGATTCCGCATACAAACTTATCCCCCTTTTTACCCCCTCTAAGGAAGATGATTTGTATTTTTTTTTAATCTAATCTAATCTAACTAATAGAAATTAAAAGTAGTAGAATGTAAGTCCTAAGAATATAAATTGTGATTTAAATATTCCATAAATTATTTCTTATTTATTTTATATCTTTTATTTTATATTTAAATAGTTAGAAATAATAAGATTAATATTATAATAAAAAATAAGTTACAAAACGTTCATTAGGAGATGAATACTTTCTATGACTTATGTACTAGGTACTAGGCAATCCGCCTGTATGGATTGAGGCTTTGGATGTGTCAATCAAATCACATCAAATTTTAGTTTGCAATTTTGAATCTACAACGTATTTGATAGCTGTGAAAATGTCGCAGTACCTACATAATTATAGTAATTCGTGGCAAAATTGATCAGTGGAACGATCTCTACACATTTTCCATAAAGCTTATTTTATTTCAAATAAATATAATCCATTTGTGATATTCCAATAAATAGTATATTTTATTCTATTCTATAATATTTCATGGACAATGTTAATATTTAGACGACCAACATACCTAATACTTACAATAGGAAAGCAAAGTTTTTACATGAAAAAACTACATTACTTTGTTTATAAGTTTGTAAGATTATTGTTAAAATACTGGTAACTCAATATGGTTACAGGTTATAATACCGCATGGGGCAAGTACTTGTATGAGTGGCGAGCAAAAAGGTTTTTCCGTTATCTAATCACCATATGATAGAACATTAATTGTAACTATTAAAATGTATCTGCAACAGTAAAATTAATTTATTTGACTTTGCTTTTAAATTTTTGATTGTGGTACATATTTGTTTTATTTCTTCTTTTCATCTAAAATTCCGAAAAAAGGAATAAGCACCTCCTCTTCTTCTTGCATTGATTAAAAAAAGGCCGTTAAAACTGATCACTTTGGCCTTAAAAATAAGGTCACCGCTTAAAAAGGCAACCGTAAACATTTGGCACGTTAAACAGTCATAAAGGTCAGGACAAGGGTCGTTTAATAATAAATCAAGCGGGTAATCGTGTGGGTGAACAATGCATCGGAAGGGTTAAAAGAGTTTTTTGCCTGCGCTGTTATCTTTTTGTGATTCTATTGATGTCTGTTATTATTACATCTTTACCTGCCTAGTGAGTCGCGTAAATACTTTACATGCAAGCCTTTCCGAATGGAGAATTTTGTCTCGCCACGCTTGGCTAGAGGGCTGTCGTTTTCAGTTTGGCCAATGGTAGAAAGAAGTCCTACTTTTTTATTCTGTGTTGTCTTTGGTAACTTGTAGGAAAATAAGATATGGTGCTATTATATTTTTGTGCCGCCGGTGCATCATGGCATTTTGCCTCTTATGTCTCCATTTATTTTAGTTTAAATCGATAGCCGCTTTTAGAAGGTCACATCTAATTCTATCGAAAAATATACTTATAAGGGTTATTTGGTACGTTTTTTCCCGCATTTAAAGTACACCATTTAAGAATTAATTTTGATCTAAGGACGATTAAGCATAGTAGCATTTCACTACTTCTATTCAATTATTTATTTAAAACTCTGACGCCAGACTATCTTAAAAAGTTAATCATATGATGAGAAGCAGATAAGTACTTCTAAAGATTTGATTTGCTTACAACATTTACTTAAGATGTTATGCTCTTCCCACAGACATCATTACTAATGTACAATGTGCATGCAGATATTATGCAGGTAACAAACATTACTATATTCTTGTGATCAACCTCATATTTCGTATTCGTGAGGAGCATTTGATTGATGTAAATTTACGTAGGACTCATTACGTTAAGGTAATGGAACAAATTTAGTGTTGCAAAATGAAGTTGCTTAGAGGTAAGCTAAACGTCGTGTTGACTGATGGACATAAAAAGAATAGTACTGACACACCTTCTTTTTCTTGGTGTCGCAAGAGGTAGCTAAAGGATAAGTACCAGAAAAAGACAGAAAGTGTCATCTTTTTTTTACTATAGGCCAAACTGCGACTGCCCTGACCCGAGCGTGGTGATTATAACAAAAACCTCCATGTAAAGAGTATCCAGTAGTAAACTGATACAGGCTGATGATGATGACTAAGAACCGAATAAACCAAATTTCATTTAATCCCTCAACCCCCAGGAGGCACTCGGGTGCCACGATAAGAATTGACTTCAATTGTGTCTGGAATAACTCACGATCGAGGGATTAATCCCTCGATCGTGAGTTATTCAAATATGTTGCTTTTTCTCTAAGAAGTGAAAAAAGTAAATGAATATTCTGCATAAAGTGAATGCACTGCAGAATACATTTAAAGCTCCACATTTTAGGGCTTATCTCTAAAGGCGATAAACGCTTTTAACTTACACTGTTTAACTTTTAACTTACACTGACGACCATTTGGATCAGCGGTAGTAAACGCTGCTTCTGAGCCATGGGTCGCGGGTTCGATCCCCGCACAGTACAAATATTTGTGTGCATGAACATGTCTGTTTGTACTGGTGTGGGTGTTTTCTATGTATTATAAGTATGTATTTACAAAAAATAAAGGATACAACTATGTTTATCGGTTGTCTAGTACCCCATACGACAGTGTACTTAATAGTAGCTTAATTTCGGACTAGATGACTCTGTGTGGCTCAGTGAGGCATGTCTTAAATACAGTTAAAAAAATTTTTCTTGTATAAATTACTCATTGTATTGCAAATCTTCTTTTTTTTCTCATTTGAAATAAATCATCGATGGCAGACGAAAAATATTAGATACTCATATCCATCCATCTTTTTGAGGCGCTGTCAAATCAACCACAGCCGGTACCTATTAACCTCATCAATGTCTCCGTAATCACTCGACCCTTAATCCACAGTCATGTCTGGATTTTGGAGGATAGGGGGACATTATGAGAATTAGGCGTGATAACGTAATTATTTTCAGAATTTTAACAACATCCACCTTATTACTAATCAATTTGAATTTGATTGACTTTTCCAGATTTATTTTCATGTGTTTTGGGCACTAGAAATCTAACTACTACGGCTCGATATAATCGGGTTATGGCGTTATGTCGGTGTAATTCTTGAATTACGTAAACCTAGCCACATTAGGCGCATTTTGGAAGACAATTGTCCTGTTCCTAACAAAGCGGCTACAACACGTGTAGCTAACAGCCGTGACCCTCCTAAATATTAAATAGTTATGTTTGTCCACTTGCTATGTGCCCGGCGATATGGGTACTTTTCACTTTGAAACATTTCAGGAAAGTAAATTTTTAGTGGTATATGTGAGTAGAGTAAAACTTTTGTTTGAAATTATTAATATATTATATGCGATTTCGAAGCGCCATAATAATAATAAATAAATATTTCAAACATGCCACAATGGGCCACACAGAGCCATCTAGTCCAAAATTAAGCTACTATTAAGTACCCTGTCGTATGGGGTACTAGACAACCGATAAACTTACTTATATACTTTTTTTTTTTGTAAATAAATTCTTATAATACATAGAAAACACCCAGACCAGTGCAAACAGACATGTTCATGCACACAAATATTTGTACTGTGCGGGGATCGAACCCGCGACCCATGGCTCAGAAGCAGTGTTTACTACCGCTGATCCAAATGGTCGTCAGTCAATGATAAGATTTAGGTGGTATAAAAGCTATTTTGATTATTACACACAGAAAACAGTTTTTCGTATTGACATTTTTGTCGTTTTGCGATCTAGGTTAAACACATTTTTGATTAGGTCAGGGCACATTGTTTTTGTAATCTAGCTGGAAAACAACTTATAGAACGACATAATTTCCTGGCACATATCAAGTATTATGTAGGCTTAGAAGGTATTCTAAGCCCTGCAATCGATATAACAAAATATTGTATAAAAATAATATGTTACATAGATTCAGCACTATTACAATATCAATAACACCTAGCGAATATCGTTAAACTACAAAAAACGTAAAAGCTCGTTTCAATCAGTCATAGTCACACAACCCATTTATTTGTTTTAAAATAATTAAAAACAAAATAAATAACAAACTGCATTGCAGGTTCAAATATACCTACGCTCGAGGCTAACTTTTGCCTTTGTGTTCTTGTAACGCAGGTGGAAAACATATTGAATTTATGCGAACGTGTTTTTATTAAAGGATCCCGAACCGTACCTAACGTTTGTAAAATGTGTCGAATAAATGTCGGCGGGATTTTAACAAGAATTTACTCTTGCGGTCTTATGGCTGGCTAACCCTCTGTTGTCAAACGATACCGTTGCCGACAATTGTATAATTTGGGATATGTTAAATTAGAATCATTAAGACAGGTGCTTTTTTAGGGTTCCGTACCCAAAGGGTAAAAACGGGACCCTATTACTAAGACTTCGCTGTCTGTCCGTCTGTCCGTCGCTCTGTCACCAGGCTGTATCTCAAGAGCCGCAATAGCTAGATAGTTGAAAATTTCACAAATTGTGTATTTCTGTTGCCGCAATAACAACAAATACTAAAAACTAAATAAAATAAATATTTAACGGGGGCTCCCATACAACAAACCCGGTTTTTTGCCCTTTTTGGTGCGAAACCCTTCGTGCGCGAGTCCGACTCGCACTTGGCCGGTTATTGTACAGATGACAACACGTCGACCTAAATACTGGGGCTTCTCGTGTAGTGGGAATAGGCGTGATTTTGCAACAAAAATATTATACTATAATGCAGGGATTGAATAACCGAAAAAAAAAGGTTAAATCGGTTAGCGGTATGACGTCATACCTTTAAATTTCGATACCTTAGAATAATGATACCTTTAAATTACTATACCTGAAAGAAACGGTACCAGTACAATTTTGGTATTGTAATATTGCGTTATCATTATTTTTTTAGATATTGAAATTATGAAATAAAGGTTTTCATTGAATTATACCGAGGGCGCCGCCCCGTGTGGGCCCCATCAATTTGAACGAAAATTTCTTGCCATTAGTGCCACGCAGGTTATTGGGATTGTGTGCCCCGTGTGTTTATGAATCAACTTTGACAAGTGTTGTCGTTTGGGCGCGATTGGTCCAATCGGGTTAAAAATTACTTATTATATTCTCTTATATTGTCTTTGTTATGTTATATCAAATAAAACAATTAGGCAGTTGATAGTACGGAATGCAATCCGGATTGTTTGAAATTCAAAAAAGCCGAATAATCCGAATTTTCAAGGCGTTTTGTAGATCCGGATTTTTATATTGAAATCCAGTTTTTTCGGATTTCATTCACAATTTAAAAACTATTGATTTAGACCTAATACTTTTATTAAAATTACGCGGATAAATGTCAGTGTTTTATTAAGAACGAACAGAGAGACAAATTTCTTAGCGTTCCATGGATTCACCGTGCGGGTGCAGGGTTCATTGTGTGGCAGAAAGAGAAACTCCGAGTAGTTCCCGGGACTTGTGACACGGGTGTAGGTTTAAGAGGCCCCTTTCCGACGTACATCCACACTCACCTTCACTACTCGTGTTTCTCTCCCTGCCCAGCCAAATCTGGTAATGCAGCTTTAGACAGTCGCTTAAGTATAGAACTTACTGCAGTTCTGGCCAAGCCAAGGTCTTTCAACAGGTAATAGAGAGATTTTGCTGGTATACCTCTTGCTCCTACTTCTACAGCATATAGACTAACTATATAACCGACAACCGTTTTTAGTTAATTCATTTAGGAAATCATAATAATTTTGTTTTCTTTCATTGCGTGGTCTTTATGTATGTTAGTTTCCCACGGCATGGTGTTTCATCATCCGGTCTGGATGATGAAACACACACATCTTCTTGGATTTTATAGTGCTTTTCATGCGTGTCCATTAAAATAGTCCAGTCAGGTGCTGTACCCAGGATTGAGTAAGGCTTATTCTTAGAATTTCCAGTGGAGCCCTCTTTAATAAAGTTAATTTGTCTTTTGTTTGTGGTCAATCATTTTTGGGCCCTAGCCACTGAAAGGCTTATAGCTTCACGTATGATTTTAAGTATTCTGTCATAGCGATGTGAGTAGTGACTTCTATTCAAGAGCACCTTGCATCCCACCAATAGGTGTCTTGCTGTACATATCGCCTCTCCACAAGTATAACAACATTTTTCAGAGGCTTTTCCCCACCTTACTAAGTTACTCTGGTCAGGGAGGGTCATTTGGAAGGCATTTAGATAAAATTTTAATAAGGCAGGAGACCAATCATACAGCAAGATGCGCCACTTCATAGCTAATGGGATACAAAACTCACTCAAATAGTTATCCACTCGTTTTGCATTTCTAAATTCATAGCGTGCACTTTGTAGCTGCCATTTTCATCTTGTCGTAGAAAGTTTTTTACTATGGCTCGGTCTTCCTTCTTCTTTGTCGTACCTAACCCAGCTCTATTTGATTGTCCACCTGCCATAATTTTTTTGTGGAATTGCAGTCTTGATTCAAGTTCTGTGGCCTTGTTGTCTTTCGGGAGGGATGAAATTAATTCGTCTTGTGACATCCCCAAAACATACGTTTTTGTAACTCTGAGATGTTTATAGAGTTCGCATGGTTTCTTTACTTTCAGCCCAAAACTATTGTGATCCCTAAATAGAGTCGAGGGATCAGCCGAATGTGCTAGACCAAACCATGACTTCAATATTTTTATGACATTAGCATCTAGCTTTGCCAAGAGGGTTTTACCGATATTATACTAGGAAAGGCCAAGTGAGACGCGACGTGAGATAGTTGTCGTATATCCACGCTTTTTTAATATTATTGATTGGCAGTTGGTGTACCTTGTTGAGGTCATTCATGAAATTTTCGACAACCACCTAATGATGGTTTGCGTCCTTTGTAGTCTATCTTTCTACCGAGAAATTTAAAAGGCACTGCTTCTGCAACTTTTTGGCCGCTTATAGAGAGTGATCATAAGAAGTATACTTCGTGTTTCTTCTACCCAGACATAAACAATGACATTTACTTGATTTTGCTCTCAGTCCGCACGTCCACGTACAAAACTCATCAACCTCATTTAATAATTCCTGACACTGTTTGGGATTACGAGTAAGTATTGCAAGGTCGTCAGCAAAGGCTAATATTGACTCAGTGTACTTGTTGTTGATTTTAAACCGGTAGCCCTATTTCTTTTCATGGCTAATTAATTTATCAACTAGCATATTAATAACTATATTAAATACTATTGGAGATAAGCAGCACCCTTGGAATAGTCCTACGTTGTACTGTAGTGGTTTTGTGTATTCTTTGTTTACTGCTACGACAAGGCACTCGGCTGCTGTGTTGTAGGTGCTGTTTGTGGACAAAAATGTAAAAGGAAATTAGAATCCACGAAAAGCACTAGCCAAAAATATCGATAGGTGCTCTTCTAGGCCAAGTGCTATTCGCGCAGATGATATTCGGGCGGTTGCTCTAAGTAGAATATGTCTAAAAATCTAATCAACAAAATAAAATGAAACAAAAAGCAAACAAAACTAGAATGTCTTCCTTTGCTTACTTTTACTTTTAACTTTAGTTCTCTGCCGGATCACCTCATTTCTTTTTTTTATCCCTAAGAGAAACTCCGAGCATAGCTCTTTCCATAGCCCGCTTGATGACTAGCCGTACCGTCAGTGTTTACGTTTCGACTCGCTTGACGGGTAGTACGCACTGATTGAAGCCTTTCGACTTGAGGCATTGTGGGATCGATGATGAGAAGAATCGACGTAGTTTCCCAAATTCTACCCAAGTCAACTGAATTCTTCTGTTCACCTCATTCTCAAAGTTGTTTCTACCTAACTGCAATGTCTACCCAAGGTACACATATTTTTGAACAACTTCGAGGACGGCGCCGTGCACCGCTATCGGCTCCGGTAGTACATGCTCATTGAACGTAACCTTGGTATTATCCAGGTTCATCCGTAAGCCGATGCGAACAGAAGAGTCAGCCAGGTTATTTAGCCTTTCCAGCGTAGCGTCTTGAACATATCC
Source organism: Anania crocealis (assembly GCA_949315895.1). Classification (NCBI taxonomy): domain Eukaryota; kingdom Metazoa; phylum Arthropoda; class Insecta; order Lepidoptera; family Crambidae; genus Anania; species Anania crocealis. The sequence continues at coordinate 6,413,389 of OX438863.1, forward strand.
TCCATTGCATTTGTGAACAATTTCGGGGAAATGATGTCCCCTTATGTCACTCCTCGATTCAACGGTTTAGGTTTTTTTTCTGATTCTGTGCTTGGACGAACTTGGTGGCGGATTTATAGAGACATCTCATCACTTGACGTACCACCAAACTTATGAGAATTGCGAAAGAAAGAGGAAGTTTCATAATGATATTAAATGTTCGTTCTTATTATAACATTGACATTTATCCGCGTAATTTTATTAAAATTGTAAGTTCTACATCAATAATTTTGTTAATTATGAATGAAATCCGAAAAAACCGGATTTCAATATAAAAATCCGGATCTACAATTTGCTATGAAAATTCGGATTATTCGGCTTTTTTGAATTCCGAACAATCCGGAATGCATTCCCTACTTGTGGATTTTTAAAGATGGCACGATAATAAAACTAACAAACAATACGTTAATAATGCAATAGTGAAAATAAATGTAGCATGAAAATCACGCAAATACACTTCTACTATCTAACACCGTTCAAGCAAGATTTGACACGATCGGTAACGACGACGCCAGAAGTCCCCGCCCTGCTTGCCCCGGTTGCCCCGCCGCATTCGCTCCCTAATTTTTTCGGTACCAAAAAAATTTCAGTTATGGTACCATTTTTAGCTGTATCACAACCGTAATTATAAACCGTTTTGGTTCTACCTTTAAATCAAAGTTGTATCGTAATTTTATACCGGTACCATACCCTTATACCTTTACCGTTTTCAACCCCTGCTATAATGTGAGAGTTACTGCACTTTCATTACATACCTATGGTTTGTTTATGATCAAAAAATATTACCCACCATGTTTCCAAAAACATTGGTCCTAACAAAAATATGAATGGATTCTCCGTTGTTACATTAAGTATGCAAGTTACCTATAGTGGAAACAAAAACATTATATTATCATTACTTTCAAAACATGAAAAAAGATTCAAAAAAGGTCCAATTTCTTGTTTTATGAAATAGTTTTAGGCTAAAGTTAATCTAAGAGATCGATTTAATATGGATTCATTACTTTTACACCATAGTTGCATAGCGTAGCAGAGACAAGCAGATCTATTTTTACGTCAAATTATTGAATTCGATTTTTAAACTGGCAACGTGGTGTTAACCGTTCATGATATAACGATCCTGGTTTAAAAACAAATGCTGACACAAATCGGGTTCCATTCAAGTTCGTTAAACTTTCAACTGACGAATCCTGATTGGGGCTGTAACGCTTCTAACCGTTCATTCCCGTTTTTGAATTTCGTAAATAAAATTCAGCGTGCGATATTGTTGTCCGTGTGAACCAACAGCAACATTCTCTTTGAAATTACGAATGAAAAACACATGCTCTAGTTATTTGAACATTATTTGAGTACCTTGTATATAAACTGCTGGAATAATACATCTATCATAGATTCATAGAATACTTTGTTTAAAGTACATTTTAAATCATTACGTCGTATATCGTACATATGACGACTTGGTAGGCTTAGTTGTGCGGTGGTCCGCCAATTATGCAAGGGTCGGCTAAATTCGGTTGGAAATATATAAAACGATATTTTTATAAAATTTTAAACATTTATTATAATAATTATGTCACAATATTGTGACATACCTCTTCATTAGCAAATGTATGCAATGTTAACTGGTAAACATCAAGCGGTTATAAGTCAAAGTTTAAATCCCCGATGTCATACTATAAATTCGTGTACTACTACCAGCTGACACTCGGATGAATATTTTACTAACCCAAATACGTAATTCCGGGTACCGAAATGCGTTATACTCCCAACCAGACATGTTAATATTAAAATATGCAAATCACGGCATTACCATCCCACCTTCTTTCCTACGACTCTGCATATAAACGCATCCCCATATTAGGTATATCGAAAGCTCTGATCTTTCCCTTTTCCCACTGATTTCGCTGAATGTTTAATTTCACTTTCACTTTAAGAGATTCAATTTGCTTGATTTGTCCTTTGCATAATTTTAGGCTGAAATTTCTTCACCAAACTGACACTTCACTAGCCAATTTTCTTCTTATTTACAATTCAGTACACATTCAAAGTAAATTTTACGTTTAACACATTTGATGCTCAATTTCGGTCGGCCTGCAAGATTACATTACTTATACTCGGATACTGAGCTGTGAATAGAATTCGTTTTAAATTACATGTATGTACACCATACACCGGAGTTGTAATACGACGTATATTCAGGCTCATATGCTAAGCCCGTATACTATTATTGATCAACTCTCCCGACGTGTGGCACTCATTCCCAGGAATCCAGGTTTTTCTCTTGTATGTGATGCAACCTGCGTAAACACTTGCATTGTCCCATATAGATAGTAAATCTTCTACTGCAGGTGCGACGGCAAATATTTAGCTTGTAGCTAGGGCTGCACATTTGCTCTGTTTGTCGTTGAGAAACTGGATCGAAGTATCCCAGCTATTTTTAAAAAAACTGTCTAAATGGCTCACCAACGCAATGGGAACTACCGTTTCTTTGCTCCCCAGTTGGCGCCACTGTAGACTGAGGTCCGAAGGTATAGCTATCAAAGGCGATTGGCGCCAAAACAAAGTGTTATATCTTGAATCTAATTAAGGTTATATTATTTATAAATAACTATCTTGATATCAACAAACTAACTTCTGAAATAGTTGCTCTTGAGGCCGCCTATTTTTGCGCTTTTTCTCAATTTCGCTTTTAAAGCGTTCACATTAATCGCCAAATAATCCATATTTGCCATATTTTACGAAGGAGATCACCTTCCAGCAGGTAAATTAAAGAAATTATAATTTATGCGACAAATTCTGCAAAAACCAGTACAAAGTGAATGATATTGGACCTCACGCGACACTAGCGCCTCTAGTGGCAAATTTACTAGCGATAGCCCCTATTGGTAAATATTTAGGGTGGTAGTTACCTTCGACAGTTAATAAGCATCGCTATCCAAAAAGGCAATAATAGAATACCAGCATTTTGGGAGCCATATCCGCTGGCAACACTGGGGCTGATCTTAATTATGTTCCACTATTTGTCTTTATTATTAATGTATTTTATAATAATTTTAGTGTGTTCTTGTAAATAATTTGTTAAAAACTCTGCTATCATTATCGTCAGTTTCATTACATTGTTATTTGAAGAAAAAAATTCCTTTTTCGGCAGACAAATAAAGACAATAGACTTTAAAAAATTCTAAATGAAAGCTCTTTTGACACAAATCAACAATCAGCGTATTGAGCCGACTCAAATCAGATTTTTTTTAAAGATTTTGTTTCTTTAAAAACAATTTGGAATATTATGCATTTACTTATTACTTTTAAAATATATTGATAATTAAACATCACATAAAAAAATGTTTAATCATTAGAACTTTTATCACTCGTACATTTAAGAAGATTAAATTGATAACATCAAATGGAAAATTTATTGCAAACTATAAATAAAGGTAGAATTTGGTCTACTTTGAATTGAATATTGAAATAAGATGCAGAACAAGTATGATAAATTATACCGTGTCTTGTTATTATCACCAACAGACAGAGACTTGTTTTTCAGTGAATAGTTCGCATTAAATCATTCATGCAAGCAAGCTTGCAAGCAGACGTAGCAGCAAAAATCAATGATTAGTACAAAAAAAATTAATGCCTAAAAATGAAAATCCTATTTTCGATAACACTTTAACAAGCTGAAACCTTCGAGGAAATCAAATTTTAGGAAACAAAACATCTATTTAAGCATATTTCGAAGATATTCATAAAATGTGAAATGAAATGACGACGAACTGAGTTTATAGATAATAACTATTCGAGAAAATAAAAATGCGATGTAACGTAATTCTAGGTATTGTTTATTGAATAAAAGAGTCCACAAACTTTTTCATGGGAAACGAAGATTGTTGTATTTGATTACATTTTCAGGCAACACAAAATTTATGTACTTCCAAATAAAATTACTGTCTTCAAAATAATTGTTTAGTGAAACGTATTTTGGTATTTCATCTTCAGTGTTTTAGAAAAAAACATATCGCACCTCCAGTCGTAAACTGGCACAATCCAAAATTCATGATTGTTGGGAAATAAATAAAACGTGTTTCGGTCCTCGTCAGTTTTTGGTAATTTATACTATAACTTGATGAAATATTGAGTTATTTACAAAATTCAAAATGATACAGGTGATTTGGTCTAAGGACTACATGTTCAGATAATAATTTCTTTAAAAATATTTCAAAATATATGATTAAATCGATGCTAAAAAAAACTTCCAATAAAGAGTCAGTTTAGGACAAAAAACATTTTTGAACGTTTGACTTTTGTACAGATGTCTGTTTATTACTAAGCAAAATGTGATATTATCACCCTGAAAGTATGGATCTTTATCATAAGAGTTACATTGTTAATGTCACAGAAAAAAAAAATTACATAAGAATTTAACATAACAAACTTTGTTTTTAAAACATAACCTCTTGATTACATTTAACTATAGTTTTTTTTATAAAATATTAGACGCTTTAATGAATTTGTCTATTGTTCCAATAATATACGAACTACTTGAATTGAAATCAGTATGTGTTTTTTGATGTCGTCACTTATAATATTCAATTACATTTGAAAATACTGTAAATGCTCGCACATAAATACAAAACAGCTGACATAAGTATTTAATAAAGCCATTGAAATGTATTTTACTAAGACCTTTTTGAAAATAAGTGTATCATTAAAATTCTTGCTTAAACTTCAGAGGAAAAGATACAGCACCGTGGTTATCAAACGAAAATGTATTTGCACAGACAGGGTGTAGGGATAAACAGATCTTCTGGCATTTATATTTTGTGCCGATAAATAAAATCCCCTTTCCCGTATTCCCATTTTATGTTACCTATTTACCCTTGTCGAGGGTAATACAAGTTTTATTGAATGTTTTTATTATTTTCCTTTTTAAGTACGTTTTAATTTAAGTAAAATGACTAGTTAATATTTCAAATTAGTCCCTCGATCGTGTGTTATTCCAGACACAATTGAAATCAATTGTTATCGCGGCACGCGCGTGCCTCCTGGGGGTTGAGGGATTAAGTATAAATTAATTCGATTTCTTTTATGAATGTAGAAACAATTTTATTTAATGCAGCGAATTCATACGCGTGACATTTAGATTAAATCATAAAAGCTTAGATTAAGTTAATTTGGCTTTGGTTGCTCTTATAAAGACCCAATGTTTATTTTCTTCAATATATTTAATAATGTACAGCCATCGGCCTGTTTGTAAATCGGCATCTTTATATGTATGTACTATCAATCGCGTATTATACTCGTACCAACAACAATATTTTAGTAGTAAAATAAATCGATCCTATTACTCTCTAACGCCCCGTTGGACTAGTGGATTAAATACCGGGCCATGATCTCGGGGTCCCAGGTTCGATTCCCGGGTCGAACAACAAAAAAATTTTTGAATTTTCGAACGTTGCTCGGGTTTGTGATAACCAACCCGCATTTGGCAAGCGTGGTGATTAAGCCAGTACCCATCATTGCTGTGGTAACTTGAATTCAATGATGGAGGCCTTTCCCCTGCAGTGGGATGATTATACTCGTAGGCTGTTACTTTGCTTACTTTTATTTTACTACTACTTTCTAACGTAAACGTATATTTACTTTTTATGATATTTAAGCAACTTAATAAAACAGTATTACGCAGTGTAATTTCATCAAATGTTAGGACCCTCAACATCCGTTGCGGGTTCGAGTCCCACCTTAGACGGACATTTTTCAAGCTTAAATACTGATAACGTTTATTTGTTTAAATATTGTGATAAATAAAATTGTAACAGAAACTTCGTTAATAATTTAAGCCACTGATAATTTTGACAAGAAAGCTTCTGTCAAATATATAATTCTGCACGTCATGTCATATACATTGTCAGAATGCGTATTTTGTTTCTTATTTTCCTAATATGTCTGTATAGTATGTAGGTATTACTGAATAAGTAACCGAGTCACCTTCGTGGGTACGAATACAAATGCTATTACCATTGTTAAAAAATTTAAAAATAAAATCTTGCATTTGACTTGTTAGCCTTATTGTTAACATCAACTTTAATTGGATTAAAAGGTTTAAGATTCTGTATATAAAGTAATACATCTAATAATAAATAGAGCAGTAATTCTTAGAACTTGTGATTCGATGAAATATTTGATAACACTTAATTATATGCTCTAAGTTAAGATTTTGAAAGAACAAATCATGGTTATTTAAATAAAATTTTTAGAGTACATGTACTTTTGTAATTTGTGTTATTTTAAAATATGTGTGAGCTCTCTGCCTCTTTTCTTTGAGGTAATAAAAAAAAAATATGTGTAAAGGTACAAAATTCATTCGACATCTTTCTCATTATGACAACGTCTAATAATTTAAAACTGTCTTAGTAACAATTTAAAAATACAGAAACTTAAAAAATAACAACCATCATTGTATTATTTATATACTACGTTACGCAGAATTCACTCTTTTAATCCCTGAAAAGCCACAAAAGAAATACTTTACTTAATCTAATCTTCTCAACCCGAAACGTGGCTTCTACGTATTCGAAATTCATCCTAATTTCTCTAATATGTAAGTTATAATGTAAGTACTCCAAGTTTAGGTACTCGCAAAAACTCCCTAAGGGTTAGTTGTGTGTGTGTAATCTTACTAATTTCCCTGAGAGTATTAGCGCGTATGGAAACTTGGGACCACTAAGAAAGCCCTAGAGGGAGAGAGATGTTTGAATTATTTAGAAGGTCCCAAACCGCGTAAATACTTAACGCTCACATGCACAAACTGAACAACATAATTAGTTTTTTAACCGTAAAAACTTTAAAAGTTTATATGCCAACTGGTATATTTTACTATAAAAATTTTAAAAACAAATCATTTAAAAAGTACGATACCTTCAGTTTTCTCAATAAATCCTTTCTCGGCAATCGTACAGTCACAAAACAAACACAGTTATATAAGCGATCGGTCGCGTAAGAATACGTAGGAGCTGACCGCACCGACACGACCTCCCCGTCCGACGTCCAATAGAATACTGATTCGCATCAACGTCAACACTAGAGAGTAAGGAATGGTGTGAAATGCGCAAGTCACGGAGCGCTTAACTTATACACCTACTTTTGAATTTCAAATTGTCATTTATTCGCTCTTATTATACAGTACACACGCAAAAAGGGGACCGTCGTTCGTTGGGAATAAATTTCCGTTACGTTCTAAGAGTTTTCACGCGTCGACTGCACTTCTTAGGGTTGATGTTTTATGGATGAGTACAAATTATTAGGTACTTGAATTTTCGTTTTTATCATCGACAGATTATTGGTAATTTTAAAAGGTATTTCGATACAAAATGCCACCCAAAAATAAAATCGCACTATCCATCCCACCACCTCATTATATGGGTGTTGTAAGAATTACTAAAGAAAGGAAGAAGACTCAGTGTATTATTTGGCTCTACCAATAACTACTATTAAACTAAATTGCAATTGCCAACCCACCTACCAAGATTATAGCAAAATTCTAAGTCTAGCACGAGGGCTATGAGATAATGATGAAAAATAAAAAAAAGTTGGTATAAATTAATAAATTAGTGGGATTGTAAGAAAATATAAATTAAAAGATTTTTTTTTAAATTATATTATCAAATAAATTGTTATTGTTGCGAAAGAAGGAATATAATTACTTATTTAACAATAGTAATATATTTAATTTTTCGCTAGTTAAACTTCTTATTAAATAAAAACTTTTTAAAAGTCCATCACAGAAAACAAAGCTAAACCGCAAACTAGTTTCTTGTATCTTTTAGAAAGAAATGCAAAGCTTTCTAAGCGTGTCTGAACTTCGACTGAAAGTTCCGCACGTAGGGGCATTCGTAGACGGCCGTAGCAGCGGCTACGTTACCCGTAGACGAGTAGCTACGAGTTCGTTTGCTAGGTACTTACTAGTGAAGTAGCTACGTATTTCGTAGCGCGTTTGCTTGCCAAACTCGTTAAATGAAACGTGAACAGAACTTTGAACAAGTTATTGATATTTTATAAGAATTGTGTGTAAACACTAAAATTTGTTGTAATAATCCAAAACTAAAGTTACTTATTAAAAAGAATACCTTCTAATGGAACTCTAATAATTATGGACGAACACATCCCAACTCCCCATTCGTCTAGAGTAGCGTTTCCCATTTACCGGGTCGTAACATACCCGCCTTGTTTATAAAATCATTGTTAATAAATAAAAAAATACCTAAGTGCTATCGATCGACACATGGTAAATATTTTTCTTAAACTTTCGTCATTTTCAGGGAACTTGAATTATTTAGTAAAACTAGTAGTGATTAAATAGTAGTATCAATAAAACATGTTTGCTATTAATAAATGTGTAAAACACCTAATAGAACCAGTTTGGTTTTAAAAGTATTAAGTGGGTCACAAAGGGGCAGTGTGAAAATTACCGGGCCAAGGCAGAACAATGTTTGGAAAACACTGGTCTAATGGTTTAAGTAGCAGGCCAAGACCTCGAGGTCCTGGGTTCAATAGAATTCTTTGGTCAGGCAACAAGAGTTCCAAATTTTCGAACATTCCTCGGGTGTATGATCACCAACCCCCATTTGGCAAGAGATGGTGATTATGCCTGTACTAGTGTTGCCAAACTATCGATTGTTTTAATCGAAATCATGTACCCTATCGATCGGCCTATCGACAGTATCGATACAATCGATAGTATCGATAGTATTGTATTTCGTTATTAACAAACTATCGATAATATCGATAGTATCGATACTATCGGTTTTATTTGCAACGATACTATCGATAGTATTGATACTATCGACAATATCGAATGCTTTGGACTATCGATAGTTTAATTATTATTATTGAACTCATTCGATAGTATTTCCTTGTCTTGTGCTATCGATAGTATCGATACTATATCGATAGGCCGATCGATAGTCTTACGATTGTTTGGCTATCGATAGACTATTGATTAACGATCGATAGTCGACTATCGATCGGCAACACTAGCCTGTACACGTAATTACTGTGTTAATTTGAATGCAATGATATTAGTCTTTTTCCTGCTGTGGTATGATTATGTGCCGTTATTTTTTGTCACTAGGAACATAAATTTTGTTTTTTTAGAACTTCCTGGTGATTATTAATTAAAAACTGGAGTTTATTGATACGGGGTTTATACCATGTACCTTAGTTTTTATGAGTTTCCTATATTTCGGCACTGTTGCAAGCGCCATGATCACGGGAGAACTGATCAGAAAACTGTCTATCGAGAAATTGCTATCTACAAGTAATGTTCAAAACAGATCCAAAACATTCGAAGCATCATCACGAATTCATTTTAAAAAAACCTAGTTTATTTTATAATTCTTTTGATATTATTATGGTCTCGTTTTGAATCTCATTATTATTCTCTCTGCAGTCAAATACAAATTACTTGCATCGAATCGGAATAACGCGTATTTTATATTCAAGTCAACAAGCATACATGGGAGAAGTTTATACGCAGTTTCCCTGTCTCTCTTTCTTATTAACATTTATTTATTTATGTGCTCTAAATTATACAAAACAAAGTAGCTACAGTGTTTGGCACTAAGTGTGCTAAGTTGTTTTATTTTATTTTCTTTAATTAGAAAAATAACTAGTCTAACTAACATAAATGGGCCGACATTTCTATTTAGAACTGCGACCCTGCGCGAGAAAATCTAGAAACCACTTTTTTTTGTTGCTTATTAGTAACTCATCAACAGTGATGATTTCAATTTTGGTTCAGCTAATGCACACAAAATAAAAACAATCATAACGAAACTTTTACAAAGTTTTCAAGTTTGTTGACTTATTTATACTAAAAGTATAAATGAATAAGTCAATAAACTTGGACTTTCAGTATAAATAAGTCAATAAACTTGAAACAACTTACCATGTTATTATGAAAATCAGACAAAAAAAAAAGAGTGAAAAAATTTTTATACGATACTTACAAACATAAATGATAAACTTTATTGAATTATTCAAAATTGTCTACTTTTAGTCAATAAAGCTTTTTTAATTTGTTACTAATAGGGAAAATCTATGTTTTATACCCTAACTAGCATTTGACTGCGACTTCAGAATTGGATACATAGAGTAACAAATAATATAATGTGTTTGGATAAAAATCGATCTAATAAACAATAGGCAGCGCTCTATTAAAATTAGAAAAGTAACTACTATGCGTTTGTGCGGAATCATACGGAATTTTGGTATAAATTATAGCCTATCCTCATGTCTTAGCTACATTACTAGAAATTTATATCAAAATCCTTCTAACAGTTTTTGCGTGAAAGGGTAACAAATATCCATACATCTTATAGATCGAAGTGATCCTCAAATAACCTAATTTCTGCTGCTAAAAGCTGGGAGCTCTTAAGTGTGGCCATCTTCACCGAACGATGACCACCCTGTTATCACATATCGATTTAGGGTCACCCTACTGCTCACGTACTAACGTCTAATTCTTACAGAACGTACCATCGGAACCGATGTCCAATATTTTTTCTCAAGATAAGATACAAGCAATAACACCATTTTGTTTATGTTGACGTCGGCCAAACCCCGCGGGAGGGAAAGGATCGCCGCAGCCGCTGCGGCTTATAAGAACTATCGGATTCTTAACCCGTCCATAAAATTTTGACCTACCACACCCCTTTCGTATTCCTAACGTTAACATGTTTGAAGGGAAACACGGCAGTACATAGAGGTCTTGCTATTTTGGCGCATGTGAAGACCAGACGTGGTGTCCGTAGGGAGATCCCTACAACCTAAACAGGCCTCCTGAATGATAGACTGCGTACAGTTAGGTCCCTTTTGAACATTAATTAGATTCTTCTTTCAGGGTGTGAAACATAAGCTATTTGAAGTGCCTTAAGACGCACTAATGATGCCGTGTCGAGTGACGAGTATAACGCGCTCTAGTCGGTTCCAAAAATACGTTCATGAGAACCAGATGTAAAATTAAATTATACCAGATGTTGACAGAGATTGCGTTCTGGCAAGACTTTTTTTTAAAAACTATTACACGGAAACCTACTTTTATCCGAGATAGATAATTTTATAAGAGAAAGTACGAGTATCATTTGTGCTATTTTTAGCTTAAAATCTGCCTCCATACAAAATTTTATTCTAATACGTTTAACCGTGGTGGCAGTTGTTGAGTGGAGACCGCGTCTCGGCAAACGTAGTGTAGGACGCCCTCAGGCCAGGTGGAGTGATGATTTGCGCAAGATGGCTGGTAGAACCTGGATGCGAGAATCCGAGGATCGATATAAGTGACGTGCAACTGGAGAGGCCTATGTCCAGCAGTGGACTGCGATATGCTGATGATGATGATGATGATATGGTGGCACGACAAAATAACAAACATCTATCTATCTACTTTAGCATTGGTAAGATTTACGTGTATAACAAACTTGCATTTATTAACTTACCACTAACATTTGATGTCGGTCTCCATAGTGCAGTGCTGAACAAACTGATTTTTAAGGTCTTCCATTCCCGAGCCATATATATTTTATAACTATAACTTTTGGGTACATTGACACAATGTAGCAAAAGGTTAATTTTAGATCTGAACAGTGTAGGTATATGATGTTATCCACATGTTTTTTTTATATATGTCATTAACATTAATTACAATGATGAAAAGAGTCTAAGATTGTTGTTACTTTACTGTTTGGTCGATGGGAGATAAGACCTTTTGTACTGTAGCGAGGATGTGCGGCATACAGGTAGGTATTGCTTAAAACTCGAACTAATATAAATGTAAATCAGTAAACAAAGCCGAGGTGGTCGGGATCAAGTATCAACTCTCCTTATTACGCCACTGGGTACATACTGCGTATGCCTTTGTATATTTTGAAATAGGGAAACTGCTTGGAGATGCTAGTTGGTTATTTAAGTTCAGAGATCCTAATAAGAGTTGCATTGGTTGTTTGTTGCAATAGTGCATGTTGTTAGAATGAGACTTTAGGGTAAAGAGCAAGATACATTTGAAAGACATTAATTATTTTAAACTAGAGTTTATTGATACGGGGTTTATACCATGTACCTTAGTTTTTATGAGTTTCCGATATTTCAGCACTGTTGCAAGCGCCATGATCACGAGAGATCAGTATATTTATTATTTTTAGTCAGTTTGTAGTTTAGTTAAAGTAGTTTTCTTCTTACTAATTGTAATACATCCAGCGTTTCTTTACCTCTTTGATCAATTGTTTTGACAGAAGAAGATTTTCTAATCATCTAAATTCGGTCATTTTTCAGGTAATTTTAAAATTTTTTTCTTATTTATTGTCATCATATTCATTGGGAATCCTTTTACCCTTTTTAGGAAGTCAATATGGGTCATCCCTAAAAACCATAGTCATCACTTTATTTACCGATGAAACTCCTTCGCCCCTCTTCGGAGCTAATTTCTCCAAAATAAATCAATTTTTTAGCTGTCACTTGGTTTTTTCTAATAAATCATACGAAAATCACTTTCTTTTCAAAAATACGTTTGATGTTTTATTTTAATGCCTATTTAAAAACAAAATAAATTTTAGTAAGATCTCTAACAGAGTTGTGTAGGTACTATTATGTTTTTTGTAAATTATAATAATTTTGTTCTTAAATAGGACTTTATCAGACTTGTTTCCCGCCCCGTTTTTGGCCAAACTTATTTGAACGTTATCGTTTTAAATTAGTTAGACCCAAGTTCACCAACACTTAAACAGCCGGTAAACAAAGAGTGACGATTAATTTGACACAATTCCCATACAAAATATGTCAAATAATATTTTAAACGCTGTTTAAACGCTGTTCAAACTTAAACGTCTGTTGGTGAACGCGGGCCTTAATCTAGGCACAATTAACTTAACCACGATTCAAGGTTTATTGTTTGTTGAAGTCAGACGTTATGTGCTGAAATGAAATTAACCTAGGCATCAAGCAATAAAACGAATCGGCCCTTTTGTTTCTAAGGTTACTTGTACACAAACAAACAGCGTTTCATTAATGGTTATTAGAAGTTAAAAATATACGGTTTTGGAGCCGTAAACGTTAGATTCTCTTGTTACATTAAATTAATTTCATTACTTCTAAACAGAATCAATTCTCAAAAAACTAAAACAGTATCATTTTAGCAAATTACCTCATTATTAGTTTAACTATGAGACTTACACACAAAATCCAAAATTTTTCCAATGTGCAATCTCGAGTGATCAGCGGAAAAATGTTACAAACAATACTTTTAAAAGTTTAAATTTAAGACACCATAAACGTAGGTACCTACTACTCTATCAAAATAAGACCGAACGACATGATAAAACCGTCATTGATTCGATCATATTCGCGACCCAATAAAAACTCTCTCCTAATTCGGTGCGACGGCCGTAAAGCGGCCGGCAATTAATTTTTATTTTATATCCCATGAAGCCAGTTACGACACGTTTACGCTTTTGCCTAAACACGTGTGGACAAAGGCAATGACGCTACAAAGTCACACAATTAAGTCCAACACAACGCTAAAACTAAAGTTAAACAGTTTAGACAGCGAACGTACGATAGTCTGGGTTTAGTCAGGCTTATATGTACTTTTATGTTGCTTGATATATGCTATGAACAGTACCTAATTGCAATGAATTTGATTAAGTATAATTTTAAAGTTAGACCCAATCAAGATACATTTATAACTTTGTGTTACCAGGTATGTTTTACTGAGGTGTAAGGTTATGTAGTTGGTAAATCTTTTTTTTTAAAATTATTTTACTACCAACTGCGGTACTTAACTCTTGATTTTAAAAAGGTTTACTTTGGATATTCACCTTTCCATCTATATTATAATAGAGGCTAAAAAATACTAAAACAAACAATCCAATCATAACGATTTAAGTAGAACGAAACACACGAGCAAACTCAGTTTGGTAAACAGTCACCGAAATCAAAGAGTCAGTAACAATGAAGACACTATAAGTAAATAAAATCGGCCAAGTGCGAGTCGGACTCGCGCACGAAGGGTTCCGTACCAAAACGGCAAAAAACGTTTTTTTTTGTATGGGAGCCCCCCTTAAACATTTATTTTATTTTGTTTTTAGTATTTGTTGGTATTGCGGTAACATAAATACATAATTTGTGAAAATTTCAACTGTCTAGCTATCGCGGCTCTTGAGATACAGCCTGGTGACAGAGCGACAGACAGCAAAGTCTTAGTAATAGGGTCCCGTTTTTACCCTTTGGGTACGGAACCCTAAAAAGGAAAATAACGGCCTATAGGTAATCATTCCAGTGCAGAGCAATGGCTACCATCATTAAATTCAAGTTACCAAAGCAATCCCAAGTGATTGATATTCACAAACCCGAACAATGTTCTAAAATCCGAAACTTATCTTGCCCGACCCGGGGATTGATCCCAGGACCTCGAGATTTTGGCCCGGTACTAAACCACTAGACCAACAAGGCCTTAACTTTATACACCTATTATTAATTTTGTAACATGGATAATTTAAAGCAGCCCAAGTATTTGTTAATCATTTAATTTTCGAGATAAAAGACGCAAACAGAACACAATTCATTGTCAAGGAATAACCTGACTTCACAGTGCCAGAAATTCTACTTTATTAAGGCTCTAAATGTAATTTTGTCGAAATTGACCGCACAACGTCGACCTCGCTCTATCTTTACTTATCTGAAGCAATTAGGCAAAAAATCACCAACCTTCCATAGAAGTAATTTATACATATCAATTTAATTCGGTTGGCGTAAACTTTTTTGTTTAAATAAGCACATTGACATCCCTGCTAGTTTTATCGCGTCTGGCAAAGCCGCAAATAACTGCTGTGAAGTCAACGTTTATGCTTCAGTAAATTATTACCTACAAGGTAAGTGAACTTAGCCTTCACAACATACTAAGTTCCCTTGCATTGTAAAGGAATCTACATATAATGTTGACACACGAGCAATGATAATATTAATAAATTCTTTGCCTTTACACATAGGCGACTACTGTGACTAAATTTTGGACTTTTGATTATGATGTCCAAAATGTTGTAAGCTGATGGTGAACACAAAATTATGATTTATTCGTATTAATTAAAACTTCATAATTCTTCATAATAAAAAATATTATAAAATAGCATTATCACCAATTAATAATACGACTATTACAACATTTTGGACATCATAATCATAAGTCCAACAAGATTTAGTCACAGCACAGTTCACAGTGCCAAAATATAGGAAAGTAAAAAAAAACAGGTAAATGGTAGAAAGCAGGTGTCAGCCTGGGTTAGACCTTGGTTTTTGAAAGCCTGTGGGATCTTAGGCGGCAGTCACTCAGCTTGCCGGATGCCGGCCAACAGAGCTCAATGCATCTGTTTATCTCTTTGGTTTGGTGTTGATTACTTAAGGAAATTACTGCATCTCCTCTGTTAAGAGGAAACACTACAGTCGTGATAATTGAAAAATAGGTATTTGTAAAATCTATTGCTGTCGCGCAGTCCCGAACAACTCCACCGCAGAGCGCGATAGAGACAACTGCATTTTGGACCGAAAATACCTACTAAAGCACACAAAATAAACGTTTCGTTGTCCCCCGATTCCTTTACCAAAACTAGACTGATTTAAATACTTTTTTCATTAAAAATTAAAGAAAGGCTTTGGCCGTGTTCGTATACGAGTATTTTGCTTTTTTTCAAAAATTTTGCCAATGTTGTTATCTGGATGTTTGAGCACGGCGGAAAATTTGGCGAATTTTTTAGATTTTTGGAGACTCGTATCTCTTTTATTATTTAATTTATGAAAAAAAAAACAAAGAAACAAGCTAATAGTGGCCATAGATTTTTGTTATAAAAAATATTGCTCTACTGGCATTATCCAGGGAGGAAACAGGGGACTACGTTTGTATGGAAAAATGGCCCTTGTGTTTCCTCTTAATCAATGCCAGTGGGCCGAGTAAACCTATTCGTCACTAATTCCAGTCAGGTTTCCTCTATGTCATTAAGAGAGTCGGTCTAAAATTTTGCCATCGAAACACTTAAATCATACGATAGGACATTGAAAGTTTTAATCTGTACATTTTTCCTGAACTTTGTACAAACGACTTCATATTAATTCGCTTAAACTTTCTACCCGCGCACTGTATAGTAATGTACTAACTCGGGTGACACTTAACAAATCGTAGCATGTAAAACCTAAGCCTTGTAACAAGCATCTTCAGACCAAGGATCCGTGAAATTAATTAGATGAAATGCAAAGGATTATTCCGTTGCAACTTCCAGACTCTACGCTCGAGCGCGCACCGAACGTGACTTCAGCGTTAATGAATAACGTCGCTACTTAGAAGACTACTAGGAAAACCTAAGCATTTGCAAAGCCGATTAGCAAGGAATATCATGTTTCTGACTTAGATAAATAATTACTTAGTTTAAAGTGCTCCAATTTAATTTATTTGAAGGCTATAATGAGACATAGGTGGTTTCATACATTATGCTAAAAGCTGAGACATAATGGAAACGGGTACAGAAAACATTATAAATGAAGCAACACATTTATTGTTTCAGAGATACACATTAATATAATTCAATAATTCAATTCAAGGAATCAATATACAATTCCAGAAGCATTCGGTAGATTACGTTCCACCTGTTTTATCAAACTTATACTTACGCTTCGAACCCCAAGCGACAACCGGTTGTCGCGATAACAATTGATTTTAATTGTGTCTGGAATAACTCACGATCGAGGGATTAAAGTTATTTTTTTAGTAAGGTCGTTTTTCAACAAATACTTTGTGTTTATTTAAGCCTCTGTTAGGTTATTTCAAACTTTTATTTTATGTGATGTTTTCCTGTGTGGCCTGACCTAGTTTTATTATATCTTAAAATGTCGAGGTTGGTTTTCGACTTTTTAACATAACTTAGAATATTTTTTCCAAATTCAAATTCAATACCGTCTTACAATGTTTTGTTTACTTTAAAATCACTTCCACAGTTATTTAAATATACGCTAGTGTTAATTGATTAGAAATCAATCGAATACGAATCCTCGAATGAAAATATCGACTACTATTTTAGTAGCGCCAGATACCATTACTTTAACCTAGTTCATGCTCTTATTAATATTTTTGTCACAAAATGGATTAGTTACCTATACAATTAGATATAAGTTTTACGAAAATTAACAACAGATCACCAATATAAAACCTTTATTGACCATTTTACTCTGGTAGATAATACACAGACAAAACCGTTACTGGTTTGTATGTACAGCATGGGCACCACATCAAGCTGTCCTTATTAATATTACCCTACCTGGTTTTCAACTTTACTATAAAAGCATGAAGTTAAGTTTTAATTGAGAAAAAAATACATTTTTGTGACAGGTTAATGTGCATGTATGTACATGGTGATCTAAAGATACACAATTAAATCCAAAATTTTAAGATTGTAAACTTAGTTTAAAACTTTAATCTATCTTACCAATTGCTCTTATTTTGTGTTTGTCTTGTTGGTTGTCCTAATAAATTGAAAAAAAAACCCTGATCCATATTATGATAGTGAAAAAGGATTTATTGTTGTAAAAACTTAGTTTTTCTATTCTTCATGAAGTGGATTTTTCAATAAAATTTTATAATTAGCGGACTCCGTGAACTTCGTATCGCCTCAGAATAGTATTTGATTTGACGTCTTAATTGTCATTGTCATCCAATATGGCGTAGTTGGAAAGAAATGTCAAGATATAAATTTTCGTAATTTTTGTAAAGTTAACTTTCCAAAGTTTATATCACTAAAAGAATCGTGGTGCTGATGTGTCCATGAAGAAGAATTACCAATGGCTGCTGGGGTAAAAGGTTCAGAAGACCCTCATCAGGCAGACCGATGATCTGCTAAATGTTGCGGGAATCCGCTGGACGCGGTTGGCACGGACCGATGGCTTTAGAAATCCGAAAGTTGTACCTACTTAGATTTTGATTTTAGAATAAACTTTTTAAAACAGATTTCGTGTTCTACGATAAGTACTTCGTTTTTACCACCCTGTATGAATTGAGTGATTCTAACGACTAGGGGGACTTGTGAAGTCGATTTATTTCGGCGGAAGTAATCCTCTTAAAGCTTCACAATTCGTTAACGTGAAAACAAGGTGCGCACACAAAAATCCATTTGAAACGTTGTACAAACCGGACCCTATTCAAAAACAATCAGGATCCGTAACGAGATTAGGCAAAGGGCAGAGGGAGTACTAAGTCCTGCGATAATGAAAACATTCGCAACATGAACGAAAAATTAGAAAAATATAAACATTTTTGGACGAAATCACATAATAATGTGATACTTAGGGCCTGTTTCACAATCGCTGAGTAGGGTTAATCACCACTTTATCTGCTCGTTAAGTTAACCACCGGATGCACTGCCAAGTAGCCTTTTATTTGACAAGTAAATTTAAAAAGATAACCTCAAATACATCATTTACAAATTTTCATCAACAACAATTTATTTTATTATTTAAATGGACAGTTTTGCAGTCATTGTAAAATAACAGAATGTTCGTAATGGTAAATTCAATGCAAACAAAATCACCACACAAAAAGTACCAAACGTCGGCAAATTTGACATTTGTCATTTACTGACTAACTGACGTTGACTCGACATAGACTTTTTGTTGAAACCTTGCTGCGTTCCATTCTTACAGAAACATTGATTTTAGAAAAGGTGAAATTACTCATTTACAACATTTTTTGTACGAATTTATTGTTTTTAGTACTTATAATCATAACAAAAAATATTTTTTATGATAATTCTGTGATTACTATACTTTATAGAAAAACATTAATTATTATTACCTTGAAACGAAACGTAACTTGTAAGTAAGTATTAATTATATAATCTTCACTTTAATTTACTGATTGGATGATTGTGAAATGCAAAGAAAGTTAACGAAAGGATTTAACCTCTATGTAATTAACTTGTTGAGTAACTACTTAAGCCTTTACTTAATGATTGTGAAACAGACCCTCAGTCTGATAAATATCAGAGATTCTTAGAAATATAGTAAAAACAAAAAAATAAATAGTAGTAATCCTGATATAATTAACCCTTTCACTCTTCTAAACAAAAGCCTAACTTTGTATTTAACCTTGATGTTTAAACCTTAACTTCAACACACCTGATTAAAAATGTCAATAAAATTACTTCTGAATATATCAGTTGGGTAAGCCTTAAGCTTATTCATTTTCCGTTATCGTTACCGAAACCAATGCGTATATGATTAACAGGTATTAGTTTCTACTAAGTATGGAATAATAAGGCAGCCTTTGTTTGTGGATACTCGTAAATGCCTAATGACCAGTAATCGAATAAGGCAGAGCTGCTTTGTAATGTTGCTATAATACGGATATGCCTTTTATTCTGATATTTTAAATGTTTGTTGTTAAGGTTTTATAATTATTACCTCATTAGGTATCACCTTATGCAGGATGAAATTTTAACCACCTTCCAAATTTTAATATCGCAATCTACGAGATAAAATACAAATGACGTATTTATTCTTTTGGTAGGTATAGCCCAATACAAAAATGTCAAGATATAGCACTTAGAAAATGTCCGCCAAAAATCCAAAAAATTTTGATACGGCCTTCTAGCAACCCTTTTTTTCGCGATGCGCATCTCATTTATTAATTACGATACTATCTATAAGTTTTTTATTTTCCTGTCATATCTTAACAGGCATAGGACCGTAAAATTTGAAAACTATGTTGAGAATAATATTTTCGGGTGTTAACATGATTTACATTTTTTACTTCATAAATGGGCTCTAAATACGATACTGAACGCCAATAAAAAAAATTAAGGTGTTGAAAAGTCATCCTGTATTAACAACACTCATAATAATAGTACTTAACTCTACTCTACTTAGAGACTACACTATAAGCCAAACTGCGACCGTCAAGAACGCCTGCAAAGCTTGGTGGTAATGGCAAAGTCCTTCTGTGTTGAAAAGTGGACTCATGTGGGTTGAAGATGATGATGATGAACACAAAATCTGACAGAAAATAAGCTCAGAATAGGCCATAGAGGTAGATTTGTTATCAAAAATGTAGTATTGAATTAATACTTGATCTCAAACCTTAAAAAAATACATTTGAAATCCATAAATCCTATGTTCTAATCCTCCTACGCAATCATTTTACAAACATATCACAACTTCCAAAACCGTCATGAAGTTCGTAAGCCATAAATTTAAATAAACCCAAGCGTTGAAAAACTATACCAGTTTTGCAGACAAATCCCGTTGTCCTAATAGCTTATAGGTACACCCTTTCAAGGGATTGCCAGGGTTTCTCTTTGGATTCCCGAACCGGTCAATGTAAAAAATCACCTTTCTATATTTGCTTGGGTTGGGGTGTTTTTGGTACTTTCTTCTTTTCTGGTGTAAAAAAATAAGGTGGTTTAGTAACTACTTTGGGATCAGAATAATGTAAGTAATGATGTCAGCATTTATTTAATTTTTTCTTCGACTAAAAAACTGCTTATTATAATTTAGTTTTTGCTTTAGGTATTTAGTATCGTAAAAGTTCTGTTAAAGATACCAGGATAGGGATGGCTAAAATGTTTTCATAGTAATAAACGAAACTAATAGAATGTAACTGCTTTGAATATTTTTGCATACAGATGCATTTAACAGCTCCTTATTGTTTTCGTAACTGTTTCTACTGCACTCGACAGAGCGCGTGTGGCATAACCAATACCCATTTTATTTTCACATTATCGAGACACATTAGTAAACATTCTGTGCACACCAATTTGAATTTAAATATAAAATATTTATGGCGCGAATTTATTGCGCTGAGATAACCGTTTTTGCGTTAAATTATGTAAAGATTTACTCTCCACGGTATCCTGTGCCTGGGTTTTACTCTGGTGTTTTTTGTGTTAGTATTTTTTGTCTCACTCCCACTGTGGATTGTTAGTTAGCGAATGAGTAGGAGAGATATTATGTTATGCTAAAGATTCGAGTCGAATTTTCTAGAATCAAGAGCCAGACCGCTTTGCTTTAGCCAATTTACATTTTTATCATCCAGATACGCCTGTTTGTTTTATATTGTTGTTTCGACTTCGCCGTTATGGATTCTAATTAAATAACAGGCACGGACTATTTTCGTTGAAACAAAATGACTAAGTAAAATGAGTTTTAAATTTGAAACGCAAAAAAGATTCCGGATAAATTAAATACCTTGGGTAATACCTATCATGAAGTTAAAAATAATAAGGATAGAAATGAAAAAATAATTCGTCTTAGTTGTTGGATGGTAAAATATAACTCGTTAGTAATAAGGTTATCATTATCTTATAGTGGACAAAATGTTTAAGTGAAAGAAAGAAAATTATAAAGTTTAGCTTTATTTGATAACTAACTGTTGCCCGCGACTTCGTCCGCATCAATTTCTGTTATTATGATCGCGATTAAGATGTTTACAATTAAATACTCTTAATCAACAACACATTTATTTGGATAAAGATTAATATTATGTTGATAAAACTCTTTGGCAAATAATTGGCAATAATGCATTAAATTCGACCAAATTTGAATACCATAAAAAAGGTTTTATTGAATCAATCTTGAAAGATTGACATTTACTATCACGGACATTTTTTTAAAATCATTTATAGAGGAATAATGCTTTTATACATATTTTTGGGTAACTTGAACCGTTTACGCAGCGCACGCAACGGAAGCCTTCAGATATGAATATTATTTTCCGTTTTTGCAAAATTATTCACTGATGCTTCGCTTTTATCGGTCGCAGCGTGATGTTATTTAACCTAAAACCTTCCTCGATGAATGGACTATCCAACACAAAAAGAATTTTTAAATTCAAACCAGTACTTGCTGAGATTAGCGCGTTCAAACAAACAAACAAATAAACAAACAAACAAACTGTTCAGCTTTATAATATAAAAGTATAGATTGAAAATTAATAGCGACAGCGCTACGAAACATCTTTTTCAACTAATAAAGAAATCTGTTAATACAAGGCTAAGATCTTTATATTAATTTACAATAATGATTACCTGTGCCTGTCACCAGTAGTTCTAGTTAACTTGAAATTATAGATAGATAGATAGATACTCTTTATTGCACACAAAAAAAAACAACTATAAGTAAAAGAGATACATTTAGAGCCGTACAATTTAGGCGGTCTTCCAGACAACCTTAAGGTAGAGGAAAAAAAATTGTATTAGAGCTATGAGGGGAAGGCAGCGAAGAGTACTTAAAATGAAAACATTGCCAAGATTAAATTAAAACAATAAAAACAACAGTTTTACATGCAAACAAAATAAAAATACACAAGCTTTATAATGTATATACATACATATACTAAAATAATAATAATAAACTACATATAATAATAATAATCATACACATAAAGTACATATAAATTATCTTTCTTCAAAAGTTAAATAATATTTTGTCTTCCATTTCTAAATCAGTCTGTCAAGCTTACACCGCTCTTAAAATGCCATAGCAAACTAACTGATGTCAGCTTTGTCTCAAAGGATTAAATAAATTTGCGATTACAAAAGTAGATGGCACTCATCCTAAACTACAACCGCGTAAGTTATACTAAATGAAGTGCCTTTGCATTCTAAACCACGTAGCGTCAAAGGGATCTCGCTTAATGCGACGTTTATTGCCATCTCTTGCTGTCTCTACTTAGTACATGTTAATATCTTTGTTTACAGTGCATCTTGGAAGATATGAAATTATTATATCTAAACATTCTTTAACTGTTTTATTTGGATAGCCTACTAGCTTATGCCCACGGCTTTTAAAATTTTACAAATTATACTTTGAGGATACTTTGTCCTATACCTCGAAAATAGCTGTATCTATTGGTAAAATCCGTGCTGTAGCTTTTAAGTTTATCGCGAACTGACAGATGCGGTGGTGATTGTTAGAGACACCGAACAATTTCCAAGTATTTATTGTAATTATTTGAAGCGTCACCTGGTAAACAAAAGAGCGGGAGTTCAATATATTTTTCAACCTACTTCCTAAATTGATTATAGGTCATGGATACTGCGTCATGCATGATCGATTAGTCAGATTTTCACTTAGTTAATGAAATTATGATAAAAGGTTTAGAAGAAAGTTTTATTTTATACGCGATCATTATCATTATCATCATCAGACCATGTCAGGTCTTAATTGCTAAGCTTGGCAGGCAGCTTGGCTATTGGAGTTTGGCCAATAGTGGAGTGGAGAATTGACGCTTCTGCTCGTCTCATTGTGGGATTTCTTCCGTGACCTCTCCAGGATGAGAATAGACGCTTATAAGAAGATAAAATGTCGGCACCACGCAACTTTGATGGATCTTAACTGACCTAAATGTGATATAACAATAACAGCAAAAATCTTTATTTTCTCTACAATCTTAGGAAGGTATACTCTCGATAGTTCAAAAACATAGATCTATTTTAAATTTCTAAATTACTTTCTTCAAATAAGACCATATCATAAAATGTTATTCTCGCTAATGCGGACATGCCATGCACTAAATCTTTAGCAAACTCTCATAGTTTTGTGAGCGCGATAAAATGCAGCTTGAATTATTATGCTATCATCTTATAAGAGCAATGAGCTATTAAGGAAGGAACTGCAGTGTCGACTTAAAACCGAGAGAATTTAATATTTGGCTGTATTTTCGAGGATCTTGGGGTAATCACTTTATGTATCATGGCAATGCTAGTCGTAATATTTTCTTGTAAGTAAATAATAACACTCTACAGTGATGTTAACTCATGGGTATTCAGTATATTAGAACAAACAAAATATTGCGTCTCGGATTCGAACATATTTAATGAGATGTCGAAATTCCAACACTGCTTCTATGCTGCTAGGCCCTGGGCTGTGGCGGTAATGTTTGGTGGGACCGATTATGAATTAATCCAAACTGTATCTACCCTTAAAACACAAGAGCATCTATTTTTACACACGGCTTAAAAATATTGAAAAAAAAACACTTGGACAAAAGCTTTGCCAGTGTTGATGAAAATTCTACCTAATTTTATGAATGCAAAATCAGATTGATGCGGATGTTTACTCGAACATTACATTTATTCTTAGAATATACAGGATGAAATTTTAACCACCTTCCAAATTTTAATATATCAATCTACGAGACAAAAAACAAATGACGTATTTTTTCTTTTGATATAGCCCAGTACAAAAAGGTCAAGATAAAGCACTTAGAAAATGTCCGCCAAAAATCTAAAATTTTTGATACGGCCGCCTAGCAACAGTTTTTTTACGCGATTCGCATCTCATTTATTCATTACGATACTATTCATACGCTTTTAATTTACCCTTTACACCTTATCTGGCCTAGGACCGTAAAAATTGAAAACTAAATTGCGAAAAATATTTTCGGGTGACAGCTTGATTAACATTTTTTACCTCCTAAATGGGCTCTATATACGATACCGAACGCTTATAAAAATTTTGGAAAGTGGTTAAAATTTCACCCTGTATAAACGTACGTTATTCAATGTAAAATATTTTTAAGAATAAATACTATTCAATACCTACTTACTGAATTATCAAGCTCTAAATATTTGCAATTTTATTTTACCAGTATTAATTTACCTGTACTTGTAATAAATAATATAGGTTATCTATATTTTATATCGAAACATCATGCAGGATGGATGACAGTAATAAACCAAATCCGATCACAAATTATCAAGAATGATTTAGAATTATTCCTCAACCAACAAATCTCGATGTCCACGTAGCTCCATTGCTATCTGAACCCGAGATTAAAGTTATGGAGCGTCTCGTTAGGCGAAGGAGTGTTGTTCCAAGGAGCCGGAGTGTACTCTCGGCAAATTATAGCCTTCCCTCCGGCCGTTTAAATAATCTCAGCGTGCAATAAAAGCTCCGCGATATATTGCAAGCGCTGAGCGCCATTAGGCGACTCGGCGCAAACACTGGGCTAATGCGCTGCCGCGGCTAACTACTGCCTTAGATACGTGATTTGCCTTCCTTTGTAGATATTTAAAAGAAGATTAAAACATATCTTTCTTTTTACAAAATCATCAATAGTTATAACTTCTAACACAAATCATTTGAAATACCTACAAGCGAAATTCAAATACTTGCATTCACTTAATTAGTTCGATTTGGATTTCACGACAAGCTTTTGTGTCAATAAAATCGTTAAAGGTTATTTGAAAAACAAAATTCTTGATTTAAAATTGAAATTCTACCTAAATTAATATAGTTACATTTATATACAGGATGAAATTTTAACCACCTTCCAAATTTTAATATATCAATCTACGAAACAAGAAACAAATGACGTATTTTTTTTGGTATAGCCCAGTATAAAAATGTCAAGATAAAGCATTTAGAAAATCTCCGACAAAAATATAACATTTTTGATACGGGCGCCTAGCAACACTTTTTTTACGCGTTGCGCATCTCATTCATCCATTACGATACTATTCATAAGTTTTTGATTTTCCCTTTATGCCTTTTAACAGGTCTAGAACCGTAAAAATTGAAAACTATATCGCGAAAAATCTTTTCGGGTGACAACTTGATTTACATTTTTTACTTCATAAATAGGCTCTAAATACGATACTGAATGCCTATAAAAATTTTGGAAAGTGGTTAAAATTTCATCCTGTATACATGGCAAGTTAAATAGAAGGCACGGCATATATTGGAAATCGTGTATTTGGTACAGTTGGTAGACACAAAAATACGAGTAAAAAAACGACTGCTGCATGGCAGTCCAACTTCGCTGTCAGTGAAATCTTAGTAAAAAACTAACCCTTCTCATCTTGTTTTAATAGGAGTTTTCGTTCAAATATATTTTAAATACACTTTTCTGCGTGACAGTAGGCAAGAACTATAAATATATCCTATAGTCATTAATATAAGTGCCAATTTTTCTAATGTGTTAAGATTAAGTGTATATACTGATATTATTATTGCAATTAAATTGCTAAAATCTTAAACTAATATTATAAAGCTGGAGAGTTTGTTTGTTTGTTTGAACGCGCTTATCTCAGGAGGTACTGGTTCGAACTGAAAAAATATTTTTGTGTTGGATAGGCCATTTATCAAGGAAGGCTTTAGGATAATATAACATCATGCTGCGACCAATAGGAGCGAATCATCAGTGAAACGTTTTGCAAAAATAATTGCGATCATCTATATTAATAATAGGGGTTAAAGTATGAAATTGCCGATTATTTTCCCACTTTTTATTTTTATTATAGCTCTTAAGTATAGTCGTATTATTGCGTAATTCTTTTTGTATTGTATCAAAAACTAAATAAATTAACTTTTGACTAAAAAAAAAATGCAATAATAGTGCCTATTAATTCAAAGGAAGTCGTTGAAAAGACCCCTTACAATGTGTCAGCTGACCTTCTTGCTTCAATTAAGTATATTTGTATTATTATATACATTGATTTTCAGAAATTTAAATACTATAATGCGTAGCTTTATAACCATCTAACTTTCACCTTTAATTGCATCGAAAACGGTTCAGGCGTTTTTAAAAAAACTAAAAAATTGTTAGTATGGAAAAATGACTTTTCTCGATTTCGTCCATACAAAACGGCAATTTCATACTTTAACCCCTAATATTATAAAGCTGAAGAGTTTGTTTGTATGTTAATTTGAACGCGCTTATCTCAGGAATTACTGGTCCGAATTGAAAAAATCGTTTTGTGTTGGATAGGTAGTCCATTTATCGAGGAAGGCTTTAGGCTATATAACATCACGCTGCGACCGATAGGAGCGAAGCAGCAGTGTTGCAAACATAATCGCGATCATATTAACAGAAAAAGAGGCGGACGAAGTTGCGGGCAACGGCTAGTAATAACATAAATTGACGCAGACGAAGTCGCGGGCATCAGCTAGTATCATAAATAAAGTAAGTATGTGTTAAGATGTTTAGGTACAACCTAAAAATATGACCCTCAAACCGCATCTTACGGATGCTAGTCAATCGTTTCTACAATTCGAAGTATTTCATGTTATTGTTTGTAACTGTCGTTAAAATCAAAATCAGTTAAAATCAGTTTTATTTCTGCAAATAGGCCCCTGGAGGCGCTTTTACACGTCCCAATATTTAACCTACCACTGCTTCGGGACAAATGTGGGCTAGTGCCGAGAAGAAGCAGCGCAAGAAACTCGGTCACTATTGTCAGCCTCTTTTTAAATAAACATGTTTACATAAGATATATGCTAGTGCGAGCTGATACAATTTAAAGCCAAACGTTCCTATCATTTATATAATCATCAATAGTGTAATAGCCCTTTTTCATTAAAACAACTTTGATATATGATTTGAATTTATGTACAGGGAGGTCAGCAATTGACAGTGGTAATTTGTTGAAAATACGGATACAATTTCCCATGAACGAACGTTATTGTTAATAAAGTTTGTAAGATACTTCTAATTAGCAAAATAGGAAATCGATTCCGTAGTCTAAATTAATTTTATTAATGAATGATAATCATAAAAAAATTATATAGAATATTAAGCGTAGGTATATCTGGAAATGTTTTGAATCAAAATACATACCACAAAGTTACAAGCACTAGAAACAAATTATATTTATGTCATTTTGCAGTTGTTTTTCAAGAAGTCAATGTTAATCGTTGGTCCATTGTACGAGCGAATCATTAATAATTTGCTTAATTTGTGTTCGCTGAATTTTACGAACTGATGCACATCAATTTGCAGGTGCCAGGAAAAATATTTGGCCTGTTTAATATTCATAACATTTTAAAGTGATTGTTTAATATTGCTTTTTGATTAATTGACCATACCGGGCTACGTAATCTTTCACTGCATTTTTATTATTCATATAATAATATATTATTTATTACGGCCTCTATAGATAGTGGGTGTGTAAAAATTAAAAAAATGGGTCGGATTTCAATTACGGATAGTTCATCGTGTGGCAGAAAGAGAAACTCCGAGTAGATACCGAAACTTGTCACACGGGTTTAGGTTTTAAAATATGACTTACGATTTTGCGTGTCATTCTTGTATCAATCATCAGATCGCATAAAATTTGATTTTTTTCTGCCTAAGGCACAGACGTAATTTTGAAGTCAGTGTCAATTAACTGAATAATAATAGCTTACCAAACGATTTCAGGGTTATTATTAATATAAAAAATGTACCTACTATTTTTCCAACACCCTTTATTTATTACTAGCCCGGAAAACGTTATTAAAATCGAAAGTGAAATATTAAAATTGCCCTCGCAGTTCAGATATTGTTGATACAAAAATACTAATACCTACTTTCTACATTTTATTTACTTTTAACTAAACCACTTGTAACGTACCTCTTTAGAACTGGACGTTAACAATTTATAATTAGGTAGTTGAGATAGAAAGGGAGGGTAGAGGGTAGGTAAATTAAAGAGTAATCAGGTGTTACAATAATTTACTAATGTAAAATTAATTACGATAAGAATCTCAGGGGGTGGGTTAAAATTGGCAACCGAACTGATACCGGAATTTAATCCAAATCTAAACCACTGTCCTCGTAAGTGTCCGTAGTGCAGATGATGGTACGGCAGGAATTCAAGCAGGAGCTCTTCTCCACAAGATGCAGACGATGGCAGTTAGCTCAATTTCGACGTTATTCGTCGTCCGGAACTAGAACCCTGGAATTCCGGAAATCGGTCACTTTTAACAATGTCGGATTTCATACGTATGACTGCAACATCAAGCCGGAAGCAATGCAAGTCGGATCAGATAGTAAAGATTTTGGCAAGAAATAGTGATTAATGATGTGGCAGTCATACAAAATCATATATTAGCCAAAGCATTAAGCTCAGCAGTTAATCTACCTTATATTACAATAATTATTTCTACAGGTAGGTAACGTATAAATTATAGACTTCAAAGTTACATACTTTAATTAAACTAGAATAGTGAATTAATAACATATATATTAAGTAGGTACACAAAATGTGATGACCATCGAAGGTCATAGAAGGTCGTATATAAACGGCATCTATTTTGTACCGGTCCCAAACGGATAATTTTCGATAACACTTATAAGATTAATCAACTTACTGATGTCTATGTTGATTTACAATATTCTAACAGACAATTCTAAGCACTGAAAATACATACAGAATACCATTGCATTTTTTTCTAAACTACGAAGGTAGGAGGAAGGAGGACTACGAACTAGATTATCTACTAACAACTAGGCACTAAAATAAAGTATACATTTGCAACACTCACCCGATACTGGGGTAACACGATCACAGATAACTAGTTTTAAAATAATTCACAACCTTTTAAGATACGAGGGAATAGTTAGTAAGAAATAGTAGGTAGGTACGTCCTTGCGTTCTAAGATAATCGCGCGGACTGTCCGTCCACTCATAACCGCTGGTCGTTGCAACGCTCGTGTATCGATGCAAAACTTGTTCCTGTACACTTGTGGAATATTAGCGCTCACAAGATGTTAGAATTGAACGATTGCGCCCGACTTCGCCCACTAAAAATAGTTACCATTTTTGTTTATGTAAGATGTTAATATTGTTATTAGTAGTACGAGTATAATTATTTAATTTTAGTTTACAAGTCAATTTAAAATTATTTGTAGATGTAATTTAAAAGATAATTTATTTTTGGTATTGTTATAATATATAGGTAATTCTAATTTTATGTATATTGTTTTGTGTAATAGTCTCATAGCTAAGAAACGGAACGAACCGTTACATACCCCCCTTTTTAGGTCAGGATTTTTCTAAGAAAATCCACTCACTACAACAGTACTACGTTAACTTAAAATCTTTTACATGCCAAGTCCCCAAGTTGTGACCAGACATGTCTTCTAATTCGTAGACAAGCTTAGACTTCTTACCTATAATTCGACATTTCACAAATTTGGGGGCTAGTTTTTTTGAAAATTTGTTGGCTTTATCGCTTTGATAGAAGGTTTTTTTCCATATAGTATCGCCCACATTAAATTCAACATTTTTACGGCGGAGATTATAGTTAGTACTGTTCCTAGAATGTGCTTTAATAAGTGCTAGTTGTACTTTATCGAAAATTTTGCTTAATGCCCCTAAATTTTCCACGTAACTGTCTCTTGGTGCAAATATGATATGGTTCTCTAGGTCCGAGTCTACGTAATGAGAAC
Organism: Anania crocealis; assembly: GCA_949315895.1. Classification (NCBI taxonomy): domain Eukaryota; kingdom Metazoa; phylum Arthropoda; class Insecta; order Lepidoptera; family Crambidae; genus Anania; species Anania crocealis. Next base: position 6,443,657 of record OX438863.1, read on the forward strand.
CACAACTGATAACTTCCCTACCAAAGACCAAGAACGTGGGCGAAAATCCAGTCACTTCATTGACGGCACTATTTAACGCGAATTGTATTTTAGGAATGCAACTGTCCCAATTTCTATGATCACCATCGATAAATGTAGACAATGCCGTCATGATAGTTCTATTGTAGCGTTCAACAGTGTTTATTTGGGGAGTGTATAGCGGGGTAAAAAAAATATTGGGTATATTGTAAGTTTCGAATATTTTTTTTATAGTTGTACTAGTGAACTGTCTCCCATTGTCCATTAATATTGTACTTGGAATACCATGAACAAGAAAAACATTTTCTTCGATAATTTTAGAAATTATTTCTGCAGTTGCTCGGCGAATAGGAAAAAGCAAACAGTATTTTGAAAAACAACATGTTATAACTAAAAGAAAGGTGTTTTGCTTTCGTGATACGGGTAACGGTCCAACTAGGTCTATACTCAACATTTGAAATGGCCGAGCACAATCTTTGGGTCTTCCCATTGTGCCTAATGTTGAGTGGTTAGGGTGTTTGTGAGAGAGACAAACATCACAGTTTGAAACAAGGTTAACCACATCTTTATGCATGTTTGGCCAAAAATAATTTAAGCACAGACGTTTGTGCGTTTTAAAAATACCAAGGTGTGCTGAAGTAGGATCCGAATGGTTTTTAGCTATAATATCCTGTCGGTACTCTAACGGAACAACCTCTTTCCATTCGAATTCCCTAGTTAAAGGATTAATAGACTTTATATAACGGAAAAGCTTACCATTTCGAATATGGTAACTCAAGAAGGATGTTGGCGTCTTCAGGCATCCATCAAAAATATTCAGGAACCAGGAGTCATTATTTTTCTGAATTGGTGCGTCTGCTAGTACATCAATAATAGATATAGGAACCGCGTGAGATAAACTGTCAGGGACTACGTTTTCTGAACCTTTTCGATGTTTTATTTCGAAATTATAGGCTGACAGTCTTACCCCCCACCTAGCCAACCTGCCTGTAGGGTTATTTAAATTTAAGAACCATTTTAGTGAGGAATGGTCTGTGTAAACAGTAAACTTATGACCATTTTCCAGATAGCAACGCCAGTGCTCAATAGCTGTTAACACTGCTAGTGCTTCGCGTTCTGTGGCACTGTAGTTGCACTCCGGTCGTGAAAATGATTTACTCATATACGCTATTACCTTTTCTTTGCCATCAAGAGTTTGAGTGAGTACTGCTCCCATACCGTAATCACTCGCATCTGTATGGACTTGAAATGGTTTAGCGTAGTCAGGGCATGAGAGAATAGGAGTGGATACAAGACATTTTTTTAGTTTTAAAAAGGAATCATTTGCTTCTGCGGTCCAGAGAAAGGGGTAACACGATCACAGATAACTAGTTTTAAAATAATTCACAACCCTTTAAGATACGAGGGAATAGTTAGTAAGAAATAGTAGGTAGGTACGTCCTTGCGTTCTAAGATAATCGCGCGGACTGTCCGTCCACTCATAACCGCTGGTCGTTGCAACGCTCGTGTATCGATGCAAAACTTGTTCCTGTACACTTGTGGAATATTAGCGCTCACAAGATGTTAGAATTGAACGATTGCGCCCGACTTCGCCCACTAAAAATAGTTACCATTTTTGTTTATGTAAGATGTTAATATTGTTATTAGTAGTACGAGTATAATTATTTAATTTTAGTTTACAAGTCAATTTAAAATTATTTGTAGATGTAATTTAAAAGATAATTTATTTTTGGTATTGTTATAATATATAGGTAATTCTAATTTTATGTATATTGTTTTGTGTAATAGTCTCATAGCTAAGAAACGGAACGAACCGTTACACGTAAACGTCAGTTTCATTAACAATGCAACACGAGATTTAAAATTGGATTTCAAATTCCTTACTTTTACTTTACTATACGCTTTCTGTTTTGTAAAATATTAGACGACTAAGAAAATGCGAACCGTAATTACTACGTCCAATATTTCTTGTTAAATCTATAAAACCGAGAGTTTTTGTTTAACACTTTTATGATTCAAGCAGTGTCGTGTGAGTTTTCTCCAGCACATGGAGGCTGATTAACGAGCTTACGCCGAGAATCGTGACGTTCTAAATGCCGCAGCGGCGCGGGTACGTGACCGGGACTTCCCGTTTTTAGGGGCCCTCGGTGTAATACATTAACCATTTTAACCGCAAGATTTACCATAGTGATTTTAAGAATCACAGTGTCAGGTGTAATAGCCATTCCTTTTTAATGAACAACAATTTTACGCACAGGTAGTACGATGACGAAGTGGTTAAAAGATCCTAATGAATGGTGGTGAATATTAACATTTTAGAAAATGCAGTATTCCCCACGGGACATAGACAGTGCAGATGCAACTGTACAGAAGTAAACAAAAGGTCATAGACAGAATTAAATAAGAATAGTAGAAAAAACCATCTGAGTAAGTTGCTTTGAGATTTCTACCATGAGCCTTGTTTTATGAGTTTTTAATATGTGTCACTATTGACGATCACGCGATTTCTTCGACGTCGACTCATTTGATGGTGGCCATGAAATTTGAAATCAGTATAACAGACTTGTCCTTTCTTAAACATTGTTTAAATCGTAGCTTTGGAAATAAATCTTAAAAACAAACAACAAACTTAATTTGATAGATATCGGAACCCTCCTTTGGGCATACTCAAATTCTCACTTGCCCGTTTTTATTTTAACGAACGCTGTGTTTTTCAAACTCTGAATCCTCCGGTCCCATTGGCCACTGTTGCAGTTTAGCGAGTGTTGTTCAAACTTCGCTAGTTACTGCGTCTGAGTCAGCTGGTTTGCTCGGCTTAATAGCAAATAATTAAACTTTTACGAAGTTCATTCGATATGTTAGAAGATAAGTTTAAAACATTGTTTTATTTTGAAACTGTTCTTTTTGCTCTTGTGAATTGAAAATACAATTTCTTGAACAACAATTTTTAACTGTCTTGGGACTTGAACCCACAAATTCTGGGGACGAGTCACGCCTCCAGTGACATATTTGCAGAAATAAGTAGTTTTTTACTGATTTTCCGCTTAACACGCGACTGCTCCAGCTAATTGAGCTGCCAAGGCATTGCTTTCAATACCAGAAACATGTTATATAATAAATTGACCTATTCAATAAGTGTGCTGCAGCGATGCAAAAGGTCTATCCGCTTCTTACAAACGCAGACAAAATAAACAAAAGGGGTATATATCGGGATGCCTAATTATTTGTACTCTTAATTGTCATTGGCGCACAAACTATTAGCCTTAAATTTTTTCGCACATTTTTACTATTCCTAAACGTGTTTAGCCTATTTTTACTACGCTTAACTTTATATCGCCGTATTATAATTTCGCCGAATATATCATAACACCTACCCTTTTGCAGTTCCAAATTTTTATTCGCAGAAAGTTAAAAACTTTATCAGCATGCAATTCATACTTGCAAAGAAGTAAGCATGCATGCAAGCAAGCAAGCAAGCATGAATGCATGCAAACAAGCATGCATGCATGCAAAGAAGTAAGCATGCATGCAAGCAAGCAAGCAAGCATGTATGCAAACAAGCAATCATGCATGCAATCAAGCAGACATGCATGCAAACAAGCAATCATGCATGCATCCAAACAATCAGACTTCCGTGACGGCTTCGGCGCTGCGGGGCTCCGGCGGTTCCATGCGTGCTTATTGTCGCAGATGGTTTACGCTTACCACCGGAGCTTCGGCTTTCTGGCCGGCTGCGCCGGCCAGCCTCAGCCGCGGCGCCTCGCTTACAGCCTCCTGCTCCTCAGCCCGCGGGCCGCCTCGTCCCTCCGCGCCTACGCGCTTTTGAATTACACTCTAGGGGTAGGGCAGACAAGACTGCTTGGGGTCGGTTTGTGAGCGATTCGTTTCTTAAATTTTTCTGTTTAAAAAATAGAGCGTAATGTCAAAAAAAGATGCTAATACATTTTAGTGCTTTCGATATTAGACATACTGAAATTAGGGTTTTCAATTTTTAGACCAATCTATAATAGTGCGAAAACAACTGTTAGACTAGACAATAATTATACGTTATAAGTTTAGGCCAATACGGTTCGGCAAAATGAAATTAGGACTTTAAATTTTAGGCGAACCGAAGGGCACCCAAACAAAAGATATGTTAATATGGATAAAAAATAACATAGTGATCATAAATTATTTTTAAGTCATTTAATATAATTGGTAAAGTTTAAGTTTAAGTTTAAGAATGCACAACGTTTTTGTTTGCAATTGTAAAAAAATACTTTTTTGTTGCAATTGTAAAAAAATATTTCGATACCATTCAATCAATTTAAATATAAATATTGGTATGATATTTGTGTGTAAGAGTTTATGCTATGTATTTTTTGACATATTACTATGTTATTTGAATCTTCTTATTTTCTTCAATAATCTTTGTATAGATCCCGTGATTCATTTTATCTACATCCATTATTTATGTACCTATACCTACTAAGCTACATGGCTTATCGTAACACAAAAACTTTGTTACCTAATGGACTTCTCTTGTTCGGGTAAAAGTTATACCATTGGCAATAGTATGTACATTTGTTGATTTCTTTTGCTATAGCTCTATAGTGATTCATTTATATACTTTATTTGATATTTTAGCAACTTAATTGCACTTATAATATCAGTATATAAACTTGAAAAATTTTTGCAAATTTTTTCAAAATTTTTTCAAGTTTATATACTGATATTATACGTGCAATTAAGTTGCCTAAATATCAAATAAAGTATATAAATAGCTGTTTCATCTTAACTGACTGTCAAACATCTGCAAAGATGTTTCTTTCGGGTGTTAGGGGTGCAAACTCATAGCATTTGATGAAACAACGCTGGCTTACAGCGTAAAAATATGCTTGAAAAATTCGCGCCGTGTCGCAGTGTCTCGGTGGCCTAATGGTATGGCGCCCGCCCGGCATGCGAGGAGATGAGGGTTCGAGTCCCGCCTGAGACAACATTTTTCAAGTTTATATACTGATATTATAAGTGCAATTAAGTTGCTAAAATATCAAATAAAGTATATAAATAGCTGTTTCATCTTAACTGACTGTCAAACATCTGCAAAGATGTTTCTTTCGGGTGTTAGGGGTGCAAACTCCTAGCATTTGATGAAACAACGCTGGCTTATAGCGTAAGAATATGCTTGAAAAATTCGCGCCGTGTCGCAGTGTCTCGGTGGCCTAATGGTATGGCGCCCGCCCGGCATGCGAGGAGATGCGGGTTCGAGTCCCGCCTGAGACAAAAATTTTCAAGTTTATATACTGATATTATAAGTGCAATTAAGTTGCTAAAATTTCAAATAAAGTATATAAATAACTGTTTCATCTCAACTGACTGTCAAACATCTGCAAAGATGTTTCTTTCGGGTGTTAGGGGTGCAAACTCCTAGCATTTGATGAAACAACGCTGGCTTATAGCGTAAGAATATGCTTGAAAAATTCGCGCCGTGTCGCAGTGTCTCGGTGGCCTAATGGTATGGCGCCCGCCCGGCATGCGAGGAGATGCGGGTTCGAGTCCCGCCTGAGACAAAATTTTTCAAGTTTATATACTGATTCATTTATATTGATAAATACTTTTAATATTATGTTTTCAGGGATGCCTTTTTTACTGTTATCAAAACAGGTCACTGACTTGTGGGCTCTGAATTTTTTAAATTATGTTGTTTTTGTGTTTTCGACAAAAAGGTAAATAGTATTTTACCTTTTAATGTTTACCTTTTAATAGTTGCAATAGTTTGGTGTGTCTTCTAGGTTTTTTCTTATGAGCTTTTAGGAAACTCGGTTGGTGTAGAGTAGTATACAAATAAACTATACTAGTCAAGTCTATTTATAAAACATTCTTTTCTACATTGGTGTGGGTCTAAAAGGTGGGTCAGAGTAAGTGTTTCGGCACGCCAGACCATTGGTCTAGTCTTCTGTGGCAAGATAGAAGTTGTAAAAACAAGTGACGTCAGAGAACTGTAAAGGTGGCTTGGAAAACTTAAATTTACTATTCGTGATGGATAATCACAGTATTACAAGAAGACGCTTTGAACGGCATACCATACCATAGTCTCTACACACTTGTCAGGCAAGTTGACGACCGCAGGTTAATCAAAAAAGGCTATCCTTTTTGGACCTTTACGCAATTTTTTTTAAATAAATACCACTAGGTCCACTAGGAGGTAGATCCCACCACCCCGATTTAGATATCAAATATCAGAAAGTTTATTTGCATTCGATATAAGGCATGTACCATACGGCTTACTGTGCCTAGCCACCACTGTCCACTACTACGAAGAGACCTTTCTGTATTTTATAATCCTGCAAAACTTAAAAGATCGTAATCCGCTAAGCAAGTATTTGTATTGTCTACAAGCGAAAGGTTTTAATCACGAGTTTAATTTAAACTTCAGTTGATAGTTGTAGTTTGCTACAACTATCAATTCCAATCCCGTAAGACGACAGATAAAATAAATTGAACCGCAGTCTTAAGAGATCAACTAATTACTTTCTGGATCGGATTGGCGTTTCTGTTTTAAGACTTCTTAGTGGTTTTTCACACATTTGAGTCATTAGTATACGTTTATTTTTCAGTGGCAGTCATAGCTTTTTGTGTTTTTTTTTTTTTTTTTTGGTATGTTATTTTTTGTATACAGTCACATTATACAGTCAACAGTTGTTATGCAATACCATAATATTCAAATCTGACGCCATTTTAAGTGACCTGAAGTCGGAGTCAGCTGCAGGATGGGACATATTTCCAACTAGGTTTTTTAAAATAGCCAAGCCGGTCCTTATTGACATATCTTGGCAACTTAATATTTGAGCAGGTTCTTTTTCCGCAAGATTTAAAACGCTCAATTATACACCCAATTTATAAGAGTGGAGACAGAGGCGATATCAACCATTATAGACCCATTTCGGTACTCCCTGTGATTTCTAAAATTATGGAAAAACTGATAAACAGTCGCCTCTTGGGTTTTCTCAATACTTTCGGCTTACTATCAAAAAACCAATATGGATTTCGCACAGGTATTAGTACAGAAAGTGCTATTTCGGACCTTACCAGACATATAACATCACACCTCGACAGCAAGAAAAAAGCTTCATGCATATTTCTTGATCTTCAAAAAGCATTCGATACCGTCTCTGTCCTCACTCTTCTCTATAAACTCAATAGGATCGGAATATGGGGCAAATTTCTTACATTTCTTACTGATTATCTCCAGAACCGTTCACAAATAGTCAAACTAGATAATTGTACATATAGCAATGTCGAAATTTCAGATAGTTACGGCGTCCCACAAGGTAGTGTCCTTGGACCTACCTTGTTCTTAATATATATCAATGATTTGACTAATATAAATCTTCATTGTGGATGCGTGTTCTCGTATGCGGATGACACCGCTTTACTCTTCCATGGAGACAGCTGGCCATAAGTTTTTGATGTAGCAGAGACTGGACTGGCTAAGGTTATGAAGTGGTTGAATTTGTTATCCCTAAATATGTCTAAAACTAATTATATTACCTTTTCGATTCGTGATTCCATGCAACCAGACAACAGTCTCACTATATCTGCTCACACATGCAAAGTAAATGTTTTTGTCCCAAATTGTTGCAACTGTTATAAAATAGAACGTGTCAATTGCACAAAATATCTAGGTGTCATATTGGATAGGAACTTATCATGGTACCCTCAGCTTGACGTAGTGGCAAATCGAGCACGTAAATTCATTTGGCTTTTTAGACACTTACGTGAAATAGCTGACAAAAATCTTATTATTTATATCTACGTGAGCCTTGTTCAGTCATTATTGTTATACTGTATAACAATATGGGGTGGTACCTACAAGACAGCATTTATAAACGTTGAACGGGCTCAAAGACTAATTTTAAAAGTAATGTTGCGTAAAAAGAGACTATTCAGTACTAATTTATTATACAAAGAAGCTAACGTGCTCTCAGTGAGATAATTATATATACAACAATGTATTCTAAGCGTACATAGAAATCATTCATTCAACCCAAATTTACTAAATAAACGCAAAGTTAACACAGTAGTCTGCAATAAAGCCACCAAAACAGTATTTGCTCGAAAACAATTCTCAGCTCAATCTGTATTAATATACAACAAAATAAACAGAATTTTAAACCTTTTTCCAATGACTTACTTCGCATGTAAGAAAAAAGTAACAACATGGTTGAAATTGCAAAGTTACGAAAATATAGAAAACCTACTAGCTAGACATTAATATAAAATAAACTTGAAAGGGTAATCTTCTAAATATATAAAAATGAAAACTGATTTAATGACTGACTGACTGACATATCAACGCACAGCCCAAACTACTGGGATTTAAAATCTGAAAATTTTCACCGTGCTTCCTTTTATAGTGTAGGTGAGCACTAAGAAAGGAATTTTGGAAATTCCACCTCTAAGGGGGTAAAAAGGGCCCCATAAGTTTGTATGAAACTCCGTCAGTTTTGAAGCTAAGTCGATGAAAATTGGTATCCAGCTACCTGATTAGAAATTATAAATGACGTCTTTCAGGATTTTTGAAAATTTAGTCTTTAAGGGGATAAAAAATGGGGTCAAAGTTTTTTCGGTTTCGTGTCATATCAATACTCTTTACATATTTGTACTCTCTGACTTCACTTAAGTCAATGATATTTAAAAAGTACTTTTTAAATATCATTGACATAAGTAGTTTGTTATGACATTCCATGTGTCAATCAGAAAATAAATATCATTTCTTACAAATAGAATAGTATTTTTTTAGAATTTAATAATAGGCGTCGAAATGGATGAATTAACTAAGTAAAAACGTACACGAACTTCATTAAAGGCTGCATTATAAAATTCGGCAGCCAGATACAAACCCTACGAGAAATTTCTGATTATAAATTAAAATTAGTGAGTGACCAGTGACAAATGTACTAAATTACCAAGATTAATTTGAAAGAGATACGACAACAAATAATAAAATTACTGATGACCCACAGTTGGAAAATGAGATTGAAGAAAAAAATAACCTTCAGGAAATTACAACACAGCTTAAACTAAAACTGCAGAGTTTGAATTCGATAGCACGAAACAATTCCATGTATGCAGAAGGTACTGAGGAGCAAAGGTCGGCCACAAACTAAACTTAGGACATCTAAATTGAACTTAGTACCATTAGGCAAGGACGAAACATTCAAAAACATCATTAAACGGTTGGATACTTACTTAAAACTGAACAGATGTGATGATAGAATTTATTTATTTGTACAACCAACACTACAATATACTTCTTTTACATGCAATATGCATGCAAAACTTAAAGTAAGTAAAAATGGAATAAACTGTTGTACCTCATGAAATTATCAACTATATTAAGCAGTACAAAAAACTGGGCATAGACCCGTATCTCAGGCAGGATAAGGTAACAGGTGTGTTGCAACAACACTGAGCAGCTGACTGGTGGATTAAATCAATATAGACTGGTAGACCATTTGACAAGCTTCCGTTTATTCTGGTTTGCTGTACTTGGCCAAAGTGTATCTTACAGGAACAAAAGCGGGGATTTTTCAAAAGTGTATCTACGAGGAAAGTGCATCTTAGAGGAATGATTCGATAATTTGATAAACTTCTGTTTAGTAACGATTTTTTTTCTAGGACGCACAGCTTTTGAGGGTTTGGCATAGTTTGTTTATTGAAACTGCCTATCTAACGCATCCAAATGGATTTTTTATTTAATTTCCACCATATTTAAAAAAAGACACTTTTAAAACATGAAAATAAAACGGTGAGAAAAAAAATCACCTCACTTCATAAATTCCGTGTTGTTTAACTTAAGAATAGCTACTACCACCCACCCCTAATGACAGTGGCAGTAGTAATTAATTATGGTTCGCTGACATCATTGAAGCTGAAGAAATAAGTAACAATTTAATAGACACAGTGGTCAGTACAGACGAATTAGTTCTCTATCCTGTAAAGTTTCTGAACACTATTAATCCTGCTGATCATACTCCATCCATCCGTGCCACTCACAACCCACATAAAAGTTTTGTGAAACTACGTCAGCTTTATGCTATACTAGCTGTTGCCCGCGACTTCGTCCGCGTCAATTTCTGTTATTATGATCGCGATTATTTTTGCAACATTTTTTACTGGTGCTCCGCTCCTATTGGTCGCAGCGTGATGTTATATTTAGCCTAAAGCCTTCCTTGATAGATGGACTATCCAAAAAACTTTTTTTTTTCATTTTCGAACCAGTGCTCCCTGAGATTAGTGCGTTCAAACAAACAAACAAACTCTTCAGCTTTACAATATCAGATGTTTTTTAAAGTTGTAATGTTGTTTATAATTTGTGAAAAACGGTGAAAAATTGTGTGGTTGATTATTTGTGTTTAATATCAAATTTAAGTACTTGAAACTTCGTCTATCGATCATGAAGGGAGAATGACATAGGACTGCCTTTTACAGAGTTTTACACCGACTAGGTCCGACGTCCACCGTCCGATCTAGGTCTTTTATTCAAACGTAGTATGCAAGCAAATTTTCTTTGTAAAATCGCCTTTTTATTGCTTATGGATCGAGAAAAATGGATTTACCTACTTGGTTGGAAACTAAGAATTTGGTTTTTTACACAGGGCCACTTCTTCCAGGGCTCTACGCCAGTGTTGATCATATTCGAATAAAGCCTTGCAATCTGCTTTGAATGGTTTGTTGTACTACAGCATTGACAGTTTTTTAAGCTCCAAATGATATTGTACTTCAGATTTCATGTAAATGCAAACAGATGTGGTGCGAGCTCGCTTGGACCATGATACGCTAGGAGAACCAACACCGGATCCCTAAAACAATAGTATAAATTAATAGGCCCCTTTCATCCAACTATGTAACGGGCCCCGGTAAGCCGGCAACGACGTATTGGCTCCCACTAAGTGCCCAACTGCCCACCACCACCTTGCTCGAGATGGCCACCCCCGGCACCGTAGGTAAAGGAAGTGGAGAAAAAAAAGAGTGGAGGAGAGGGGGTTGAGTCATGACGAAAACTGTGTAACAGATAAAATACCACGTGCGCGAAGCAGCGGGCATCAGCTAGTTATAATATACTATTGCAAAATTTGTTAGAATGTTAAATTACTACATAAAAATACTTTATCATGTACTTTTGTTACTAATTGATACATTATTAATCTCTAAGTACCTACCCTATGGTATGTCTATACATAGTATATAATTATGTTCCTACCTATGTAACTACAACTATTTTAATGTACAGTGAAGAGAGGGGTCTCTTCTAATACAGGTTTAATTTTTAAAAACTTAAAAGAAGTGACCCACAAATTGTAAAAACTACCTGTAATTATGAATAAAGATTTTGATTTTTTGATTTTGATTTTTTGATTGAACCGTAGTCTTACGGCCGGTCCTAATAACCTATCTATCTTCAGTTTTGGCATATCGGAGATAGAAAACAACTTCTGTCTTTGTTCCTCTGGACGGCAAAATCAGAGACCGGCCGTTAAGAGATCAACTAATAACCTTCTGAATCGGATTGGCGTTTCTGTTTTATTGGTTCTTAGTGGTTTTTCAGACATTTGAGTCATTAGTATACGTTTATTTTTCAGTGGCAGTCACAGCTTTTTGTGTTTTATTTTTGTTGTTTTTTTGGTATGTTATTTTTTGTGTACAGTCACATTATACAGTCAACAGTTGTTATGAAATACCATAATATTCAAATCTTCTTTTTTACATTTAACTTCATTTATTTGATCTTTCATTGATTAAATATAATTAAATAAATATAATTTAACCCGCTACCGCTAAATGCACTGCGCACCATAACACAAGATTTTAATCTTGGGTCTTTGTGCAGTTTCTGATTCATACCAATATTTAATAATTACTTGTAGGAGGTTTTCATTCTCTCTCTTTAGTCGGTCCCTTATGTCTGAGGATCGTGGTTAGCTTCGGGGTTGCATCTGAAACGGATAATCTACATCCATCGGTTTCTGTTCAGCGCGTCCTTTAGCTCCGTGTAGAATGTGGAGGATGTCCTTATTTGGTCGATCCATCTTGCTGGCGAACGACCTCGCGACCTTTTACCTTCGGTGTTTAAAACCACTATCGGCTTTTCAAGGTTGTCGTCTCCTCTGCGCATTGTGTGGCCAAAATATGACAGAATACGTTGTTGACACGTGGTGGACAAGCGGGTTTTTATGTGAAGCTGGTTCAGGATCGATGCATTAGTGCGTTTCGCTGTTCACGGTATTCTTAACATGCGTCTCCAGCACCACATCTCGAATGCATCAATCCTTAGCCGTTCTCGGGCCAGGATGGTCCACGTTTCTACTCCATACAGGAAGATAGGGTTTTCATTATATAAATTTAAATAGAAATGGGCCTGTCCTAGCTCCCACTGGCATATGTCTTTTTGTGAAGCCTATTTGCTGAAATATAATTAATTTTACTGATTTATTTATAAATTAATGAAATATAAACACTACTGCATTTTAATTTATGTTTACGTACCTACATTAACCGTATTTTGTAAACATAGGTATCCAATTATTCCTTTTCACATTTCCGTTGCGTTTTTTTCAATTACACTTCATTCTCTGTTGCTATAGCTATTGCTCAACTAGTTACAAGCCAAGAAAGAGATATACACTTTCAGTATATTATATCATATAGCTAATAATTCACCCAGCGAAAAGTTAAACCCAAACTGTATTAGATTAGGCATTAACGCCATTACAGGCGCAAACATCCACCGATTAATGGTCTGGCAAGGAATCTCGCGCTTGACGTGACCAGGGATTAGCGAACGTTGGGATTACAACCCGTAAATGTACACCCGATATAACTTGTATCTAGTGCTCGCGTTTCTAATGGATTGAAGAGAATCTGGAAGGTGAAACCCTAGTCGATAATGCGAAAAAGAAGGCAATTTGCTAAAGGTGGTGATGTGGCATCAGCAATTTTTGTAAGCTATTCGTAGTAAAACAAAACAAGATGCAAGTCAATCGGGTCAATGGCGAAGACTATGAGTGTTGAATTTTAAAGATGCTAGACGAGCTTAGAATGCTAGAGTCTATGATTGCCAAATTTTTCAAGTGGCAGATTCTTTTAACGTCAGATTCTGATAATGCCGAATGATTTTAATGACAGATTTTAAATCAGTTGCAATTTTAGTTATTGGCGTACATCTGCATTCAATTTTAACCATTTTGAAGTTGCAATAGAAATATTTGGGGTGGAAAGTACATTCAGATCTTGTAAGACGTGCATCTCGAAGTCATCTTTTCGAAAATGCTTTTTAAGTGTATAATATTGAAAAATGAATATCTCATGTACCGTATTTTTTAAAATACTTATCTACTTACACCTCAAACAATTTTCGATAGCTAAGCTGAACATGACAAACACGGCCACCTTTAAAAGAAAAAGTTAAAAATTCATATCGGTAACGTTCTTGTTCTTGAAGTGCGGTTCTAATGATATATATACTTTATTTGATATTTTAGCAACTTAATTGCACTTATAATATCAGTATATAAACTTGAAAAATTTTGTCTCAGGCGGGACTCGAACCCGCATCTCCTCGCATGCCGGGCGGGCGCCATACCATTAGGCCACCGAGACACTGCGACACGGCGCGAATTTTTCAAGCATATTCTTACGCTGTGAGCCAGCGAGGAGATGCGGGTTCGAGTCCCGCCTGAGACAAAATTTTTCAAGTTTATATACTGATATTATAAGTGCAATTAAGTTGCTAAAATATCAAATAAAGTATATAAATAGCTGTTTCATCTTAACTGACTGTCAAACATCTGCAAAGATGTTTCTTTCGGGTGTTAAGGGTGCAAACCCCTAACATTTGATGAAGCAACGCTGGCTCACAGCGTAAGAATATGCTTTCTAATGATATATGTTTTGAAAATTTGCTACCTACCTAAATAACGTTGTTTTAAAAATTTAATACCTATTTAGTGATGTTAATTTTCTGATTAACGGCCGGTTCCAATAACCTATCTGTCTTCAGTTTTGGCATATCGGAGATAGGAAACAGTTTCTATCTCTGTTTTTGCCGTCCAGAGAAACAAAGACAGAAGTTGTTTTCTATCTCCGATATGCCAAAACTGAAGATAGATAGGTTATTGGAAATGACCGTAAGCCAAATTCTATAAATGTCAGATACTTTTAATCTCAGATTTTTATATCAATGCAATATACGACTGCTACGTCATCTGAAAACAAAAACAATTTGTTACGTTTTCGTTTGTCGAAGCGTTGCGAACACGACAACTGCTAAGGATGCCGCGAGAAGTGGCGAAACGCGTCGAGGTTTCTCTTATATCGGCGTAGGTATATTTGCATTCTCTGTACCGTATCGAGCAAAGGGAGAGCGTTGCTTTGGCATGTACTTATGTTATATCACTGGATTTGGTTTCGGGGAAGTGTGGTTAAAGTACCAAAATGCTTAGAGATAGATATCTCTATATCGATATGGGTACTGATGTTTGCATTGCCTGTACCGTATTGAGATAAGGCAGTGCTTTTGCATTTACTTATGTTATATAACTGGATGTGGTATACGGCATGTGCAGTAGTTGAGATTCTTAGGCCAGTGTTAACGAGCAAAAATTAAGTATTAGAAAATTTTAACTTTTCCAAAATAAAACCTAAACCTAGTAATTCATTTGAAGATACAAGAGTTTTAAGTTAATTAAAATCACATTTGTAGAAAATTAAATACCAAGACACAAAAGAAAGATAGAACGATATTCACAAATCCTGTTTCTTTCTCTTTATTTCATTTGGGGTTTTTATCTACGAAGATATTCCAGCCCTATTGTATCTTTACAATTTTCAAAAGTTAGACATATCCTGTTCATTTGTGCTTTTGTGTTTCTCTTTACACGACTAGGTATCGCTTTTAGCGTCATTATTAAGCATTTTTAAAATTTACGTCTGCGTACATTTAATTTAATTTTAATTTCTCTCCTAAAACTTCGATAACGTTTTAATGAAACTTCCTCAATAGTTCTATGTCGAAAAAATGTTGGAAATTTAAGCAAGCTACTGCGGTACGTAGATTGTTAAAATACTTCGTGTTAACAGAAGTTTGCGTATTGAACACGAGCGAGTCGGGAACTCTTGCCATTATGGAAGGCCTTCGTATTACCTATACTTTGGTATTATGCTGAAACTTTGTATATACCGCGTCTCGCGAGGTTAGGGCGTTGACCTTTCATCTAAATGACTGTGCGCAAAATATTTTTGTTATCGTCCTTAAGAACGCACCAACTTTGTATTACGATAGCTTCTATTAGTAAAATCTGCAGTCAGTTGATGGTAAAAATGGCTTTCAAAAGCAATTTTTATTGAATTCAACAATTTGAAAAAAAGGATAACACCACATACGTTGGTTTAACGTCAAAAAACCTACCTATTTAAGGCGCTTGTTTTGTAGAAATGAGAAAAAACGAAGATACCACAAACACCCAGATCCCAATAAAAATCTTTTTTCTACTTCGACGGGGAATCGAACTCGGTAACTTGGATCACCCTGAAACCCAATGTGTAAGTACGCACTTACGTACATCACGGAGATCGTCGAAATCACAGAACATGGAAAAGACGTCTGGGGTCGAAATCATGTGTTCAAGTTATGTAAAAGTTTTAATTTAAATTGGTAGTATTATACTTTATCCGCTTTAAAAATAGATTTGCTATAATGTTTTTTTTTCCTGAATTTCTACAATCAGAAATTAAAAAACTCAGATCAATATAAATTTATGTATTTTGCAAGTGAAATAAAAAAAAACTTTAAAAATATGTCTTCCGAATAAAATGGGCACCCAGTTCATGCTATTTGAACAAGTAAACATATTTGCCTCGTGCATGAAACACGCACGTGTCCTATGGAACAATAGTGTTGAGTCACTCGTACTAACTGTATCCGAATTTCGCAATTCCTGATATCCGATACTCGACAATTAATTAAACCGATCGCTGGAACAGTTGAAACCATTGGAATTAAATACGTAACTCTGTCTGAATAAATAAACAACAGCAGTTGTTGTTGATTTTAGTAAATTAAGTTTATTTTTATAATTAATGGGCTTGCTCTTGACTACATACTTAACTCTACGGTTAAGAAGACGCCTAGCTAAGATGGAGCGAGCTTACCTACAAAGTGGCAGTGGTTCTCCCACAGACTAGCGGAACCAGAAAAACTGTTTGGCGCAGGACTCCGGCAGGAGGGTAGCATCTAGGCAGCATTTTATGAAGCTTACCACCGCAGAGGGATCTGATAGCCGTCATCATTGGTTAGAAAACCAAAGATGCCGTTTCCCAGGGTGGACTACTAGGAGGTAGATCCCACCATCCCATATTTAAGGAGTACTGCCAGAAGAAGACGGACAGCAGCGTCTTCTCTCCAATATTGGCTAAACTGTGATTGCCATATCAATCTGCCAAGCTTGGCGTTAATAGAACAGTCGTCATTTTGGAGAGGCCCATATGTCTAGCAGTAGACTGTTATAGGCTAAGTAGTGATGAATAATTATTTTAATGTTTGAAATAAAAACATTATATCAGAGAACATTATATTTCCTTTTATTCTATCACACATTTGAGTTAGGTTATTCTTAACAAATTTAAGGCCTGCCTTTTAAAAAATCTAAAAGTTTTAAAGTATAAAGAGTAAGCAAGATTAGATATCTGAGGTTAGCAATTGATTTAGGTATCCGTACCCGAACGTAACCCATAACTGTTCCCTCTAGAATATTTCCACCACTGTGTCTGGCAGACCCTTCAGTGGTGCACATTAAATAGATATTGCTTGAGGCTGGACAGGTTATTTGCTGTTATTGAGCCCTATACAATATTTGCCTATGTTTTATATCTATAAATAAGTTATCTAATACCTATGTTTTGAATTTTCCTGAGCGCTTTTTTCTGAAGATAAGATATTAGTTAGATGATTGGACAACGTTATTGTATTATTTTTAGCACAATAGATTTTTTACATTTTCGGCCTGATAAAGATAAATTACTTTAAATTGTGCGAGGTATAAAATAAATTTCGGCAGAAATTCTTGTATTCATATTAACCTAATACTTAAGGTATACTGTGTATTTTGAAAATTAACCCAACGATTTAGAAAAACAATGTATTTTGAAAAAGTTACGCACGTTAACTCTACTTTTATTTCACGTACAACAAACGGGGTGCTTTAGTCTAAAAAAATGGTATTATAGTTGAAGGTGACAACTCATTGACGTTTAACTACTTTTAAATGTACTCGTATCTTTATTTTAATTTATTAAAATGCACAAATTTTAATTCCCTATTAGGTTACCTACGAAGCTCGATCACCCAGGTAGTAAGTTTAAAGTTATAAGACCTGTATTTCAATAAGACGAATGAGTTATCAATCTTCTTCTTCTATAGATGTTGTCTTAATTAAATAGTATTACCCTCCTATGAATGCGGCACTCGCAGGATGACTTCTTCTTAGGGCTAGGCTTAGAGTAGACCATAGAAGTACTGCCAGAGGTAGACGGGCAAGCCAGTCTATTTGTTACCATTAGCCAATATGCCAATCGCCTGCCAAGCGAGGAATTATGGCAAATCCTTCTATTAGAGGAGTCTTGGTTCAGCTGTCGACTAATGTAGCCTGATGATAGTTATTTTGAATAATTTCAGAAATACTTTTTCTTAAAGTTGCATAAATATTCCAAACTTAGTCAGATATTAAGGGATATTAACAAAATACATGGGCGGTTTGTAATAAGCGCAAGTTATAACATTTAATTTCGCTTGCTCAAGCTGCAATTAACGTAAATCACAAAATCTAGTTTAAGCTACCGAAGATGCAGCGAAGTGTGTTTAGTTAAGTTCAAACTGCAGCGGTAATACTGTTCAGCATCCAAGCTTATTATATTTGCACTTTACTGTGATAACATGCAAATTGCTACTGAACTCTTTCTGTGTAAACACTAGAAGCTGGAAGGGTATGTTAACATTTGATGGATTACATAATAGGAATTATATTCTACGTTTATGATAGGAATACTTTTTAGCTTTGAAAATAGCAAAAAGTATTTTTACAACAGGTGCAAAAGGTAGATTCAATTAGCATTAATTTTGACGGAGGTAAAACTGATAGGTTAATCTTGACATTTGCTTGTCATACTATGTCGTAGTCAACTTTCATAACTGGCAATTTTTTTTCTACATTGATCGTAAAAGGGTTCGGTGTCGATTGGAGGGATTCGGTATTGTCTGGTCAGCCATGCCCTTCTCGCAAGTACCTGCAAGATTCTTAATTCCGCTGAAAAACGTCATCCTCATTTTGGCTATCTTATTTTATTTTTTCATTTATACTTACTGTTGTTGTGTCTTTTAATTCATGACAAATAAAATATATCATTCTCAATAAATATTCAAACGTCATTTTATTTTCGGGATAGGTTGAAAATCAGTAATTGTATTATGTTTTTAATGTTATATTAAATCTTCGTAAAAAATTTTGTTCTGTGAATTTTTTTCGGTTACTACGATAGTAAAAAAAAAACATTTTCTTAAAAACATGCTACTTAATACCACGCTCGAACTCTTTCTTCCATTGTTGTTTAGAATTATTTCTATTTTACGTCCGTTTTTATTTTTTCTGTCTTTATTTTTCCTGTTAGGTTAAGCTTTTCCTATTATTTTAATGCTTGTATACTTTTTATAATTTTAATTTAGTTTTATTTCTCACAAATTGCTTTTTTATTCCACGCATGAATTATGTTTCCAATTTCATACTAATTTAAAGTTAAGTAAACTAAAATTTTAAGAAATTGAATGTAGTAGGTAATAGCAATTCTAAAGTAGTGTTCCTAAATCCCTCAATATCTACGACCGAGCCTTAAGCGCGGTGCAGTATTGCTAATGTTGCGCGGTACGAAGTAATCGCCGTATTATTGTGAGGCAGCTATGGTTGCGGATTACCGAAACTGTTACAGGATTCGCCAATAGGGCTGTCAGAAATGTTTGACGGTTAAAAGTACATCAGATCTTCTAAGAATATATGAGGATAGTATTAAATCGATAGTGACAATTTTGTGTTTTTTGACACAAATAAATTTACTGACAATAGTTTTATTTTGACAGGCGGCTCTGTACACCTGCCTCATAAAATAAAAAAACAAATTGCAAAGTAGCAATTTGTTAGCATATAATATTAATATTAATTGTCTTGATAAAAATAGCAAAAGTTTAATTTATGGACATGTTAGTACTTGTAGTAATTTAAATATTGTGCCATTGACAACCTCCGAGGCTTTAAACTGAGAGGGAAGACAAAAGCTAGGCCTGATATGTACTTTAATATTGTTCATCAAAACATACAAGGCCTGGCCGGCAAAGATTTAGGTTTAGGGTTATTTCTTCAAGATTATAATGTTCATGTGATATGCCTTACAGAACATTGGATGCAAAAACACCAACTAATGTTAAACATTGAAAATTATAAAGTCGCTAGTTTACTCATAAGGGAGTCTGCGCCAAGAGGGGGGTCACTTATTCTTGTAAAAAATCAATTAAAATGTAAAAAACGCAAAGACATTGTGTCGCTCTCGGTTGAATGAACTATTGAACTAACGTGTGCTGAGCTGGAACAATAATCTATCATAATTAGCGTGTATAGCCCCCCCAAAGCAAATTACCACGTTTTTGAATCTGTTATGGATGAGGCTCTGAAAAAGCTCTCAAAATCGAATAAGAAAATAGTTGCATGTGGGCATTTTAACGTGAATATATTAGAAGAAACGCAGTCGTCTACCCGGTTTCTTAATTAAAAAAGTCGTATAATCTAATTAATCTTTTTAATGAACCCACCAGGGTGACGCCCACGTCAGCTACTTGCTTAGATAATATTTTTTGTGATGGTAAAGTGTTAAAAAAATCGATTTTAAATTGTCTTATTTCGGACCACAGCGGACAAGAAGCATCGTTCGAGCACCATTATGTCTCTAATAAAGTAGATTCTGTGTATAGGCAATTTACTTTTAATAAAATAGAAAAGTTTGAGGAAAAAATTAAAGAGGGTGTGAATTTGCTAAAGCCTGATGATCGAAACGTTGATGAATTATATGAGAATCTTTTTGGTTTGGTTAAAAATGAATTTGATAAACATTTTAAACAGAAAAGAGTAAAAATAAACAAACAGAAGTTTGAGTTTAATGAATGGGCTACACCTGGTATTTTTAAAAGCAGAAAAACATTATATGATGTATATAGTTTAAAGGCAGATTCTCAAAATCCACATATTATGGAACATGTTAAAAATACTCTAGATTATTTAAATTTGTATGTGCCAAAGCGAAGTCAATCTATCTTTATAATATAATTTCGGCTTCCAAAAATAAGGTAAAAACCACTTGGAATATTATTAATAAAGAGACATGTAGAGTAAAACCAAATAATCCTATTTACTCTCTCAAGTTAGGGGATAAGCTAATAAACACGAACACAGAGATTGCAAATACATTTGAAACATTTTTTTCGAATATTGCTCCCTCTACTACTGAAGGGCTTGCTTCTTCTGCTGATCTAGCTGAATCCCTTCTCAAGTCTGTTGTCGATGAGTGCAATTCTTCATTAAATTTGACACTGACATAATTATAAAAACTTTTATAGAATTTAATATGAAAAAAACTAAGGATCTTTGGGGAATTTCTGTCAACATTATCAATACAATCATAAGTTCATTAGCCCCTCAACTCGCTATTATTTTTAACAAATGTATTGATGATAGACAGTTTCCAACTTTAATGAAGTTTAGCAAAATCATTCCTTTGTTTAAGTCTGGCGAAAAATATGGACCCTCTAATTTTCGACCTATATCTATATTGCCAGGGCTAAGTAAAATATTCAAGAAAATATTGTTCAATCAGCTTTTATCACACTTTAGTGTGAATAAATTATTAAATAGCAACCAATATGGATTCAGAAAGGTGGAAATACTACCGATGCTGGAGTTGCTCTCCTAAAACATGTGTTTAACGCTTGGGAGAGTAAGCTGGATGCCATAGGTGTATTTTGTGACCTTTCAAAGGCCTTCGATTGTGTAGACCATGAATAAATATTACTTAAAAAACTTAAACATTATGGTGCATCGAATGATTCCCTGGATCTAATAAGTTCTTACCTTAAAGGCAGAATACAAAAGGTTTGCATAAATGGAGCTGAGTCTTCAGGGTCGGCCCTTAATAAGAGTGTCCCACAGGGATCAGTATTAGGGCCCCTGCTATTTTAAATTTATATAAATGACCTTCCCTGTTATTTACATAATCTTTGTGAGATGGTATTGTTTGCAGATGACACATTAATAATTTTTAAAACTAAGAGGGGCAAATCTTCATTTGACGATGTTAACAATACCCTCTCTAAATTATTGCATTGGTTTACAACAAATAATCTTTTACTAAATGCAAATAAAACAAAATGTGTTACATTTACTAGTAAAAGCGCCTCTTGGGGCCTATTTGCAAAAATAAAACTGATTTTAACTGATACCAAAAGTACCAACTAGTGTAAGAAAGACCAAGATTTTTAGAATAACCCGAAAAATATGTTTTTCTATTTTTAAATATAGAGTATAACTCAAAAAGGCGTCTAGGGCAAGGTTTCTTAGATTTTCCTATTTTTGTATACTATAACTGCTTTAATTAAGAAAACTTCGTAGTTTTCAAGATAGCTTGTACCTCTTATAATAAAGTTCAATTATTGGTAGAAGTTTAGTTGGTTTAATTATGCCTTACACTTCGAGAAATTTACTTGTAAGCCTTTGAAAACTTTGACGAGGCGATGACCTGCCGTCGGGTGAAATAAAGATGATAAAATTTGCATAGTTGGTTTTTTTATCTAGTAAAGTGCATGTCGTTAGAATGATGAGTGGTAACCCTACGAGCAAGTACAGAATATTTATTGTTAGCTCTACTAATCTTTTAAGTCTCGGAGATACGTCTGTTTAATTGGGTGCCCGGGGAATTGACAATGGGCCATTACCGTCTTACCGGGATTGTTCCAATGGTCATTGTTTAGGTGTGAACTTGTGTTTACTCAGCATTCGTTTAGAAATTTTATAGCCGTGTTCCGATTAGAGCGTATATATATAAAACCTTATTGTATATGTGTGTATGTAGATTATAAATGTTGCGGGTTGCAGTTCTTTGTTTGTTTTATACAGTGTTATCGAAGTCGAACACCACATTTCTCCATAATCATTTTTCTCCAAAATACCATACCTGGGAAATGAATCGTTACTGAGATATTGAAGGTCAAAGTGAAATATTATTTTCAAGATCTTTGCATAAAAATATTCTGTTTGTTGTTACTAAACTTTTTTTTTAGAAACTAGTTTTTTTTTTTTCATAAAACACGCTTTAAAGAAATCAACCCGTAATGAACCGCGCGGACGCACATCCAATGGGGACTATCGCTAGTGAATTTGCCACAAGAGGCGCTTGTGTCGCGTGAGGTCCATTAACATCAAAGAATATTAACATTCACTTTTCACTGGTTTTAGCGGGCTTCGTTACATAAATTATCATTTCTTTTAATTTACCCGCTGGAAAGTGATCTCCTTAGTAAAATTATCGCAAATATGGATTATTTGGCGATTAATGTGAACGCTTTGAAAGCGGAATTAAGAAAAAGCGCAAAAATAGGCGGCCTCAAAGAGCAACTATTTCAGAAGTTAGTTTGTTGATATCAATATAGTAATTTAAAAATAATAAACTTTAATAAGATTCAAGATTAACACTTTGTTTCGGCGCCGATCGCCTTTGAAAGCTATACCTCCGGACCTCAGTCTACAGTGGCGCCAACTGGTGAGCAAAGAAACGGTAGTCCCCATTGTGTGAAGTTAGGTCACAATCCTCGTCTGTAGCGCTTCGTGCGCGCTCTACATTGCGGGCAATAAATACTTGATTTATTTTAATGCCTAAAAAAAAGTCGTTTAACAGCGATTATTTTTGTTACATACGATTTGGTTCGATTTACCGAATGCGAGGTTTGGTTAAGCCTTTTGTTACACCCTGTAGATAAGACCTATACAGATAGATAATAAAACAAATACAGTATGACGTAGCATAGTACTATGTGCAGTTAAAACGATGTACTATTGAAAGATAATGCAAATACTTATCTCCGTGAATTGAACGCAAAGCAAACGAAGTTCGATTTATTTTAAATATTTCAGTGGGTCTAGCACGAAAAATTGTCGAATTCGAATCGTTTGCGTGTTCGTATCGCCGTCGAAATATTTAGTATGAAAACTTAAACAGCGCTCGCGTGGTCAAAACGAGAACTACAAAACAAAGCACGAACTTTGTGTCGTTTGCTTTCGATACGCAAACGATTCGAAGTCGATAGTTCTTTGTGCTAGACCCACTGATTGAGAATCATAAACAAAGGCGGACGGCACAGCAACGACAAACGTTCGCAAAAGACACGTGATGAAAAGCATGATAATTACTTTTTACTACGTCAATAGTTGAAAAATAACAATGGGCAGGATAAATAAAGATTAGCAGGGCGCTTAAATAGAAAAAAAGAATTTGGAATGTATTTCTATTATGCAAAAGTTTGTACGCCTTAATAGCCCTCAAAACATACAAAGAAATAACAGGATATGTAAAAAAAACTAATGATTTCATACTTCCTTACTTATTACGAATAATTTATAAAAAAAATTCAAGCATGCGATTGCCCAGTTTTTTTTTTAACTAGGTTTTACCTATTTTCTGTCATATTTTTTAATTTTGCCTATCTAGTGTAAGTAGGCTTCATATTGGTCTTTTGAAGTTAACACTTAGCTAAAGTTAAACGAACTAGGTAGGTACCTATACAAAGAGCTAGACGTTGTAATAATATGCAGGGCTTATTTAATATTGAAACTATGTCAAATAAGTATATTATCACTCAGATGTTACAAAGTTCTAATTACTTTCCACAAAGCATCAACCTCGTAGCTTGCTCTTACCCATGTTTACGCTCGACCAATATGATGTTATTAATAGAATCTTCCTCCTAAAGTACTTAAAACTAAAAAAAAAACTCCCTGTTAAGCGTACACCTTGTTTTAAAGGTGACGTACTATCATTATTCTTTCTGGCAACTCTGTTTTCGATGTATATTAATTTATGTGTGTATCTGTGCGGTGTTATAACAAAACTAGAATGCACCATCTCTTCTCTCTATATGGGTGTCGTAAGAAACGAAATGAGTACCAACTGCCAGAAGCAGACGATCATCACACGCAACTTTAAAGCTAAAAATGCCAATGATGTCGACTAGTAAGCAATATATTATTTACATAATGTAGAACAAAATACCGTCTGTCCCTCTACGGAGGTACGCGTATCGAAGCCATCAATTGATAAAAACATCTATTAATTTTAAAGCGGTCCTCATCAACAGATAATTCTAGAGTAACATTTATATGTGTAGCTTAGTAATAATAATACATTTTGAAAGTCAATACACAAAAAAGGAAAATACAAATACTTTATGCAGAAATATACAATTTATACTTTCTTAAAGGTAGTTAATACCAGCTACTTACTGTACCCAGTGAGGGCCCGCACAGAAATGTCGAGCTTATTTTTAGGGTTCCGTAGCCAAATGACAAAAAACGGAACCCTTATAGTTTCGTCAAGTCTGTCTGTCTGCCTGTCTGTCTGTCCGTCCGTATGTCACAGCCAATTTATTCTGAAAGTATTAGCATTACACAGTTGAAACTTGGTAGGTAGGTGTATCCTATTGGCCGCTTTACGATTCTCATACAAAAAAAAATGAAGCGTTTAAATAAAACGTATAAATTAGCCAAAAAACTTAATACATTGTTGAGAGCGAAATCGTCATTCGACCCAAAATATTCCCTTAAAAATAGCTTAGACTTAATTAACAAGATTCAGTCTGTTTCCCTTCCTAGTAACGCTAAGTTGTTATCATTAGACGTAGAAAGTTTATTTACCAACGTACCATATAAAGAAATTATAGACATCTTAAAAACACATTTACAAAAACAACGATTACATATGAAGCAGAATTACTTCCGGTTCAACAATCAATATTTTGGACAAAAAGATGGCCTAGCAATGGGTTCCCCTTTGAGCCCATTGATGGCAGATATTTTTATGGATAATTTCGAAAATAAATACCTAGTACACGATAGAAATATTCTCTATTACTATAGATACGTAGATGATATATTGATTTGTTGGACCGGAACCATTCGTCAGTTAGATATTTTCCTAAATAAAATAAACAACACACACCCAAAAATTAAATTTAAGCTAGAATTAGAACAAAATAATTCAATAAATTTCCTAGATTTAACTATTTCAAAAGCAGAGGGTACACATAACTTCAACATATATCGTAAACCGACACATACGGACACTGTCATTCATGCGTCTTCCTGTCATCCGTGGCAACATAAAATGGCCGCGTTTAACTCATACATCCATCGACTTTTTTCAGTACCACTTAGCAAAACAAATTATACAAAAGAACTAAATACATTATATCATATCGCCATATCGAACGGATACAGGAGATGCATTATTGACAATTTAATAAAAAACAAAATCCACAAAATCATTACCAATTTATTATACTCTATTCCCAACAAAAAAGAAAATAGGTATAGTTCTAGTATGGTTTACTTAGGTCAGTTATCAGAACGTATTTCTAAAACACTAAAAAATAACGACATATACGCGGCCTTTAACACAAATAATTCATTAAGAAAACTCTGTAACGGTAAAGATAGGTTAGATAAACTTCAGAAATCTGGTGTTTATAAGATAGATTGTAGGGAGTGTAACTCGTCTTATATAGGACAGACCGGCCGTAGTTTCAACACACGTTATAAAGAACACATATCCGCCTATCGAAATAATCACCCAGAAAAGTCTCATTTTGCAAAACATCTTATAGATTCGTGACATAGTATCCCAGACGATCATACTTTTTCAATTTTACACACATGTAAAAAAAGTTTAAAACTGTCGGTGTTAGAACAATTAGAAATTGTAAAACATAAAAAAGACAACACGCTTACATTGTTGAATGAACAGGTCAGTTTCGTCACTTCCCCACTACTCAATATTTTTTCAAATTCAAATCACAATTAAAATTAAAATTCAAATCACAATAATTATAATTTAAATTCAAATTTATTTAATTTAAAATCATAATTATCATTTAAATTAAAATTCAAACCACTTTCAATCAAATCAAACCAATTTCAATAACAACGCAGATTGAACGTCACAACCTGTTGTCGTAGTGGGGAGTTTCTATAAAAGGCCTGTTCGCCAGTTTTCACAGCTTACAGATACACTCATTCCGCTCTCAGCGCTCGCACAGGTCGGACGCTCGCTCCGCTGTCGATCCGCTGTCGATCCGTCTCGCTGTTCGCAGCATTTCTATCTTATTTCTTTCTACGTGGTTTCGCCCGCGGCTCTCCAAAGGTTAACCTAACGGTGTCAACTGACCTTTGTTGAGTTAAACGCTTTTTTCAAAGCGGTTCTGTTCGATAGGGAGCGACAGACAGTGCCTTTTTCAAGGCGCTGAAATTTCCCTCCGCCGCCGGTATATCGGGCTGTAAGTCTAGGCCTCCTGGAAGGCACGTTTGAGAGGGTGAGGCGTTCCTCCTCGCCCTAGAGACACTAGAAACTGCAGTCCTTTCCCTGCCGGGCGTGACCCACCCTACCCATCCTTATATTCCATCCCTTAGGGAGCGTATCCCGGGCCATTTCGGTGGCTCGGTCCCTCCCGAAGGACTGCTAGGCGTAGGCCACTCACCCCGCGGCGACATCACATCGTCGTGGGACCACCCAGTGTTAGGGACCTCACATCCTTTTTAGGCACACCCGACTCAACCAACCTTCCTGTGGCAGGTTGGACCACACAGACACCCATCACTCACCGTCACCGAGTTTCTTGCCGATTCTTCTCGGTGAAGGCGCGTTCCGAATCGGTGGTAAATAAAAATTACTCAATAAAGTCCTCCCTCCACGATGGAGGTACTCTTATTAGAGTACCTCCGATCGTTAGGAGGCGACGCGTTGAAAGGCTTTAATGCCTTTCGTCGCGCTCGCGAAGCCTCCGAGGACTCGCCCGCCTCCCCAGACCCAGAGCCCGTTCCCATGGAGGAAGAGGAAAGCCCTTCAGGCTCCTCCTCTCCTCCCACACCCTCCAGCTCCTCATCAGAGGATAGTAATGAGTCCCCCGTTAGTGACGGCTCCTCCTCTTCGGAGGAAACGTCTCAAACCGAGGAGTCAGATTCCGAAAGGTTCACTCCAGTGACCCACGGAAAGCGAGCGCGTAAACCCGCGCGTTCCGAACCCCCGGCGAAAACCGCCAAAATCTCCCACGGGCAACCCAGACCGGCCAAGGCATCCGCCGCCAGCTCCACCCCTGCCCCAGCCTCAACCTCGCAGTCTGCTTCACAGACAAAAAAGGCCCCCCTTCCCCCGCCCATCGTAGTCCAGGTCAAGTCTGCCTGGACAAATATTTCGGCTGCTCTCAATGAGCGCCACATTGCGTTTTCACACGCAAAGTCGGCTTCCGACGGAATCCGCGTGCAAACGCCGGACATCGCCTCCTACAGGCAGCTCCAACATTACCTCAACGTAAGGAAGATCTCCTTCCATACGTATACTCCAGTCGAGGAGAAGAAGCTCCGCGTGGTTGTACGCGGAATTCCGAAAGAAGTCGACACAGACTTCATACTTACCGACCTTCAGTCGAAACAACTCCCAGCTCTAGAAGTCCACCGCTTATTCAAAGCGCGTGGCAAAGCCCCTTACGATTTAGTACAGATCGTACTAGAAAATACCCCTGAAGGCAAAAAGATTTTTAATATAAAATCTATATGCCATATCTCCGGCCTACGCATAGAGACCCCCCATAAAAAACTCACCCCTGGCCAGTGTCATCGCTGCCAGTTGTATGGGCACTCTGCCCGTAATTGTCACGCACGCCCGCGCTGCGTGAAATGCCTGGGTGACCATGGTACCGCCGACTGTCCTCGTTGTAAGGACACGGCGACTACCCCGCCCGCGTGTGTACTCTGCGGAGAGCAGGGACACACCGCGAATTATCGCGGTTGCCCCCGTGCTCCGCGAGTAAACTCACGGGTGCAGGCACCAAAGGCCGCGCACTTCCCAGCCCCTTCGTTTCGCCAGTTTCAGGCTCAACCCACAGCCTTCCCAGAGTTGCGTCCTTACGGACACAACGCGTGGTCTCGACCACTATCCTGGGCAAGGAATGCCTACGCCCCTGTCCCGGCCTTAAGCCAAATTACAGCAGTCCCGAGGGCCCCTAAGGCCCCAAATATGGCCCCTACGGCCCAATCTGTGGCCCCTAAGGCCCCCACTATGGCCCCTAAGGCCACCACTATTGCCCCTCAGGCACCGCCAGTAGTCCCAAAGGCCCCTCAGGCACTGCAGGCTACAAATGCCCCGGTCACCCTCCGTGACCCGCGCTCTAATGCCCCTAAGGCTTCGCCAACTGTCCCGTACGAGCAGGATGCCATGCTCATATACAATCTCAGCCAAATCAACCCGGCTGAAATTAGATATGTAGCAGCCCAAATCCGTGCGCATCAAAAAGACCCATGCGCAATGCTTTGTCTTTTAGATAAGCACGCCGACCTCCTCCAAAAAGTTAGAAACATTTCCTCACCATGAATAATACACCCTCTAGAACGAAACCCCGGTCCCTTACCATCGCATTTTTTAATGCCTTTGGTCTTCAAAAACAAAAGGTAGAGATATCACTCTTCCTTATGAAGCACCAAGTCGACATCTTTTTGGTACAAGAAACCTTATTAAAACCCTCCATCCTCCCTCGTAGTGCTATGATTGCCAACTATAACGTAGTTCGCAACGATAGGCCCACTAGAGGTGGCGGCACTCTAATTTATTACAAACGCTCCTTGCATTGCGTTCCCCTCGACCCTCCCACGCTCACAAACGTTGAAGCTTCTGTCTGTCGGCTAGCCATGACCGGCCATCGACCAGTCATAATAGCTTCCATTTATCAACCTGGCGACAAGACTCCCTTAAGGAGCGACTATGAGGCTCTTTTTGCTATGGGACCCTCCGTCATTCTCGGCGGAGATTTCAATAGCAAAAATACTCAGTGGAACTGTTTAACAACCTCCAGCAATGGTAGAGAGTTAGCAGATCTCGCTGAAGTCCTCAATTTTGACATCATCGCCCCCCTTTCTCCGACCCACTATCCTTTTAACGTAAACCACAGACCCGATATCTTGGACATGGCGGTTCTAAAGAATGTAGGCCTGCGCCTTCGTTCAATAGAAGTCCACCATGACCTAGATTCTGACCATCGCCCAGTTGTCCTCCAATTAGGTCCCTCTGACCAACAGATATCCATGAAAACAATACTGGACTGGCACAGGCTCGAGAGCAATCTCGGACCTAGTCCCGATTCAGTATTGAACTCAATCCCAGACAGGTTAGGATCGCCTCACGAGACTAACCAAGCGATCGATGCCCTCACTAGCCACATCACGACCGCTATTAGCGATTCGTCTAGGCAAGTTCCAGATATGCCTAGGCATAGATTGAACTTGCCGGATGACGTGAGAGAGCTGTTGAGGGCAAAGAGAGCTGCGACCAGAGCTTATGACTCCTATCCCACCGAATATAACCGAACCCTTCTACGCACTTTACGGACATCTGTAAAGGAACGTATTAAGGCTCTTCGGGAAAGTCAGTGGGATAGCCTACTTGAAACGATCTCACCATCTCACCAAGCCTATTGGAAGTTGGCGAGATCCTTCAAGTCAGATATAGTCACATCTATGCCTCCTCTCTCTAGACCCGACAACTCCGTCGTATTCGACGACGAAGAGAAAGCCGAATGTCTGGCCGACAGCCTAGAGGCCCAGTGCTCTCCTAGCACGCTTCCTATAGACGCTGCCCACCTTAGTATGGTGGACAGCGAAGTCGAACGTCTCTCGGCCCTCCCTCCAACCTGCCCCCTTGCACCCACCACCGCCGATGAGGTGCAAACCATCATCAAAGGTTTCCGTCCAAACAAGGCTCCCGGTCCGGACCGGATCTCCAACAGAGTCTTACGAGTCCTCCCCGCCCAACTGATTTGCCTATTGGTTGCTATCTTCAATAGTGCCATGGCAAACTGCATCTTTCCAACCGCGTGGAAAGAAGCAGACGTCATAGGTATCCCTAAGCCCGGCAAGGACCGCTCCAAGCCCGCCAACTACAGGCCCATCAGTCTCCTCAAGACTATGGGCAAATTATACGAGCGTGTTCTCGTCTCCCGCCTAAGAGATTACATTTTCTCGAACAATCTCTTAATCAACGAACAGTTTAGCTTCAGAGCCTCCCACTCTTGTGTCGAACAGGTGCACCGCCTAACGGAGCACATTCTCGACGGCCTCAACAGATCCAAACCGATGGTAACCGGTGCACTCTTCTTCGATGTAGCGAAAGCATTTGACAAAGTCTGGCACAACGGCTTGATCTACAAGCTGTACCAACTCAAAGTGCCCGACAGTCTCGTGCTCATCCTTCGAGACTTTCTGTCAAATCGTACCTTTCGCTACCGCGTAGAGGGGTCCTATTCATCTCCCCGCCCCATCAGGGCTGGAGTCCCTCAGGGCTCCGTGCTATCCCCTCTTCTCTTTTCAATTTTCATTAACGACATTCCCAGGTCACCGCAAGTAGAGCTAGCTCTATTTGCGGACGACACAGCCCTCTATCACTCTGGCTACCATGCCGGTTACATCATTAAGGCACTACAACGTGCAGCCCAATCCCTAGGTGACTGGTTTAGGATGTGGCGAATAGAGGTAAACCCCGAGAAAAGTGCAGCAGTGTACTTTACTCGAGGTTTCTTCGCTTCAAAACATCCTAAACGATGTCTCACACCTATCACCCTATACGACCGTCCGATCCCTTGGGAGAAGACAGTCAAATACCTAGGTGTCACCTTAGATCGTAGAATGAGCTTTAAACCTCACATAAAACGCGTCCGTCAGACTGCAGCCTTTTACTTTTCAAGGCTCTACTACTATATCGGCAGGAAGAGTAAAATGTCACTTAGAAATAAGTTGACAATTTACAAAGCCTGTATTCGACCCGTGATGACTTACGCTAGTCCAGTGTTCGCTCACGCCAGCCCCTCAGAACTAGAAAGACTCCAAATCCTCCAAAACAAATTCTTACGCTCTGCCTCGGACGCCCCGTGGTATGTGCGTAACGATAATTTGCATCGCGACCTTAACATTCCGTCGATTGCCAGCTTTATGAAAGAAGCGTCTCAACACTTCTTTGATAAAGCCGTCAATCATACGAATCCTCTCATAGTCAAAGCCGCCACCTACTTGTGCCAAAAAGATGTCGGAGCCCGTTTCCGCCGACCGAGGAACGTTCTCGAAGATCCCGACGACGAAATCACATCGTTCGTAAAACAATTCACCACTCACAACAGTACACACCCGACAAGCACTAGATCGAATCAGCGCACTCGCCGGCGAGTGCGAGGACCCTTGCATCATTTTGGCAGGTACAGACATGTACCTGGCCGCTTCTCACCAGTCCGCCCTTCGGACGACGGCCCAAGTCGAGGTCCGAGCCTACAGAGGCGCCCTTGAGGCCTAGTCTGCCCCCCTCGATCGGGCCCACTAGAACGGGGCTCGCGTAGATCGGTCTGTATGCACAGACCAGTCTGTGTTGCAGCGCCGAGCTACGCAATGCAACCACTAGTCGGGTTGACCTCTTGGCCGGGTGCCTTCAGCACCCGGCACGGTCCGATCGCGCCGCTAGTACGGGGCCCCTGCGCGGGCGAGCCCTAGGCTTCGCTACGCGAAGCCTAGGACTCGCCTCGCGCTCGAGGTACCCGCTAGCAGGCCGCTTTTGGGCTGAGTGCCTTCCGCACTCGCCTAAAACCCGCCCGGTGAAGCTGTAACGGCCTTCTGCCACAGCATAGGTCCATTCAAAAAAAAAAAAAAATTCACAGCTTAGTCGTCGGAGCGCAGCGAAGGCGACAACATCTCCTGAGGATGCCACGTGAAGTGGCGAAACGCGTCGAGGTTTTTATTATATTGGTGTTGGGTACTAATAATTGCATTAACTGTACTGCATGCATTTTTGAGGGAGGGCGGGCGGTTTTCCTGCATGAAATAGTGCTTGCTCAATCAGTGTTAGTGCGGGTAGTGTGGTGAAGGTATCTAGGCCGGTATATTAACAAGCGGAAATCATTAGCAAAATAATTTTCTAAATCCATAATTAGTTATGGATTTCCGCAAAGTAACGCCTGAGTCTATTAAAATTACCTAACTTTAAAAGATGTCTTTACAAGGTTACCTACGTAATTTTTCATAATCGATAGTGATGACGTAAAATGGACAAATCGAAATCGACAGACTAACAATATTTCAAAATCTAAGTAATGTAACATAAATGTTACTAATGATTTATTGAGCATTGATTGATTGATGCTAAGAACATTAAATTGGAATTATAAAAAGTTTACAAAAAATTTTCAAATTTCTAAGATTCTTTACGTGCAAAAAATTTTCTAATTGATTTTCATGATTGTTACAATTATTCTGATAATGATCACGATACTGACTTACTGTTGAATCTTAATATATTTGATTTTCGTTTTATTTTATTCGCCATAACTGTTTTTTTTTTCGTTTGATGAGTCGAGTCAGTCCCATCACTAGTGACCTCAGTTTGACAGGTGTCATTCTAATCAAGCTATATTTTAAGGACTATAGTAGAGCATGCCATATGGGATAAAAAAAATATCTTTTGTTCGCATGAGTCATTTCTAACTATATAGCCAATAAGACTTAATGAAATAGGTACTAATTGGTTTGTCTACGATATCATATTATTTGTTCAATAGGCAACAATATATTACAAATCATTTGCAATATTATGACGTTTTGTTGTAGATTAATTATTGACTTTTAATTATTGATGACATTCCCCACAGAATAGTGTAAGCCATATTGTTTCTTGCAATTAAACAATTAAAAAGACTAATACAAATATTTATTTCTATCTTTCAACATGTTTTTTGTGGAATCCTCGTTATTTTTGGAGTCACAGCAATTTTTGCAGCAGTTGATGTTTGCGCCTCCACCTCTGGAACAAACGTTAGATGTAATTAGGTTATTGTGTACTCCTACGTTCAACAGCAATACCCCCTGAGGTTCCGTGAGCTAAAATTAAACGTAATTTGCCTGAAACGTCCTTTTTCTTTTATAATTTGGTGTTGGGTATGCAGATGACAAGTTTACATTCGAAGAAAATGCTTTTTAGAACGACCGCTATCCCACGTTCATTAAGCTTAAATTATCTGTTAAAATTGAAAACTTCATTCGAATTTGTATACACTATGCATGAAATATAAGGTTAAACATATTTATTGATTTCTTTTTGTATCAGATAATTAATATTGTAAGATTTTTAAGCTGTTGGGTAAGTAACAATGGTTTTAAGAAATCTATTGCGTAAGTGTCAAACTTGCCAACATAGGTATAGCGACATAATTTATATTATTTGAAACGAAAGATATATTTACGGATTTTATAAAAGAAGGTTGCGGGTTCGAGTCCCTCCTAAGACATTCGAGAAAAATAATCCAAGAAATTGTATTTTCCAAAAATGTCTTCTCGCTAGCTTAGTTTAGATTCGAAAACATTATAGAAAAGGCGCGCAACAAAAATAAAAACTAAACGGAAATAATGGTAGCACCTAACACATATTTTTTGCAGTCAACTCGTAAAAGTATACAAAGGAACTCGTTTATTCTGCTGCACATAACTTTTGTACAGTGTCGAAAGTGCCACGCTGTAAACAAAGCGAATAAAAACTGGTGGGTGTCAGTGAAGCATAAACAGGAGACGCATCGCCGCGAACAAAACATGTAATTGACGCCGTCACTGCGATAAGCTGGGGAGATATTGTCAAAGCATGCGAAAATTTAGTTATGAGAGTAGCCTGCGAATTTTATTATTAACGAGTATAATAGTGCAAAAAATATACTACATTTTTAGGAGTAAGGTATAGCAGTTGTTCGGAATTTAATTTTGTCATAAAATTTTCAGCGTATTTTATTTTATTTATTGATTCTTATTTTCACAAAAAAATACTCGGAATATTTCTTTTGCGAATCACATATAAGAGACGGGTTAAATTAAAATACAATTATATATAATCTGGTGACACTACCTGTACAAATAGGGCTGAGTCAGATACTATTATTCAGAAACGACTTCATAGTATTAAAAAGCCGGCAAAATAATAGAATAGCGCCCCTTTTTTCCACCCTTAGGGTGTCGTAACAGTAGATGGAATTAATACCATGAAGTATGCCAGAAGATAATGGGCATTAAGTCTACTGAAAGAATACTCCCAGATGAAGACGGGGCATTAGTACTTTTTTACACAATTGGTGTCGCTAACATGTCTGGCATTCAGGGCGCATAAGTGAAAACCCCTTTTGGAGAGGGTTGAACTAATGATGATAACGATGATGACTAACGTAGTTTAAATAATGCCTTCGTTATTGCAAAACTTATTTAACACATATTGATGAATAACAAGCTGTTAAAGAATCCTTAATCTGTAAAAAACGAAAACAAAGCCATAATATCCTAAGGGAATCATGTTTTGTTCATGATAAAAAGCCTGTGCGCTATTATGAATCCATTATCTATAAATCTTTATCTGGATATGTTTAGTCGTTGCACAACCACTCATATTACTAATTTCAGTAGCGGTTGATTTTATAGATTTCCCTGCTTTAATAAATAATGAAAAAATACTTGAGAAAGCAATAAAAGCTATAAAGCTTTTATTGCTTTCTCAAGTATTTTTTCTGACCATGCTCCTCGATTACTTTTGCGTTTATATTTAAACACCATCTTAAACAAAATTAATCATCTATTGAATGTAATACTAATAATAACACTACATGCTAATGGACCTTAATGTGTTTAAATCGATTAATAATAATATATTGAACTAACCGGGCAAAACGAATAGCTATCCATTTTGCCCATATCCCAAAGCACTAATATTCAGAAGTTGTATTATTCTTCTGTAAAATTTCTATCGACGAATGAAAAGTTGCAAACACAATTTAAACTTCATTATACACGCAATCGATTAAACAAAGTCTTTACGTTGACACTTAGTACATAATACAATAAATCAATACACGTACCTTGCCAAAAATAGTAACAAAACAGCAAAAAACTTTATTTTTTATTTTTACAACAAGTGCCGGCATCTATTATTTTGGTTAATTAAACTTTCATGGCACGACTGAGTTGCTATTTTACCAACCCGAGCTCGTCCAGTACCACCATCTATTGTAGGTTTTTAATAAAATCGAGTATTCGTCTTACCCACACTATGCATCTTGCCCGGGCTTCCCCTACTGGTTTTCATATACTTTTTTGTTTCTGAAGATTGTTTCTGAAGAAACACA
The DNA here is from genome assembly GCA_949315895.1 of Anania crocealis. NCBI lineage: Eukaryota > Metazoa > Arthropoda > Insecta > Lepidoptera > Crambidae > Anania > Anania crocealis. The sequence goes on from OX438863.1 coordinate 6,479,247, forward strand.
GCCCTTTCAAGTTCAATTATTAAGCTTTAATATTTAATAAAGGCTTGTAAATCAACAATACTCCTTTATGAACAAATAACTGAGGGAGTTGAACTTTGGTTTCTTTAACCCTTTCATTACTGATAGCTAAGGCTCAAAGGATCGATGAAATTGAAAATAATGAGTTATCTGTACCGATTTTGATCTTACAATTACTGAAATATTAAGAGTGAACAACAATTAAACAGAAAAATATAGGTAGGAGGTCGTATATATACCTAAACATAGATATTGGTTGAATAAAAAAAAACTTTGACTTTTTAATTTCAAAAATAGTTATTTTGGTCACAAACCAGAGAAAGAGGTTGTAGAGGTCGTACATAAAGTTAATCAATAGCATAAAATGTCGCTTTGTGGCATGATTATTAAAAGTAATTATTAACATTAGAGGCAGATTTCATCCTACTTCTGCCCTTCTGCTGTAAACCGCGACTTCGACTGTGTGGAATTTTGAATTCAAAACTATTTACATGAACCGTACTTTTTTCCTAGGATAAGAAGAAGCTTATGAGCTCTTGTGGCCTTTAAGCAATCTCTATAAAAATATCCAATATACCTGGCTTTTAGGGAAATCGAACCTTCAGCAATGAAGAAGATGACTGTGATGATTGTTACTATATTCCATTACTCAGGCTGTTTATTTATTTTTGCAGTTTGAGTAACAAATATCCAAATTTTCGCATTTATCAAATAAGTAAGGTTAGTAATATAAGGTATACCTACAGAGTGACAAAAAAAATATTTTTACGTAGTAATAAAGTATTTGACTTCTTTGTTTGAATAAAAAAATCAATTATTATAAACCTATCAATGCTTTTGAATCAGTGTATTTTTGTAGATATTTTTTGTGGTTCGCAATGCCATTGTTATGTTAAAATTATTTCAGACTTACACCAGAATCGAGGCATTCATCGATCGACCACAGTCAGAACAGGCGATGCGATTCATCCCGTCACGTCACGAGGAAATCCAGACTTTACCCCCTAACTAGCCTGTCGACCGTACACAACTCACTAGAAAAACTTTACAAATTGGTGCCGTTGATTTCGTTCCGCTCTCGATTTATGGTCCTTGCCTATTTAAATTTATGGTTTAAAGTCGCACTGTTACTATTCTGAAATCCTCCTTAGTAAGCACATATTAGTATTGATATTCTTCTGGAATCTTAAGGTTTAAATATTATAATCAACAAAGTAAAGCATTCTTATTAACATTTTGCTCCTAACTTTGTTTTGCAATATCGTATAGGCATGTATCAAATTAGAGAGAAAAACGCTCGTCAAGGCAGATCCATTATATGCTACTAAAACTCAAATACACAAAATCACTCAACCTGTTCCAACCTATGCTCTGTTATGTTTATCAACCCAGACTTTACTACGGATATTCGCCGTGTGTTCGTCGCGTGCCAGCGCAATTATAGTTTGACGTATCGTGTTCAAGCTTAACATCAAATTACAAACAAAAACTTATCTATTCGACCGTGTTTGTAATTTGTGAACGTTTGGTAGCCACGGCTCCAACTCAAGCTTGCAGCTTATTTGTATGGATTTTGTTTATTTGGATAATTATTCATGACCTTAATTTGTCCTTCGTACAGGATGCAATTTTAAGCACTTTCCAAAATTTTGCGTGTTTAGAGCCTATTTATGAAGTTAAAAATGTAAATCAAGATGTCACCCGAAAATATTTTTCGCGATATAGTTTTCTATTTTTACGGTCCTAGACCTGTTAAGGTATAAAGGGAAAATCAAAAACGATGCGCGACGCTTAAAAAAAGTGTTGCTAAGAGGCCGTATCAAAAATTTAAGATTTTTGGCGGACATTTTCTAAGTGCTTTTATCTTGACATTTTTGTACTGGGATATACCAAAAGAAAAAATACATCATTTGTTTTTTTGTCTCGTAGATTGATATATTAAAATTTGGAAGGTGGTTAAAATTTTACCCTGTATTGCTAGCCCCTGCTTGGTTAAGGAGTACTTCCAGAAGTAGACGAGCAGCAGCTTCTTCTCCACACTATTGCCTAAATTAGAAACGTAAACATACCTACAAAGTGTGTCAATTTCGCAAAATCCTTCTCCTTTAGATGCTTTTGTCTAGCATTGGACCAATTTGAGTTAAAAACAATAATCTATTAGCACTTCTAAAAGTATTTCTACTTACAAAACAGTTGCTAAAAATTTTGATTGGTTCAAATATTTTACTCACGGCAGGTTATCGGCAATCCAGCTACAATAACAGCTCATCTTCATACCAACGCCTACGTGGTCTCCATCGCATTGAGCGCCACCGATAGTCACCGCTACTAACTGTCCGTGACGAATTGCTGGAGCTCCGGAGTCTTCCTGAATCAATATAACCACACTAAATACTTATGTTAAAATGTATTTTTAGGAATCATTATTCGATTGTTTATCATCATCATCATCATCAGCCTAGTCATCGGCAACTTCAAAAGCAAGATTTGTCGTACGTTGAGTTGAGTGAGGAAGCGGCTGCCTGCCTTCTTCTGGCAGTACTCTACCGTTCCATTGCATTGGGACAATTATGCTAGTGTCGAAAAGATATCAATGTATTACTGAATCCACATCGCACAAACACAAGCTGTTAGTCACATTTTATAAGCCTAAAATGCTGAATAGGTGTTTTGGTCCTTGGTAATTATGTTATTTTGGAATATAACTTCGACCAAAAATTTGACTTAATTCTTTAATATCAAAACCGCAACTGGTATATTATTCTCAAGTAGAAAAGTTTGTTCAGGCAGCTAATTATACAGGTACGAACGAGGCAGTTTTTATTCGCCAGGTTTTTTAGCTACATAATACCACTTTAAACTCAAAATGTAGTCAGCGCTAAAAGAAATATTGTGTTTAACCTTTTCTTTAAGGCTAAGTTCGTAAATAAACGAATTTCTACATTACACCAAAAGCTAGCCATAAGAGCTGCATTTTAAAGTCAATAGTTCAAGATATAGTCAACTGATGATGGGTTAAATACTAAAACGTAAACAAGGGCGATTTCTCGTAAATCAACTAGCATTTTTTGTATTTTAATAATGGGGTAGAGTCGGGTAGAGATCGCTTCTTAGCGATAAGACCGCCTATTTGTACAATTTTGTTTTTTAATTCTATATATTTCTTTTTTGTCGTGTGTTTTATGTGCAATAAAGTGTATTGTATTGTAATGTGGCCTAATGAGAGAGATTTTTTTTAATGTTGTGTTTAAGTCTAATCTATCTTTTGTATGATTACCTACTTACTTCAGTTATGTAATGCTCATCACTTGTGTAACAAGCTACTTCACCATTTTCTGAAATAAAATTATAATCCTGTAATTAATTTGAAATTATGTTCAAATTCCTTTGGAACAATTTTCTAATTAAAAAATATTTTTACGGAAAACAAGAAAATGCTAGGTTTCATTAATGGATTATTTACTCAACTTACTTATTTCAAAATGGGCCGGCAAGTTAGAGCCTTCAACAATCTTTTTGCACGCAGCCATGTTAACAAACCCAAATATTTCAACAGTTAATTTGTTTTGCTGGAAAGAGAAATTGTGATTTCAATTCAAATCTAATTTGACCCAGCTCTTAAAAAATCCTGATGCTTACCAATGAACCCATATGTCTCCTCCAATTATTGTAGAACCTTTTAATACTGGGTTTTGATGATGGCAGGGTGACAAGTCGACCTCGTTCGTGGACATCAGCAGTAGCCTATAGAACCAAACCGACGACCAAAAAGTTAATGTTATTTGCTTCTTTATGCGTCACTAACTCAAAATTAGATATACAGGATGAAATTTTAACCACTTTCCAAATTTTAATATATCAATCTACCAAACAAATAACAAATGACGTATTTTTTCTTTTGGTATAGCCCAGTACAAAAATGTCAAGATAAAGCACTTAGAAAATGTCCGCAAAAAATCTTAAATTTTTGATACGGCCGCCTAGCAACCCTTTTTTTTTACGCGATTTCTTCATAAATAGGCTCTAAATACGATACCGAAGGCGTATAAAATTTTTTAAAAGTGGTTAAAATTTCACCCTGTATTATGTCGCATTGGTATAATTGCTATATCAACATTTACTTTTTAACAAATGCAGATCCTTTTCACTTTTGAAATTACCGTATCCTTATAACAGTAATATTGCATAAAGAAAAATTATTGGAATTACTTTATGAATAATCATAGAGAAAAAACCATAGGTACGCTAATGTTGAAAAGAATAGGCGGAGCCGCGTCGTCGCGGAAGATACATAATTATGCTGGGTCAGTGACCTTTTTGCTGCTATAAAGCCATTACGTAGACAAATCCGAAAATTTGTGAAAACCATACAAATCTTTACGATTAGATACTGTGTTGTGTGTCAAGAACATTAGTGAGTAAATAGTGAGATTGCGAACAGTCGTATTAATATACTGATTTAAACTATCATGATCACCAGTTCTTCCGTGATCATGACGCTTGCCACAGTGCTGAAATATCGGAAACTCATAAAAATGAAGGTACAGACAATGGCAGGTCAACCTACCCAAAAAGTTAAAGATCATTGAATTGATTTACAACTTTAAGTCCAACAAGTAGAGATCAATATCAATTGGAAAAAATTGTAATTTTTTTGGTAGGTTGACGTGCTGTTGTCTGTACATGGTATAAACCCTGAATCAATTTACTCTAGTAGTACTAGTGTCCAGTGCAAGAAATTACTACCTAGATCAGAGGGTAGATTAGTTTATCTAAAGTTTAATCCGTAACAGTTTACAGTAGTGAATAACTTTCACATTCCCGAACCGTTAGCATTATATCTACGATCAATAACAATACGAACATTAACAATGCAAGATGTAAAGAGGTAGTGCTTTTTGATGTATTCCACTAATAGGTAAAAAATCTTAATGTGAAACAACTTATTAATTAATCGTTTCAAAAACACCCAAACATGTTTTAAACAATAAATTGTTTAAAATTTTGGAAAACTTTATTAACATCAATTAGTTCCAAGTACATAATATTGTGGCCCACTCCTAATCACACATACCTACAAAATATAACGAAAAAATAATTACATCATTATAAAATATAAACGTACGAAAAATCGAATTCTCCTCAACTTTAGTACGATTCTCGAAAATTTAAACTTTTAATTGGTATATCAGCAGATAACTATGACGTATAGATGCCTCGAAGGGTACATCCATATTCCACACAACACAGGGAAACAAATACAACTTTTTACATTTGTTTACTTAGCTCTCCGTGAGAATGATATCAGTAATAAGTTATTGTTTCCTCATTACAATTGAAAGCAACTTAATTTTAGAACTGTGAGAAAAATAATTACACATGCTAAATCAATAACTACGAGAGACTAAATTAGGTTTTGAATCAGGAAATCTGACATTGGACCCGTTTTAAAGTTTTTACGTGGTTCTTGCACAATGTTGTTATTTATGTATAATCATTTGTATTGAAAAGTTTATTTTTTGTTACATTTTTAGTGTGTAACTAGAGTAATCATTCTTTAAGTATCGCCATTGGTAGATCCACTAAAGGTGCAGTCCACATAGAGAAAAACAATAATCTATTTAATTAGATACAAATTTGACTGAAATGCGTAACAAACAAAGAACGAGGATTTCGGTTTAGTTTTTAGTGAAAAATCATCGAAATTGATAAACAACTCTCGAAGATATCTAAGCATAAACTAAGATATCTCTATAATCAATATTGTGACTGAGTATTTTTAACCCAGATTCTACTGTAAAATCTTGGTAGCTAGAACATCATGTTTTATTATTACGTTTATTCACCTTAAAATAATGTTAAAAAATAAATTAAAAATTAAATATTTTTCATTTTGGAATATCAAAAAAACATTTTCGTTTATAAACAAATATTAGGTATAAATAAAAAATAAAAAATACCTACACCCTTATTACTATGTATGTATATTTCTTATGTGTTGTTTATAAACGACAGTAGCAATAAGTGGGTGATCCTGACAAAACTAATGAATGTATTTTTTTTTCAATTGGTAAGAATTGATTCAGTCAGTGTCTGTAATATTGTTTTAGTAGTCGGGAAACTAACTTTAAACAAATGAATTTAGAACGCAACTAAAAAAAAAGGTATAAAATAATGACATTTGTCTGTGTTCGTCAAACACAAGTGTTACCAAACTTTAAATAGGCCCGAACAAGTGTTGAAGGTGAACCCTGTTGTCAACTGTTGCAAAAACAATAAATCCCCATCCAATTAATCCGTGTTTTGTTTCGTATTTTAAATTATCTGATATTGCTAGAGGTGAACGAAATTGAGATCAAGTTTGATAGATGTAAAACAAGTTTGATAGATCCACATGATTTTTCACATTGTGTGATTTCGTGTGTGACAATTTGCACTAAAACGTGTGATAGTTAGTGATCATTAATTCAAGGCATACTATGATTTGCAGTTATTTTAGTGCGTTTAGATCTTTATTAAGAAGATTTCAAGTTCTTATTAAAGATCTATGTTGGTACATATTAATGTTTTTAACTTTTTGTAACATCTTTTGTAACAAGACAGAATGCAATAAATAATTATTTGAATATTACAAAGTTATTGGCATTAGTTACTATGACATTATTATTCAATAATCTAGCATGTGTCCAAATAAATAACACCTTAGATAGATTTACATAAAAAATACTTACCACATCTGTTGCACGTGACATATGGGGAGAGATTTTTATTTCTTTTAAATCATCTTGGTGGACAGTTTCCTGAACAAAAAAATAAAATAACTCTTTGTCATGCTAGCCATAATTATTTTACCAAAAATAATCATGTTGATAAAACGTCGTGAAAAGAAACAATGTGAGTAAATATCGTTAACAAGAATAAATATGACTGTAGTTTCATACAATAATTGAGATTTTATGGTTACTTTTCCATTGCATTGTGTTTAAGGTCAAATAACGTTTTCCAACCTAGATTGGATTTACTCTTATACTAACGGTTAATTAAATTGTTCATAATAATAATATATTAAATCAATACTGTACATTTGGTAACTTTTTTTTTATGATAAAGATTTTTGAAAATGGTCGAAAAAAATTTAATCTGAACATTAGAAAGAAATGATCCAAAATAATTCTTAACTTACTACATAATCCTCATTAGAACTCAAATAACGACTTAACCGTTTAGTAGTCGGTCTTTTCTTGGATTCGACTGCTCTTTCCTCTCTTTCTTGGTTCCATACTTTGTGTAATAACGGATACCGGTAAAACTGATCTGTCTCCTGTCTAGTCTCTTTCTGGAATCGGGACTGAAAGCGAAGGGATTGCTTGAACTGTTGGGCTTGATTCTTGGACACTGGAATCTTAAGAAAAACCGTTTTCTGAGTTTTTAAACAAAAACAGAACAACATTTATGTATTTACGTTAAATAATGTAGTAACGAATTAAAATAATTCAAAGTGTTTCTAAACGAAAGCATCGTATCTAAAGAATGAGCGAGAAGTAAAATAATGATTGTGAGATATTTTGACGTATTTTCTATCAGCTTGTATTATAAACGGATACGCGTTATAATAACTGTATTCCACATGAATTAAATTGTAAGTTGAGCGCTAATCTATTTATATAAAACATAGTCGTGTTAGTTAAGCAACATTTAAATTAGCAATAGCATGACTGATTTTTAAGTTCTAGGATTTGTTGGGTAGATATCTACCACGGATAGAAAAATATTTAACAAGATATCGGACAAGCTAACGACATAAATACAAAATTAAGACGTTTCTCATACATTTCCATAATATGCCATATTTGACAATAACATTCTGGTAGTTAAAATATTAATTAGGAAAAAGATTTAAAGTTATCATAAACTATAATAACGTTAACATTTTTAAAACTTCTTTGTAAAAGCGATTAAAAATTCTGGTGATAAATGAAATATCGATGGTACTATTTGAAAAGTGCTTTTTTGTACCTGTTCTTGACCACGAGACCGTTTTGAATTAAGGCCAGCAGTGGCCCGAACATTTTCTTCCTGTAATTAATATGAAATTATGTAAACTGCCTTTATATAAACTTAGCTATTTATTAGGTATACCGTGTGGTGCTTGAAAAGGGGTGTGTAATATATATTATAACAACAGATCGTATAATTATCAAAACATATACAATCAAATAATATAATTTTGTTTAATATAACACTTTTTTAATATAATGATGGAAAGATATAAATTTAAATAACATAATTTTAAAACGTATAAGTAACAGTTGGTATAAAATCATTTAGCATAATAACCGTTTAATATAACATTCACATGATATAATGCTTAAAACAAATAATTTTATTCAGTATGATAACATTTAGTATAACGTTCATTTACGATAACACTCTTTTTATATAATATTTAAAACAGATAATGATTTCTTGATACAAAGGCGTCAGAATGCAAAATTTAAAGATACCAAATAGGGTATATTCCGAATCTTTAAGAGTACGAAATGCCATAAATATGCAGGCAAGGAGGTATGCATGCACGTAAGCAGGCAAGCAAGCATACATCCAGGCAAGTAGAATGCTTGCAGGAATCATCATGTATGCAAGCTGGCATGCATGCAATCATGCAGGCAAGCAGCATGCATGCAGGCAAGCAAGCATGCATATAGGCAAGCAGGCAAGCACGCATGCATTTGTTTTGCTCTTCTCCGGCGCTGCGGGAAGTGTAGTCCTTCCGCCCTTGCGTAACAAATCTCTGGCACCCACACTCGCTTCCGCTGCTTCGGCTTGCTGGTCGCCTTCAGCGACCAGCCTCAGCCGCTACAGCTCGCCCGGGCGCCCGAGCTTCGTTACTGCGAGCGAGGACTGCACTCCCTCCGCGCCTCCGGCTTTTAAATTGCACTCTAAGGTAGGGCAGACAAGTACCACGGCGGAAAGACCACGGCGAGTCGGGATTCAACCAAATTCTTAATTTTAGCAATGTATGTCAGTTAGTACCGTTATTTCTTTTAATCAATATTTCAAACGTTTTTATCTCAAATAATAGATACACAAAATGATACGTATAACAAACAAATTTATAACAAATGAACGATACATAAAATGAGTTTTATTTCAAAATATTTTATTTGTTATGAATGTTATACTAAATAGTATTAAATAATATCATGTGTTGTTGTAACAAATGATTATTGTGTAAAGTGATCGTTATTAAAGTTTGATTATATCAAATGATTGTATATCACATGAGACGCACCCCTTGAAAAGTACAAAAAGCATCATCTTCAAGGGAAAGAAGTATTTCCAAAAAGACAACAGCAGCATCTTCTGCTCGCTATTAACCAAACTCCAATCGCCAACCCGCAGTCCCAATTGTGACAATTAAGGCTGTCTTTTTAGTAGGACCAGCTGTGATTCGTAGGCAGTTGAAAAATAAAAGGGTTGCACAGTAGAACCTACAGTTGGCAAAACCTATGATTGAAATGCACGTTTTAGGGACAATAATAAAAATTAATAGTGCGTGAGTTTCCAGCAAATACTTACATTGAAATTGTCTGACGACTCATCTGAACAAGGGGCCTTGGTCGTCATGCTGATATGCCAATTATTTACAACCTTCAACAAATTGACAATTGATATTGAAAAAAAACTTATACTTCTTATGACATGAAATAGAGGTTTGCGGATTTAACAATTCTTGTAAAACATAACAATTATTAGTTCGAATAATATATATTCAGCCAGCTTATATTTTTATGTGAAATAAAATACTATTTACGTACTTTGTTTAAAAGGCAAAATAATTGGTATTAATTTGATGATTATAGAAAATAAAATTAATTTAATCTTAAATATTTGCCATTATCCTCATCAAACTTAAGAACTTTGCTCTTATCGCTGGAGTTATTTCCATTCTTCTTCTTGGTTCTTCGCCCTTTTCTTGACTTCCTGATTTGAAAAGACATTAACTATTTGCCACTTTATGTAAAATTATCTACAAACCGAAAGTCTCGGAAAAACTGATAATATTTTTTTATTTTTAAAGCATCATTCTTTTCATCAAACTCACATCGTCCTCTTTACAATGACCCCAGCTGAAGACTGTGACATTAGAATCCACTGGGTTTGACATTTTCTCTCCCGCCAGAGGCATAACTCTGCCTGGTTTGTCAGACGTCATCGCAGCGAAGGTATAAACAAGGGATAGGTCTGCAGTCCATCCTCGGAATTTAGGATGTGTCAAAATCCTCTCTATGGGTAGGTATTGCTCGTACCCAGAATCAAACATTTTTTTAGTTCCTATCACAACGAACGAAGCAGTAAGCTCCGGTTTTATGCCCTCGCTATACTGGTGGCAGCTGAAAAAGAGTAATTGAATGAAAAGGTTAGAATGGCTGTTGCATTAATGCATGAATGTTGCTTTTATTTTGTCTGTAACGTGAGGAAATAAAAATAAAACACCATCAATTTTAATTATTTACAGTCTGTTCTATAAAAGGGATTTATTGGTACCTAACTGGAGAGCGGATTTTAAATAGCTATTACTTAATTAATATGGCATGACATCATATCAACAAATATATATTTTTTATCTGTTTATGAAAACCGTAGACAGTTTTAACTGGTTGACAAATGTGCGCAAGAAAGTTAAAGCCTTATATTATACCTTATTTGATATTTTAGCAACTTAATTGCAATTATAATATCAGTATATGAACTTGAAAAATTATATACTGATATTAAAGCCTTTTTTTCATTTTATTATTTTGTCTTCAACTATTTGTAACTTAAGCGCTGAATAGTAGGTATTAGTTGCTTTAAATTCGCTCTGCTAAATAAAAACGAACAAGGATCTATCTATGAGTTTATAAAACAATATTATAAAACAATATTATATTAACTTTTTTATGAAAACCGCTAGAAAAATGCTACTTTGCCTTTGTTTTATGTTCTTGTTGAGGTGGTTTTTCTTTAAAAAATGATAGTCATTTTTGTCGCTCATGGCTTTTTGTCTAGTAGATTGTTGTATTAAAATTTGGAAGGTGACAACAATTTTATCCTGTATAATAGGCAAGTTTAAGTTTTTATAAAGTTTAACTCTAAAAAGGTTAAACTGCCTATACGAAAATTATAGCGAAACTCGTTAACAGGACCTAATCATTGCAAAAATAATGATACAAGCGTACACTAACTACTACTTCCTTATTTTTACTTACAAACAGTGAGCTGCAGTGATTACCACATTATCGTGAATAATCGTCCCAGTGCATGTTTTCTTTGATCCATCAGTAAATACTATGCTAAAAAATATAATACGTAGCATCAAATATAAGAAAAGTATTTTTGATTAATAATCCCTCTTAATAAATACTAGAGGTAATTTGCTAAAATGATACTGTTCTAGTTTTTTGAGAATTGATTTGGTTTTTAATTTATTACTAAATTAAATCAATTGGAAGCAGCACATAGCTCTAGTAGTCGCCTTAATATTAATCCTATAAAGAGACCAAGAGAATAACTTACTCTATCAAAGCGACGAAAGTGTGGTCATCATGCTGTACTTCCTCTCCGTCGATGTCTTCTTTACCTGTAATAGACAATTCACATTTCATTATAGTTTTCCGTTTGTCTATTTTTGCTTTTATACATGTCCCAAAAACCATTGATTCAAAGATTAATATTGCTTAAAAATAAGAACATGCGGCGTAAAAAGCATAGTCACCTTGTAAAGGTAAACGTCAATTTAATAACCGGCCAAGTGCGAGTCGGACTCGCGCACGAAGGGTTCCGTACCAAAAAGGCCATAAAAACTGGTTTGCTGTATGGGAGCCCCCTTGAATATGTATTTTATATTGTTTTTAGTATTTGTTGTTATTGCGGCAACAGAAATACATAATTTGTGAAAATTTCAACTGTCTAGCTATCGCGGCTCTTGAGATACAGCCTGGAGACAGAGCGACGGACAGACGGACAGACGGACCGACGGACCGACGGACAGACAGGGAAGTCTTAGTAATAGGGTCCCGTTTTTACCCTTTGGGTACGGAACCCTAAAAATGATTGACTTTATATAAACATTTATTAAAAAGATTTATCATATTTGAATTTTCTTTTGCCAAACTTAAATAATTTCAACTAGAATCAATTCTTCTTTTTAAATTATCTGCTACCTACATACAGACTATTAGACATCAGGCTAACGCTGGGGCTTCTTATATGTACCTACAGTTGAAATTGGCGACATTTTGAAACAAAAATGTACAATCTGATGTTGGCACTGTACTGCAATTTCCAAGGATTTAACCAACAGCTTTAGCACAAATGTTTCTGATCTTGATATTTGATTATTTTTGATCATGGTTTATCTTAAATAATCACAGTTATTTTTTTCACTAACATTTCTAAATTTAAACATTTATAATATTTAAGACATGCCTCACTGGGCCACACAGAGCCATCTAGTCCCAAATCAAGCTACTATTAAGTACCCTATCGTATGGGGTACTAGACAACCGATAAACTTACTTACATACTTTTTTTTGTAAATACATACTTATAATACATAGAAAACACTCAGACCAGCACAAACAGACATGTTCACGCACACAAATATTTGTACTGTGCGGGGATCGAACCCGCGACCCATGGCTCAGAAGCGGCGTTACTACCGCTGATCCAAATGGTCGACAATTTACCTTGATGTAGCAGGTATTAAATCTGTATGTATATTGTATGGGTTATACCTAGTTTAAATAAGAATCAAACTCCGCGCAAATCAAATTATGCTAAAATGGCTCTATACTACATTTAACATTATAAAGTGGTTTCAGGCTAAAGTAATTTATACACTATCATAAGAATTTCATAATAATATAAACATAAAAATAAAAAATCTTACTAATATTTTTTTATTTAAATTAATTTCAAATCGTCACAACTGCTTTTTGGAAAAACTTAAAAATTTAACAAAAAACACCTACTCGAGGCAGATTTCGAATAATAACCTTCTAATGAGGTATAGATGACTGGTACTCACTTTTCTCATTTATATTTTCAGGTGCAACAAACTTGAATTGAAATATTACACAACATGCAAGAGCGTATGCATTTCGATCAAAAATCATTCTGATATTAATTTCATTTCGGCTTTATGTAATGAAATCTGCCAATTTAATTATTTTCCTATTGATTCGATAAGTCAACCTAGGAGCCGTTTGTTTGCGAAATTAAATCGATGTATGTATAGGCTTAATGAAGTTTTGCAAGCTGAATGTTTAATATCTGATAAAGAGTCAATATGTAGTATGGTTTCAGTTCGTTTTTTCAACAGTACTTTTGCTAAAACTACAGTTCCATCAATGAATTAACGAGTGCCTAAGATACGATTCGAACCATTATGCATTAGCACAACTTTAAGCTATAAGTTAACACATTTAACCGATTTTTCATAAATTATCTTCGTAGTAAAATTAATGATGAGAATTATTTTATTCCTAAAAAAAAATATTTTGGAAAATTAAATTAATCCTTTGTTTTGTGTCCTGTGGATGTGTGTGTGTTCGTGTGTAATGTCCCTATAAACAGACAGAATATTTTATAATATTATTATAAAAGTGAAAGACATTTATTCACCTCGCGTTTATTTCGAACATTTTACAGCGTTCATTTTGCTTTCATTGAATGCAGAAAGTTTATAAAAATAAGATTATTCAAAAAAGTCTCGGGAATAGAAGAGAATTTACCATTTAATACTCAAATAAATTGCTCGGTGTTGAGGAAAAACTTTTTTAAAGAGAATCGGCACATTCGTACAACTCATTATGTAAAGCCGTGGCCAACAATGTCTGGCTTCCTTGTTTGCGAAGGTTTGTTTACAATCACTCCGAATGTAATAGAGGAAGAAGATTATATTTCCTTTAGAGATTCTAGAAGGTGAAAATCGCTAAAGGAAATATAATAAGGTTTATGAGATGAAACCTTTCACGAAGTAATTTATTGGCGAAATAATCGCGTTTCAAACATAGAATAATCAAAAACATACAGCCTCATTGAGAATTTCCTTCGTTTTTGCAGTAGGTGGACAAAATATAGTAACACATCATAATAAGCCGTATTTGCCGAAATGGAAGCAAATATTTTCACAATGTACAGACAACAGCACGTCAACCTACCATAAAACGTCGAATTTCTCAATTGATATTGATCTCTACTTGTTGGAATTAAAGTTGAAAATCAATTCAATGACCTTTAAATTTTTGTGTAGGTTGATCTGCCTTTGTTTGTACATTTACGGTTGGATCGTTCTATATTATACGATGTTGCCACACAATTTACATTGTGCAAATATTTGCAAAATGGCCACAAGTACATACTTATATTGCATTAATATCAAAAATACGTGTACATAAACTGAAATTTTAACACCCTTAATGAACAAATCGGTCGTCACTTTAGCTTACCGGGAGGCTACAGTTATTCTTATCATTAAGCTACCTGGGCTGAGGAAATTTGAATGCTTCTTGACAAACACTCATATTATAGATGCGTGGTAAGACTTTTTATATGTAAAGGCACATCACATCATCAAAAATAAAAAAGACAAAAGTCAATGTAGAATCTGTGTTCAAACATACCAAAAATTTTTTTTCTAATTAAATTTTTGGATAACGGTGTTGCTTGTTTAAGTGCTCAAGTTAATACTTATGTAACAGCATTAAGCATACATAATTATGCAACTATTTATTATATAAAAAAAAGTAAAAAAATTAAATACATAATTAACACTACTTCAAACAACTACTTCACGGCAATCGAACTAGATATTGCTGCCTTGAAACTAGACAAAGACTGTTTTGGCTGTAAACACAAAATGGAAATGCCTGTAATAGTTCTCGTACGAATAAGTAAATGTAGCTTCGACTTCCAACTATCGGGAAACAAGTTAAAATTATGTGATGTAATCGGAGTGAATTCAAGCTTGACATATTTAGAAAAGCTTCAGCATCAATTTTACTTACTACTAAGTAATAAAATTAAACACTTTAATTCCTATTATGTTTTTAAACATTATCTTTCTATATTAATTTATAAAATTCATTCGAGTCAATACACTAAGTATGTATACGAAAAAAACATTAACAGTTTCTCGTAGCTCTTAAACATTGTTGGTTTTGTAAGAATGATAGTGTTTATCCGAAGGCAAATAGCAATATATGTGATAATCCATGATAAATTGCGTTCTAATATACATCCGTTGAACTGTTTCATGTGTATTTACGAGTATGTTACATACATATTTTGCTTGTTAAGTACAATTGCAGTAAAGGTTATCTTCTGCTCGCACCTCGAATAAAGTAGTAGCTGTTTTGCCCATAACTAGTCTACGGAATGGAATAAAAGAAATAATGCCTGGTATCTTCTACAATGGACGTTTGTCGGCTACGAACGAATGGGCCATAGAACGGCCGTTAAAACACGACTATGCTCGCACGTAGTATCTATCCTAGAACGTTTTAAATGGACTGTGTATTTTCGAAGCACTGTAGATAGTCGTAGTTGTATGAGACTACGGAATGGTCAGTAGGTGCTACATTGCTACGTTAGAATTTCAAATCCAAATGGAATGGTTCTTAACATGTTATGAATAGATTCATCTTCGAAATAACTTAGTCTCATTATAAATGTTAATAGAAGTAGTAGTAATAGCCTATAATCATCCTACTGCAGGGCAAAGGCCTCCATTATTGTAACCAAACCACCACGCTTGCCGAATGTGGGTTTGTGCACACAAACTTGAGCAATATTCGAAACTCCAAGATCTTTGGCCGGCGCTTAAACCACTCGACCAATGGGACAGCTTACAGGGTGTGAGATGATTGGTATTACAAGCCGAATGTTACCTATGCTAACATTTTAACACTATGACGGAGACAAATCAATGTTATATCACTATTTTGGAAATAAATATTTTCATACCAAGTGGTATCTGTGAACAAATTTTCTAAATTCCTACAAAAACTTTTATTACTAACTTTACAAAATTATGTGTTTTTAAAAGTACCCTAGCAAATATCCTCTAACGATGATATTTATGTACATTTGTAAATTTATGTAAAGAGCGTTTAATGCATTTTCTTCTATAATTTACTAGTGATGTACACATACAGCAGAACGTTGTATACGATACCAGGGATTTAGTACAGGTAGCGTACATTCAATTGAACCTAATCCTATCCCGTAGAGAGCTTTGAGTGCATGTCCTACCTCAAATTTTATAGGTTGCCAGGAGATAAAATGGTACTCTAAAGTTTAAACTACCTAAGAGAAGTTTTAAAATATTTAAATCATCTAAATACAGAGCAAAAACAATGCTTCAAGTTATGAAATTCGCCTTGATTGTAATTTACGTGCTTAAATATAAAAAAGTTCTTGATAGGTTCAGTAACGTTATCAACAAAAAAAAATTCATCATACCAGATAGAAGATGGCCAATCATAATTAAAAATTTATTGAGGGATAAAATTATTTTATGAGAATTGTATTATCCATGTGTAATGGATCGGATAGTCGGATGCATATTTGCCTAAAGTTGAAGTGTTGACTGTTGTAGAATGCCCTTTTATATCGAAAACATCTCGGGGTTTCGGGATCGACATACATGTTTTCAGAAGCCGCTTCCGTAATGTCTTAGAGAAAAACTAACTTTAGGTAAATATGCATCCGATTTTCGTGAGAGTCAGGATAATTGTTTTTATTAGATAGTATTGGATTTTACTTTTATGTGGATGGAACCATAATTTCTGATCTCGTCCACCGTTTTAAAAGGTTCAGTCCTTTACGAAGCGTGACGCTCAACATAAATAATTTGTACAAAATAAATTCGAAATTTACTGCTCGGGGCTCTGTGGAGTTGAATTTATTGTGCTTGGCGCAATACAAGAATGCTAAACAGCCGTCGCAGTGCAGGGCCCGTATACCTGGAGAGATCTTTGTTTTCCTTCGAGAAACTTCTGATTGCACACGTGTTTTGTTTAGATGAAATGTGGTTTTGCATTCCGCATAGGTTTACTGATTTAACGTAGCTAATGCGAAACTTTGTATGTGCATATTACTGCAAAAGGTTTTCATGTTATTTGAAGCTTATTGATATAAACCTTGTGCATATTTTACCTTTAATATTTGTTAATATGAAATGATAGAAATTGATATATTTTATTAGTTCAGTAAAAATTTCTTCAAGTTTTTCAATACTAAAAATAGAACTCCTTGAATCCCGCAGCCACCAAGACATTTTCGTCGACGAATTTGTTCAAGGCTCTGTAAGCTAGAAGTGTCATCAATGTTTTTTTGGGGTTATTTCCAAAGCTCAATTTTTTTTTCAAAAACGTAATCTCATACTTTGATTCCCAACGGGTCCACGATATTAAAAATAAAAAAGCATTTTTTTTCCCGGTTTTCCATGAGAATATTTGGTACAGTCAACAGTAAAAGCTGGATAAAAGGATAGAAATTAAAATTATTTATTTTAAGTAAAGCAATTAAATATTATGATATATTCAGTTACCCATACAATGTGTTAACTCCTTTTC
This sequence comes from Anania crocealis, assembly GCA_949315895.1. NCBI lineage: Eukaryota > Metazoa > Arthropoda > Insecta > Lepidoptera > Crambidae > Anania > Anania crocealis. The sequence continues at coordinate 6,496,889 of OX438863.1, forward strand.
TGATTTTTCTATTCAATTGTTAATATTGACCAATATTCTTTTATCTACATCCGTACATAAACCATCATTTTTCACCAAAGCTGACATTCGTTCGACCACAGACATTGATACATACAATTGACAAATGCACTCATTTCTATAAAACCCGCGCGTGTCGAAATTTGCGTTCACTGCTTGTTCAATGAGCAGGTACAACACCTTTAAAACTAAATGCAGCAATGTGATTTAAACTTGTAGTATGCACACAGGTACATGTATTTACATAGTAATTGACACAAATGATAAAATAATTATGTTTTAATTTAAAAAAAAACACTTCAATAACAAGCGCGGTCAAAAGTTGAACATGTTCAACCTTTTTTTTACACGCGCAGTACGTAAACTTGAGGCATCTAGGCCATACTTAATATTTTTACTTTATTCAAATTAAACACATACATATAAACTGATGTTATTTAAAAAACTATTAGAAAATTATCTTAATAGGTACTCGCTGCGAATGATATGTGCATGTTCCCGTAGAACAGGAACGAAGCTTGTGATCCACCACGGTGAGCGGGGTGCGGGGGACGGGTGCCGTCCGCGATTTTGGAAATAAAAAATACATAAAACCATTTTGTAACCGGAAACTGTTATGTTCGGAATCAAACTGCTAATAATACGAGTGCTTTGAAACGCAAAGAATATGATTTATAAATTCCATGAATTATTATTAATCTTTGGTAAATCCTAATGTGAGAAGACTGATTTGGTACTCTACGATATTTTCTAAGCAGTGAAGTTGGTTTCTTAGAAATTTTCACCATCTGCCTTGTTTTTTACGAGTTTAAGATATTTCAGCATTGCAAGCGCCATCGCGCCATGATCTCTTCTCCGGAAGCTTTTTTGTGATGAACTCATAAAATACAAGACACTTGGTTGAAACCTCGAAGCAACTGAGTATGTAAGTGACCAGATTAGTTTAAATCTGTATACTTATCAAAGACGTGTTATCAAAAGTGAAAACGTGTTGAAGTTAAAATTAACGAAATCGACAACACAAGACCCTAAATTTATCTTTGTTACTCAGTTGGAAGGGCAGTTTACCAGAAAATCGCGGCTTTGTGTTTAAAGCTAATAAAAAAACTCAAGTAAATTCACGTAGTGAGTTCGTGCTTAACACAAAGGTCGCGTGCGAGCTCGCCGCGCGCTATGGCGTCATAAGAAAATTAGGGCAAGTTACATAAATATTAAGCCACGTTGTACCTAGTCGACCCCAGAGGACATACAAACTCGTTCCAGCAAGTGTTGGCACTTGCCCTAGTTTTTCACCGACATTTATAACTCCCATCTCTAAGTACACCATGGGGGCAAGGGACAGACCGTAATGCACACCTTAAATCCTACAAGAGCATGAAGCCGTAACGACGTCAAGCAACAATTTGAGTTGACGAAGGCAACAATATACTGTGGCGTGTCGCCAAATATTGCGACACCGCTATTTGCTTCCGAATGTGGGCAACACCGGAATTACCAGGCGGAATGGGTACGAAAATAAACCCTAATTTTATGGCGGTTACCACAGAGTTAAATCAGTAGGTTGGAACAACCACTGCAGCAGTTTTCACGTTTTCTGATGAATTTAAACTGAATATTTATTTGGTAATAATAATTCAAATAGTCTAATAAACTATAATAAGTATATCAACCGATTCGTAGACCCTAACTTTTATTAAAGAAACAACTAGCGCTCCGCCTCCTTTCCGTCTGCCAGGAAAGGGTATACGTAGGATACCTATACCGTACTATAAGTTATTTCTGGGACCCAAAATAATTTGATATTAATTTCATCGAAGTCGCTTCTCTAGTTTTGGAAAAATATCACCCAAACGTAAAATAATAGAATCGTCGAAAAAGTAAGTGATAGTACTCGTAGAACCAATTACACAATGAATATCATGTACAGTTTCCTTGCATATAATTAAAATAAATATAACACCGCATTTCTCTACATTTAAGACATACAACATTTTAGACAATTTTAAAAAGTCGCCTATTAACATGATAATCTATTCAATATACTAATTGTCTAACATTCTTAGGGAATCGATTGTATGTTATCGATTTAAAATTAGTAACTCTGATAAAATTATCGAACAGGCGCTTCCTACAATTTGAGTCCATGGTCTCAACTCCCATATACCCCCATGAGTGCGTTTGTAATTGGGTCGGCGTGGTTACCTTCAATTACATTGTTTAAAGGCAGCTGTCACTTAATTTTAGCTTAACAAACATTTACATAGGGTTTGTTTTATTAAATTGCTGGTACTATCTTTGTGCATGGAATAGCACCACCCCTTCTCAACTTAGGGGTGTCGTAAGAAGCTAAAAGGGTCAGCTTCGCTTCTCCATCATTGGTCAAACCGCCTGCCAAGCGTGGCATTTATGAAAAAATCTTACCCACTCAGCCTAATGCTCTAAGCTCAGCCTACATCGGTATATTGCAGTATAGGGCTCTCCCTATGTCCAGCAGTGAACTCATTGAGGCTGAGGATTGTGATAATGGTGATATCTGGTTTGTTTATACGAAGAAAGAGATGGTTTTAATTGAAAGCTTATCAAATATATTATTTTGTACGATCAGGGATGCCTACGCATAGATTTTTTACGGTTTTGATTCAATTCTGTTTCTGTTTGCACAAGTCCATGAAGGGTGAAAAATATTCATTATTAAGGAAAAAGTAATAAAAATAACAAAATATTTAATAAATTATACAAGTTTGGGATTTCAATTATATCGAAATAGTGAATTGAGAAAGGATGGAATATTTAATCAAGAACATACGAAGAATTACCGATGATCGACCAAATTATTTACTAACGTGTTAACTATTATTGCGTTTAAGTTTATTTTTATTAATGATTAAGTCTCAATAATTAAAAATCAATCAAAAGACCTGATATTAATTTAATTCAACGTAATACTTACTACGAGGAGTACTACTACGTACTACTTACTAAGACATTCTTATTTATAATAGCGCGGAAACTTTTCCTGTTGATTTCAATTCTCAAAGGCTTTTAATTAGCCCAAGAAAGCTCAATGGATTTTACAGTCTTCTAAATTGAATCGGTCGCTCTCGTCTCAGCTACAATAAAATATTTATTTTGTATTACTTTTTCCCTTTTATAGATACTTTAAACTAGTTCAGTAGTGTGTTAGTAGGTATTTAACAAAAACTATATCTGGCATGACAGTGAAAGCTTTGTGTAAATTAAAATAAGTACCTACTTTCGAAAAACAGATTGGTAATCCTTTAGGGATAAAAGTATGGACGCTGATCATTATCATCATCATCATTATTGTCAATACTGGATATATCCAGCTACTCTATAAGGACAATTTTAGTTTTTACAGCATTTACAAGGATTTTAACTGTAATTACTTCACATCGTGTAACATCCGTATTTGTAATTACTTTGCTTATAAGAAAGACATAACTTAAGATGTTACAACCTAGTGCTTAAGTGAAGGAAATAGGTCACCATTAATAGACATTATTTTGCTGAGAAGGCAAACTTTTTATAAGAATAGTTCTAACTTCTAGTAATTACTAAATTAAGGTATACAAATTGTCACCTTAGTAATTACTTTTACTTTTTTATAACACGGGTGTAAGTGTTTGAAACGTCAGAATACAATACAATCTAAAATTCTAAATCCCTGTTAAATCCGTAACTATAAATTTCACTTTGATGTAGGTTAAAGGCGGGATAGATGCCCACTGGAGTAGTGGAATAGATGCCTCATTTTCAAAAAACCTAACTTCCCCAACTCGCGACTAAGGAACAATAGTATAACTAAGAGCCGCAGTCACCTCACACCTAAGTTAGCCACGGGCCGTCGTGCTATGAGGACACGTTTCGCTTATGTGTGAATTCATCACCACGGGCGAACTTGACGTACACATAAAAGTATTAAGGGTTAGTATATCCTATCAAAAAAGATAGTTGCCATAATTTTTAAGGTATAGGTATCTATCTATCTAGGGCAGCGGTCGGCAAACCGCGGCCCGTAAATATTTTTGAACGCGCTAATCTCTGGAAGTACTGGTTCGAGTTGAAAAATTATTTTAGTGCTGGATAGTTTCTTTAGTTTCGATAAAGGTTTTAGGCTATCGTATAACATCCCGCTGCGTCTAATAGGAGCGAAGCATCAGAGAAAAATGTTGCAAAAATAATCGCGAACATAATAACAGAAATTGACGCGGACGAAGTCACGGGCAACAGCTAAGTACTATTTTTATAATAAGAATTTAGAATTCCTATTTTTATTGAACAAATACTTAAAAAAAATTGTTATGGTTATTTAATTTGATCTCATAGTAAAATTATATTCTAACGATGATAATTTTATTAATACTGCAAAATGTTTTTCATTATTAGGTCCATGTTCTTTGGAGATAATTTCTGTTTTAGGAGTAGCCTTCTACTGCTAAAACACCTCAAAACCTCATAAAATTTTTGTTGAGTTTTCCGTTCCTACAGCATGAAGGGCTTTTATCCCGCGCCGCAGGCATCTATCCTTCATAGTATTTTCATGGTGGGGCAACTATCCATACGGGTAGGCATCTATCCTCAAAATAGGAGTTCCACAAAAAGCTAAAATCTGCAAAATCTTTTATTTACAAGTCCAAAACAACATATTACAGTTAAATATTAAGGAATTAACTAACTAAATTCATAGACATTATTTATATGAAATTGATATTTTTAAAATTAGGAGGATATTTCAAAAAGTAGTGCATTTATCCCGTTTGTTTGTTTGTTTGAGTAAATTCAAGAAATCTATATGCTTCAGAAAGAGGTCCTGATCATGCCTGTGAATGGATAGACGAACCAGACAATTACGTCGCCAAGGGACCTTTATTATTTGGCATCAAATTTCAGATGTCTGCAGCTGAATCTATGGTTGGTTTCGATACCTTTTTGCAGTATCAATCTTTACCTGGCACGTTTAATTTTTTGCTGCCGATTCCCTGATCTAATCAGTATTGGCGTCATTCGCCGAGCATTTGAGTTATAGCTTGTAATGATCGTCTAATGAGGGCGCGTTTATCCCCCGGACGTTAAACCCCCCAAAACGACCGTTAGGACGACACTGCTGTAATAAAATATAAGGAGAAACCGCTCTCTTTCAACTTGTAATGTGACAATGGATGGATATTGCGGCGGTATGGCTGAATGTCCTTTGCCTTTGTCACGCAGCGAACCCTTTTTCCAAAAATGTTTAAATTTGTCTATAGTCACACATTCGGCAATATTTGCAGATTCTAAATTAGAAACTTAAATTCGAATATTGAAATTTGATAAACACTAGCAACTCTTGAAAATGAATGCGATAAGTTTTGAAAATATGTAAGGCGTTTTTCAACATGTCTCTGTATGCATTTTTAATGAAATTTATAGTGGTATGTACTATCAATAAACTTAAACAATGAAGTCCGTTTACAAAAAAGCCTTAATAACTATGAGATAAAAATAAATTACACTTAACAGATCTCAAATTGCTTTGCTATTTTTTCTTGCTCTATCGGAGTATACGCACGTAATGTGTGTTTTTAAGGAACGATCTCGTGGTTTTTGAGCATATCCATTGAAAACATTCAATCAGACTCACAAGCTAAATTATCAGTGTAACCAGCACGATACATTTTACAATACTAACAAAGCTTTATGTAATTTGCGCAATAAGGAATATAGAAAGCAATTTGTTGATGAACTGCATATTTTTTGCAAAATCTCATCTTTCATATTACGATGCCGGACCCTATTACTAAGACTTCGCTGTCTGTCTGTCTGTCCGTCTGTCCGTCTGTCCGTCTGTCCGTCTGTCCGTCTGTCCGTCTGTCCGTCTGTCCATCTGTTCGTCTGTCCGTCTGTCCGTCTGTCCGTCTATCCACCGCTCTGTCACCAGGCTGTATCTCAAGAGCCGCGATAGCTAGACAATTGAAATTTTCACAAATTATGTATTTCTGTTACCACAATAACAACAAATGGTAACCGGTGCACTCTTCTTCGATGTAGCGAAAGCATTTGACAAAGTCTGGCACAACGGCTTGATCTACAAGCTGTACCAACTCAAAGTGCCCGACAGTCTCGTGCTCATCCTTCATTAAAAAAATAGATATTAGGGGTTAAAGTATGAAATTGCCGTTTTGTATGGACGAAATCGAGTAAAGTCATTTTTATATAATAAAAATTTTTTAGTTTTTTAAAAACGCCTGAACCGTTTTTGATGCAATTAAAGGTGAAAGTTAGATGGTTATAAAGCTACGCATTATAGTATTTAAATTTCTGAAAATCAAAGTATATAATACAAATATACTTAATTGAAGCAAGAAGGTCAGCTGACACATTGTAAGGGGTCTTTTCAACGACTTCCTTTGAAGGAATAGGCACTACTATTGCATTTTTTTTTAGTCAAAAGTTACTATATTTAGTTTTTGATACAATACAAAAAGAATTACGCAATAATATGACTATACTTAAGAGCTATAAACAAAATAAAAAGTGGGGAAATAATCGGCAATTTCATACTTAAACCCCTATTATTTAAGGTGGCTCCCATACAACAAACGCGATTTTTTTGCCTATTTTTTCACGATATCAATAAATGGTAACAGGTAGGCACTACCTTAACTAAATTAATGTAGGTACCAACCTACTGTTGTTTACCTAGTCAATGGTACGGAAACCTTCGTGCGCGAGTCCGACTCGCACTTGGCCGATTTTATTATAACATAACAATACAACTAAAATTAAAAAATATAATTATCATAACCAGCCAGTATCAGCGGATTTCAGTCTACTGCAACACGGGCTTCTGCAAAAAGGTGGCTTTGCTATAATCGCCTCGATTGGCAGGAATAGACGCTGCTGCCTGTTTCTTACTGGCAGTATTCCTTTAGCCGCTTCTTACAACATACATAGGTACACGTTGGTGCTGCTATTCTTTTGATGTGCCAACACCACACGACATGGTTCTTATAAACACTACAAAAAGATAGACGTAAGTAAATAAACCAGATGTCTGCACATACAACAGCATATCAGTTTAAACATTGAAGCATTTCATACATATTAAAAATTATAAATTGTCCCAGAATTGGCTCCAGCCCTAAGCTTTAAAATTTAATGTTTAAAAAAACTGAAAAGCGTTTACTTATTAATGAAGTGATTGTAATGGGGGCTATCACTAGTGAATTTTCCACTAGAGGCGCTTGTGTCGCGTGAGGTCCAATAACATTCAGTTTTCACTGGTTTTAGCGGGTTTCGTAACATAAATTATAATTTCTTTAATTTACCTGCTGGAAAGAGATCTCCTTCGTAAAATTATCGCAAATATGGATTATTTGGCGATCAATGTGAACGCTTTGAAAGCGGAATTAAGAAAAAGCGCAAAAATAGGCGGCCTCAAAAGCAACTCTATTTCAGAAGTAAGTTTGTTGATATCAAGATAGTTATTTAAAAATAGTAAACTTTAACTACATTCAAGATTAACACTTTGTTTCGGCGCCAATCGCCTTTTAAAGCTATACCTCCGGACCTCAGTCTACTGTGGCGCCAACTGGTGATCAAAGATACGGTTTATGTTGTGACGATGAAAAAATTTGCGGTTTTTTTTATTATTTTATAATAAATAATAATAAATAACTTTATTTCAGACAATAATATCCATTTTGTTAGTGGTAATGTTCTTAACCTAGTGTTAGTAATATACAGCGCTACATGTTAATCACCGCCGCTCCATCCCACTTGAGATTTTGCAGCAGTGATTGATATACACACAGTCCAGCCTGTCTGCAATCATGCCCAGGATGCTGTTGGAGCTGCCACGCAACCTGCGCACCAGGGATGCGCATCTCTTGCGGAAAGTGGTGTAAAAACAATCTACACGATTTTCAGCAAACATTCCTGACGCACTACAGTACCTTGGCAGCCCCATCAACACTCTGAAGGCAATAGGTGTGGTGTTTCTAAATATTATAGGTGTGGTGTTTCTGTTATTCATTTTTTTTTTCGCTCTAAGTTATGAATAAGTATCTTTTGCTTTTTTATTTTTTGAAGTTAGGTATATCTTTTATTTAGTCCTGCAGCAAGCGGTGCTGCACTTAGCTGATGTATATTTTTTATGATGGTATATTTAATTATTGTGATTAGTGTAAACAAACACTGGTGAACCATAATGTTAAAAAAAATACAGTTGAAATAGGTGTGATTGTTCTGATGTAAAAGCCACTGTACAATTAAATTCGAAGGAGAAACACTGGTAGCGCATACAGACGGGACTTGATTTATCGTTAATTACTGCCACCTGAATACATCGTGGATGTTTTACTGCGAACTCGCTAACCAAAACCACTTTAAGAATTTGTTTCAAATATAATTAATACAATTTTCCTTAATGATAAATCATGTTAAATATGTCAAAATTTAAAGTGTATTATAAACCAGTCATCAGGAGAATATCTGCGTTTTTTTTTTAAATAAAAATCAAACGAAGTAACGTGATCATAAATTTATATAAACAAAAGAAATTTAAGCAATCTTATAAAAAAAAATCTATAAAACATATAAAACAGCAAATTTATTATCTTAGAACAGTCGCGTACTGAATTAACAATCAGTCACAAGAAAACGTTCTTACTCTGAACATATTTGTGTTCTTTCACCTTAGTTGCATCAATTTGCCTTACGGTAGAAATGACAAACTCGTTTGCCATTAGCTGCTCATATTTAAACTTGGCATTTTTATACAGGATAAAATTTTGACCACCTTCCAAATTTTAATATATCAATCTACGAGACAAAAAACAAATGATGTATTTTTTCTTTTGGTATAATCCAGTACAAAAATGTCAAGATAAAGCACTTAGAAAATGTCCGCCAAAAATCTAAAATGTTTGATACGGCCGCCTAGCAACACTTTATTTACGCAATGCACATCACATTCATTAATTATGATACTAATCATAAGTTTTTGATTTTCCCTTTATACCTAAACAGGCCTAAAACTGTAAAAATTTCAAACTATATTGCGAAAAATATTTTCGGGTGAAAACTTGATTTACATTTTTTACTTCATAAATGGGCTCTAAATACGATACTGAACCAGTACAAAAATTTTGTAAAGTGGTTAAAATTTCATCCTGTATAAGACTGTGCATTTAATTTTTGTATTCTGTCGACTGTGTAAGTCTTTCCTCAAAATCTATTAAACACACTTTCAAACTCTTATGACATCAGACACACTACCCCAACACTAATGAACGCGAATTAAGGTTAAGTTTATGAAGCATTTGATACTAACCCAAGTAATCACAGACCCCATTTCTTGAATGCGTAATTTGTTAGCCGGAACATGAAACGATTGTGTATAAAGAGAAACCCTAAAAATGCGTTCGCAATCCACCTGCGAGCCTGGTTTATTGCACGGCCGTATAACAGTCGGATTTTATTTCACTGGCGGCCACCACAGACCGCATAGAAAATAGATGCAGCTGTATTTTGAAACCAGAAATGTGAGAAACCTGTAGCGTGATTAAACTAATTAAATTTCGGAATAATAATTAAGTCTTATGGAACTGAAACGTGGTCGGTTAATAAGGATCTCATAAGAATGCTCAAGCTCGTACCGCGGGCAAGAGCTTCGTATTTCGCTGCGTGATAGAATCAGGAATGATGTAATCCGTAGGAAAACTCAGATAACCGACATCGCTCGAAAAATTGCGGAGCTGAAGTGGCAGTGAAGTGGGCGGAACATAATAAGAAATACTGATGACCGTTGAGGCGGTAAAGTTGAAAACTTGAAAACTATGTTGCGTAAAATAGTTTTGTTGTGAAAACTTGACCTACATTTTTTACTTCATAAATGGGCTCTATACGATATTGAACGACGATAAATTTTTTTGAAGATGATGAAAAAGTCAACCTGTATACTTACAGGCCCAGGATGAAATTTTAACCACCTTCCAAATTTTAATATAGCAATCTACGAGACAGAAAACAAATGACGTATTTTTCTTTTGGTACAATACAGCCCAGTACAAAAATGTCAAGATAAAGCACTTAGAAAATGCCCGCCAAAAATCTAAAATTTTTGATAGGGCCGCCTAGCAACACTTTTTTTACGCGTTGCGCATCTCAATCATTCATTACGATACTATTCATAAGTTTTTGATTTTCCTTTTATACCTCAACAGGTCTAGGACCGTAAAAATTGAAAACTATATCGCGAAAAATATTTTCGGGTGACAACTTGATTTACATTTTTTACTTCATAAATACAGGCTGAAATTTTAACCACCTTTCAAATTTTAATATATTAATCTACGAGACAAAAAACAAATGACGTATTTTTTCTTTTGGTATAGCCCAGTACAAAAATGTCAAGATAAAGCACTTAGAAAATGTCCGCCAAAAATCTAAAATTTTTGATACGGTCGCCTAGCAACACTTTTTTTACGCGTTGCGCATCTAATTCATTCATTACGACACTATTCATAAGTTTTTGATTTTCCCTTTATACCTTAAGAGGTCTAGGATTGTAAAAATTGAAAACTATATCGCGAAAAATATTTTCGGGTGACAACTTGATTTACATTTTTTACTACATAAATAGGCTCTAAATACGATACTGAACGCATATAAAAATTTTGGAAAGTGGTTAAAATTTCATCCTGTATGCTCTAAATACGAAAGCTTTCGTCATTTCATAACTCATAAATAGATAGAATATTTTTTTTACAATATTTATTTCTAATTAGTTTTGTTGCATACTGTATTGACATTGACACCTGAGGTGTTCTCTGATTCATTCGAATTACAGTGAGGACGATGCATTTAATTATGTAACCTTTTATTCTCCGCAGGGGAAATTTCCTTTTTATACCCATGAAGATTGGCAAAAAAAGTATATAACACTGGCTTTATAGCAGCTGTGTTTTATTTGTAAAAAATAAACTTTTCATAATTTAAATCAATTGAGCAGTCCTAATAACAAATTAATAAAAGTAGAGCTTAGATGTATTAGGGGGAATTGGCAGAGCAATCAGAACAAAGGAGCGTGCAGTATCATAAAATATATTAATAGAAAAGTACACATATAGAATTACAACAGAATACAATACGAGAGACCTAGATGGATAATAAACAACGAATGTCAACACATTCTTTTTAGTGACAACCTAATCATAGCGATTGCAGCCAGCTCTCTCTACACACAGCATGAAGGTGATATTCAACACACCCCCTCAACTCATGCTTTATACAAGTCAATTAATGGCTCGCAACCCTAACGCCTCTGACAGTAAGTTGTGCCTTATACGCGGCAAAGGTTTGGTGAAAATATCTGCCAACATATTTTCAGTTGCTGAATGCTCTAGGGTAATCGACTTGTTCTCACGCAACACATCCCTAATAAAGAAATGCCTAATATCGATGTGCTTAGTTCGCGCGTGATAAACACCATGATCTTCAGCGAGACAGATAGCAGATAAGTTATCAGCATGCATGTTTACCTTAGACAATTGGCGAAGACCAAGTTCCTTCAGCAAACAATTTAAATACACTGCCTCTTTCATAGCTTCCGCCAAACTCACAAATTCAGCCTCACAAGTCGATGTCGCAATCGTCGATGCGTTGCTTTTGTGATACCCATGAAATATCAGCACACCCTAAAATTATAACAAATAGCCGGTGACCGCTTATAAATTACACAAACTACTTTAAAATAACATGTCATACTGACATTCTACAATACTTCGATCAGGAGGTTTCTTTACAATCTTCCGTGTATGACATTTTACTAACCTTCCTTTTTCCGACAGTATCTTGCTTTTCTTTTTAACTTTTTGACTACTTCCCAAGGAACCCTTTGAAAAAGTTTCAATAGTTCTAGCAAAATCATGACAATTAACGCATTCTTCCGCCTGCGATTCGCTGCCACTATTCTCTCTTTCTCTCTCTTCAACCATATTATAGATTTTACGAGGGCGTCCAACATGTCCTCTCTCAATCCTCGGTCTTCCAGGGCCTCTTTTTAAAGTGACATTACCGTGAGATACACCACTACTATCAGTAGTACTAGTAGTTTCTGTAGTCTCGGTAGTTAAATCATTTCTAAACGGTACATTTGGGGATCCAGCATTTGGACAGTCTGTATTCAAAGGCTGTGAATTAGTTTGACTACTAGACAACTCCACTTCGATAGTTCTCGCTTTCTTCTTTTCAGCACTATCTTGCTCACATTGCAGTTCAATAGTGGAATCCTTCAAAAGATCACTTTCAGGTTTCTTATCTTCCTGAAATTTAACATCTCTTGACACTACTATTTTTCTTTTCTCAGATAACCACACTCTATAGCCAGCAGATTCAACTGGATAGCCCACGAAAATGCCGGGAGAACTTCGTGCTGCAAATTTATCTTTACCTGGTTCCTTTTCTAAAACATGTACCTTAGAGCCAAATGTCTTGAAATTCTCAATATTTACACGTCTCCTGTACCATTTTTCGTACTGAATTTCACCATTTAAGCTACTACTCGGACATCTGTTACGCAAGTAACACGCGGTCGAAATAGCTTCCGCCCAAAAACTTGCTGAGATAATAACATGCACCTAGCCTTTTCAAGTAAAGTGCGGTTCATCCGCTCTGCAATTCCTTACTTTGTGGTGAATACGGTGTCGTCAGCCTTCTCTTAATTTCTACACCTTGTAAATAATTCGAAAAATCACTATTTACAAATTCCTTTCCATTATCTCAATTAAAATATTTTATTCGTTTTCCCGTCAAACTTTCAACATGACATTTAAATATTTTGAATTTTGACAACACGTCACTTTTATTCTTTATCATGAAAACTTCACACCAACGAGTACAATCGTCAATAAAAGTGACAAAATATTTATTTCCTCCGTTCGATTGAACTCTCATCGGGCCTACCACATCAGAATAAATTATTTCTAAAATTTTACTACATGGTTTTCTGGACTTCACAAAAGGCAACGAAACCATCTTTCCTTTAGCACACACATCACAATCACGCAAATCAGTTTCACACTTTACATGATCTATACCTGACTTTTTCAGTACTTTCATAAGATCTCTAGCATTCAAATGTCCCATACGCTCATGCCATTTATACAAATCCACTTGCTTACCTGATACGACAGACGCTGAAGCATCTGGCTCCCTTAAATAATATAAACTACCTCGTCGGTCAGCAGTCAACTTAACTTCCCCGTTTTTAATAGCGTAAGCTACATCACGTTTGAAAGTTACTGTGCAACCTCGTTCAGTCAATTTAGAAATTGATACTAAATTACTGCGTAGTTCGGGAACTAACAACGTATCTTCAAATTGGATCTTTCGCGTAATATCGTCATTGCATGCTAATATCTTAACTGTACCCTTACCTTGCGCTGTTGTTACGGAATCAGTGGCTAATTTTAAATTTTGGTTAGTTGGCAGTACCTCATCAAACCTTCTTGCGTCATTACACATGTGCGAGCTGCAACCGCTATCAAACAACCATTCCTGACGACTACGTTTGGCTTCAATAACCAAACAATCATCTGAAACATGATACACGGTTAAAGCTTCATGTTCTACATTTTCATTTATAAATAATTGTTCAACGCAACTAGTTTCTGTCTGCAAAGACTTCTTCTTTTTACAGTCTGATGCCTTGTGTCCAAAATTATGACATTTAAAACATTTATACTTAAATTTTGATCCAGTTCCATAATTTTTCTTCTGATGTCTACTAATAAACATAGCCCCTTCTCTACTCTCAACTTGGGTGTTGCCCCTTGAACTATATTCTTCAATTATTTTCACCCTAAGTTGATCAGGCTTTGGTAGCTCGTCTCTTGATTCAATGGCGCATCTGAAGTTCTCATAGCTTGCTGGTAAACTGTAAAGCAGCATTATCGCTAGTAGATCATCATGAATAACGATGTCCATTTCTTCCAGTTTGTCGACGGCTTCAAAAAATGAATCAAGATGTTCGCTTGCTTTCTGCTCCTCACTCATCTTTTGTAACATGAGTCTTTTCATCAGCATCGCCTTCTTTGCAGGCCCACGTGACGCGAACATGCTCTCTAGTTTTAGCCATGCCTCTCGTGCAGTCTTCACTCTTTTTACATGATGGACTACACTTGGATCCAATGCCAAAATCAACTCGGATCTTGCCTTCCTATCAGCAATCTCCCATAACGTTAATGACACACCATCCGTGGGTTTCGGCTTTTCTCCACTCACGTATTCCCAAAAATCATTTCTGATTAATAGTGCTTCTACCTGTACTTTCTATGTATCATAGTTTTCTTTGGTCAATAATTCGATTCGTACATTCGACGCCATTTTGTTCATACATGTACTTTCACGAAATTATTTTTACGAATACTATTTTATCAGTTACTGCTGCCCTGGGCCCATAACCTTTGTTAGGGGGAATTGGCAGAGCAATCAGAACAAAGGAGCGTGCAGTATCATAAAATATATTAATAGAAAAGTACACATATAGAATTACAACAGAATACAATACGAGAGCTCTAGATGGATAATAAACAACGAATGTCAACACATTCTTTTTAGTGACAACCTAATCATAGCGATTGCAGCCAGCTCTCTCTACACACAGCATGAAGGTGATATTCAACAAGATGTTTGAGAATTAAATATTTTTCAAGCGAGCCGTAGCCGCTGAGGCTGGTCGCCGTAGGCCGAAGGCCAAGACGACCAAAGAGCCGAAGCTGCGAAGGCGGGCGTGGGTGACTGAGATTTGTTGCGCAAGGGCGGAGAGGCTGCACTTTCGGAGACGAGGAAATCCTAATGCACGTGTGCTTGCTTGCATGTGTGCTTGCTTGCTTACATGATTGCTTGCTTGCATAATTTAGCTTGTTTGCTTGCAAACATGATTGCTGGCGTTCTTGCATGCTTGCTTGCATGCATGATTGCTGGCATGCTTGCATGCTTGCTTGATTGCTTTGCTCTTCCCTATTTTTACAAAAGCTCTTTTTCATTTGTTAAAATTTATACATCGTAAAAAAAAACAAGTAGTTATGTATTTTTTGTCTTTTAATAATATTGGAAACGTTTTTCTGGAAACTAAATTATCTTACATTAGTATCTTTGGCATTTGTTGAGTAAGATTTTAAACCATATAGAATAAAAAAAAAATAACAAGCGAATATCGGAATATCAGCAATATGTCAATCGTGTTTTTTTTATAAATAATGGGCTTACTCTTGACTACATACTTAACTATACGGTTAAGAAGAAGCCTAAGATGCAGCGAGCTTACCCAGAGGTCCTGGTTCTCCCACACACCAGCAGAACACAGAAAAACTGTTTGGCGCTTTGAAGGGTAGTAGCATCCAGGCGGCCTCTTACGAAGTCTACCACCGCAGAGGGATCTGTTAGCCGTCATCAATGGTTAGAAAACCAATAAATATGCCGTTGCCCAGGGTGGACCACTAGGAGGTAGATCCCACCACCCCAAAAACTTTGTTTGTGTTTTCGGTAAAATAAAAATGTGGCAAATCGTTTTCGGAAAAAATAAATTCGTACTTACACAATTCAATTTTAAAATAGGTAACTCTTTCTGGGACAACGGTAGCCTCTCGACACAATAACAAGAAATCTTTTAATGAGCTCATCAGCTCAGTCACAGAACATTTTAAGGAATATTTAGAACTTTTCCAAACATAAAAAACTAACGATGAAAATAGTAAAGTAACTGCAAACTAATAACATTGATGAGTAGATTTTCAATCCGGATGTGGAAGCTATTGATTGTCTATATTTTAATACACTTACTCGTACCAAGAAATTAAACTAATTAAAAAACACTGTTGTGCACTAATGGTGTGCCATAAAACATTAGTTTTTTATTCTTTAAGGAATTGAATGGAACGATGTGATGACGTAAGTTTCTCTTGTCTTAAGTAACTTCTATAGTGTTTAAAGACTATGGCACTCAAACTAGTCCGGTCGCGTTCTCCCACTTACGACTCTCGAACAGTAAACGTCAATTTCCTTATAATCATTAACCTGAGGCATTTGGCTAATGGTGCCACTTGTTCTTGTTAAAACAAGTTACGAGTGGTTACCGGAGTTTGCGTACGGAATTTATAATATAACACTTACGATTCCAACTTTCAGGAGTTCCTCATGTTTTGTACGAGTACTTAGCGATCAAAAACTTTTTTATTAAAGGACGGCGACTTAAATATCAGCGTAAGTCGACGTGAGCCAAAATTAATAATATAATAATACTAGCTGACCCGGCAAACGTTGTTTTGCCATAAAAATGATTAAATTACTAAATTGGCTATTAAAAAATAGGAGTTGGTGATAAAGGGGTAAAAATTAAGGGTTGTATGTATTTTTAATGCCACATTATGGAAAATTAAAAACAAAATATTTTGTCCAAAAATTAAAAAAAAATGTTAAGGGTGAACAACCCTTATCACTAAGGGATATGAAAAATAGATAGCAGCCGATTCTCAGGTCTACTGAATATGCATATAAAATTTGGTAAAAATTAGTAAAGCCGTTTCGGAGAAGTAAAGTAACTAACATTGTGACACGAGAATTTTATATGTAAGATGATTAATTTTTATATGACCAAGTTGGAGAAGTAAGCTTTTTGTTCTTGCGTGTTTTTATTAGTTAAGTCAACAAAGCTGGAAATTTGTTTGACCTACTTAATCATCATCATCGTCATCTTAGCCCCCAAATCGTCCGTCGTTGGACATAGGCCTCCTCCAAAACCTCCACGACACTCTGTCCCTCGCCACTTGCATCCACTTCGGACCTGCATGTCTTCGAATGACGTTGACCCATCTTTCCGGTGGGCGACCTCCGCCTCGTGTGGTTTCTCTGGGCTTCCACTCTAGCGTTCTTCTAGCCCAACGTTCGAAATCCATTCGGGCTATGTGCCCAGCCCATCTCCATTTTCGGCGTTCAATGGTCGCGACCACATCCACAACTTTAGTTTTCTGCCCGATCAACTCGTTGCGCTTTTGGTCTAGCAACGTAATACCCAGCATCGCTCTTTCCATCGCTCTTTGTGCAACTCGTAGTTTTTCGGCAGAGTTTTCGGTCAGGGTTAAAAATGCAAAATGCAACTTCATTGATACGCCTTTATAAGATGTCTCAACCATTTCAACTAGGTAGAGGAGTCCGTCAAGGAGACACAATATCTCCCAAATTATTCACAGCAGCCCTTGAAAACATCTTCAAGAACCTCGCTTGGAATAATAAAGGTCTGAACATCGATGGACAGTGGCTCAGTAACCTGCGATTCGCTGACGACATAGCGCTGTTTGCTGATAAAGTGGAGGACATGGTGCAAATGATTCATGAGTTGCAGGTAGAATCTGGAAAAATTGGTCTCGTGAATAATTCTAAGACCAAAATCATGACCAACATTCCTCATGTGGTGAGCCAAATGCTGCCAGTCAAAGTCGTAGACCACTATATCTACTTGGGTCACAAAATAACGCTGGGCTACGGAAACCAAACGGCGGAAGAAGATCGTAGGATAGCACAAGCTTGGTCTGCATATGCAGCTAACAAACAAATACTTAGTTCTAAAAATATCCTACAACATCTGAAGACAAAAGTGTTTAACCAGTGCATCCTCCCAGTGTTGGCATACGGCATGGAAACCACAACCCTGACCTACTTAAACTGTATATTATTAATCATTGACTACGCGTATTGGGTGATCTGACTCTGATACGAAAATATTGATTATTATTGAGCCCTCTGATACAAAAATATTTAATGTTGTAATAAGAAAGTTTTATGTGCAATATTCCTACAGAACTGTTCTTTGTTTTTTAACATGGGATTAACAGTTTTTTCACGATTTTTTGGAGGACAATAACTTTTTTAAATAGTCTTAAGTAAAATTGTGTGTGGTGCCGGCACACAAAAAGAGTAGCACTATTCCCTCCCTTCCTGTGGGTGTCGCAAGAGGCGACTAAAGGAGTACTGCCAGGAGAAAACGAGCAGCAGCGTCTTTTCTTCATTATTGGCAAAACTGCGATCGTCAACACGCCTGCCAAGTGTGACTATTATTGTCAATGATATTATATTAAAACGAAGCCGTATGTCATAAGTAAACTTTTGTTGTTGTTCGTTGTAAGCTCAAGTTGGGAAAGGCGATGAACTGCCGTTTTAACTTGTGTTACCATTAGTTTATATAGAAAAACCTGTTATTGGCTGTGGTTTTGTACGTACTCGTACATAGTCTGCGTCGAGCGCAATCACGAGCGGTAGTCGTTAAAAAATATAGCCATCCCTTTCATTTGCGTACTATTTCGCATCTTTTGTTCTGATTATCAGTGAAACTTGTAAATATGTGCAGTTTTGGATTGCTCGGAACAGATTTAATACGCATTAGATATGAACGTAATATATCTAAACTTTTAAATATCATTGATATATTAATCCTCCTTCTGGGTAGCCCTTGGTCCAGATGTGGACTCATTTGGATCAATGATGATGATGAAAGAACTAAGCAGAATTATTAATAATTGGATTGCCTACCCGTAAAAATAGTACAAGGTCCACATCCAATTCCACTATGGAAAAAAATCTCCAATAGTTTTTTGAAATCATTTATTCATGGAATCTGGAAAAACTGAAAAATATAAAATGCCTCTTTTTTAACATAACGGTATTCGGCTAAAATTTATTTCGACAAATTTGCACACGAACACGTTTGAAACAAACTTAAATCCCTAGATTAATGTGTAGTAGAGCTACCTGATATGATATATCGATTCTAGTTTATTGTTAATATCAACAGATAAATAGTATCGACTAAGATCTTTTGGTACGTTAGTACATACTCATACGTACTAAGTAGATACCGATGCGACCTGTTATAAAAAACATGTTTCACCCTCTTGTTTTTTAAATAAACAAAATGTCTAAAATGAAGTTTGCCTAAGTTATCTACGGGTACTCCTCATAGCATTCGCTATCTGCACGAGTCCCGTAAAAATCGATTTAACAGAGGACAAATATATTTTTTATTTATTTTTGGTGTATGTACTACTTAATGCATACGAAAGCACATCCGTGTGCTTTCGTATGCATTAAGTGAAAAGCTGTAAATTTGAAATAACAAACAGTCATTTTAATTTTATTTACCTATTTGTATAGGTTGCATAGATTAAAGGCGTGAAATGAGCCAGTCAATTGCTTTTTGCTCTTGTTCTCGTGTTGAAACTCAAAATTTGTCGAAATTTTCTCTTATATTAAGTTTTTTAATTTTTTTATCGTGAACTTTAAGCTATACTCTATGAAAAAGGCAAGTGCATGGCAAAAAATATAATTACTGAATTAGACGCGATTTTCCAAATTTATTTCATGTATAAGGCATGTTTTTTACCAGATAGATTTTTTAGATTTTTACTAGAAGTTATATCGATATAAAATAAAATAAACTGCACATCACTGACGTTGAGTTTACTCTAGGCATCGGAACTTTACAATTTGAAAACTAAACACTGTTTAACACCAAAATTATTCATGACTGTTTTAGTTATTTAAACTCTAATATCGTGGACATTTTGAGTAAGTATAATATTTACTCGTGTTTTTGTTTTTTTACTTTGAAAAAGGTTTGAAAAGACTATACCATGCTACACCCTTCCTTTTTATAAATGGTTAACTTATCCATACACATTTCACTCTTACAGAGTCCATAGGTCAAAATGATCACAATAACAAACATACTATCTATGAGAGTTTTTGTCTATTTTGAGTTCTTAATCGAGTTTATTCCAACTTTAAAGCAATTGGCCAAAAGCGAGACGAAGAGCCGAAAATAAACAGCCAAACAGCCACTGTTGGATTTTCTAATAGAGATCGAATGCAGTTGATATGTACAATAATATACATATTTTTTTAAATCTGTGAACTACCAGCAGTATTGGATATGCTAAAAACATTTTAATACGTCTTAGTCTCCAATTGATTCACTCCTCATACTATACTGTATGACCTTTAATATTCATTATTTTCATAATTTCACTGTTTTAAATTTTGATAATCCAGCTGTTAAATATTAGGGGTTAAAGTATGAAATTGCCGTTTTGTATGGACGAAATAGAGAAAAGTCATTTTTCCATACTAACAATTTTTTAAGTTTTCTGAAAATCAAAGTATATATATAATACAAATATACTTAATTGAAGCAAGAAGGTCAGCTGACACATTGTAAGGGGTCTTTTCAACGACTTCCTTTGAAGTAATAGGCACTAGTATTGCATTTTTTTTAGTCAAAAGTTACTTTATTTAGTTTTTGATACAATACAAAAATAATTACGCAATAATATGACTATACTTAAGAGCTATAAACAAAATAAAAAGTGGGAAAATAATCGGCAATTTCATACTTTAACCCCTATTATTTGACGTTTATTTAGTTTCCTATTTCGCTGCGTCCATTTTTTTTTCAAAAACAAGAACTAGTAGGTACACAGTCGCATATAAAAAGACATTATAAATTATCCACGATTGAATTCAAGTAGTATTAATGTCATAATTGCACTCTCAACCTTACATCAAGAAAGATCATCCAAATTATCTAGTAAGCGCTAATTTAGTGAAAACGTTTTTCTAAAAGTAATGCTGAATATAGCTTATGCTTATTTAAGACCAATGGCCATTAACTTGAAGTATGTTGGGGTAGTTTGTACTAGTAATATGGGGCAGTAACGGCCGAAATAAACGCGAAGTAAGCAACTAATACGCGACACCGCAAATTGGAGTCATTTCCGGCGCGGCCCACGGAGCCACCTTGTTTTTTCGGCCTTACGAAGCCGGATTTACACGATCAGCTTTAGTGATTAAGTTTAATATAAATTATAGGCTGCGAAAAGGGTAAAATAAGCCACCATTTAACACAATGACTGTGAAGTGAAGGTTTCTTGTTCGACACCGAGTAAAATATTGGTGGTAAGTATTATTTTTTTGTTAAAATTGTTTTTCTAATGCTTTCCATCCTAGTTTTCTTCCCTTAAGGGATTATTTTCATAGTTGATTAGAATCACTTTCAATAGAACAAAAGAAGTTTATGTGTAAAAAAAAAGTAAAGTAACAGCCTATAATCATCCCACTGCAGGGAAAAGGCCTCCATCATTGAATTCAAGTTACCACAGCAATGATAGGTGTACTGGCATAATCACCACGCTTGCCAAATGCGGGTTGGTGATCACTAACCCGAGCAACGTTCGAAAATTCGAAACTTTTTTGTTGCCCGACCCGGGATTCGAACCTGGGACCCCGAGATCTTGGCCCGGTATTTAAACCACTAAACCAACGGGGCGTATGTGTGGTCATACTTTAATAACGTCGGTTGAAAATTCTAATTCTAAAATTACTTATTATGAAATAGTCAAGTGAAAAATATAAGTCATCATAACTGCGGTTATTTACGGAACGAACATCGAAATAATAGTAAAAACTTCACAGTAAACAAAAATAAAAAAAATAAAAAAAGGAAATAACTAATGACGTTTGTACCTACAAAAATTGTTGTTGTTTGAATATTCATATTCATTTTATTGCATCCTTAATGTTTACATTTAGGTGTTATAAATATACGAGTAAAGCTTAAAGCTAGAAGATCATTATGGACACTGCAGATGTGGCAATACTAGAATCGGCTCCAATAAGGTTTTGCGTTGTGCAAATTATACTTTGTAGTATGTATAATCTCGTATAATAACCATAATAATATAATATTTTTGAGAACATGCCACGCTGGACCACACAAAGCCATCTAGTCCCAAACTAAGCTACTACTAAGTAGCTTGCCATATGGGGTACTAGACAATTTATCTTATTTTTATTTATAATATCGATCGTGTCGTGTAAAAACGTCGTAAAGGTGACATTGTCAATTTCCTCCTCTAACGTCCGGGTCGCGGTGCACGCAATATCCGCCGGGATCCAAAGGACATTGTCTCACCAAATGGCCGTTTTGGAAGAGTAATCACAATGTTTTAAGCGGCACGTTGGCTTTATAACGGACGAAACAAATTACGTAACACAATTTTTCGAAATTTGATTATAATCTTTTAATTATAATATCAGCTTTTTCCTGCAGTTTCACTTACGCTATGTTTGTTTTTGTTCGATAAGTTACTTGTGGATAATTCGAAAACCACTATTGTTTATTACTTTTGATTTGAGATAACAACAGCAATCACAATTTTTAACTTAAAATGTAAAATTATTTATGTAACAGACAGTTCTAGTTATTATAAAGCCGTTGTTCTCAGATTAGTCCATAAATATTATAAAAATTATCTTTGCAATTGACTTCTTGATGATGATCACGCCATAACTTTTGCCAGGTTGACCGATTTCGATATATTTTTTTGTCGTTAACGTCTAGTTCAATGTTGGTGGCATTTAAATGCGTATCATATTCCATTTCGAAAGTTTCAAAAATAGGGTTGACAACCTTTAAAACATAAATTGAACTTCTTTTCACAAATAAATAAAACAAAAACACAACTAAACTTGCTAAACTTCCTGCATATAAGCTTATTGTTAAAGTTATCCTGATGAAAAAGGGCAATTATACTATTAACGATTATACATGATAGAACAGTATGGTTTTAAATTGTCCTAGCTCGCACTGGCGTAAATATATCTTTTTGTACAAATATTTTTTTAAAAACTGACAATGGTGACCAAACTTTATGCGCTTCTCGGTACTTGCCCACACATGTCCCACAATGACTGTTGTTAAAATACAGCAATGTAATTTCACCTTCTTTTAATTATCTTTGGTTGGCAACATTATTCTTTCTTAGTCTGTTGTTTTTTCACTGTCATAGGAGTGTAACACGGTGTCTTTTGGTTAAAATAAAACAAAACATTTTCGCTATAAAACTGCATTATTTATTTTATCTCATCAGGTTATGGGCCCAGGCACATAATCAGAAAAGGGTAAAATAAATAATTCAGGAAGTTAAAGTTGATACTCGCAAACCGTTGGCGGCTTGACCAAAGTGAGGTTATAGTTTGCGCGGTAGCGTGGTAAAGGAAAAGAATACTTGTTGGTGTAAAAGCAAGGAAAGTCAGCGAAATGGAAGTAAGCCTAAATAACAACAGCTTGATGAAGCTGGAAAGAACTAACAACTGGAACATCTGGAAGTTCCAAACTACAGTATTGCTACGAGGTCAAGGTTGGCTAGATGTTGTCGAAGGAAAAGTATTAAAACCCGAAGATCCCACTGAACGCATTGCTTGGGAGAATAAAGACGCGAAGGCACAAATACTGTTAGTTACGAGGATGACTGAAAACGTTATGTTACACGTTATTTCGTGTTCTACTTCAGCTGAAATGTGGAGAAAGCTGCAGAGTGTTTATGAGCAGAAAACAGAAACAAACATCCATATGATTCAGCAGCGTTTTTTCCAATATAAATTTGAAACAGGTATTGAGATGTCAACATTCTTATCTAAAATACAAGAATTACAAAATCAACTCAAACAGTTGGGAGAAGAAGTTTCTGACAAATTTGTAATAACTAAAGTGTTAATGTCTTTACCGGAGGAGTATAAACATGTTGTATCGGCTTGGGAGTCAGCCCCAGACGATAGACAGACAATGGACAATTTAGTTGCAAGATTACTAGTAGAAGAAGAAAGGGTGAAAGAGAAAAGTGGGTCTTCATCTTCAGGCTCATCTGCTTTCCTTGTCAAGAATAAAAAAGAATATTAAGTGTTTTAAATGTAACAAGATGAGACATTTTCTTAGTGAGTGTAAAAGTAATAACAATAACTGTAAAAGTGAAGGACAGAATAACAAGTGCTTTTATTGTGGAAAGACTGGTCATAACAAGTCACAGTGTTGGTTTAGGAAGAACAAAGATCAAAAGAAAAGTAACGCATTTGTGGTGTCAAACTCATTAAAAGAACATTGTCAATCTCAATGGTTAGTGGACACAGGGGCCAGTGAACACATGTGCCGTGATCGTGGACTATTTACATCATTTACAAGCACTGAACAAGAATCTGTTATTGTTGGTAATGGAGCGGCGATTAGTGTTCTAGGTTATGGACAGATGGCAGTAGAAGTATATGACGGAAGTGAGTGGGTTAATACAACCATAGAGAAAGTGCTATTCGTCCCGGAATTAAAAACTAATCTATTCTCTGTCAACTGTGTGTCAGACAAAGGTTATGTCATGTTTACAGATGAACACTCATGTAAATTCTTTAAGAACAACAAAATCTGTGCAATTGCAAATCGAGTAGGAAGCTCTTACTACTTGGAGTTACGATATACAAATAAAGAAGCTAATGTGGCTAAGAAAATTAAAACTACATTACAACAGTGGCACGAAAGATTAGCACATCAAAACTTTGACTACGTAAGAAAAATACTGTTGAAAAATAACATTAACGTAAAGCAAACTTCAGTTTCAAAATGTGAGAGTTGTCTAGAAGGAAAAATACATAGGTTGCCGTTTGGAAACAGTGAAACTGTTACTACGAAAACATGCGAATTAATCCATGCTGATACCTGCGGCCCTATGGAGGTTACGTCAGTCGGCGGATCAAGATACTTTATTATTTTAAAAGATGACTTCTCAAACTATAGATCTGTGTATTTCGTCAAGAATAAGTTTGAAATAAAGAATTGTATTGAAGATTTTGTTAACAAAGCAGAAAATGTGACTGGCAATAAAATAAAAATGTTTAGATCTGATAATGGTCTTGAGTTTATAAATAGGGAGGTGAGAGAAATATTTAATAAACACGATATACTACATCAAACAAGTGTACCCTACACCCCTGAACAGAACGGAAAGGCAGAAAGAGAGAATCGCACATTAGTCGAAGCTGCTCGAACAATGCTGAGTGCATGCAAGGATTTGCCGAAATCACTGTGGGGTGAGGCTATAAACACAGCTGCATTTGTTTTGAATAGAACCGGAAGAAGTAAGCTTAGTGAAAAATCACCATACGAGGTGTGGTTTGGAAAAGATTTTGATATTCATCAATTGAAACCTTTTGGAACCCCAGTGTATGCCCATATTCCGAAAGAAAAGAGGAAGAAATGGGACAGCAAAGGCGAAAAAGGAGTAAGTCGATTGTTGAGACAAATCAAAGAGAACCCAGCAAGCGAGTAAGGAAACCACCCGTTTACTATCATTGTCAAAACGTGCATTCAGAACTAAGTGAACCAGTTACCTATGAAGAAGCCATGATGAGAAGTGACAGCAGCAAATGGAAGGAGGCAATTAATAGAGAAATGCAAACATTAGAAGAAAATAATACTTGGGAAATATGTGATGTACCAGAAAATCAAAAAGTTGTAAGTAGCAAATGGGTATTTAAAATTAAAAGGGGTTACCAAGATTTTCTTCAATATAAGGCTAGGTTGGTGGCTAGAGGTTTCGAACAAGATGATATTTTAGACTTAAATAACTGTTATGCTCCTGTTGCAAAATTGTCAACCATTACGCTCTTTGTAATAATTGCAACTAAACTTAATTTACCAATTATTCAAATGGATGTGACCGGGGCATTTTGTATGGCAATATCAATGAAAGTGTTTATGTAAGGTTGCCAGAAGGAGCATATTCAGGTGAAAATAGCATTGTAAAATTAAATAAATCACTTTATGGTCTCAAAAATTCTCCTAAATGTTGGAATACCAAATTTAATGATGTTATGCTAAAAGTGGGTTTTGTAAGATCAAATTGTGATTCTTGTTTTTATGCAAAGTGTACTGATAGTGACCAAATTTATTAACTATTATATGTTGATGATGTTCTGATTTGTGGATCTAATGATAGTTTAGTAAAGGATGTAAAAGATGTGTTAAATAGGGAATTTAAAATGAAAGACTTAGGATTTGTAACTGATTACTTAGGCATAACTATAAAACAAAATTTAGACACAGGAGTTACTGAACTGAGCCAAAGAAAGTATTTAGAGAATGTATTAAAAAGATTTGGAATGGATAATTGTAAGCCCATGTCTACACCGATAGATCAAAATATTAATTTAAAACTTTTTCAAAGTGAT
Organism: Anania crocealis; assembly: GCA_949315895.1. NCBI lineage: Eukaryota > Metazoa > Arthropoda > Insecta > Lepidoptera > Crambidae > Anania > Anania crocealis. The sequence goes on from OX438863.1 coordinate 6,523,013, forward strand.
AGTACAGTAGACAAAAACATTGAAAAATTATGTAGACAAATTATAGGTTGTCTGATGTATGCTGTATCTGGCACTAGACCCGACTTATGTTTTACTGTATCCTTGCTAAGTAGATATCAAAAGTGTGCAAATGACATGTTGTTGAGTGCTCTTAAAAGAGTATTGCGTTATGTCAAACACACCCTAGATTATAAAATAATTTATAAATGTACTGATAATAATAATAATAATGTTTTAGAGGGGTACTGTGATGCAGACTGGGGAGGCGATCTAAATGATAGAAGATCAACTACCGGCTATTTATTTAAATTCTCAGATTGTTTAATTTCCTGGAGTTCAAAGAAACAGGTGTCTGTAAGTTTATCTTCTACAGAGTCCGAATATGTTGCCATTAGCATGGCCGCAAGTGAAGCCTGCTGGTTTGTTAATTTGTTGAAAGATTTTAATATAAAGAATGTATGTCCAGTAACTATTTATTGTGACAATCAGTCAGCCATATCTGTTGCCTGCACTGACACTGTCAAACGATTAAAACATGTTGATATCCGTTATCACTTTATAAAAAGGAGTTGATTAAAAACAAAAAGTTATGTTTAGAGTATGTTAAAACGAGTGATCAACCAGCAGATATGCTTACAAAATCCTTAAATCGAGAATTAATTACTCGTTTCTTAGGAAAATGTGGTGTAAGTAATATTTAACATATTTAATACTTGTGTTATATACTTGCCTAGGTATAATTACATTGAGCGGGGGTGTTAAAATACAGCAATTTAATTTCACCTTCTTTTAATTATCTTTGGTTGGCAACATTATTCTTTCTTAGTCTGTTGTTTTTTCACTGTCATAGGAGTGTAACACGGTGTCTTTTGGTTAAAATAAAACAAAACATTTTCGCTATAAAACTGCATTATTTATTTTATCTCATCAACTGTAATAGTAGGTTAAAATATTGGGACACATCAAAGCGCCTCCTGGGGCTTACTAAATAAAATTGATTTTACTGATTTTGCGCGATTCGGAATCCCTAAAATTAAGAAGGTTACATTTGATGGTCCTTTATAGGGTTTGTAATAGCCTTTTCTATTGTTTAGTAAGCGAAACGATGCGTTTTTGACTATCTAGTCAATTACTTTAACTTTGTATGTAATAAGTGTAATACATTTTACTGACCAAATATAAAATTACATACTATTGTTGTGGACAAGTAAATATACTATTTGGTCTTGCTTTGGTGCAAGACAAAATAGGCCTTAATTATGTCTCCAAATTTCCCATTTTTAACCTTGTAAGTATTTTTTTATATTATGATAGGATATATGATTATGTAATTTAATTGCAATTATAATATCAGTAACTAGACTTGAAAAATTATGTCTCATTAAAAATATGTCTCTGTCTAGCATTTGATAAAACAACGCTGGCTTACAGCGATAAGAATATGCTTGAAAAATTGACTCCTATGACGTAGTGTCTTAATGGCTGAATGGTAAAGCGCTGCGCCCGGCATGCGAAGAGATGCGAGTTCGAGTCCCACCAGAGACATAATTTTTCAAGTCTAAGTACTGATCTTGTAAGTATTTAAAATTGCCCACCTACAACAAGTTTTACCTAGCAAAATAGTAATCGAAATAACTTTATGTAATAAATGTGTAATCAAAAGAAACTAATGAAGGCAATATACACTTTCGTGTTCTGAACCAACTACAGTAATAAACAAAACATTTTCATGACATTTTGTTTCATTGAAATTAATTATGAAACATGGAACATTGGTCCAATTACCCGCATTCTGTACCTGATATTGCTTTAATTCCAGTTCTAGCCTCGGGGTAAATGGTTTGCGCTTTAATATTTTATAATAAATACAGCGTTACTATTAATTAATTGGTATTGCCTTCACTACTCTCAATCGTTTAAAAACTAGGGCAAACAGAGCTTTGTTATGTAAGCTAATAAAGAAATCATGTTTTCTAAGTGCTAATTACGTAGATTTTCATGTTTTTTACAATACGCCCTTTTCGTATCACATTGTACAATTAAATTTAGAGTAGAGTTATATTTTAGGATTTGTAATATGCACATGAAATTGTTTATCGCTCGTGAACTCTAGAGCAATAAAAAAACAAACTGATTGAAGGAGTTAAGGGTCTACTTGAGCTATGTGCCCCTATTGATTTAACTTTATGACCTACTTCTAAACAAAATCAATTCTCAAAAAACTAGAACAGTATCATTTTAGCAAATAACCTCTAGGTACTTAGTATTTATTGAATCACTGTTAACTGCTTTTTATTCTGGCATTCTTTCGTATTGTGATTAAATAAATACTAGAGGTAATTTGCTATAATGATACTGTTCTAGTTTTTTGAGGATTGATTCTGTTTAGAAGTAATAAAATTACATCAATTGGGGACAGCACATAGCTGTAGTAGTCCCCTTAATGGAAAGCATTAAAACAAAAGTAATACACAATGTCTTTTGAAATTGCTACTAAAATGTCTGTCTATTAAACGACGCCTTTTCATTTCTTTGACACAAAATAAACGAACACTTAAAAATTCTCGTTTAAACAGCCGAGATCGCTGTAAAAATACATATTACCGCTATTATTACGTAAAAAATAGGCACTTAAGTAAAATTGAAACGTCTCGTCCCGACGAGAATCGGGATTTACCTGCGAACGGTCGCTGGGCCTAGTAATGGAGTTTGATGTTGAAATTTTGCCAAAAATTGAAAACTTTCTGATACCTTCAGGCGCTAAGTCCATACTACATTAGTCTGCTCTCCGTTATTTGTGATTAAAATCATAAAATGTAACTTACAATATAAATAATTAATGACATATTAACAAGTAATTTACATGAGAAAGATGTCTTAGTTTCAAAGGATAAAACTCTGCCATGTCGAGAAGAGTCAGAAGAGAAATAAATAAAATAATGAATATGAAACATTTATTTGCAAAGTTACATTATCTATTGAAAAGTCTCATTTAATTCAGAATGATAATAATTTACTCGCAATCACCAACCTTAAATGATGAATTTTATCGTGATTAATTAGTACATAGTCCGAGAGACGTAGAATTAATCATAAAGAATAATTCCTTTTAATCTGTATTAATCTCGGGCAACCGCAAAAAATGTGCGGGATTGTAATAAATGGCCGGCCCGAAATGAGAGACGTAACTTTATTCACTTAGGTTTATTTAATAAGAGGGTCAGATGATGCTTTGAAGTGAGGTTGTAAATTTTATATAATTGCTGGAAGAAGAAAAATGTCTTAATACCTCAGGGATCGTTTAGGAAGGCCTGGTGGGTAGTAACTTCGCCTGTCACTCACTTGTCCGCGCCAGCGAGCCTGGGGCTGTATTAGCATGCAAATTGATGGCCCTACGATTTATAGCCCTTAAACTTTATTTTAAAGGAGATAATTCGTTTTCCAGTATTTATTTGCTGTCGACGAGTCCCACTTAAATGACCTTTCAGTCGATTTTTATTAGGTTTTCTATCCTGATCAATTACCTACAGCATTTTTTTTATTAAAAATACAATTACAGCATTTGATACTGCATTCAATATTAAACTTTTGTCACATTTCTGATATTTAACAATGGACCTCTATGGTTATAAAAACACGTTTATTTGTTGAAAATACATTTTTTTTTTCAATTAATTGGGGTTAACAAACAATGAACACAGTAGATTACATAAATAGACTTATCATAAAACAAAGTTAATCTTGTGCCACCAACATCGTTAACTACAGATTGATGTAATAAATTTAGGTATCAGTGGTGTGTTAGCCTTGACTAATATATTATTATTTAACTTAATAAAAATAAAAATAACCTTTATAAAACATACAAACAGTTAGTAAATATTTTATGAAACCCTACGCCTAACGAGATCCAATGCAACTGAATGCCAAATCTAATACATAGATACTAATTAATTAAGTATTGACTTCACATTGGTTACTAATTTAATGTGTTTGTTTGGTATAATATAATATGTTACTAAGTATGAATTTTTACTACTTCTACGCCTTTTGACGTTATACTAACAGGGACACAAGGCTACAAAAGTCTGTCTAAAGTCTTATGTCTCACAACGTGTTAAATTTAGGTATAGGTAATTCATCCAAAATAATTAAATATGGTCCAATATTCATAATATGAATAAGCATATATTATATGCTTTAGCCAACTAAATTTATCGAACTTGTAACTATTACTTAATGTTTTTATATATTATTTAATTAAGTATTTCTTTTTTAATTAAAACGAAATACAAATAATCGGCCTTATTAGGACTGAAAACCATTGAAGTTATTTACAACAAAACTCGCGATATTAACAGAATATTATAAATGAGGCTAATTTATGCAGTTTAAAAGTCTCAAAATTAATAACAAGCTACAACTCTAAACGTCGTTAAACGGTGTTAAAAACTGCGCAACTAATTTTCATTGCGCAACAAAATATTTAGGGCCGTCTCTATAGAAAATTCCTCACAATACCCGCTGATTTCGCATTAAAACTCAAAGTTTTGGTCCGACATAAACGTGAGTAATTTATTACGGAGCCACTACACAGTGACGAGAAATATGAATTAGTATAATTTTCATCTTCTGACGCTCTTTTACTACAACTTTAACATAAAAAATCGTAACCATTGTCTCCGACACGTGTATTATTTTTATGCCAAACCCTGCCACAATGATCACACACACCAGTTATGTGAATTTTACAGTAAATAAAGTACTACCAGAAACTAAAGTACTACTAGAAGACTGGCAGCAGAGTTTTTACTCTTGATTGGCTAAAATGTGATCGCCATCTTGCCTGCCAAGCGTGGGATTGTACCAAAGGCTTCCTTTTAGAAAAGCCCGTCTTCAGTAGTCGACTAACTAAGGTTGGTTATAATGATGATGAAAACGGAACTGAAAAAAAATCGTAAGCTTATACGAAGAGCAAAAAAATAATAAATAATATCTGTATATAAACTTGAAAAATTTTGTCTAAGGCGGGAAAAAAAATTTTTTTTTTCAAATTTATATACAGATATTATAATTGCGATTTAATTGCTAAAATATCAAATAAAGTATATAAAACATAAATAGGTACTTAGCGGTAATACATTTTAACATTTTGTGGGGTTGTTCCAAATATTCAAATGACTCAATTGTTTTTAATGAAAAATTATTTTAAATACATATTTTAGTGATGTTCGATATCTAGCAGAGTACAGAATACACGAATGTAAATATTTGTATTACTTTGATTGTTGACTCCAGCGGGGTATTGGGCTATTGGGGAAAAGTTAAAAGGAATAAATTCCACTAAAAGGCAAACCATAAACACAGCTTGTTGAACATAAATAATGATTTTAGGTCAGTTATTCCCAGAACTTTTTCTTTTTAAATATTAAATTAAAATAGTTTTATTTTGATTATATGAAGTTTTTAATGTAGGTAATATTCTTTTGATTATATGTAAGAAGTTATTAGTGTAATCCAACACACCATTGTTTTTCAAAATTCAACTTAAATAACACTGGCATTTAGAATTGCTAAAAAAATATAAAAATATACATAAGAAAATCCTATTTTATTATTCGCTATTAAAATCGCTACTCACGTCTGCTTTCGTGAATACCCGCGAAAGCTGCTCCGTTAATCCGGAACCGCAAATGTCACGCTTAAAAAGCTTTCCGTTGCCTGAAAATGAAAATGTACTCTCATGACGTTCAGCAGTTAGGCATAAAATTTACTTTATTTCCATAAGATCCAGGTTGCGTCATATCTTACATACAAAATATTATGATTGTTTTAGTGAAATTTAAAGTTTTTTTCCATAATACGTGGATTGATTTACTAGCGAACAGAATTTGTAGCAGAAATTGATAAAACACAAATATGTCACATTAGCTCAGTTTGAAGAGCATTCACCCGGATAGCGAAAGGTAGTGGGTTTAAACCCCACCTAAATACATACGAAAATAATACTTATGGACGTATCAAGTTTAGATAAAATGTAAGTAAAATTGAAAATCACTTGGCTGATTTTGTAAGGTGCACCTTTACAAGCAAGTCGCGTACAAGAATCAATATAGACTTGAAGAGGCTATTATTGGTCACATTCTTGAGAATACTGTCACGTCGCCAGGCTCCGCGCAAATGGCCTATTCTACCTTCCCCAGACAACATTATCAGTGTTTTGTTACTGCCTTTGCCAATGATAGTACCTTTGGGTCCGGTTAAATAAGCCCGGTTTTGCGGTCGCAACTCTTTTGAATTTTCGTTTCACAATTTCATATAGCGGCCATTATCTTCTAAACCCCGGATGAAGTAACTTCCCTATTCTTGGTAATGGTTTGGAATTTAAAAATTGTCTGAAGACTAAACAAAACTCTTGCTGTAAAATAGTTTCAGAGTGCTCAGTTCTCTGACGTAAGCAAAAACTATCGTCGTAAGAGTGAAAAAGTAAATAAATGTGAATGTACACATACCTTCATTCTTCTGACTCCAAAGTATGTCTATATAAAAGCACTTTTTAACGTGGTAATAATAAAGGTACAATAAACAATCAAAAATCATTCAAAAAAAATAAAAACAGAAAATAAGGGAAAGTTTTTTTTTAATTCTAGATTAACCTATACGGGATTAACTCGAAACTGGCGACACCTTTAAACCGTGCATGCTACTCGACCATGGTAGACGTTAGCGTGCGCAACATTTGCATTATATATCGACTTAGTGGTTATTCAGGAATATCATATTTTGCAACATCTGAAGCATATGACTTTCAACTCAAGTTACAAAGCTAGATAGTTAATAGTAAGGTAAAAAATTATCAAAAAAAAAAAACTTAACCATATAGGGGTTAGTAACCAATTAACCATGCCAAGTTTGCTTTGCTAATTTACTTTGTTTAAAAGTACCCACATAACAATTTCTTACAAGTGCATAAAGATAAATTATTAAGAAGTTCACAGCTTCAAAAAAATATTGCAAACCAGAGTTCAACTTAAGTTGGTCGATATAAAGCTGCTGTGACAATTCACAGCAACCAGCTTAAAGTATTTTTATTACCGTCCTACCTGATTTACTAGTACGAATACTCTAAACTCTAGAGCAGCATAGTTTCCGCGCAACAATGCATGCGGAATGCTTGAGTGTGTAGTAGCTATCGTTTAGAATTTATACCTGCTTTGAAACTCAGAAGACACAAAATCTAATAACGTTTATTTTATTTCTCACCATCCAATACAATATCGTAAAATAGTTAACAATTAGAGATGGGCCGACTAGTCGCCGACTAGTCGGGAAAGCCGACTATTCGGCACCGTTTGTAGTCGGTGACTAGTCGGAGACTATTCGGCAATATATGCCGATTATAATCGGCGCATAATATACAAATGTCGTTTATTTTTTTACAAATCTGTAGTTATAGAAAACGAAGCAGCACTGAGGACTTTCATATCTGAGCTTTATTTTCGTCGCAAATTATGGGAGTTTTATTTTTTGTCGAATATTTCCCACTATAGTCCTTAAAATATAGCTTGATTAGAATGACAGTTATCACTGAAAGAGACGACGTAACTTTGTACCAGCGTCACACAAGTGAAACACATTTGCACACGAAAAAAATATTAGTAACTGGCATGTTAAGAATAATTTTTATACATTGCTGCACATATTATTCAAAATAATTTTACATCATTATAATCCAGTCACAAAAAATAGACTTGACTATAAAAGACGTCTTCACAAGGTTATGTCATTTTTCATAAACGCTAGTGAAGACGTAAAATAAACAAATCGAAATCGACAGACTTTCATAGTAATTAAAAATCGGAGTAATGTAACAAAAATTACTTTTAATCTTTCGCGTTGCAATTATTTAAATGTTAACGGGTAATAATAACGCGATTATACCTTATTATTTTGCCTGACGTTTCGATCGGGTTGCACCAACATATTATATTTTTTGAAAAAAAAAATCTCTGTAGAAAAATTTAATAACCCTGCTGTTATACAAAATGGTTTTATGACGTGGGCTTCGTTTGCCTGGTAGTTAAAAATGCATGGTGTATATTATTCATATTCATATTCATTTATTTATAATACTGTATATTTGGAATGCATCATACCGAAGTCATCATCATCATCAGCCTCTATCAGTCTACTGCTGGACAGGGGCCGCTCCAGAAGGGTATTCTGTTATAATCATCACGTTTGGCAGGCGGTTTGGCGATCGCAGTTTGGCCAATGTTGAAGAGAAGCTGCTGATCATCCTCTGCTCGATCCAGGAATACTAGTTTTAGAAATTCTTTAAACTGTTAATTATGAGGACTATACGTAACATCCTCAAGAGATGTCGTCGACTTCGAGCGCTTACTTACTCAATCAGTGTGAGTGCGGGTAGTGTGGTGAAGGTACCTAGGCCGGTGTTAACAAGCGAAAAACATTAGAAAAATAATTTTCAAAATCCATAAGCAGATGTGGAAAAAAAATGATTAATTCGTAGACAGTTAAATCTTTACCCAACCAGGTATTTATGGGTAAGTAATGGTATTTATGGGCTGCGTTTGCTTAGAACTAAGTGCCATGCTCAAACATACCAACTCATAGTGTACATAATTTAATTTTGTATTCTGCTTTACGTAAATACATTGGGAACGCTGCATCTTATCGTATTATTCCACTAAAGTTCAAGACACACAATTTCTAATGTATCTTGGACCTTGGACAGTTGAGAAATTGCTTTGGCCGTAATATATAGTTGAAAGGAAAACCGTTTTAATTTGACACGCCAATCTGACGTAAATATACCTTTACGTCATCCTTGTTGAGGCGTCATACTGTATGAAGGACGATATTTTTCCACGGGGATACCATTTTAACTAAACGCTGCCTGGGGCCCTACTATGAAATTACTGGTTCCAAAGCTTGCTACAAAGTACTTAACACGTTGCGGACAATTCTATTCACAATAGTGGTTTTATTAGTACAACGTCGACTAACTTATTATAAAGTGTAAAAAACCCACAACGAATTCTCAGTACAACTTGGTTGACTGTTTTTTTATTGTAAGTTTTGTTAAATCCAAAATAAATATTATTATTCTGGCTCCATTGTACCAAAGTCCTCTAGTCATATCTTAATTCACTTGTGCATCAATTATTTCAAACTCTAGAAAAATGTACTTACCTAACATTAAACCCTTTACTTGCCGTAGTTTCCACCGTATACGGAACGTTAGAACTTGTCCGGTGAGCGCAGCGTAAGTACTATCTTGAGAGTTTCACTTGCCTAGAATTGTTTGCTTTGATTCCACACGGTACTTATACATCTGTGCTTATACGAACTCGGGCGTTTAGTTCTGACGTTAGCACACATATTTGCTGTAGCCTGTATCTGTTGTTACTTGATGTATTATTGCTAAAGTAAACAGTTACATTAAAATAATAGTTTAATGCGAATTGATAAACAGCCTAGTGCCATACACAGAATAATATAATATCACTAAACCTTTTGAAATAGGTAGTTCATTAGGCAAAAACCATATAGGTTTTGGAACGAAGTTCCTTATCGCGCGTTGCGAAAAAGTTGCGTTAGACGGAAAAAATTGTAACGACACTTTTTGTTATATTAATAGTTGTAAGCCGTGCGGCGTGCACGTGAGGGAGAGGGAGAGAATTTAAAATAAATTTAAAATAAAAATAAAAATATTACAATTCCTTCACTAAAAATGAACTTCGTTCCACCCGGGTGTCCCTTGACACCTCCCAAGTATTTTTTTTATATTGTAGTGGTTGGTGTAGCGGTGCGAAGGACCGGCTACAGTGCAAACGTTTCGTTCGATTCTTAGTTGGATATAATATTAAAGAAAATATCTTTTCTAAACTTTCTCGGGTCAAGAATAAGTGAGTAGGGGGACGTTATACTTTTGCTTCGGAAGATTAAGCCACAAGCTTCTGTGTCAAGATTGTGGAGGATGAATAAAATTGGCATCTTGGAAAACTTTAACACCAAACCATCTTTGGGCGAAATTCATATGAAAAGAAGGAAAAGAAATAATATTTTAGCTATTATTTAAATATGTGTCTTTACAATATACGGGTATAATTACAGGTTTTAATGTGTGAAAGATAGGGACGAGTAATGTTTCTTTCAGATGAAGTCTTACAAGAGTCCAATATAAATTTTGAAGTGTTGACTATTTTATTGTGGCCTAGTATGAACAAGATTAAATGTACAACTCCCCAGGATTGCTAAATGTTTAACATGATCCAGCATTCCTTGCGCACTGGGAACTTTGCCGCCGTACAACTATACTTAGTCGGAGTAAAGAACAGGTCGACTTACAATAATGTTGAACTCGAGTTTTGATCTGGGTGTAATACAAGGCTGTTTAATTTAGCAGGATATAGGTTGTACTAATGCACGATTAGTGACGGAATAACTAACACGGTTTTTTTTTTAATTTAAGAAGGACCAATTAAATTTAATGCTAAGTACTTACATAAGGTGATTTTTTGTTTGGAAAAAATATAAAATTTGTGGCTTTATCACGCAATATATAGTTTTAAGCCTATCAACTCTAACTTCTTATCCTTCTGCGTGTTTTCTTCCAAATTTAAATGGCACTAACTTTAAGCCATACCAAACTTAAAAAAATATTCGTTTATCAGATAAAAAATATGCGTTCGTCAAATATAAGACCACCCTTTAAGTGTCTATTTATCGGTTAAAAATACATAATATAAATACGACAATGCTCACAAAATAAATTTATTAAGTAGTCAACACAGAATGCCACTTTTCCTTGCCTTGGATCTGGTCAATATTTTGTGGATTCATTACTTTTTGATTTCATAAATTATGTGCCTTTCTTGAGATCAGAGCAAATTTACTGCTACGTTTACAACTTACTACGTGTAGAATTCGATACTAATCCAGCAGAACCGAACTTTTCCCGGGATAGTATTATCCCGGGAAAATTACGGTTAGTAGCCTATGTGCTATTCCAGCCCATGAACTGTCTTCTTGCTAGGATTCACTCAGATCTGCTAAGCCATTTTACCGTGATTGAGTAACAAACATCCATAACATTATCTAGATTAGTAAGATTGTGTCATTACTCAGAGTTAAGTAGAAATGTAACAGCAAAATTTGGTATATCTACAAAATAAACTACCGATAAGAGGGATATCGCAATGTGAAACAATAAGAGCACACCCATAAAAAACAAATGTGCACATCCAAAGAAATTGAATTTCATTGAAAAGATCCGGACAAGATTTTGGAGAATTCTCCACGGTCGGATTTAGGGGAATACTTAAAGTGGCTTATGGGCCCCGATTGCGAGCGATACGCAAATCCTGCGTGCGCCACTGGAGCGGTATAAAACGGGATCTAACCGATTCCGTGCGGATGGCTCTGGTGGCGCCATGGGTATTTTTTGTGAATGGCGGGTGGCGCCCGAGAGGAGCCAAAATATTTACATGTAAAACACTGATAAAATAGCATTTCTAAAGATTACCCCCTTTATTAAAGTACCTTTATTTGTCCCTCAGATTACGATTTCCGTGTTCGTTTCGGGATATTTCATGAAAAAACACACTTCAGAAGTTGTAAACCTTTTCAACACAAAGATCAATATGATTAATACGGATACCGAATTATTTTTTATGTTAGCTACATAAAAATAATTAAGAAATAATTTTACTAACAATTATTGTTAAAGGTATAGAGTGTTTTTATGTCTAAACTAGCTTCGTCTGCGTGGCATTTAACAATAATAAAAAGAAACGAATTGATGAATCAATCGTGCCAAACATATAGCAAAAGGTTTACAACAACTGATAAAAATAAGTCACTTACCTTCCATTTTCGTATAAATACTTAATTAGTTATAAACACTTTAAATGATTTATTAGACCGCTGACGTTCGCTGTTGAATTGAAACTATAATAAAAACAAGTGGAAACCGACGAAACAGCGATTAGTTATACTACATGGCGGGTGGCGCTCGTGAGGAGCCATCAAAGTTCATGGCGAATGGCGCCACAGAGGTGCCACGAAACATTTGTTCGCCACCAGGTGCTAAAGTCTAGAAAAGCCACCGCCGCACTGAATCGGCTAACGCGTCACTTCAGGCGTAACTGACGTAACTGTAACTAACTGACGTAACGTAGACGTAACTGGCGCGATCGCTACTTGGTTGTCGTAAAACAAACTAGATAGCAGATAGTGGTCACCATAATGATATTATTATAACTCATATGATATAAATAAATAACATATGTTTTGGAACTGTTTATTTGGTGGTGTAAATTAAAACGGCAATAAGTTAAAAATGACCAGTGCCTTAGAATGGGGTCGTGGGATCTACCTCCTAGTGGTCCACCCTGGGCTAACGGCATCTTTGGTTGTCTAACCAATGATGACGGCTAACAGATCCCTCTGCGGTGGTAGGCTTCCTTCGTAAGAGGCCGCCTGGATGCTACCACCCTCCTGCCGGAGTCTAGCGCCAAACAGTTTCTCTGTGTTCCGATGGTGTGGGAGAACCAGTACCTCTGGGTAAGCTCGCTCCATCTTAGGCTTCTTCTTAACCGTATAGTTAAGTATGTAGTCAAGAGCAAGCCCAATTTTTATAAAAGAAAAGAAAAAAAGAATGGACTTGAACCTAAATAACACAAAACGTCGTTGAAATTGGTGCGAGCAACAAAAGGGTATAACCTGATGCACATGCCACAGTGTACAACCAAAAACATTGATAGACCTTTGCAAAGTTACGGCGTGTAGCCTCAAATAGATTCATCGACATACACACTTGGCAAGCGGAAGGTTTTGGGGTAAATCCAATTTTAATTTAAAAATTTGTATTTTTATTAATAAGATGATTAATACAAGTATATTTTGTGACTAATTCATACGAAAAATTTCAAATTACAGTAAACATGAGATAATCGTCTGTTTTATATAATTTGAAAGGCAGCTCAAACTAAGGCTGTATTTCACCAGAAGCGGAGATGGGCGGAGTGAAGAGGTGTGGGCCGTGAATCAACTAATCACAGTGCTCTAATCTGGGGATTTTAAGCGCTATAATTGGTCAATAATAATTGGGTCCAATCCTTTCTTCTCCGCCCAGTACCCTAATTATTATATTATCTGTGCCCTAATTCAGCTAACCAAATCGTATCACAATCGTAATTGAATAGCAGGTTTTTTGACAGTTCTAGTATGGGCTAAATGTCAAAATTGCCCAATTCAATCACGCACGATTGAACAGCAATTGAAATAGCTGACTATGGGCCCAACTCCGCTTCTGTGAGAAGACTTTGCTATGGAACAGTCACTCACTTTGTTTTAATGTTATTCGTCTGTCTTTTACAATATATGTATGTGTTCTTAAACAATTTTCAAATTACCCTTTAAAACTCATTTTAGTATAATGTTACATTCATTCACATTCTAAGACCCTTCCATAAGTCGGGCACCTCCAGATACATTTCGAGAATTATGTAAAGCAATTAAACGAGTTATGACTCCCATTAATTGTATTAAGAATGGCTGACTCACGAAACGCTTTCACTAATCCCAAAATATTCAACATTCAGTCTTAATGAAAAGTTATAAAGTCTAATTTAATTTAATGGGAATTTAAATTACATGGCTAAATTATTTTATTTTCATTTGAATTATTTTTATAATTATTATGTTAAAATAAAGAACTTTTGCGGTAGGCTGTAAGCAAACGGTACTTCCGTGTTATTTTTGATATTATATGTATATTTTGATATGATGGATGTTTAAATCGGTATGTCAATTTTATGAATGTTCTATTAACTGAGATAATATTTCACACGCGTTAATTTGCCTGTTATATTAATACAGTTTGGCGCAAATGTTTTGTATTTCAATAACAAAAATACTTATTATATTTTGAGTTTGAACCCCAATAAATCAGTCAGTGTAATAACTCGGTATTGTAGGGCAAATTTAGCGACGATAGCAAAATCACATAACTTTAATAAGGAATAAGCGTCAGAAAAAAAAGTATTTAATTGTATATTCAGACTAAGTTTTACTGTAGGTAGGTACAGATAGCTTGAATAGATGATTGTTAGTGAAAGAGTTCATATTTCACCAATTCCTGTATCTATATCGTTTACCTCAGTTAAAGATGTCTTCTACTGGGCATAGGCATAGGCCTCTCATAAGGATATCCACTACGATCGGTCCCTCGTCGCTTGCAACCGTTCCCGCGCCCTTCACCAAACCAAATATTCCACCTGGCCACTGATTGTTAAAATAAATATGCTAGGGTACCCCCTCTACATGTAAAGCGAAGTCTTTTTTGTCATCTGTGTATGTTGTTGTATAGATCTTTAAAAGAAATTGTAGGTTCGTTAAAAATGTTCACTTTTGTTAGTGTCCCTCCTCTTCTCCCCACTCCAGCTAAACTGCATGGTGTGTATTCCTGTAAGGCTACTGTTGCATTTCATTTATAAGCCCTAATTGTTTACCTTCTATCGTTTCTTCTTTAGGAATCAGAAGCATACCTATATTGAGTATACCCGGTGGCTCTCTGTAAATAGTAGAAGCGTCTTGAATTTACTAAATAGGTAGTATACATTTGCACAAATGTGCTTTTGCCCTGCATTTCTTAAAATGTAATTGTTCAAATTTATGTAACTCATGCCAAGAAAATGTATTTGTCAAGGTTTGTGTTGATTTCCAATAATCCCTAATACGTACAAAAGCAAAAATCGTGCGTTCAGTCACGTACCGGTCCGTTCTTCGTCTGAACAAAGCACCTGTTACACTTTGGAACCATTGTTGTGGCTCTTACAGACATTAAATTGCTCTTTCATACGGTTACTCCGTTTCATTTATAATGGTACTCGTTATTGTCGTGCGAATCTAAACCTATTTTATATATGATTTTGTTCGTTACATAATATTATTTTTAATATGCTATGAATGTATTAGTCTTGTAGTAAAATACATTTCATTTGGAAGTCACCTATTGAAAGGACGATTAGACTTCGCATATTAATTTGCTCGGATTGGCTTTGAGACAATCATAGGTTTATACAAATAAAAAAGGCTTATGAAATTTTATCACTTTTGTTAGCCTCTTAAGTAGGCAAGTTAGTTGAGCAATACGAAAAATGTTCAATGGAAGCTTATATGTTTTGTTTAAAAATACCTCAAAACCCTACTTACCCAGACTCTATGTTTACGAAACAGGGAGCGAAAAGAAACAGTTATAATAAAATAATATAAATTGAGCCTTTCAAACATCGTGATTTTTTATAAGAATCTCGATCAAGTAATGACTATAAAGAGGGCAAATAGCCTGCAATGTCATTATTTAAAATTTCATAAAGATAAAGTGCTTTTATAAAATTATTCTCCCAAAGAAGCATCATGTAGATTTAATATCCGTTGTAAATAACATAATTAATTCTATTGGAACACCAAAGGAACTCTCAGTTCACTCTAAATTAGGAAGTCTTTTAACAAATGGCTTACGAAAATAACATCAATAAATTAACCTGCTCTATATTTCTGCTGCAAATTCTGCTAAAAACCCCGAGTACGATAGAAAATCGAGTAATAATAGGTATTTAAATTGATTTTAATTTATTGAGCGAGGACGTTTTACTTTAAAGTTACGGCCTATTTTCATCCCCCTGCAGGGCAAAGGCCTCCATCATTGAATTCAAGTTACCATAGCAATAATGGGTACAGGCATAATCATCACGCTTGCCAAATGCGGGACGGTGATCACAAACCCGAGCAATTTTCAAAACTTCGAAACTTTTTGTTACCCGACCCGGGGATCATACCCTATCTTGGACCGAGGCGTTACTTTAACTTTAATTGTTATTATTAGCCTGAAGACATTAACTTGAACTCTGTCAAATCAAAAAATACTAAAACGTCGCTAATTAGTTGACAACAAGAGTTTCAAAGGTACTTTCGATTGATGGTAAGATAAAAAGAGAATGTATGATAGATAAATTTTGATGTCTCCATTTTTATTTAATTATTATTTATAAACCCGTACCAAATTAAAACCTTCTGAGTAGTTATGGACATGGCACATTTTGTTTTACTACGGAACCCTAAAAATGTTTGGAACTGTCTTTAAAATATACAAAAGCCATCTCAATACTGATTTATTTTGCATATTTACCCATCTGTGATTTTTTTAAGCAGAGAGAAGAGAGAAGTGCCGGCACGTGTCCGACTTTTCTTTCGTAAATTTACATTTATATTAGCCGAGTTTACTCGGTGATGCGGTGCATACGGAACTAAGGTAAATACACACTGTGTTACTTAAATTTTCAAATACTATTAGCATATTAAATACTACTAATACATAATATTTTTACTAACATTATGAATGTGAATGTTTGTTTGTTACTCAATCACGCCAAAGCTGCTGAAAAGATTGAATGAAATTTGGCAGAGAGATACTTAGTCAGTATTTGGTCAGGAATAGCTATTGAAATCTCGGAAAAATGTTCGGTTGCCTTGGGATCACTATGTTTGTTTTTCAATATTAAGAGGGATCTTTATCCACAAAAGTAGTCGTGGACAACGCCTAGTTATACATAGATACTTTTCTAAAAACCTTGAATTAACAAAAATAAAATATGATTCAAACCCATGCCCTCACATTTTGTCTTATTATAATTGTCACAATATAATAAACGTTTTGAACAACATTGTCCAATAGTTATGATAATGTTTCAATATTTTTCTGAAAAATGTTTTATTTTAAAGCGTTATATTTCAAATTTCTATGAAACCGTTTTGTTTGACAAATTGGGTCATTTGAATTGGTATATGGAAATAAAGAAAGATCTATTATCAATAAAAAATCTCTCTACTAGTAAATGACATCTCGTTTTTCATTATTTTTTTTGTTCTTTTGTTTACATTTAGGTAATGAATGAAATAATATATACAGTGAGTGATATAACCTTAACTTTTTAACATCGTATCTGTGACATCGTGTTCTTAACAAGTAAAAACACTGGCACGTTTTAATGCACCAACAGCTAAGCAAAAAATATAATTAAGAGCTACTTTAGAATAAAAACGTCTAATATAAATAGTCTTTTTTGGAGGCCAACTGTATGTGGTTTAAACCTTAAACTAGACGTTGGTATTTTCTACATCTTGCACTCTAATCGGAATAAGCACGTGACGCAGAAGTGTTTACCTACTTGGTGGAATTTAGATTTTTAGTGCGCTGACTAGAATTTAAAATTCCAAACCGTCCTGATTAATTATTTAAGCCAGCTTTGATATGTTGCCAAAAATCTTCTTGAAGTATATTTGATTACTTTTTAAGAACGTTTATCGCCTTTGCCGCCACTGTCACTCGTGGTCTTATTTATGTATCGCGATAATCGCAAAAGTACCTCTGTCAGTAGGTATATCTGTATGTTTCTTTGTGACGCTAAAGGCGACAGCGTTGATATACAATGACTTAAAATGAAACTCTTGGGAAGATATAAGTTTTTATCCTTCAAATCATGCCATATGGTTGAACAAACTTATTATGGGAATTAATAAATTAAGGCATTTGGTAAAGGTAGGTATAGATAGCGTTTACAAAAAATACTTGATCTTTAGAAAGCGCGATATTACAGGACTGCGATATAGGTACCTATTTAAAAATATACAAATAAAAATGAATTACCGAAATGTAGGTAAAGTACGCGCCTAAGTTCCCATCGACTGCGCCTAATTGGATAATTCCTTTTTTCTAATGTTTGTGGTAAGGGTATGGTTCGTATGGAAGAAATTTTTGATAATTGGATGAAATAAAACTGTTTTAGAAATATCTACGTGAAAATTGTATAAAAAATTGTTTTTGAATTGCTGGCATTATCATCGTTGGTGATCATCATGATGAATAATGCCGCGCAAATCCAGGAGGAACAGCCTAGTGTAAAGAAGCGTTAAACTCCTTCTGTGACCTCATCTGCGTGCAATTCGAAATATAATAATTATTAATTCTTCTTCCTTATCTTCTACCCAAACATTTTTAATATTTTCAGTGCTGATTTTATTAATGATTTGGTGGCTTTTCCTAAGACTGTCATAAGAGGCGACTAAAAAAATACTGTCAGAAAAAGACGGGCCTAACGGTCTTCTCTTCACCATTACCCAAACTGCCATCGCCAACTCGCCTGTCAAGCTAGGCGAATATGGCAGAATCCTCATTTTGTAGAGACCTGTGTCCAGCAGTGGACTTAAAGACTTAAATAGGCTGATGATTATGTTTTTCTTAACTTTTTAAGCCTTTGGACATAACAATAGTATAGTCTATTGTGTCGATTCATGATCGAATCTCTGTACCAACAAAGCATTGGCGTCAAAATGTATGTCACAACTAGCTTATGAATTATGAACCCAGCATGTTTTGTATGCACGGTGTACACTAGAACTTCTGATTCAGGCAAAACCTATCTTGTTGCAGATACTGAAGTTCCCCTTGAATACTAAATAAATCGGTTACTATAGTAACGGAGGGTCAATCCTTGTTTGCATTATTCATTATCTTCATAACTTTTGAATAAAAAGGAAAAATCGCAAGTTCTAGAAAGATACATACAATCGACCACAAAGGACATACCTTAGACTTAAATTCTTAGGTACGGTTAGGAAACCACTGTGCATATAGTACCATGTCAAATAAAACAATTTGTCCTTTCCTTAAGGCATTTCTTGCAAATTAAAATTACGTTACGTTGACACGGTACTGAAGTATGCAGCGACTTACATTGCTGACTGTGTACATTGCTGTGTTCAAAAATTAATTATGTGTATTGTCAATTACTTTATTTACATAAAAGCTCAATTTCATCTTAGGCCTGAGGATCACTAAATGATCATACATCATGGCAAGCAAATGTCACAAATGACTCATCAGTTTTATAATCCGCTCAAATTAAAACGACTAGGATATATTTGGCACCGACTCCAACTGAAAACTTATTTCACGCTTTTCGTTGGTTGATTATTTTTTTGGTAAATTGTTGATCTATCGCAGCATTTATAAACCTAATATTTGAATTTGTTTAATAATTTATTATTAAAGCAATGAAACTACGAGTAGTTACTTTAGGCATAACGTTACAAAAGTGCTCAATACCTGTTAAAGAAATGAAAAAACAATCTTTATTTTTCTTAACACTACGCGTAATCAATTCAATGTTTAAATCACTCCTTCAAAGATTCCGAAACATCAATGGGAGTGACACAAAAGTCCATTATCCGATCCTCCCTCTGACTTCGAGTGTTTGGCCAACACCCGAAGCATCGGTCCGGACATAATAAAACAGGAAGAAGTAGGTCACATACTACGATTACACGTGTTTTCTAAAATATGTTATGAACTAGGTAATCTACAAATAAATTTATATGATGTAAATACTTCTTTGATGATTCTACGATGCAACTTTTACGAGCATAATATAATTGGACAAATTAAATGGAACCATTTAAATGGTTCACTAAAGATTTCAAAGGAAATAATTATGAGTTTTTGAAACTATTGTGGGACAAAAGTAGC
Source organism: Anania crocealis (assembly GCA_949315895.1). Lineage (NCBI taxonomy): Eukaryota > Metazoa > Arthropoda > Insecta > Lepidoptera > Crambidae > Anania > Anania crocealis. Next base: position 6,542,628 of record OX438863.1, read on the forward strand.
CTAACGAATATGACGTGTATTTTTTCTATTTATATTTGATGGTTTTGAGAATAGTCATTTCGTAGAACAGGTCATACAAACACGTACAAACACTATGACACAAGTTTTTAATAAAAAGTATTTTAGACTTGGTGTATATCACATAGATGAATTTATCTTACAAAAAAAGGTAAGTGTCGTAGTGTATAAGGCTACAAATATCAGAACGGGAAGTTGCAATTAGGCATTGTCTGTTTTCAGTAAAAAAACACTTCGAATACTTACCTAGTATTGTTTTATAATAAATATACTCTTCACCCGCGGCTCTGCCCGCGTGAACTCCAAGTCATATCGCGCAGTCGGAAACCTGAGCCTAGCGGTGGGATATAGAAAGATAGATTATGTATGCTAATTACATTCGCGTCTGTAAAACCACGTAAATACACAATATACAAAATATCAACCTTGGTTAAGCCGTTTAGTAGTTGACATACTAACAACAGGGCCACCTACAGGGTCCTGCAGCCTATGTTTATCAGGGATATTATCGGTTTTTAATGGTAAAAAAATTTTTCAAGCCGGTCCAATAGTTGCGGAGCCTATTCAATACAAACAAACAATCAAATCTTACCTCTTTATAATATTAGTATTGATATAATGCGGATAAGAGATCTTACCCAACCAACTTGCACTGTGCGCAGCATCAGCTCAGTGTAATACATTCTAAAAGTAACAGTGAAACCTTTTCAAGTATTCTCGACCTTTCTCTTATTGGATTGTTTCATGGTTATGACCGAAAGAAGGCAAAGAAAGTGGGATATTAAATATTTCACATTAATATTAATTTTATCGCCAAATTTAATTTTGTTAGTATTGCATATTGACTCATACTATTTAAAACTGGAATTTATAATAAGGTTTTTTAAGTCATTGTTAAATTCAGTTTTCGTGAAACCAAGATTTGCACTCGCCTAATCTAACCTATGATATGAAGTTATGGTGACTGAAGAGCCGCTCGTTTAAAATAAAAAAGATAATGACAAGATTAAAAGATACAACAAAGAGCTACGAAATGAAAAATAGCTGAAATGTATGCTACATTTCAATATTTCCTTAGAATTGACAAAAAAATTAAATTAAATAACAGTTTTTGCTAACAATCCCATTGTGCTAATATAAAAATAGCAGTATTAAAATTCAGTAATAGCAGTTTTTTAATTAACATGTATTTTATACATTTTGAAATAGAATTCCGTAAACACTTACCCTAAACTTTTCTTCTGCCTCGGGTCAATAGAAGGAATGACACGTTCAATATAGAGTACCATTTGACAGCTTTTTATTTGGTAGCCATGGGGTGGTCGATCAGCGATATGGCGACCATTTGGATCAGCGGTAGTTAACGCTGCTTCTGATCCATGGGTCGCGGGTTCGATCCCCGCACAGTACAAATGTTTGTGTGCATGAACATGTTTGTTTGTACTGGTCTGTGTGTTTTCTATGTATTATAAGAATGTATTTACAAAAAAAAAAAAGTATATAAGTAAATTTATCGGTTGTCTAGTACCCCATACGACAGGGTACTTAATAGTACCTTAATTTGGGACTAGATGGCTCAGTGTGGCCCGGTGAGGCATGTCTTAAATATTTATATTTATATTTATAAAGAGAGTACTTATCGTGCGTTCATTGGTGTTACAGCTGCTGTGACCAAAGCTGTTATGACGTTTGATCTAAGAAAATAAAGGTACTGAATAAAAATAGTTATAGTGTTCTTACTAGAGTTTACCTAAAAGAACAGCTATCAGAATTTGTATGTGCGTCTGTATCTTTGTACATGCATCACGCAACGATTTAAGAAGGACAGTTTTCACACTTTTCACTGATAATGTATAAGGTAAAAGAGAGTTCCTTTTATAATTCTAAAGAGCACATAGATAATATCGCGGCAACGCTAGCTCTATGCATATTATGAATTCGATAGTAATATTAATTATATTTTGTTTTTTATTATAAAGTTTTATGAAAAACTTACCAACTAAAATATCCTATTATTGAGTCTGTGCCAAGCAAACATTCAAATATAACACAATAAAAACCGGTATTTTGTTGTCTAAACAGTTTTCATGCATTAACCAGTAATCACGACTATCAAACTTAACATTAAAATAAAAAAAAGCTTATCCCTGCCAGCCAGGTCTTCCGGTACAATATCCTAATTGTATTACTGTAATATCCAATTAAAATTAAGTGTTATAATTATATTTACTTTTAGTAAACCAAATTATTACGCTCGGATCCAGTTGGTTTCATTTTCCAAGCAACGGAAACCTTTTTGAACGTGACAGTTGCGGTTTCGGATTTAACGAAGCGCGGCCTCTGCAGGTATTCGCTAACTGTTTAGCCGATATTCAAATTTAATTTTCGCTCCTGCTTTTAAGTAAATACAAATGTATATTTTATACTAGCTGTTGCCCGCGACTTCGTCCGCTTCAATTTCTGTTATTATGATCGCGATTATTTTTGCAACAATTTTTCACTGATTCTTCGCTCCTATTGGTCGCAGCGTGATGTTAGCCTAAAGCCTACCTTGATAAATGGACTATCCAACACAAAAACATTTTTTCGTTTCGAACCAGTACTTCCTGAGATTAGCGCGTTCAAACAAACAAACAAACTCTTCAGCTTTATAATATTAGTATAGATTGTGTGATGCTAGCACATAAAAAAAATGGTCAACCCATTCTCTTGCTATGAGTGTCGTAAGAAGCGATTATAGGAGTACCGCAAGAAGAAGACGTATATATACGATAGCATCGAATTGTCTCTTTTATTGGTCAAACTGCGAGCGCCAACCCGCTTGCCAAGCGTGGCCATTATGGCAGCTGGTGATGATGGCCTTTGATTATGATTTTCTCTGCTTTCACTTTTCAGTAAAATCAGTAAATGAGTTTATGTTTTTGCAAATAGGCCTCAGGATGCGCACATCATAGCGTGGTTCTGTAGATACTACCTACTTATGTAGGTACTATGGATGGTATGTTACAGAGATTCGACTCCGATCCCGAAGAGTGGTAACTTCCGATTGATAATAAACCGCAATTTACTATCAATTACTATCATATATATTTTAACATTTTTTTTTTTTAATAGTAGCGGCGTATATTCTATTCGCTACTGATTTATTTATTTATTTTATTTTCATTTTTTAGGATAGCTTACAGCTTTCACATTTTTACATATTTAAGAAAGTAATAACTACAAGCTAATAACAAGCTACCACATATAGGTTACAAAAAGTGCGACAACAGTGTTGGTCAGATAAGTATTAACTACATAAATACACTTAAAAAGGAAAACAATAAAATTGAAAAAACAAAAAAAAAACAATTGAAAAAACAAATGGGCTAAAGTGCCACGGAGTCAGCCGACCTCAAAACTGCCATTTTGATGCTATCAATACTACCACAAAATAAGTCAACATTAACACCAATATTATTGAATGCTTCACACGCTCTAACTAGAAAGCTATTTCGCCTATAGTTAGTATGACAGAAAGGAATACTAAAAGGTCTATAAACATTATTACGAAGTGCACGCGAGGGTAATCTAAACGCGATCCTATTAAGCAAATCGGGACAGTCAATTACACCTCTTACCAACTTTAAGAGAAATACAATATCAGAGATATTACGCCTCAAACAAAGTGGCAAAAGATGAAACTTAGAGCAACGCTCTTCATATGATAATTTAGGGATACGAAATTTGAAATTTAAAAATCTAGTGAATTTTCTTTGTATCTTTTCGATTGAGGTACTATAAACATCATAACGCGGGTTCCAAATCACACTAGCGTATTCAAGGTGGCTGCGAACATAGGCACAGTAAATTATTTTAATTGTCTTCATATTTTTAAATGGCTTAGACATACGAATGACAAAACCAAGGGCTCTAGATGCTATATTTGTCATATTGGTTATGTGTTTATCAAATAGAAGTTTACTATCTAGATTCACTCCCAAATCCCTCGCCACGCTTTGAGAGGTTAATTTATGATTCTTAATAGTGTAATTATAAGAAAATGGATGTTTTTTTTCGAGTAAAACTCATGGAGAAACATTTAGATACATTAAGGTCAAGTTGATTAATGCGACAGTAGGCATCCAATTTTGATATGTCAGCTTGAAGTTGTATTGCATCATTAAGATTATTAACGACTCGAAAAATTTTCATGTCGTCTGCAAAGAGTAGAAAGCGAGAGTGAGGGAAGCATTGGTTGATATTATTGATAAAGATTGTAAATAATAAAGGTCCGAGCAGTGATCCCTGAGGCACTCCTGAGGGAATCTTGATCCAAAAGGAAAAGTAACCTTTTAAAGCGACCGCTTGAGATCTATTTTGAATGTACGAGGAGAACCATCTGAACAGATCACCCCTGATGCCAATACTATGAAGTTTTTGCAGTAAAATATTGTGGTCGATACGATCGAATGCTTTTGCATAGTCAGTATATATGACATCCACTTGATTACCATGATCCATCTGATCAGTAAGGAAATCAATAAAAGTTGCTAGGTTAGTGACAGTTGAACGATTCTTTAAAAACCCATGTTGGTAGGGTGAAAAGCAAAGTATGTAAAAGATATAAATAAGTAGCATGGCTTTTCTTTTTTTATCCTAGGACTGGCAATTAAAGCTCATTTCATACATCAAAAACAATAAATATTTATTAGATTACTTTGTCTTCAGGCTTTTACAAGAGCCGCCTGTTTTAGAGAAATTCTAATGCCATAAAATCCCCTTAAGTCTCGGTTCTTTCAAATTATACCTTGACCTCGTCATATATTTTTGTCAACAAAATCATACGAGTAACTATACACGAAGTTGATTTAAGTTTTCGAGCAACTGAAACCTTTTCGAACGTGACAGTTGTGGTGTAGGATTTAACGAAGCGACCTCCACAGTTATTTGCAAACGCGGTTGCGACTGTTTTAGCCGATATCCGAATTGTATTTTCCCTAAACTAGTAGATTACTTCATAGTAGGTACATATTCTTTAACACTAATCTACCCTATTGACCATTAATTTTATTAACAAGTTGTGACGTTCGCAAAACCTAGTCAAACCATTTGGGTGCGGTAAGCAGAAATCGTCTAGAGAAAGATCTTAGTGACGTGCTCTATACATCAATTGATTAGTGATGGGAAGTGTACATTCAAACATTCAGTTTCGTTTCGCTAACAAATACGCTAGCATGATGTCCCTAACAGCCAATGTAGAAAAGTGTTTTTTTGCATTGGATGCCATGCGACCGCAGTTGCGGGATGTTGCTTGTTATTGTATGAAACAACACTACGTGACAATATTTTACCTAACTCCCGTAAAATTTTCAAGCAGTTTAATAGAGGCAGAATTGTGTCTACTACCTTTTATGCGGCGTTAAGACCGTTGGAGGCGAGACAATGGGACGTCTTATCATTTTCAAGATAATATCGAGCCGTTGCCAGTCCTGTACTGTCGCCATTATAATGAATATAATATTACGACAAAATAAATGCCGTCGACTCAATTCTGAGGGAGTCAACATAGAATAAATGAGGTTGCTTAGAAAATACAATGTCGGTTTTTCGACAATACTATAATGTAAATAATTTTAAATGTATACCTAGCTATTATAAAAAGTTTGATTATAGTGAAATTGCCATTGACGTCTTCCAGCAAATCATTCATAATCTTACTTCCTTAATAAAAACTTGTTATTTAGAATGCGAAATTAATTATGTCTGTCTGTCTGTTAAGCTTCCACGCCTAAACTACTGAAACAATTTTAATGATATTTGGTGAAAAGATTGAGGAAGGGCATAGGCTAGCCCTTACAAAAATATCACTTCGATCTGTCAAGTTTAAAAGCCGTTAATGTCACTTGTTATACCTACCGTAATGCAAATTCAAGTGTACATATAATATGACTTACAGATAAATGTAACAAAGGTAAAAGAGCACCTAAATGTACAGTAGGTACTCATTTGGTAACGACCACGTCTTGCCGCCGCGCGTTTTTTTTTTAAATGCCAAAGACAGAATTTATCCTACTAGAGAATATTATGATGTACATTCAAACATTAATAAACTTCTGAAAGACAGGGTTGACACTAAAGGTTTTGCAGTCGAAAAATAAATAGGACGTAGATTAAGCGAGAACTAATGTAACTAAATGGGTAGCTCTCAGGCTTTTGTATTATTTTAGGCCCTAACAACGGGTTAGATAGGGAGGGCAGTGATTCTGACAGAGCACATAAATGAAATTTTAAATTGATAAAACGGGTTCAACACTTAACCCACTTTTCCTGCGGTTGAAATAATGCTTGAAAATTTAATTATAATTAGGTACATTGTAGGTAAACTCTAACGCGATTTCTTCAGTGTACTTGTTTTTGCAGGTAAAACTAGGAAAAAAACATTAACAGAAACTGAACAAATTCATCGATAATATCTGTATCAAATTGTGTCGATATGTGTATCTTTATGAATTTAGTGTCAGTTAATGAACTCATTTAAGTCAGTTGGTTTATTGGTCCAACCAGTATACATACACTAAGTCCACTAACCCCTAAGTTTTGTTTTTAATTGCTTTTATAACTATTGTAAAGTTAAAAACGTTCTTTTTTTACAGCATAAATAATAACCGCAATCAAACTTCTGACAGCATAAATCCACTGAATTATTCGCTGCAATAAACTCGACAACTGTCTGCAAAATTGTCCACAGTTGCAAACTGCTACATTGTCAATGGATAATGACGAAATAGTTCCTCCGCTGTGTGAATTTTCTGCATGCACTGTCTTTATGTAGGACAATTTAAGGGACGATTTCAACAAGCGCAGCTTACAGCAGGCATATGAAGTACTTCAACGTTATCTAGTTAAACATGTCTGTAAACGTAGCGTCATTCAGTGCGTTGCGATGCGTTTTATTTTAGATATAGTAGTAACGGCCTCTGTAATCTCACTGCAGGGCAAAGACCTCAATCATTTAATCCCTTAATTCGACGCCGTGCAGTATGCTTCCCATTTAATGAAAAAATATATATGTGAAAAATTACACTGTATATCTTGAATTTGAGGTGTGTTAGTGCATCCTAAACTATCTAACTATGCTGCAAAAAAATAACAACGCACACACATTCACGGGACACAAGCAATCAATCGTGAGATGACGGGGAGGAAGAACGTGCAGCACAGGCTCTCGGTAAGTTGCATCTTAATCATTTTTTTACTGCTCATTTACTTGTAATATCATTGAAAGCTACAGACGACATGCTAAGACAGCTACTGATAATATTTTGACTTTCTTATTCAGTTTTGATTAGTAATCCTTACACCCTATACTTGCATGTACAGTGTACTTCCCGTCATCGAATAACCAGTAAAATAACTCCTAAATACTATGTCCAGTATTCTTCCCCTTGTCAAAGTAGTAGAAAACGAAATACAAAATTGTATGTCTAGTACTTGTACTATTTTCGTTTCAAATAATAATTAGAACGTTAACTTTTGTTATATTTCGTAATTCTATTTTAGGGATTAACAGATTAAATGGTTTATGCCTTATTTTAACTTGGTTTTTCAGAGCCTCAAAGTTTAGTGCCGCCTAAAAATGCTCCTTGTGATATAAATATTGGGTCTCCACTGAAGAATGAAGAGAAAATTGCTTTTAAAAGAACTGAAGAGTTAACCTCTTCGCCATGCCTTTCCATTGATTCCTACAGACCTCTGTTGTCCCTATTACTGACAATGTGCTTTTCACCGACTGGTGAAGTAAATTATATTATTTGACCATGCTTGGCATAATTTTTGTAGATTCCATCAAATTCTTTATCTATTGCTAGTCCAATGAGAACTATGGCATCAAAAACAATCACAGCGTAAAAAGAAAATATCGAATACCCGGGCAAAAAAGAGCAAAATAACTAAATCACTGTAGTATTTTGGAATCGGTTCTTCTCTCTAGATTTAATCGTTGTTAATAGGAGGGCAAAAGTATACAGAACTCTTCATGAGTTGAACGACTTTTTTATGATTATCTTCATCATAGGTATAGTGAAAAGCCTTCCTATCTAAACTTTTGGTCTAACTAACTAAAGAATTCAGAAATACTCATGTGATTAAGTTACTGATGTCTTGCTCTCAATTCGGATGGGGACAGATATTGCAAGATATATCCATTCAATGAAAAAATAAATAAAACAGCCTCACAACGGAAGAAAAGACTACCTATAGCATTGATGAAATGACAATACCGCACAGCACAACACCATGAAACCTAAATAAGGGGATTCAGGTTCGTATTGCGAACAAAAAAACATAGACGATTCCATATGCAACAGGCATATGGAATCGTCTATGTTTTTTTATAGTAGGTATGGATGTTGGCGATGACATTTTCCAATATAAAGATTATAGTGAGGAAGAAGAGCATTATGACTCTAGGTGCTAAATTGGTTCTAGCTATTTGAAGACAATTCAGACTCCAGGGTGTGATGTTTATTTCGGTAACCTTTTCACAATGCTCAACTTGATCGTAAACCATTGCAACTTATACGAATTTACCAAAATAAAATTGATGTCTTCCTACCGAATACATAATTATTTTATTCTTTCTATTCGACAGTGGGAAGTATACTGCACATGGTTGGAGTGCATTAATTTCTTACGAACTCGATAATGTCCAGTACAATGGACATACATTTTTCAGAAAAGTGAAATAGGTATATTTTTATTGGAATTTTTATAGGGATCCCTATAAGCTAGTAATCGAAATCTGTAACTATTTTACAAATATTACAATGTAAATATTCCATCGAATTAAGGGTTAAGTCACCACAGCAATGATGGGTACAGGCATAATCGCACACTTGCCAAATGCGGGTTGTAAGCAATGTTCGACAATTCTAAACTCTTGTAGTCCGGGGATTCAATCCGAGACTTTAAGATCTTGGCCCGGAACCACTAGACCATATCTCATTTTAAAAGAGAAGCAATAAATACAATTAAACAGCTTGTACCTGAAGTAAAGATTGTAACCGTACCTTACTAAGGTACCACCACCGCCATATTATCCTGCGGATGCAAGCCTGCAACGACTTCCCGGCAAAACTTCCTCTCGTGTTATCTCCTCTGAAGATTCTAGATAAGTACTTCGGACTCGCTTAGAAGTTGTTTGCAGGTGTATGACATGAATGCCAAGATACTGGATACATATTGAATATTTCCTTTATTATGGTAAAAGAGAAGGGGCAATAATTCTTAAAAAATAAAATAATCAAAAACCTTTTTTTGTGTTCATGAAAATTGTTATTATTTAAAGACTCAATTCGCAATAACTTACATTTAAATAAATCGAAAAAGCCGGCAAGTGCCACTTCGTAACACCACATAATAGTTACTGAAAGAATTACCTGGCTTTTGTAAGATTTAATCATTACTTTTAATTTTTTCAAAGGGGCCTTTTTTCAATTAGGAAATTACCTACAGGAAATTATAAACTGGCAAGTTTCTTCATCGGCTCACACACGCCTCTCCAAAAGGATTTAGGTTTAATCACCACGCTTGGCAGGTAGGTGGACCTCGGCAATCACAGTTTGTCCAGCCTTGAACAAACAGAGAAGATGCTGCTGCCCGTCTCCTTTGCAAATACTCCGTTATTCTCCTCATACAACACAATGGCATAGGCCTCTGTAAGCCACAGTAAAAATCAGTAAAATCAGTTTTATTTCTGCAAATAGGCCCCTGGAGACGCTTTTACACGTCCCAATATTTAAACCTACCTACCACAGCTTCGGGACAAATGTGGGCTAGTGCCGAGAAGAAGCAGCGCAAGAAACTCAGTCATTATTGTCATCCTCTTATTAAATAAATATGTTTACTTAAGATTTATGCCGCTAGATTTATGCTTACTAGATGGGTTTGCGACGGTAGATTTGCCAATATTAAATAAAAGGCGCTGCTGCCCTGATCGTCAAATAAAACTTAAAAATTCCCGACAACTTTGCAGTCTGGAGTACGCAATATTCCCAGCATTTACAATGCCTGCGACAAAAGTCCTTAACTAATGCTATTATCTCGGCTCTTCTTCAGCCTTAAAGACTTGTTTGTCGTTCTTTAGTAATCCAGAAAAAGATTTAACAAAAACATAAGAGGTAGATTAATATAGTGGTTGGATACTTAGCATCTTTACTTGAGCAATTACTTTTTAATTAAAAAAAAAAAGCGGCCTATAATTCACCTACTGTAAGTTACAGACCTCAATCATTGAATTCAAGTTACCACAGCTATCATAGCATAATCATCATCATAATGATGGGTACAGGAAATTTACCACGCTTGTCAAGTTCGGGTTGGCAATCGCAATGTTCGATAATTCGAAGCTCATATTGCCCGGCTTGGGGATTGAACCTATGACCCCGCGATCTTGGCCCAGTACTTAAACTACAAGACTAACGAGACGTTATTTATTGAATAAGTTACTTTATATTATATAGGAACCCAGGCGATAGCATTTAATAATGTAATACAAAGTTTAAAATAATATAATTTAGATCAAATTAATAAATCAAATAACTCTAGTGATAGTGACCATAAATAATAAATAAAATAAATAAATATTTAAGACATGCCTCACTGGGCCACACAGAGCCATCTAGTCCCAAATTAAGCTACTATTAAGTACCCTGTCGTATGGGGTACTAGACAACCGATACTTTTTTTTATAAATACATACTTATAATACATAGAAAACACCCAGACCAGTACAAACAGAAACGTTCATGCACACAAATACCAATACAAGGTGATCGAACCCGCGACCCATAGCTCAGAAGCAGCGTTTACCATGAAAGTTTAAATCAGAATACATATCATGTATCCCAAAGTAGCGTTTAAAAAACGAGTTTTAAGGCTCGCACTAGTTTAAAACCCTGTATTATGAATGGATAATGGTATTGTTGTATAAAACATACACCACTTATACAACATTGCAAATCTTTTACCTTGGCCCGTGTAAGTGGCCAATTATACCTCAACTTACGCAAAAATAAAACTTATCTGGACTGAAATTTAAAAGTGTAGCAATTTTCGCAGAGCGTCCCTTCATTAGCGGCGTTTGTCTGCTTTTTAATGGAAGTGTAACTGCATTTTCAAGAGTTTTTTCATGTTGATGTATAACTTTTGACCTGGTAGACCGATTTCGATGTTTTTTTTTGTTTATATAGCGCAAACTTGTACCCTTGTGTGTAAGTATTTAAAAAAACAATGGTCACAAAAAACTAAACCGGCAAAGTACGTGAAAGAAGCCAACAATTTTAAGGCAGTGTTTTACGAATTCTGAAAGATGAATCATCCTTTTTACGATAACAAATCGCGTTCTCGACATAATTTTTGTCTAATTTCACCCTTTTCTTATAGGCTTAGCAAATATGTTTTATATTAAGTATCTGGCTGTTTACCTTTTAGAGCAAAGAAAACACCATTCCTCGAATAAAAACTACAACTTTATATATGGAACTTAAACTCATATATCGGCACCTGCTCTGATCTACTAAGACATTTATGAGCAGAACTGCAGCAGTTGCTCGGTAGGTGGAAGATTTTGGGTTCGAGCCCTACCTAAGGCAGTTGAAGTTTTTTTTAAAGTATACTAGCAATTAATCGTTTAAAAACAGTCTTAAAAAATTTAACATTGGTCAGATCACACGAAACAAAAAGCTCTAGGGCCAGAAAGACTAGTAAATCAAAGGTTTGAGAAAATGTATACAGAAAATCCGACGAAAGGTTTAAGTTATTACTTTTCGATATCATGGTTTTCCAGTATCTAAGTATAGTAACATAGATATTATTTAGTATTACAATCGTTAGTACTCGAAAAAACATCTTGTTTCATAAATTCAAAAACGCATCAACAATCAGCAACTGTAGAGTCATTATTTTAAGCACCAAGGCGGATTTACTATAAAGCGTTGCTGTAAAATAAACGTTACCTCGTTTATACTAAAAGAGAAGCACTTTTCAACTCTCTGTGCAGAACAAGTAATGTTCATTAGCAGTATTCTTCTCACTCGTTGTACCTCTTGCGATCAAACATGAGCGATGTATTTAATCTACAATAATATAATTAAAGAGGAAAGATTTCATTGTTTTTTTGTATTGAGTAGGCTCCGAAACTGCTATACCGATTTGAAAAGTTATTTTACTGTTAGAAGCCAGCATTATCCCTGATAAACATAGGCTAATTTCTACCGCGGGATCCGGTAGGTGGCGCTGCTGTCTGTGCTGCTGGTTGAAATTTAGTATATGTATTAATCTATACTTCTATATGCCACTGCTAGGCACAGCTTTCCAACCGCGCGATATGACGTGGAGTTCACGCGGGCTGAACCACGACTGCCACGAGTGAAGAGCTAGTACAACAAAATACATAGTAAGACCGAGTATGGGCTGTGCTGGCAAATAGAATAGCACCACCCTTCTCATCGTTAAAGTGTCGTAAAAGGCGATTAACAGAGACCAGAAGGAGATGGACAGCAACATGGCAACATCTTCTCTGGCAAAACTGCGATTCCCAAGGCTAAATAGCCTAAAAATGCTCTGCGGTAGAGTGGCGTACGCATCGTTTTTAAGGTGTCACTAGATCCAAAGTCCTCTGTTCGGTTCCCGGACGGAAGGACGAAATTCATTTCCTTTAATATCGCCTTGGGTCTGAGTGTTTGAAGTAGTTTTAGTCGTTCTGATTTCTTCAAGTTAACTTAAATATTACAGTTACTTACTTTGCCATCAGATCCGATTTTTGTATGTGATGTTTGTAGCTCTGAAATTCAACCATTTTAAATCAAGATGATAAATTACAACATTCGAGTGGAATTATATAACCGCATCTGATTCTAAGCCTTGTTCGTTTAGAAATGCCATTTCTGTAAGTAGTTAATGCCGCAATATTAATCGTTGGCAGGACCTGAAGTAAATAGGTCATAACATTGTCTCTCAGTTACAACTAGGTTAACACGCAGTTCCGTCTGTTTAAACTTCAAACTAAAAATTCTTGACTAACACACCGTTTAAACTTTAAAGGGTGTGTTAATCAAGAATTTTTAGATTACAGCCGTGGTAAAGCCCAACTCGCATTTAGCAAGCGTGGTGATTATGCCAGTAGGTACCTATCATTGCTGTGGTAACTTGAATTCTATGATGGAGGCCAGTGGGATGATTTTAGGCTGTTACTATAGCCCAACCTTGAATAAATAAGTCTACACAAGCCATGTCTAGGTAGCTCAATTCGTTACAGCAGTCGCCCGTTAAGCGGAAAGTTGTGGATTCATGTCCCACTCAAGGCAGTCGAGTATTTATCAAAGGAATTGTACATTTGGGGGTTGATTTCGACGAACTATCTTAACGATGAGAGGTCTGCTGTTATAAAATAAAGTTAAAAAAGTTTGTACAATTTGTTTGTCCAAAAGCTGGGGCAATGATAAATTATTACCATTGCCCCAACCAAGTCCTAATATAGGACTCTTCTGGTGATACTCCTTTCAACACTTAACCACTTTTAAAACACTCATCGCGTAGGTATTTCATTTTTTCTTTTCTATAAAACGCCAAAAAGTAAATACACACACAACAGTGATAAGTTTAAGAGCACTATCTGATAAATGTTAAACTGTAATACTATAAATTCCTGCTATCATTATATTAAGGAAGGTGATAAGGAGTCTGAAGTTCAAGTATCGTTAGGCACAGTGTGCAAACATTCAGTGTTTGGGCTCACAATTAAACTACTATAACACTGTAAACTGGGATAAAGGACAAATATTACCATAACAACCCGCAGTGTGTTTAAAACCATTCACAGACAGATAGCGATGTAAATTCCACAGGATTTAGATATTTGCATAATGTTATTGGACATCATTTGTTTCGTAATGGCCGAAACGGGTTGGAATATTGTTTCGATTGTCATTTCTTGCTCACTAAACTCGAGATTCTCTCTCAACTACCGCTCAACGGAAACACTTTAAAACAAACTACTTAGAGTAAATATTATATTTTGTTTAATACCTAAATCTTGATGGCATTACACAGTCATGTAAGCTTTTGCAAAAATGTTGAGTATTTACTATTAAAACGAAGCGCGTATTTTTTTATTGATTAATAGAATGTACATTACATTAATATAATGCCGCAACTTTATAATTCACTAGCTGTTGCCCGCGACTTCGTCCGCGTTAATATCTGTTATTATGATCGCGACTATTTTTGCAACGTTTTTCACTGATGCTTCGCTCCTATTGGTCGCAGCGTGATAATATATAGCTACTTACTCGGTCAATGGACTATCCAACACAAAAATAATTTTTCAATTCGAACCAGTGCCTCCTGAGATTAGGGCGTTTAAACAAACAAACAAACTCTTCAGCTTTATAATTTTACTTAGCAAGTGGTTTTTGAGGACTGGTGTATTTGATAGAGTAGGTGAATGAAAGTAATGATTATAACATGTTATGTATAATGTAAGTGATACGTGAGGGGCCGTCCACAAATCACGTCACACATTAAGGGTCTAACTTTTGGTGACATTGGGCAAAATAGTATGGGAATTTTCGTAAAAATGCGAATTCTCGCTTCTAGTCGTTTTTTGACTTATTAAAACAGAGTCGAAGTGGCAGCAATGAACACCTACTCTATCAATACAATCTGGTAATGCACAATCGTCTCAAAAGACGAAGATGTGAATTTCCCGTCGGTTTTTTTCTCGTAGTGATTAAGTACGAATCGGATAAGGATTAGAGCGACAAACGTCTTAAAATGGGATTTGATAAAGGCAGTCAATATTTTAACAAGGAAAATTCTAAGTTTCTATCTAAGTCTGGACTATTCAAGTTTGACTTGAGACGCCACAAATCATATCTTCACAAAGGGCTCTACCGTAAATTGTTCGTTCCGATGGTGAACCAGTCAATACGGTAAGTTTGTTCTCTTAATAAATTCCTTGGAATTTTGAACCGAGTCATAATTTACTTGGGAAACTACGATTTATTTCGAAACGATTATAAGGGTTTGGAAAGGAATAACAATTAGGCCAGTTAAAGGCAATTTATATTACCTAGATCTTAATTTGTGCGGGTAATATTTATTCTTGGGATGTTTCTACGTTTTGCTTGAATATTTATTCTAAAAAATAGGATAACCTAGGATTAGGTACACTTTTTTTTTCAACTAAACGACTACTTGATAAATCAATTACTATTTTTTGGTGAACTTTGGTTTACTTAAACATAATCTTTTGTAAAATTCTGACGCAAATCAGATCTAAAGTAGCTGTTTATAAAACATTAGTAGGACACCGTAAATAAAAAGACTGCTGCAGTTAGCTTAAAAAAGGTAGAATAAGATGTTATATTCTTTTAAGTAAACTTCAAAAACGATGCGTTTAATAGAAATTAATGAAATAATGTAAAGGCCGCTGGAAGCCTAAGCAGTCGGCATGATACTTACCAACCGTCGTGGAGATCCTTATGTGATGCCCATGCCCAGGAGTGGACGTCTGACGCCCGCAACTTCCTACACGCAAAATATCGAATTTAAAATTATACCACTGAAACGATATATTTTCTGCTATTCTAGCCTTTAATCTGACACCGTGTCAAATCCGTGACAAACCACCGTATAATTTTAAGATCATGAAAAGCCATATCAGGGACTATGAAAGATAACCACGGAAAAAGCTCACAAAAAATAAAAATACTCTTAAGACATTAAAATATCAAAAAATATTTTCAGACGTTCAATACAAATTTTGGTACACTAACAGTTTCAATTTTCATGAAAAGAGCAAACTCCCCGTTACGAATTGAACTAAAATCAACGTTCCCATTTAATGAGCTGGTGACCGGGGTCGGCCATTTAGCGAATTAATTAAAAACAGCGGTTCGTATTCGTAGTTCTCGCTGCGCGGCGCGATGAAGTTTGAAATTTCGCCCTCATTTGGTTTGTGGAAGTGAGGATCATTAGGAACAGTGTAAAGAGTTCCAGCGAGCTCAATGCGGTAATGTCACGCTCCTGTTGACTGCTACCTTTTGAGGGGTCGGTACCCGAAGGGTTGAATGGCAACCCTATCGCTGTCAATTTGTTGTCTGCATGGCTGTCAGTATTTCATAGGTTTTTTACGAACACAACGAGTTACAGACCTTATTGTTTAGTGTAGTTAACTGAGATAAATTTGAATAACTACTCTGTCATACCTGGGAAATTTAATCTATAGCATTTAATTGGTATAATTTCAAAAAAATATGAAAAATGTACGTTAAATTTGTTTATTTTTAATTGAACTTTTTAGTTTTCATCATTAAATAATAATCTTGTGTCACAGCGTTTGTGGATAGCGGTTGAACTACGTGTTTGTAAGATAATGGTAATAGACAGACCGATTTTATAATTTTTGTTGTATTCTAACATTATTTGGTTGATCAGAAAATATACCTAATAAAATTAAACTTTATCCATCAATGTATGAAAATGTAATCTGAACATCAAAAGTATTGATATGCTTACAAATAGAACTGAAGTTTTTAGGAAAATATGTAGTATTCAGTAGAACGTAGTAGAAGTAAAAGAAGTAAACATCAGTTCTGTTTTATTTTTAATTATGTAGAGATATTTAAATATAAAAAAAACAAATCTAGTTACTAGCTTATCATACAAGAGCTAATGATGAAATTATCCCTATCCGATTGTAATACAAATGTAATGCACCTTACGAAACCCAGACCAAGAGACCAGCTCGCGCCTGGCCACTTTTTAATTGCATTCAGTCTGAAGCAGGTTATGTCCTGTTATGTACTTTCAATGTTTACCTTTCCAGCAGTTTAACCTTACGAAATGTCATGTTTTAAAGAAAATGTTTGACAATTGTATGGTCAAAAATCTGTTTTGGCAATATTGATATAAAGAGTACTTATAAAGAATAAACATGGTTTTTGCTTGCAGTATTGCTAGTATTAAAAGAAAAGTTGCTTGAATGTGTTTGAAAGTTAAATTGAATTTCTTCCAAATCGATGTAGTTAGTAATATCTTAAATACATCGAAGCAGGGACAAGACCGTGGTTGAGACCCACTTAAATTACCAAGTCGATTGGTTCGTACTACGCATTTGGATTGTGCCGTACAGATATTCTAGGTGTTAAAGCCAAGCAATTGCGAATTCAACTGCACCGCATCTGCATCACAAACAACGGGCAACTTACTTATTCGTATAATTGCAATAACCACTAGCGTAGCGAATCGAGGCCATATTATAAAGCTGTGGTTACCATTCACCATTTTGTTTGTGTACTTAGCTCAGTTTTGATGATCGATAATGCCTGTTTCTGAATTTTGGAAGTACTCGTAGTTCGATTTTTAAATGTTGAGTAATTTTTAAACAAAACGGAACGTTGTCGTCGCTTTAAGTGTGCAATCGAAAAAGTTAGGTAGTTGTTAAATTTATATTCATCATCGGTGCATTTTTTTGTTTTAAAAATGTTTAGTAACAAATGCCCAAAAAACTTGATATTCTTACCGTCATGGTATAATTTAGTTCTTTAATTGTTTTATGATATAACTTTTCAGCTTTAATCCATGTTATACAAATATTTAAATGAGGATATTTCATTAAATAAATAAATAAATAATAAATAAATATTTTAAGACATGCCTCACTGGGCCACACAGAGCCATCTAGTCCCAAATTAAGGTAGTATTAAGTACCATGTCGTATGGGGTACTAGACAACCGATAATCTTACTTATATACTTTTTTTTTGTAAATACATACTTATAATACATAGAAATTAGTGTTTTTTTAAGTTTACAAGACCACAGATAATATAATACTAGACTGACAAATCTTAAAACTAAAAAAAAAAGTCAAATACATTTTTATACGGGAGTTCACAATTTTGGTGTGCTCCTGGGGTCGTAAAATTTGATTTTACTAGTTTTAAATAGTTTCACCTCACCATAGCGTAAAGAATTATAATTTGGCTAAGATTATCGTCCTTATGAGATTAAGTGTGAGAAGCTAGGTCATTGGCAAGCCTTGTTACGTGGGATTAATACATTCATCCCCCTACATAATATAGCATGTCACATAGCATTCATATGTATGCAAATAAAATATAAATAGAGTCCAGTAACTCGACAGGATCAAAAGCGATGTGTAAGTGGGTAAAATTCAAAGTGCAATCCAGTCATTGTGGAGTCCCCGGGGAAATTCATGTTGATCGAATCGGATTTCACTGGTAAGTCATATTTCTGCATTTATGACTGTTACAAGTGAGTCGTACGTAATATTTATGTTATTTGTCAAAGTCTTGAGAGATGAGATAAATAAAAAAGTATCCGTAAATCGGCAAAGTGCAAGTCATATTCATACACACGAAGGGCTTGGGAACATTATAAAAGATTGAATACTTTTACTCATTATTTATTTTGTGTTCTAGTGGGTACACAGTGGTTATCTAGGGACGAGCAAAAACTGACGTTTCAATCGAATTTCTTGTTTATTTTAATTATTTTTGGCAGACTGTTAAGTGTTAATGACTCTTGGTACCTTTGTTTAGATACGGAATAATGAAAAAATAAAGTTATGAGTATGAAGACAAAGATTTCCACTAGTTAAGTTTGTAAGTGATCTCTCGCTAAAAGTCAAAAATGGCTGGAGCGATATTGATTATTTTGTATTTTTTAATAATCGTTAGACTTCCGTCTAGAAACAGCTGAAATGGTGAGAAAATACAAAAAAAAGGCATGGGAAATATTAAAAACAACAATTTGGTTTCCCCATACAGACTGTCAAAAAGGGGTTTTATAAATTAAAAATAATCGCCTGTTTAGTCAGCTAGTGAAATATGAAAACTAAAAAATAAAAGAAAACTAAATAAAAATTAATAACGCACTGCTGATTGGGTGATCCCCTGGCTTAGGTAGTTATTTGAGTACCTATAGTCTTTTGATATTTACAATTTTATTGACAAACACCACCTTTATTATACATATTCTACATATTATACATAATATGATGAGGTTCACTAAAATATCGTGATAATGAATCATTACTAGATGCATGAAAATTTACGCTAGTAACCAAATACTGAGTTTCGTATCATTAATATTAATATGAGGAACATAATACCTGTATCAAGCATAACAATAATTAATCTACATTTGGTATACTGTTTCGTGTTTTAACGTTGAATAATTTAGGATCCTAAATCAAATATGGCGTGATGAAATTAAGGCATGTCAGTATGAATTGTTTCAAATAACTACGTGTTGTGTATTATTTTATCGACAAGAATAATTACTTACCTCAACAAGTAAATAGTGTGTTTATCAACATTGACGATCATTAGTATATTCATTGATTTACGTAGGTACGCAATTTACAGAATTAGTTGCTTATATTGATTTATCGAGGTAAGTAATTTAAAGTAAACAAAAGTAAATATTGTAATCTATTGCACCTGTCAATAATTACTTTCTTTAAGAACTAAATACTTGAAGATTATATCGATGAACAATTAATTTCAAAGCCGAGCAACACTAAACTAACAAACATTGCAGTGCGCGCAATGCAAATGTTTGGAGAATTTGTTGTTTTAGCCAAGCAATATTTGCCGAAGTCATTCATAGGCTCATAATTTGTTGACAGATTGAAATAGCGAATGTGTTTATTTTGCCATTAATTTTATTAATTATGTTTGATGTCTCAATTTAATGTACATCTCTTTTTTTACGTATACTAATGGCGTGATGAAATTGTGGCATATCAGTTTAAATTGTTTGATAATTATTTTTGGTAATGTATATTTAAAACGATGGTTATAATTTTAAGCTTTGACACTAAGCAAAAGCAGTGACATCAATAATGTTAATTCTTCTTAAACCACAACTAATTTAATATTTCATGTATGAGTTATCATCAGCAATTTTTTGAAGTCCATCGGTGGACATAAGCTTCCCCAACACCTCAATCATTATTATTTACCTACTTTTAATCTGTCGCGTTGCTTAACTATTTAAAAATGTATAACGGGCTTTAAACGCGAACA
This sequence comes from Anania crocealis, assembly GCA_949315895.1. Taxonomy (NCBI): domain Eukaryota; kingdom Metazoa; phylum Arthropoda; class Insecta; order Lepidoptera; family Crambidae; genus Anania; species Anania crocealis. The sequence goes on from OX438863.1 coordinate 6,562,744, forward strand.
TACTTTTTTATTGCCTTACGTGTCGACCAGGTTACACCGACCGTGATCACAGGCTGACTGGAACAACATTGCTCTCATTCCGTTTGGAAGGCTGATTCATGTTAGACTACCCCATAATACATAATATATATTTTGCAGGCGGTTGAATAATCTAATAACACCCCCAACTGTTTATTTTGCCTAGCACTTTCACATACCACACAGTCAGAACTGAGTACTGACTACCTGTTCTGCGGTTCGCCGCAACGTCTGTATTCTGGAACCTACTCGACCGCAATCTAAGAGGAGGCCTTAGATTAAAACAAAAAGAAGTTAATAAATAGTGTCTCACTATATTTCAAACACCCGTCAACGACGGTTTGGACATGTTGAGAGGATGAATGAAAGCAGATTGACTAAAAAGATATATATGGCGAGTATGAATGGAAATGTTGGAAGGGGAAGGCCTCGACGAACTTATCTTGATCAAATCGGGGAAGTTCTAAAGAAAGGTCAGGTCAAGAGTACCCTAAACCGGCGAACGTGTATGAAAAGATTAATGAATGTGGATGAAGCGAAAGTAGTCTGTAAGGATCGTAGCAAGTGGAAAGATGTGGTCTCTGCCTACCCCTCCGGGAAAAAGGCGTGAGTGTATGTATGTATGTATGTATGTCAACGACGGCTCCGTTAATGCTCCGTTAATAGTTTGTAACCGCTTTCATGATTAAAATTATTATTTTCATTTATTTCAATCTTTCACATGATTCTTGAATAATGATTATATTTTGTTTTAGTTCGGATTTTCGGATTTTCACAACCCTGACCAGTTCATTGGTTCAATGATATGAAATTCCTATGAATAGTCTTCCAGTTAAAGGTCGCCACTTGTAAGCCCTTTATTTACCTAGTTGAAGTGGTACAGGTCATTTCAAGCAACATTCGGAAACGGCTGTTTGGGAAGAAAGGTTCATGTCATCACTATCCATCCGGATTTGTAATCACAGTTAGGCCAGTGGTAGAGAAGAGTCGCTGTCACTTCAAGCACTGGGGCATTCAATGATTTTTAAATTGGTAATTTCATACTAAAATTTTCCTGTACCAATGCTATTATTTCCCAAGAAATTAGAAAAAACGCAAATTTAAGTATGTCAAAAAAACAAATGAATAACATTAAACCAATAGAAATTCAACCAACAAAACACATTCAAGTATTTGCAGCTTTCTTTTGTTTTATGAATGTTATTTGGTTTGGGGAGTTCATTGATTAGTGTGATATAATAATGGAAATAAGTAAGTCTATTAAATTTTACAGACACTGTCAGAGTCATCAACACAACAAATTATAAAGTATCTGTTAAGTTACTTACCCCGGTATAAAGCCACCAGGAACAATCTCGTGGTTACACCAATGTTACCACCGTATACGTTCTTTGTGTTCACATAACAGTGTGAACACAAAGAACAATTTTATTTAGTATAAAACCGATGCAATTAGCTCCTTTGTAAAATACGAGTATATACAATTGTCAGTAGAGTAATAAATATTTAAAATAAAATCAGAAGTCCAATTGTAAAAGCCATAATTTTAGGGGGTGGGGCGCGCCGGCACATGCCGAGTGGCACTAAGTGCCTCCTGCGCTAAAGCACCTACAGCACTTGAAAGTTTTTAAAAGCCGGCGGCATCCGCCGATTCCCGCTAATCCGGCGGGCGGGGCTCGACATTTGCATTGTTACAACCTGACTTTCACACCAATGTTTGTTTTGAAGCGACTTTTTTATTGCTGAATGGCTGTGATTGAAATCTGTTGGATAAACTCGATGAAGCACACACAGGATTAACAACACAAAATGTTTTTTTAAATAATCAAATGTCAATCAATGCAAATCTCTGTGCTCTTTTACACAAAAAATATATTATATAATTGATAATATGTCTGATTGGTGTCGTGTTGATTTAATTGCCTAATAGCTTTTTGAAAACCATACATATTAAGTATTCTTGTTTACTATAATATAGGATCTGGCAAAATGAAGTCATCAAAATTAAATAATCTCTATAAATTAATGTATTGATACCTAGGTAAATGACGATACCTAGAAAAATAATATTACCAAAACCAGCTGATATAGTAAGCATGAGTACCGTTTAGTATATTTCGAATTTGTCGGAGATTTAACATATTAAGACTGCTTTCATTGCTATACGATTGAAACGTGAAATATAGTAATGCATATAGTAACATCATATTCCATTCACAAATATTACAAGTGTTTCCTAATACACTGAAATTGCCTGTCTACTGCCATATCGCATTTCTAAGATTATTTCGCGAACTTCCCCTGTTTGCTTACACTACCCCTCTAAAAGCTTAGGAACACAGTGCAATGCGGTCGTGCCGAGAAAACACGGATTCTCTAACAGTTATTTTTTAAATTAAATTTTTCGCGAATATAACTCTCGCCGAGTACGCGTCGCGCCGCGACAATTCCCGAGCGATGGAACCTGCAAGGTTGTCCCTCAAAAGTTTTCGACCTTAAATGAAAATACTTTTGAAGTCCATAATTCTCTCTGAGGAAACTGCTACGGGGACATTTATACCTTTTAATAAAGACGCTTCTAAAAATACAGGGTTCTTGGAAGACATTCAAATAAATAAGACAATTCTCAAGAAGTCGACAGCCCTGGAGTCTAGCTCACCAAGGCGACACGGCCCGGAATTTCATTTAATGCTGCTTTTATAACCTCCTCCAAAAGATGGTTCTTAATACGAGTACGAATCAAGCGACACTTGAGCTAGACATTCTTTGACGATTGCACAGAACCATAAAAGCTTATTCTAGTAAAGGGATTATAAGCTGGAACCAGCCTATGTCAACATGTACACAAATAAATAAATCAGCATTTTCTGAATACTTTTTTAAAATATGTATTTTCAAAATGATAAATGATAACCATGTATTTACATGCGTATGTTAACATGGGCTTGTAATACCATTTATATAACACTGAACATTTATAACAAAAAAATGAATTAACAAACAAATCTCATACATAAATACTGTCCTGCATAAACCGTTTACGATTTTATAATCATATCAAGTCTCTGTGTGTGACTGCGCTTTTTTGAACAGAACTAATTCTTGGATTTATTTAAATATTTTATTCAGTAACAGACCATTTGGTTACAAATATTTTGGTGACATTCCTGGTAAGTAAAAAGATACCTGTATCAGGTAGTCACCGCCCAACTAGACCGTATTGTTTAATGGTGCAATACAAATAAAATAATCTAATCTAGAGAAGACAATGGGGAGAGCAATGCTTGGTATTTCTGTGCGTAGTAGAAACAGAAAAAAGGAAAACCGTAGAAGAACTAAGAAAACCGACATCGTTTAAAATTGCAGAGCTGAATTCGTAGTGAGAGGGACATACATGTCATGCTGTATGTTACAGTAAGCAGAACCGAAGGCCGTTGAGGCGGAAAGGTCGTTAAATCTGTGGAAGGCAGGCCGTTGATTGAAAATATAATTACTTAAATAAAAATTTTGAAGGACATTGGTTTTTTATGCAACTGCAACATTTTTGACGACCTCGACTCTCGACTTTCGACGTGGTGCAGTGACGTACGTACACTCTTTTTCAAGGAGTCTCTTCAAAATAACGGGGTCGACTCAAGACTTTTTTTGGCGGTAAATCACAACACGTGTAGGAATAGAAGCGGGGTGAAATTTCGATTGTTTCACCATATACTATTTTTGGAATAGAGACGGTAACACTTTGTATCAGAGTTTAAATTTATTTGTACAAACGCAATTTCTTAGGTAATAGGTAAGTTTGTTACAAATGTCTACTTATTTCTGTTGTTACATTTTACAAGCAGAACAGTAACTAGGTAAGAAAGTTGCATAACAGCCCGAAAGAATGTCGGCCACTAAAATTTCAGCCGACTTAGTGATGTCCCAACATTTAGCATGCTCGATGCATGCTAAATGTTGGGATTAGAATTATCAAGACGTTGTATTCGCTTAAATTGTGAAATTCAAGAGTATAAATCTATTTGAACTTAGTAATAATAACCGCGATGGTCGATATCTGAGTATCTGATCATGGTTATAGTCAAAAGCAGTGTATGCACATTTAATAATATCGTTTTTATTGATATAAAATAACCAATCGGTATTTATCTGAAAATCAACACAAAAAATCAGTACATATTGTAAAAATCTTAAGTTTTGTGGTAGTTCCTTGTACATTTTCTGTTAAAAATTTATATTATGACTGCACTTTGCAGTATAGGCCGGTATACAGAAAAAAAATAAAGAAGTCCAACGATGGGCTATAAAAAATGCGATATAAACAATACTTAGGTACCACAGCAATGATGGGTACTAACAGGTACGAGTATTATCAATACGCTTGCCCATCATTGGTGACTAGAGTAATATATCTTTTCACTCATTGTGAAATGATGGGCGTACATAAATTTTGGTAAATTATTTTTATGTATATAAGATGAGTTAATACATTCCTATTCAAGTGTATTAGTCAGTCGTTCCAATAAAAACATAAAGAGTACAAAATTAGTCACTCTTCTTGTAAATAATTAAACAATATCAAGCACACGACCCCTGAGTCCCATAATCAAAAATTTTCATGACTTTGAAAATACTCGTAGTTTCAGAGAATGAACCTAGCCAGTGCAAAAATTTACAGTTTGCAATGAAAGCTAATCAGCGCGCAACTGTCTAAATCAGGTCGCTTCGAGTATTTAAAGCTACGAGAGTGATATTTCAATCGATGGAAACGAGTAATTTGCTACTTCACTAGCCGTCTCGTTAGCCACTTTGCCAGCAACAGATAATTTTATATATTCCGACCTACTTCGGCGATATTTTAATACCGGGCCAATCTTTATATTCCAAACAGCAAAGCTTCGAGCATCTGTAAAATATTCAGAATAAACTTGGAGAATGATACTATGTAGGTTCCACAAGGTAATATTGTATTTTAACGAGATTGTTTGTATATTGTGGCATCTTTTGAATATTAAGGTGCAGAAATGGAATATTTTAGAGCGTTCATATTGCTTGAACAGTGAGACAAAAACATTAAAGCTTACTTTTGATTGATTAATTATCGAATACTTTACATTCAAATAAAAATAACACAAAACTCACCCAAACTCACGGCTCTGAGAAAAAGTCATTCAAAATACTGGTTTACCACACTTATGTTTAACACAAAGCGATGCTTTGGATATTTTTGCTAAAATGAAACCAATTTAACTGAAACGAAAGATTTATTTACGGATTTGACTCGCATTTATTAAGATTTTAGACTTAATTTCATTTTCTCCCGGCGTTATGAACACTTTACTTCGTTCCTTTTAACGAGTAGACTTAATCAATTTACTAATTTCGCCAGATGACGTGTTGACTTAAACAAATAAGTAATATTTTAAATACGATTCTCGGAATAAAAATATCGACTGAGGACATAGGTCCTCAGTCAGTAAGCCATATGGCTTTGTTTTTATATATATATATAAGATATGCTAAACGTATGAGATATATGCGTCGCATTGTCGGCGGATATTCTTTTCCATTTATTGTGTCCAGATTCCGCGAAGCATTAAATTGGGTTCGCGGGCGGCCGCAGATGTCTTCAGGCAATATCAGGACTCCGGAAACATATGCCGGAGTCCGGACCCGCTGTGGGACTTAAATGGGATTAGAGATGAGTTTTCTTGAGGCAAAACTCCTTTTTAATGTAATTTTAAGAACAAAATGTTTCGAAATCATTTTTGATTTTCCAAACATGAATCACATTGTTTAATTTAGCATTGTTCGGCTTTCAGTGTTAGAATAAGCAGTGTACGAAATACAAAGCGTGAACTGGGGTATGTGAGTGGGTATACCAACTGAGGCGGTAATTAGTACATTATAATAGGGTGCTAGGTAAATAATATAACATGCTGAAACCAGCCAATGTTGACATATACATATAAATACTATGGTGATATCAGAAATTCGATATCATCATTTTTATATTAACTACTAAAAACTAAAAGTTTGAGTTTCCGATTTGTATGAAAATATTTATTTCATAAATTATATCAAATTTCTGACTTCACCATAGTATGTATTTATATGCATAATGTTAACATTGGCTGGTTATATACCATTTACCTAGCACACTGTATATTATTAGGTATGTCCTGGATTCGTAAAAAATTTTCAACGTTTGATAATGATGCAATGATCATCAATCCTCTGCTGGACATAGGTCTTTCCAAAAATAACTTTATTTTCATAACCGCCACTCTTGACAGGTCATCTATTGGCAATACAGTGCAACTTTCAACACCTTTAGGACGAAAAGGGGTATTTTATTATAAGCCAGCTTTACATGAATCAATAGTGTAATCTAAAAGTATTTGTGCAACTAAAATTGATTTGTTGAATCTATGAAATCTTTTTAAATTCACTTTACAGTTCGTATTGTTTTTAAAATACGGCTATTCTTTCAAGAAACCATGAATGAAATTTAAATCTGTAACATACAACTAAGTTAGAATATTTCCAGATAATACATTAAAATGTTAACATGACAAATGTGTCTACCAATTTTCATGTTACACGACAAAAACGTCAGCCTTTTGTGAGAACCCCTTTCTCAACAGAAAGCGAGATCAAAACGAGAAACAATTCGTGTACACGCCACAGAGTCGTAATTAATCTTCCTAGGAACAACCCAAATAATTACTGAACCGCAAAAGAGTTAGCCAGAGCAACGGCTTTTAATTCTTAACTGCGTTTTAATTAAATTTTTTGTTTGCGATTGCTAAAAGGAGGTAATCCACAGTGAATTTAGACACAGAGGGTTTATTTTCCTCTTTAGGATTCGAGCTTTTTGAAGTTATATAGTACTCGTATCAAAGATTCCACCTTCGATATCTGCAGTGTATCACCTGCCCCAAGAGAGCGAATACTGCACATACCCGTATTTCCTATGCATAACATCTGTTAACCTTCTGTCAGTTAAACTTTACACTGCAATATAATCGGATAAAGACTTAAAATAATAGTGTAAAAATTAAGAAAAAACTCTCTGGTTGGACATCTTTTATCTGGCTGGATACTGGTCATCAAGAAAAGGAAAATAAAAAGTTGAAAACTCTTTCCCGCCATTTTTTGAATGTTTTTCTGTCCGCCCAAAGAAGTAAGTAGTAAGTATAAAATGAAAGAAGTTCGTCACTTTTTGTCGTTTTATTATTAACTTATTACTCACAATAAATGGGGAAAATGTGACGAGCAAAATTGTCTACCACGACACCAATATTAAGTAACATTTAGACACATTTAGTACTCTGCTACCAAAATTAGAACCAATCAGGCGAAACGTTATCAACTGATACTCGACTGAACTGTCATTGGACTATTTGCTAGTCTGCTAACTCAATAGATTTACAGCTGTACTTCGATTGTAAACATAGTTAGTGGTTTTCTGCTCCAGGTTGTCGGTCATTAATGCAACTTGAGTTTACTGAATTAAGGCATCATTTGTGTCTTAACGACCTTCTTTGAACTTTCGTTCTCGCTTTGCTTAGCCTTAAAATTTTTGCAAAAGCTTAGAAACTACATGCTCTGAAATTAATTTCATTTATTGTTTATTATTTAACAGGTACGGTCTGACATTCAAACATATTATATTATATTGATAAAATGTAAGTATTGCAAATAAGATCATATAAAACTACTAGCGGAACCCGCGAACTTCGTGTCGCCTCATAGTATTTGATTTAATATGTCATTGTCATCAAAATGTGGCGTTGTTGGATAATTCGAATTTTTTCAACGTTAACTTTTCAATTTTTTTAATACTTATTATCCTACTCCCGATGAAGACAAATCCAAAATACTAAAATCATAAAAATCGGTCCAGCCGTTCTCGACTTATAAATGGTGTAACTAACTCTACTTGCTTTATTTGATATTTTAGCAACTTAATTGCACTTATAATATCAGTATATAAACTAGAAAAAAAATTTTTTTTCCCGCCTGAGACAAAATTTTTCAAGTTTATATACTGATATTATAACTCTACTTGCTTTTGAATATAAAGAAGATTAGTAAACTAAAAAACGTTAATATGACGTGACTTAATATAATAATTTAAACAACACCTACTTCTTAAAGTAGTTCTTATCATTGAATCTAGTAAAACTAATCTATTATTTTTAGTAGGAGCATGAAGAATATAAGTCAATAGCAACCACTGTTTGTAATATATCCTATAATTAACTGCCATTCTTTCGATCGTGGTGACTAAGACAGTAGTTAGTCGTTAGTCTGACCCACTTTACCTTAACACACGCTTAAAGGACGACAGTAAACAAAAATGTATGCTATATACGAGTTGAGTACCTCAACCATGAAGGTCAGTTCCAAATGAAAATGCTTTCCTACCATGATAAGGGGTCCGTTTTTCGCCGAAATCCTAAAATATCCCGGTAAAATATTCAGAATGACGTCCGGGTTGTACACGCGTGTTATAATGGAATATCAGCCGGAATTCGATTAACCCTACCTACACGAGGTCACCGAATATAATCTTCATTTCGTTTTACTTTTGTGGCGGTAGGAGGAGTTTGTCATTTTATATTGAGCAACAAAACATGTGGTTATCTGCTATTCCTGTCTAGTGCCAGCAACAAAGATTAAATGACAAAAATGAATAGCATCCTAAGTAAAGTAACTCTAAAACTAAGCAATATTTTATTTAAGTTTTTTATATTAATGTTAAGATATGTCTTGAGTCAAATTAAATTTAGATCCGGCTTACAGAGAGCTTCGTAAGAATATAGAGCATTTGCTAAAATTTCTCAATCGTCTGATGCTGAATGATAATTTTTATTAAAACATACCTCATTAAGTTATCTTATTCCAGTTAATGTGCCAGACCACTCAGAAAGTTTTAATGTATTTATGTATTGTGATACTGGCCAGTTATAATCTATTTTACAACTATGCTCATATAATCTTAGAGCATTTAACCAACTTAATATAATAGTAAAAATATAAAAGGTTCCTACCTACGTTCCAATTTAAAATGAACGGCACACGTTAGGTAATAAAAAATTGGAGATTCGATAAAAAAAATAAGCTACCCAAATTACTAATTCCACGCGGACGAAGTCGTGGGCAATAGATAGTTTAAAGCATTGTCGTAGTTCTTTGATTACGTTTTCCGTCCGAGTAAGTTCTAATTTTGTAAACCATTACAAACGATTGATTAGGCACAAATCCAGTTTTATTTTGTGTTGAGGTCACACAAGTTCTATTTTCTTGTATCGTACCAGGGCTCCAGTCGAATGAAGAGTTACCGTACATTTTGTTTATTCAGAGTAAGCCGGATTCCTGTTTAGCTATTTATCGTTTTCCGGTAGCATCCGTAATAACGCAGAGAGGAATTAAGGTAATTTGGATTTATTATTCAAGGGTGCCTATTATGTGTGTGTTGTGGGTGAAATACGTGGTAAGAATTTTTAATATAAACTTGTTTTGGAGTTCGTTTTCTTTTTGGCTGTTGTATATTACATATTTATTTTGAATTTTACAGAATGTTATTTTGACTCTAACAATTTGAATGTCCTTATTATCTTATTATCAGGGTGGTGGGATCTACCTCCACAGTGGTCCACCCTGGGCAACGGTATCTTTGGTTTTCTAACCAATGATGACGGCTAACAGATCCCTCTGCGGTGGTAGGCTTCGTGAGAGACCATCTGGATGCTACCACCCTCCTGCCGGACTCTAGCGCCAAACAATATTTAATAATATTTAATATTTAAGACATGCCTCACTGGGCCACACAGAGCCATCTAGCCCCAAATTAAGCTACTAATAAGTACCCTGTCGTATGGGTTACTAGACAGCCGATAAACTTACTTATATACTTTTTTTTGTAAATACATACTTATAATACATAGAAAACACCCAGACCAGTACAAACAGACATGTTCATGCACACAAATATTTTTACTGTGCGGGGATCGAACCCGCGACCCATGGCTCAGAAGTAGCGTTTACTACCGCTGATCCAAATGGTCGTCAAACAGTTTTTCTGTGTTCCGCTGGTTCCCATACGATAATATCAGATTCCACGTGTGGAATTCACGGGCGACAGCTAGTATTCTCAAAAAGTTGAATAGGTTAGGTATAGCTCGTTTAACAAAAATATTTGCCGACGAACAGCAAGAAAAAATCCACCAAATTTAGGTCGTTGCTAAACAATAAAATAACAAAAAACAGATAAAAAATACGTAAACCCCGTAAAAAGTAGTGCGGCTGTCATAGATTACAGAAAACATGATATAAAAACGTATAAACACGTTAAAATTGAGTCGTTTTAAAGGCGTCGGCATAGCTCAAAGCTTTCAAGAAGAATTTGAATCGTTTGTACGTGAATGCTTTGCTGACCGACCGCTGACTGCAGTCGATTACTCGTTGAAGTAAGAACAGTTAGCCGAGCTTAAGGTAACAGACGTCTGCCTAGCTGGCTAGATGGTCTAAGGAGAATATATTGAACTCTTGAGAGATTTATTTAGATTGTTGACAAACAAAAAATTTAACGGCTGTATTTTACAATAAACCGCTAGATGGGCGTTGTTATTTACGTAATTTAATCATCATCATGATCATCTCAGCCGAACGAAAGCCACTGCTGGAAATAAGCCTTTCCTTAGTATGTCCACAAAGGTATGACGCCACCCGCATCCAACGGCTTCCCGCGATCTTCACCAGTTCGTCGGTCCATATCCATACGTGTAAAAGCGCCTCATGGGGCCTATTTGCAGAAATAAAACTGATTTTACAGATTTTTTTAACTTTTTAAGATCGTCGTTCAGTGCGCGGTTGCCATTCCAGAACCTTTCATAATCGAACCACATGGTGAAAGTGTGTCCGTGATCCGTCTTAAAAAATAAAGTCAAACAAATTGAGACGATGCCACTCTAGTATCCAAAACGTTTTGGTTTTTAAATAAGTCTTGCTTAATTTTAAATGTTTGTTTATGTCTGTTTTGATTTTCATTTTTATTTAGAAAATAGTTGCTGTATTAAAGGATTATTAATGAAGGATCAAGATTTTATAAAGACAGCTTCAACACAGTTAGGTATTTACATTATTTACTAAACGAATGGTCAGTGAGCCTGATCACGTTCACTTTATGTAACACCGGCAAATGGCGCGAGGCTAAAGTTTTACAGCCGCCACCGTTTATTGTGGCCATAAAGCGCATGGCCAAGTCACTTGGCAAATAAACACGAGCTCCACAGTCTGTTTAGTCTTGAAAGCAGTTGTCTAGTGGTATAGAGAAATATGGGTAAGCATTCGGATTATGCGGTTTTCACGGTCCAAAAAACTGAAATCTGAACACGTTTAGAAAGCATACTATAAATCCATTTAAAGCTATCACCAACGGACCATCGATAACTTTGAAACTGTAATTATTAAATAAAAGGGAACTCTTGAAATTAAAAAAAAAAGTTAGAAAATATGTTACATTTTGTCATTTTTCTTTTGAAATGCAATATTCAAAGCGCATAATCCCGTTTTCCTGAGTAAAGGCTTTTAAAAAGGATCCAACCATACAATTTAAGGTTGAAAAAATAGTGAAAAATCCATCCTTGAATAAAATACTTATGTTTTAAATTGACACAGTTATAAAAAATATTTGAAGGAAATAAAAAAAAACCTTCAAACAATAAATATTTGACTTATTTAGTGTTTAATAGGTAGATACAGAAATAGCAACAGAAAACTATTAAAAGTCAATAGAGATAAAATTGAGTAGGTATGTTAGTTGTGCATCGAATTAATAACAAAACAAGTATCGAACAATGTAGCTTCGAGCAAAAAGTTGTACCTTTGTAAACGAGCATCCTACTTTCACCTATTTTGTGGTTCAACCCTTTTAAGCTTATGTCTTTTTTGAAGTATACCTATATCTTGTATGATACATCACGGCGTCCGGCGTAGGAGAGGACACGTCTAACGCCAACGTAACAGCGGACTACAAAATAGCCTGTCGATTTCGACAGACCCTTGTCAGCAAGAAAATAACATACACGATCCCCCTTGAGAGAGATTAAAATTCTCTGGGCATCGTACGCGGCCGAAAATACTTAAACCTAACCTACCTAAAAGGTTTGGTGAAGGCAAACTCACATTACGAAAATATTTTCAAGACATTTGTTTTGTCGTGAATTCTCGTGTTGAAAAACCATAATCGACGCCCAGCGAAAAATTGAGTGTCCTAACCTTTCATATTTATAACCAACTGTGCATACTATATTTATAATTTGATACCTATATTTTAAGCTAAAGTGGCTTAGAGAAAAGTTTCTTGGGCCAAATTAGTTTAGAATATTCACATTTTGAATACTGGGCAGAAGAAGCGAGAGACGTGTGCAGGGTTAGGTCACTTTTGACCTAGAGCCTTTTTTTATAATTAATAAAATTAACGACTACAGCAAATGTAATACACACACACAACATACACAATACTTGAGTCAGTTTAAAATCGCCAAACCGACTGCCAATCGTTGTGATTAGAGCAAAACCCTCTTTTGGAGGCCTATGCCCAGCAGTGTACTGGTGTGACTGTGGTGATACACAAACTCAGTTTTATTTTGTGAAAGTAGCATGTATTAAAATCTCCTAGGACATACTCAGTCCAACACTTAAGTACAACACTTTTAGTTTTTTCGGCGCAGACGCTTTTGTGACATTGAAAATAGCCATTTCGACGATCTAATATTCTCATTCGTACCTACGTGTTTTCATCAAAATATTAGATTGTGAAATGAAAACATAAATTAGGTATGATGCAAACGTAAGTAAAAGTAAAGAAGTAAAGTAACGGAAAAGGCCTCCCTCATAAAATTATGTTACAATGCAATGATAGGTACAGGCATAATCGTCACGCTTGCCAAATGCGGTTTGGTGATCACAAACCCAAGCAATGTTCGAAAATTCGAAACTTCATACCACTGGACCAAAGCAAGTACTGCATGAATGTCAAACATACAAAAATTCGTATCAGCACTGAATATGTTATCTTGTATCGTATTTCTGAGAGATGCTTTAAATTGGTGTGTCTGGTACTTCAAAGAAGTTTAAGTTTATTTTCATTACCCTTGAAATTTGTAGGTACCTAGAAGTTCTGGTTGCTTGCGTGCATCAAAATTTTATTACAGAGAAGTTCTCAATCACTTTTTAAAACATCGAAAACACTAGTCTTACCAACATTAAATGTTTAGTGTAGGTTTTTAGGTCCGATATTATAAATATTTTACAGAAAATACAGGTAGCCACTTGCATCTTCTTCTATCTAAACTCATTAAATAATCCACTCTTTTTTATTAGCTAACGGCCGGTTCCAATAACCTATCTATCTTCAGTTTTGGCATATCGGTGATAGGAAACAGTTTCTATCTCTGTTTTTGCCGTCTAGAGAAACAAAGACAGAAGTTGTTTTCTATCTCCGATATGCCAAAACTGAAGATAGATTGGTTATTGGAAATGGCCGTAACTTAATAACTATCTCAATCTCTTGAGTCAAATATAGAATGTTATTTGGTAAAAATTTGAATTTGGAATGATATTTCCTTTGAGTCTGAGTATGAACTTGGCAAACGGCCTCGGTCGTGACTCGTTTTATTCTTTTGGTAGCCAACTACACCTGTAAATCGAGACGTGATTTGTTTTTGCGCTTTGATATGAACAACTAAAACAATATTAACCACTTGCTGGTTAATTTTATCAACAAAAAGTATGTTGAATGCCGGGAAACATAAATTTATGATAATAATCTTAAAAATCTACAGATAATTTAAAATATTTGGCAAAGTATAAAATTCATCTATGAAATGTCGTTGCATGGTGTAGGCACATTAAGGAGCACTGGATGGGCAGTAGTAGGTATCCATTGCCCAAACTGCGATCGCCAACCCGCTAGCCACGCATGGCGATTATGGCAAAATTATCTCTTTGGAGAGGCCCGATATAGTATCTACTTTACTCCTACAGGCGGGGGGAAAACGTTATATTTTTCGAAACGTTTTCACCTTAAGTACCTAAAAACGTAAGTGTTTCGTTTATGTTCGAACGGAATCACAAAACATAACGTTTTGACGGAAAACGAAATTTTAAATCGTTCTTGCTCAATACAACGTTTTTAACCATTTTAAACCGTTTTTGCCTATGTTAGGCCCTGCAATAAGAACGAACACGCGGCACACGCTGCCTCGGTTCAGCTCTCGACGGATTAAGCCGTTTTATTACGTTCTCACATTACGTTCTCATTACGTTTTTGATCCGAACAAAATGTTAAGCAAGGAACGGTCCTAAACGTTTTAAAAACTTTATTTAGAACTAGCAATTGCCCGCGACTTCGTCTGCGTCAATTTCTGTTATTATGATCGCGATTAATATGAACATTTTTCCTCGTTTTTGCAATATTTTTCACCGATGCTTCGCTCCTATTAGTCGCAGCGTGATGTTCTATAGCCTAAAGCCTTCCTCGATAAATGGACTATCCACAAAAATAATTTTTCAATTCCAACCAGTACTTCTTGAGATTAGCGCGTTCAAACAAACAAACGAACAAACAAACAAACTCTTCAGCTTTATAATATTAGAAGATAACGTTTCCGAGTCCTGTCTACAGGATCATAAGACAGCACGATAACAATTGATTTCAATTGTGTCTGGAATAACATACAATCGAGAGGTTAAGGTTATGATAATCTATAAAAAAAAAACTACTGACATAGACGAGAAGCGAACAAACTTAGCTTCCTAAACTGATTTAACATGCTTTTAGGTAGCAAAATATAGGGCAAAACAAATGAAAAACACGGCTTAAAAGATCTCATTGCAACCTTAATGATCTCGTTTTAAATGATTTTCAAACAGGCTCTTACTACCAAGTCACGTATAGCTCTTCTATCAAACGACTTCTAAAAAAACACTACGTAGAGATAAGTAAGCTACACCAAAGAATTCTTTGGCCAGCCCGATATCTCGGGGTCCCGGGTTCGATCCCCGGGTCGGGCAACAAAAAGTCTCGAGCATTGCTCGGGTTTGCGATCACCAACAGGCATTTGGCAAGCGTGGTGATTATGCTCGTACCCATCATCGCTGTGGTAACTTGAATACAATGATGGAGGCCTTTGCCCTGCAGTGGGATGATTATAGGCCTTTACTTTTTCTTTAAACCGCACCCAAGATAAATATCTAAAAATGTATCATTAAATAAATGTGATTATCATTATATTTTTCATTTTTAATTATATAATGCTAGCCATCATCGGAGAATAAAGGACTATTCCACAGAAGACTTGTGTATCATTTAGAGTCTACGTCCCAATCCATTACAACCTACATGCATTGCTTTGATCCCAAAGTAGTTAAATAAATGTTTAAAGCACTTGTTTTGTGGAAATCAGAAATAACGAAGGTACCACAAACACTCAAAAAAAAAAAATATTTTGTCAGTCGAATCGAAACACCAAGTGCGTACGCCGTACTCCGCAACGGAGGTAAGTTCGTATCGAAAAATTTGCTTTCGTCTAGTCGAAAATGTATGTTGTTCGATAAAATGCGAGCTTGTAATGATATTTCCTTAGGATCCATCCAACTTGGCAAGCAGCCGCGGTTGGGGCTTGTTGTATTCTTTCGGTTGCCAACTAAACCGTTAAATCAAGACTTGATTTGTTTCATGTGCTTTAATTTGAAAAAGTAGGGAGAAAAATAAGTTTTCCGCTGCAACTGCAAGGCACTGAACTCTGACTTTGAGTAAAAAGAAAGTATGAATAGGAAAAAGTATGATAATAAAGTACTGCGTTTTTTTAACTTTAGTTTGAGCAATTAAATTGCTAGTGTAAATTGAAAATACGATTCCTTGAAAAAATGTTAAATTCGAGTTTTAGAAAATTATAAAGCTGTTTCATCTCAACTAATTGGTTAATATTTGTAAAAATATTTTTTCGGATGTTGGAGGTGGTTACCGAAAAAATTTATCAAAATCTGCTAGCTTAGGTACTGCGTAAAGCCTTGAGTGCTGCGTTTTTTTGTCTAATGTTTTTATCTTAACATACACTGAAACGAGTTTAAACATGTCTATTCATCCAGTTATCTTTATTAAGTTCCCCGTACTAGGGGATTCCCCTTTTGCTTTTTGCCGCTGTGCACTTTTGACTCTACCTCCAGGATAATTTTTATTACAAAATTTAGGTTTTATTCGATTCTTAATTTTTATTTTAAAAATATTGTAGTGTGTTATTTTTTTTAAATTCATGTTCTATAACTATTTACCAGCATTAGTTAATATTTCGTGCTTTATAACTTGAGATTCATCATGAGTACAATTAAAATTCAGATTATCAAGGAATGAACACTAAATTCCAACGAACTTTTAATAGTCATAAACTGAATTATTTAGTTTTTAAATACGTAAGTAAATCATCCAAAAAAGAAAACATCACAAGTATTCAACACAAAAGTTGGGGCGATTCGTAATTCGTAATAACAGACCCAACACGGTCGGGTATTTTTATAAATCGAATTTTGATGCAGTATTAAGTTATAAATAATTTTTAATTTAACATTTGTACGGGGAAAAAATAAGGCTTTCCAAGCAATAATTAACATGTAGATACATAATTATAGTTTCAGCTGGTAAATAAATATGATCGAGTGAAGTTGGAAACAAAAAGACGAGGCCATTCATTGAAATTGGCTATTAATGATTCAGTCATGGTAAAATCAAACG
Source organism: Anania crocealis (assembly GCA_949315895.1). NCBI lineage: Eukaryota > Metazoa > Arthropoda > Insecta > Lepidoptera > Crambidae > Anania > Anania crocealis. Next base: position 6,579,563 of record OX438863.1, read on the forward strand.
TTTTTTGCCGATACAAAAGCTGCATTTAAATTGACTTATTCTGGTCGTCTACAACAGAATACAAATACAGCGCATACAATTTCAGTTAACCTGAAGTAGAATAAGTGACACAAGGACATGGGAAGCCGTGATAATCTTCACTGATCAGAAATCTGGATAGTGTAGAGTACACGTAAAATAACGCGTAGTATGATGAAACCTTCTGAAGAGAGAAAAAAAAATTACAGGTTAGAAAACAGGCGCTAATTTAAAATAAGATTTGACAAGCTATTTTCGCATCCAACTGTACATAGGCGGAGACCCTATTATATCATATTTTATTGCTGTGAGATGAGAATCCCCTTACGACCCGAATTCCCATGGTAAATAAGATGTAATTAATCACTTCTTGTACGGATATTTCCTACAGTGTACGAGCATCACAACAAAAATCTGTAATTAGATTAGGAAAATAATCATTATATTACAACGTATTTGACAAATAGCACTTATTATAATATTGTCGGCCGTCGTCGTGGAATAACAAACATGTTTTTATGGTGTCGCCAGTTCTGAAAGTCAATGTATAAAAAAAACATTTTCTATAATTTCTCGGATGTGTGTGTTCGTGGTTTCTTCGTGGATTCTGATTTCCTCAAAACCATTACTTCAATAGTTACTTACTCGAGGATCAGAACAATTTATGAGATCCAATAAAATTCACATAAGAATGTTTTTATTTATTATAATTAGAATGTGTTTTACTTTTGGTAATTTTTTTCAGACTTATTTAAGTTAATATTTTTATGTTTTAATATTTTTCGTCGTATTTTGATCCTGTAAACTGTGCTGTCTTAGGACTTTAAAAGCTCTTACTTGATCATAGATCTTTACATGCTCGGGTTCTTATGAAAACGATTGAAACTACTCGCTGTGGATATGATTGCGATTTATAGTAAACTAACTTTACAACTAACTTACTTGCCTTAGAACTAATTTGAATCTCGATCCCGTTTTAAGTAAAAAAGAAAATTCCACCTGAAATATGTAAGTACGACAGCATTTACTTTACTTTATATAAACAAACACTACAAATAAGCTACGAATTTTGAGGCGGTGCCAATCAAATTACCGACAATCATTGTCTATTACAATAATGATAACGCGCTCTCCGTTCGCACTGGAGTTACTGCTTCTTCCTAAAATATCCCCCTTACGCAAAACGCCAACTTTGTATTGTTAAGTTAAATTAATGCGAATGATGTCAAAAGGCAATATTAATTGCCACGTCGTTTAACCAAATATTCACATTTGGAAGCAACTGCACCGCCCCGTCTCGCGGTAATTACGACATTAATAATTACAACTTACTCCCACAGTTCGTTGGTGATGAATTAATGTGCTGGAGAAGTGAGTAAACTCTTACATGTATATCTACTTATGTAAAATACCGTAAGCCTATGTTATTATTCAGTCAAAATTTTCTGTAACCGAAAATTATAGCAATTCAATTCAATTCATTTATTTATTTCAGGCAACTTAGCATGAAAGCCCATAATAATAAAGTGTTAGTAAAATCAATAATAATAGTGTTAGTAACAAATATTATAATATAAAAACTTAAACAATACGACTAAACTAGGGATTTATGCGACCCTCAGTCACCCGGGCAGGGGCGCGCGTGCAGGCGCATCCAGTGCCCGAGCAGCGGAGAGTCCCATCTATCCACCAGAGTGCTCAGAATGTTGTTGGTACTGCCACGTAGGCGCCTCATAAGTGACGCGACCCGCTTCCTGATGACTGCATGAAAGCCATCAGTGTGATTCTCCGCAAACATCTCGGATGCGCTGCAGAAACGTGGCAATCCCAACAGCATTCTAAACCCATTATTGTATTGGACGCGCAACGCGCCGTACACCCGCTGCGTATAGTTAACCCACAGATTGCTGGTGTAGAAAGACTGACAGTAGGCTTTGAATAGGGTTATCTTTACTTGCCTAGTACACCGAGCAAACCTGCGGGCCACCATGTTACATCGGATAGACAGCGCCCTGCGTTCCCTCTCGATGTCTACATTATCACGTAAATCGCAGGTGACCCAGTGGCCCAGATATTTGAACTGTGATACGCGACTAAGTGGAGAGTCGTTGAGGGAGAAAGGTGTATCGTGTGTATATGTTGTAGGCCCTATTCCAAACACCATAAACTCACTCTTTTTTACATTGTATCTGAGCCCATGAGCCACTGCATAATTTTCACAAATGGCCAGTAATTTACGCATGGCTCCAAGCGAGGGGCTCAGCAACACCATATCATCCGCGTAGCTGATGTTATTCATACATATGCCATCTATGTGACATCCGACATTAGTGCTGCTGAGCTCCTCGATCAGCCGGTTTATGTAGAGGTTAAAGAGCCTAGGAGATGTCAGCCCTCCCTGCCTTACTCCGCATTCAAGGCCATAAACATCTGAATATGAGCCCGCCCACTTGACTCGATTAGTCTGATGTCCATACCAGTATTGTAACATTGTAACTAACTCATGAGGCACATCAGTCTCTTGTTCCAGTTTCTCCCATAGTATATTATAAGAAACCAGGTCAAAGGCCCTGGACAAATCAAGAAAACAGGCATAGACCGGCGTTTTTCTGTCAGTGTAATACTTGACAGTTTGCTTGAGAGACAATATGGCACTCTCTGTCGATAAACCGGGTCGAAACCCGAATTGTGCATCATGAATACTAATATGTTTACATAGTTGTCGATCAAGCAAACCGTCAAGCACCTTAGCCACCATAGTAGCCAGAGAAATTGGCCTGTAGTTTGACACGTCCGAAGAATCACTGGTTTTATTTTTTATAACTGGTACAACTATTGTGTGCATGAGGTCCCCAGGCAAGTGAGAGTGGCTCAGACAAAGATTGAACAACAATGACAGCACCCTCGGCAGATGGACGCCTGCGCACTGCAGATGCTCAATGCTGAGGTAGTCATGTCCTGGGGACTTTCCCCGCACCATTCCCTTGATAACGCGCTCAACATCCTTTGCAGAGAATCTGACACTTAGCAGTTCATCAGAACGACATCCACCATCGCGCACCGCAGGCGCAGGCCCGAGAGGCGAGTCCACCCTAAATTGCGCCTGAAAGGCTTTGGCTATCTCATTATGCTCGTGCATACCAGCAACGCTCACAGGAAGGCTCGATCGCGGGTTCAATTTATTAGTGGATTTCCAGAAACGCTTAAAATCTTTATCCGAACAGTGTTGTGCAAGCATGTCCATTTTAAGTTGTTGCTGATTATTTTGACACCATTTCAGCTTGGACTTAAAGACTCTTCTAGATTCTAACATATCTCGGTGTACTGGTCCAGCACTTGGTTTACCATATAGTTGCCACGTTTGTAAGCAAACACGAGCGTTCCGGTGAGCGTCTCTGACATGCTTATTCCATCCGGTAACATGTTTATTATTTTTAAAAGTATTGCCACATTGTTTACTTATTTTGGCACCTTCAGTAAGAATACTAATTATGTTTTCATATAAATTATCTATTATTAGCGTATGACTGGTATTATAACATATTTTCTCTTCACAGGTACTAAGACTCAAGGGAAAATGTAATTCCCTGAGTTTCATATGGCAATATTCATTATATTTGTTTATTTGGGAAGGGGTTCTCTCTCCCCATATTACATTATTACCGTTGACTATAGGACTATTAATTTTAGGTCTAATTATATCAATATTACAGTTAAGCACAATGGGTAAATGGTCCGACCAAAACGTGTCATATATCACGGATGCACTAATCACAGTGTGCCGAGCGGCATTCGTCACGACAAGATGGTCCAGCCAGCGCCGACATCCGTGTGCATCACTCACGAAAGTGTATGTGTCCGCCGGCAGTAAGTCCATGTCAACACATGACCATAATTGTTCGGCACAGAAGTTTAATAATTCACATGCAAACAGCTCACCTGGATGTGCATTAAAGTCACCGAGAATAAACACAGAATCCACACCATTACTCTCAATTATAGCACTGACCTCACTGAGACACTCCGTAAACTCCGGTACATTTTCTCTAGAATCGGTTGGCATATACACTGACACAATAAGAAAGGACCGATCGTTAAGTACAATTTTTATTGCAACAAGTCGTACACTACTGCAAGGTATCACTGTAACGGATGTAAATAGGGCCTTCCTCCACAGAATCGCCACCCCGCCGTACGGTCTTCCGCGGAGTACCCCCACCGTGGTGTCTACCGCGGACACACCGGTGTACGCAAAACTGTCGTCTATAGTGCCTAAGAAAGAGATATCGTGAGGCATGAGCCACGTCTCCTGTAGGGCCACCACGTCCGCTGAGCAACATAGTCTTTGTACACATTCCACAGATCTAATCACATTTTTGCAATTAAAGCTAACGAGTTTAAGTGTTTGTGTACTACTCATATTCCAGAGATATTGTTCTCGGCAGTAACTCGTTTCCTATGACTTTTTACGCCAAAGTTTATAAAGCGGCGATACGCAATGCCATCTGGCCAAAAATCTTCTTTCAAAAATATATCTACTTTATGGATAGGCACATATATCTTATATGCATCGTAGCTTTTTGAAACTTTCATTGCCATCTTTTCTAATGTCACTTTAATATTTACTTTATTCTCGATATATTTTGTTATGTCACACACAGACACCTCCTTCGACACATTATAAATGTAGATTGGAGTATTGACTTCCGCTGCTTTAAATTTTAGATCAGGTTCTGCAGTCCCTATATTACCTGTAAAGCGGTTTTTCAATCTCTTGCGTTGTACTGTGATCCATTTTTCATCAGGAGCCGGTTTTTTCCACACCCCTCCGCGCGTAATATCAGCTAGCGAACGTATCGTAGGAACCGTAATAATATGGCGGCCGTCCGCCGCAGCCGTGTGTTCGTTCGATAGCGGCGTACACTGCCGCGGCTGCGCGTGAGTCATCGCCTTTGTATCACATACTCCCGCATTTGAATTTTGCTCAGCTGTTTCACTAACCGATAATATTTGAATCGGCGGACCTTGCGCCTTGCTACCCTCCGATGAATTATTTGTACATACAACTGATCGATATTCTTGTGGCTCTTGAGGCAGTGACTGGCGCTCAGGGGAAGTGATGCTATCATCTTGTTGTAATGGATGAAATCCCATAGGGCCACTATCATAAACATAGCTGTTTAATAAACAAGCGCCTCGTCTTGTATTTACATTGCCAGTGAAGTTGTTCACAACCGAAGTTTTCTTTAGAGATTCTAGATCATTTCTTATTTCTTCAAGTTGGCTGGAGGAGACGTATTGTTCTTTTATCTCTTTTAATTCACTCTGAATCTTCACAATATCCTTGAGAAGCCGCGTCACATCGACATGGTCAAACAATACCGGGGGTAATTTGTGCAATTCCCGAGCAACAAAAACGGGAATTTCCTCGGGGTCGGTTTCTTTTACTACACAGATGATGTCTTCTATGTCTCGTCGCGACTTTCCTTGTCTCTTTCTGATTTTCTTTCGCCTTGAAGTCGATAAAGAATCGAACAATAAGTTCTTCGCGTTCAGAATATCAATTTCCGAAAAGGCACTAATGCATATTTGGATGATGCTAACTTCGTCCATCACGTCAATTTTGTTACACACAAATGCTAACACTTCGTTTATCACTATGTTGCAGTTAGAACATTTCACGAGTTTGGACGTCATTGCGAAATTACAACGCGCTCGGTACTACGTAAGCAATGTAATAAACATTGACGTTAAGATATAAATGTATGTGAAACGTAATGTGGAGTTTATCGTAGGTAGAGGAGTGATGTAAATTTAAAAAATCGGACAAATGAGAGTCGAAATCGCTCACCAAGTGTGTCGTACAAATACAAATATCGTTTCGCTCGACAATTAAAAGACTTTTTTTATGACTTTACAAATGTATAGTTAGCAGAATTTTTCTATATTTATAGTATAAGAAGGTATTTTTTGCCAAATCTTATAGTTCTAGTAAAATTTTCCGTTATCCTACCGAATAAAACCTTAGTCTACCCGTGCCCACAATTGTCCACAAACGCTGTAAAGAGGTGAAAACGTCGGTATTAACCAAAATATCATATAAAATGAACGGGAGTTTAAATCCGTAGATACATCTTTAATTTCATTATTCAAGAAAACGGTAGTTCAAAAAAAATGTTCAACATTAAAACTTCTTTAATAAGCCATACAAATTACCACCCATATCGAACTCGGAATGAATTTAAATTGCGTTCAAACTTTGTGGATTCAGGCCATTTCATTAGGGTTTTCAACCGCCATTTCGTTAATAGAAATAAGAGGCCCAATCAGTGGTATCTCATTAGATTTAATTAGGCAATGATTAGGTCGAAAGAAGCCTCAATTTTGGTATTGGATTGGCAGGGTAGTCACGTCGACTCGAATTGATACGGAGCACGTGCCATTCGAGTAGATGACGTTCATTTGGTTCAGCGATGTACACATGGGCTTTTAGCGAGAATTACATTGTAAAGAGGGATTTCAGATAAACATCAAGTCTTCGAGGTAAAGTTTTCACTGGTGGAGATATAATAAGAATTATTGATTCTGAGCTAATCCGGCACTGTTGGCAATGGAATTCCATTGCGAATAGTGCCGGAGTAGCTCATGCAGAAGCAAATAAGGCAATGTTAATATTCATACTTTGTGATGCTTACTTTGAAATGGGACACATAAATTTATAAAAATATAAACAAAAGATTTATAAATATAATTTACAAGTCGCACATCCATTACTAGTATGCTTATGCTTAGAGTTGCTTTAGGTATAAAATCCCATAGACATTAACAAATTAAGGGTTCTCGTATTTTATAGGTATCCAAAGCCATGATAATAATTATTTTGACCATGTCAAAAGGTAAAAATTTGGGATATTTGAAATAATTAAAATATAAAAATATAAATAAATATTGCGCCACACAGAGCCACTTAGTCCCAATCTAAGCCACTACTAAGAAGGTTGTTGTATTGGGAACAATGCAACCGATAAACTTACATAATATATATTTTATTTTTGTTAATTTATACTTATAATACATAGACAACACCCAGACCAGTACAAACAGACATGTTAATGCACACAAATATTTATACTGTGCGGGGATCGAGCCCGCGACCCATGAAGCAGCGTTTACTACCACTGATCCAAATGGTCGTCAATAATACGCCTATACTTTTTCTCAATTATTATTAACATATTAATATATCTATGTACTTGTATAATTTGTTATTATAGATTTAGTGATTGTTTTTATCTGAAATATAAAAGTATTTGCACTATTATAGACTATGCAAATTCAAGCATGCTCTATTAACTTCAGACGGGCTGGACATAAAATGTTCTTGGTTCATAATGATGTTCGTATGGTCAAAAGGAACATATTTACCTAATTCGAAGCCAAAGCTAAAAAACTATTAGGTAATAGTCATGAGTCGGCTCTAAACGTGTTGTATAGTTTCCGTCGGTTGGCCCATTCTTTTCGATAGCATCTTTTTAGAATATTTTTCTTTTTGGGTTATTTTTCCGAAATTGCCTTATTTTGTGGCCTTATACCAAGCCTACAAGAATACAACTATTAAAAAATATAATGTTCAATACAATGTTGTAGTTATATACCTAATCAGATTGAATTAGAAAATCATTGCAAGGGTTGTCACGTGTCTCCAAATTGATACAAGCTACGTGCCACACTCGGCTAGATGATTATTCGATTTGCAGGCTCTACTTCGCTAGCCACACATCGTCTATGGCGGTTTCTCTCTCTCTCCCTCATGCAGAGTCCCAGGGTCAGCAAGAGAGACAGATGAAGCCGAAAGCACAGACAAAGTTTTACGAAATTCGTCAGGCCTTAGTATTCCAGCAGGAGCTGTTGACCTTATTAGGCAGGGCGTAGTGTGTCTGATTTGCATCCGCAGTACTGGTAAATACAAATTGTGGGAATGACGCAAAGACGTGCGTGGAAACAAAAGATTCAATCCTTATTCCAATGCCATACATAAATCATCGTACACGGTGGCACAGATTAAATTGACTTAGTAGAATTTATATTATACAAAAAAATTGCTCAAAGTTCATACGAGTAGAAGAGAGGCAAATAAAAATACATTTCTTTGACAACTCTATTTATTTAACATTATTAACAAGCATTTGCTGAAACCTTTGCATATTTCAAACAAGCACTTTCGAGCTTGGAAATTTAATTTAGCTCCAATCCGAGTTACTTACCGGCAAAGTTGTTCACATAAATACCAACCGAAGCAAAATAATGCGCGAAATTAAATAAGGAAGTTTTAAAGATATTTAATAACTTTGTTGCTCACTTCTAACGATATACTATTACGTTTGCTCAAGTATGAGTATGTGTTGCTGAATTTCAAAGAAACTAACAATTTTAAAAATAAATTATTGCAATATTTATTGAACTACGCAATACAAAGCAGGTTCAATATAATTTGTATTCATTCTATAAATCTAGGAACCTTTTTATGCGAGTTTTTAATAAACAAAGTTGGTAAAAAAGAAAGAAATCATATTTATTTGGTACTACAATGAATAATAAACACAATATTTAACAAGAACATCAAATTAATAATAATTTAAAACAAATAAAAACTGATATGGTATATATATATATATATATATAAATACGTAAATTCTACAAATGCCTGTGATATTTTATAAATACATAATATACATGGGATTTTATAATGTTGGCTATTAAGCCAATCGTAGTTGCCTATATCAACACAATATCTATAATGAACTGACTCAGTATCTTTACCTACTCCATCTCTGATTTTACCAATGTAAAAAGTGAAAAGACTACGTTCTAAATAAGTATTAAATATTCTGCCGCGGACGCGTCCGCTCCCGTCTATGGCGTCAGAGATCGTTAAAAGCTGCTTGTCCTGCTCGTTTGTTCAGCTTTAGAAAGTTCCTCGGGTAGGGTTGTGATTTTACTAGGTACTTCAAATACCTTCGCCAGCGCCGCAGCGCGTTTACGATTGTTTCAAATAAGCCAATCGTGTTGGGTTGGTCAAATAAACAAGTCACTGCACATTTATATCAATGTTTATATTTATGTCAACGCAAATCCTAAAATCCTATTATATAAGTATATTTTGTATTAATTAATGTTAACTTGCGACTTTTGGCAATTTGGTATATCTGAAAATTAAACTATCGGGTAGGAATAACCAATATGCCTTTTTCTGGTAATCGTATCGAACATAGGTAATGGTACTGTCATGCTTAATATGTTTTTTCTAGAAGTTTTTTATGTAGCAAACGATCTCCATTCTAGGGGCTCAATGATGAAGTAAGGTCATAAAAAAAATACCTTTTAGATTACCTCTGTAGGCTCGGGCAATTCCCTTTCTACGATAAACTCATAGATATTTCAAACTGTTTTAAACACTATTGGTAAGTTAAAAAAAAATAGTGCAATGCTGACTTGGCAAGACTTAGGGTTTGAAATTAAAACCTATCCTATCCGGGTGTCAGTTACAACTACAGAATATGAAAAAAGGTTAGAAAGGCTGTCATGTCATGCGCCATTTGTATGAGATCCGATATCGCCCCTTGCGTCCCACTGCACATAAACGAGTTCAAAGAACGCCAATCAAGCGAATTCTTTTGACGTCGAGCGTCCAATAAGATTGCACGACGAAGAAAGCAATCACAGCACTCACTTACAAGCTTATTTGCTCATAACTTCAGTGGCGCGCCTGCCCCGCCTACATTGCCTTTCTAACTTTTTTCCATGTTCTGTGGTTACAACAGACTGACATTATTTGTGTAAGTTTCAAGTTGTATAAGTACTATATTATATTTTACATGTGTTTGTACGTTCTATGAGTATAATGACATATGGATATATATTCTTATTATATGTTGTGCTAGTATTGCTTGTTATTGCTACTGTTAGTATTGCTTTTTTACCGATACATTTTATTGTATTTAGTACCAACATACTGTTAACGCACATTTTATCCTACTTTTCTTATGTCTTTATTTAAAAAAAAATCAAGTCGTGATAATATCCTATTATTGGCTTTGTACTATTTGTCATGTGTTATACCAATGTATATTTATGGCTCTGCTGTTGAATATCCAAATAAATAAATTAGATAAAATAAATGACCTCCGACATTACCTTTCTCACTGATTTCGAAGATTTGTAATCAAATTTATTTGATAGAGATTTCAGTGATTCTGTTAGCTTGCAACCCTAAAAGTCAAAGCGTACAAGACTCGACCGCGCGTCTCAGGCTTCAGAATTTACTTTTTCGTTATTTTATACAGCTCTTATTATTTGACATCGTGTGCGCTAAACAAGCTTTATAAACTACACATATATCAATAATAATGTAAAACATGTTTATTAACCAATAAATTATTTTGTATTTTTGTATTTGTATTTTGTATAATAACACAGCACGCTCTTACCCTTAACTGAATATTTATATTGTTAGGGAAAATGTTTAAGAAAAATACAGAATTCCTCCATAAGTAGGTTGTGAACTCGTATTGGAATTTTGTGTATTCTATTTCGAACTTCAGCTTGAAGGTTACGTTGTTTTTCATCAAGTTAAAAGAATCCTAAATACTCCCATGAAAGCATAACGTTTTGATTCTTGATTAGTATAACAACGTAGGTAATATCAGCTATTTCAGAATATTTTTAACTCAACGAGACACTATTAAAAGGAGAGGACATTTTAAATACTCGAAATTAATCAACAGGTCTATCTTCATTTGCCTTAATAGTAAAATTACCCAATAAATAAAACTAAAGGCCAACTTTAGGTATTATTACAAGTAGCTACCCTTTTCCTTTCTGCAGACATACGACATTCACTTAAACGGGTTTCGACTTATTGAGTTGAAGAGTTCACTTTTGTAACTTCGTTGGTTTTCTGATTCCATTCCGTTGGAAACTTTTATTACTCTTATTTTGTTGTATTGCTCGAATGATAGTTTTTTTTTTAAGGTATTACTATGAAACATCAGAAATGATTAAACTTTTTGATTTGGTTACAGATTACAAAAGTGGATTCAAATGACAAAAAATACCCATATGAGTCAATTTGAAGCAGCCACTATGCTCAGAATATTTTCTATTTTTTTTCGACACAGGCAACCTGAAGTAAGCTGAGATAATGCCCTAGTTTCAACTAAGTTAATCAATCCTAGGGCCCTCTCAACAGGAGGCCATTAGGGCAGCATTAGAAGTGACTAGGCCAATTTTCTTCAGAGTGCCCAATTTCTCGAATCCTCCTGAAATGCTGTATGTAGGTCACGTATTATTCAATAAACCCAAAATTAATACTATGGACGTGAGGTGCGTCCGTGAATGGCACTTTTCCGTTATTTTGCCCTAATAAAGACACGGAATGAAAGCCGAAACTATTTACTGAAGTCATACAAACTTGCCCGTCTCCCTTTTTCATGGATTGTTCGCGAAGAGCAATCATTTTCCCTCCAAAGAAACTTGCGTGTTTGAATTTCCGTTAATAATTATTTAACCGCACTAATTATTAAGATACAATAAATTTTAGAACACCCGGCGAAATTGGGGGAGTCGTCATGCTGCGAGGCCGTTGGGATCCAACTCACGTTCTTTATTAATTTCAAGGAAAATAGATTTAAATACGACGAATTAACTGCGAAACTCGACTGAAAACTTCAAATGAGTTTTTTAGGGAAACACTGCTTGTTTTACAAAGAATTGTAATCATTTTAAACCTATTGTATATGCCTAAGCAACTACATCACACAATAACAGTACCTTATACAGCGTTACGTTAGATATGTATAAACCTCGAATCGATCGATTTATTCATTTGATGTATATTTTAGCGGTGAGGCGTATTTATCGCAACAGATAAATTTAACAGATATTTAAATACCGAATATAACAACTGTTCTTCCTAAGATAAATATCTGTTATAGGAAATAACAGCTAAATCTTAACAGTTGCCGTAAGAACAGTAGAAGAGCAGATGCATAAAATATTGCTTGGCTGTTGCTGTTATCTGCGCGATAACTGTTATTGTATCATCCCCTCTCATTCATTTCGCTTATACACAAAAGAGAGGCACCTAGTATTGACTAAACAACAAATTTAAATCAACCTCACATTCGCAAATATCATAGGCAAAATGTGTCTTCTTAATTTGGTTTTATGAGCAGTTTAATAGCTCTATCTCTTTTTTTCGATCGCGTTGGAAAGAGAAGCTCCTAGTATTTATTACATGAAAAAATTAAGTGGTAACTAGATTACTCAGTTTTAGGTATCAGAAACAGTCTCCTACATTTGGTCTTGTGTTTGATTGATATTTTGACGTAATGTTCAGATACATTCACAAAATAAAAACATAAAATTTTTAGGCACAAAATTCTTAAACGTTAGGTCTTATTACGTTAGTATTAAAAGCTATTTAGAGATGATGGAATACATTGGGTGTGTTCAGCCGATACAAAAACTAGTGTATCAAAATAAGGAATAACAGGCTGTTATTTAATAACAGATATTAGGAACTGTTATTTTTACATAACAAGAACAGTAGTAACAGATATCGACTTTTACCTGATAGAACTCATCTCTAGTATATTTCATTAAATATTGGCTAACACTCAAAACCGGCGAAAAGTTTCTGGAATTGCCACGACGATGCACCGAACGACCATCAGTGTGACCCCCTATCAGATGGACCGACTACCTGGTGAAGTTCACAGGAAGCCGCTGGATGCAGGTGGCGTGGGACTGATCGTTGTGAAGATTCTCAGGCCTAAGTCCAGCAGTGGGCGTCATTTTGCTGAGATGAATATGATTATGGATAGCACTCAAAAGAGCTCATCGATGATACTGCAATGCAA